>JAULUF010000001.1:25997500-27197500 GCA_031834385.1 Semotilus atromaculatus
CCATAACTGCGGGAAACATGAAGTTTGCCAACAGTTTAAACACAATACGCTAGTTAAATACAATCTTAGCCTCAAGTATGTGATGACATGTTAATAAATCAAAAAGCAATGCCACTGCCGGTTGCTTTTATAAGACAAGAGGCTGTAACGTTAAATCAGAGCTTATCTATTATCAAAGTATTTATTAGTTCTACACTGGAAAATAGTAGAAATGTGAATATTTGGTTAGTATGTTGATTTACGGTGTGTGCTCCTAAATTTTCTGGTTGTGCCCCTAAAAATTTCAGTTGGGGGCCACTGTGCTCCTAGTCAAAAAATTTAGTCTGGAGCCCTGCACGATAAATATGCCCTGTCGCAAAAGTACAATAACGTGCATCATTCCAGGAAATCCCTATCGCTGTAGCTGAATAAACAGAAGATTGAAATGCTTTGATTAAACATGACTTACAAATACACGACTGCCTTATTCTGTGTAAGAAGCCACATCATCTCACAAATTGTGCTCATCTGTCGTTATGAAGTAAATTTGGAGTAAATGCATGGTATTAAATGTTGTCTTTTGTTGGGTAAGAGGTTCATAAATGCTTCTCATGTTTGGAAAGATGTTTGACGCGTGTTGCTTATTCAAATGCACGTTATAAGAGACTCAAACTCAGTGCTTTCAGATGGAGCAGCGTTTACCGAGCCGTACATCAATGACGTGCTGCGCGTAAAAGATAATCGCAGCCTTTGCTATTTCAATCTCGATTTAAGTGCGATTACATGTAAATTGCGATTTAATCGTGCAGCCCTAGTTTGAATATTGTAACACTCCAGCATTTCTTGAAAATGGCTAGATTCAGCTGCTCGGGTTAAGCAGGTCATTTCACCAACAGGAAACAGTCATGGTAAAGGTCTGTGAAAGTGATTTTGTGCCTCTTTGAGACGGCACCACAAGGCACCGTTCACTTGCAGAACACAAGCTTCCAAAGGACACATATGTTTGAAGTAGTGAGTGCAGGTATAGGGGTGCAAAGCCAGTGGTTGTTCTGAAGGCAAACATATACACTCACCGGCCACTTTATTAGGTACCCCATGCTAGTAACGGGTTCGACCCCCTTTTGCCTTCAGAACTGCCTCAATTCTTCGTGGCATAGATTCAACAAGGTGCTGGAAGCATTCCTCAGGGAGTTTGGTCCATATTGACATGATGGCATCACACAGTTGCCGCAGATTTGTCGGCTGCACATCCATGATGCGAATCTCCCGTTCCACCACATCCCAAAGATGCTCTATTGGATTGAGATCTGGTGACTGTGGAGGCCATTTGAGTACAGCGAACTCATTGTCATGTTCAAGAAACCAGTCTGAGATGATTCCAGCTTTATGACATGGCGCATTATCCTGCTGAAAGTAGCCATCAGAAGTTGGGTACATTGTGGTCATAAAGGGATGGACATGGTCAGCAACAATACTCAGGTAGGCTGTGGCGTTGCAACAATGCTCAATTGGTACCAAGGGGCCCAAAGAGTGCCAAGAAAATATTCCCCACACCATGACACCACCACCACCAGCCTGAACCGTTGATACAAGGCAGGATGGATCCATGCTTTCATGTTATCAGCTCGAACCAGTCTGGCCATTCTCCTCTGACCTCTGGCATCAACAAGGCATTTCCGCCCACAGAACTGCCGCTCACTGGATGTTTTTTCTTTTTCGGACCATTCTCTGTAAACCCTAGAGATGGTTGTGCGTGAAAATCCCAGTAGATTAGCAGTTTCTGAAATACTCAGACCAGCCCTTCTGGCACCAACAATCATGCCACGTTCAAAGTCACTCAAATCACCTTTCTTCCCCATACTGATGCTCGGTTTGAACTGCAGGAGATTGTCTTGACCATGTCTACATGCCTAAATGCACTGAGTTGCCGCCATGTGATTGGCTGCTTAGAAATTAAGTGTTAACGAGCAGTTGGACAGGTGTACCTAATAAAGTGGCCGGTGAGTGTATGTTCCTTGAATTTGAAGCAAGTTGCGATTAGCAACCAGTGCAAGTTTATGAAGAGAGATGTGATGTGCGCTCTCTTCGGCTCCTTAAAGGCCACTCTTGCTGCAGTATTCTGGATTAGTTGCATAGGTTTAACAGTACATGCTTTTGGCAGGCCTTCCAAGAATGTATTACAATAGTCCAGTCTCTGTATAGTAAAATAGCTTGGTCCAAGGAGTGTAGCAGGAAGGGCCTGATCTTCCTAATGTTGTAAAAGGCAATTCTGCAGGACTGAGCAGTTCTAGTCAAGTCACCTTTATTTATAAAGCTTTACAGACATAACAGGAAAATAATGCAACTAAGTTTGTGTCTAGAAGAAAATAGCATCATAGTCCAGCTTAAGTAAGTGATGGTTAATTTTTGTTGTTCTAGCAATGTGGCCTTTGAAGTTTAACTGATCATCGATCACAAAAAGTTTCCCAGCTGTCCTGGATGGAGTTATGTTTGAAGAACATAGCTAAATGGAGAAGTTGTGATGAAGTGTTGGGTTGGCTGTGACCACAAGCAGTTCTGTCTTCGCACGATTGAGTTGAAGGCAGTGGTCCTTCATCCAGCAAGAAATGTCAGGCAGGCAGGCTGATACGCAAGAGTTGTGTGTCATCCACATAGCAGTGATAGGAAAAACAATGTTTAGAAATGACAGATTCTAGTGATGACATGTAGAAGGAGAAGTGGTCTATGTCCCTATGGCATTGAAGCCACTGGAGTGCGGTTCCTGAGATGTCATGAGGGTTGACAGGAGGTTTTGGTGGTTAACTGTCAAAAGCAGCAGACAGATCCAGCAAAGATGAGCACTGAGGATTTGGAATTTAATACTTCATACAAATTATTTCATGAATACTACATTTCATAAATCTTTTTAATCCTACAAATAAAAATGTTTTCAAAATTACACAAATTTTCATTGTGTAAGGTTAGCTACATAAATTGCCCCCTCCCCTGAAATTGTTTTTCAATTTGACCTCTAAATGTAAGGGCAACATAAAAATTAGCTAGATTAGTTAAATGGTTTATAAATGATTATTTGAGCCTGAATAATTGAGAGTGATTGTAAGTGTGATGAGCAGCCATTCATGAAAGTTTAAATGCTGGGGAATATTTCTATCTTCCCACAGGAGAAGCAGCAGCAAGCAGAAAAAATTACTCCTGGAGAAACTACTGACATGCTATTGTAACGATGGAGGAAGAACCCTGCAAAATAAAAGATGAAGATACAGAGGAACAAACAGGTTGGTGGATTCCTTCATTCTCTTTAATGACTGATGAGGAACATTAAGATGAAAACTGGCTAAACTAAACTCATTTAAGCTTTGCCAATGTAAACCTTCTAGAAGATGAAAACTGGCATTCAATAAATCTAATTCTAGATACTAGTAGACTCTGTAGTAAACTGGATTTGTGCTAAATAAGAAAGACATTTATTTATTTGAGTGTCTCATTTGTCCTTTTTTAATTGAATGTAATATGTTGATTTTAGACATGGAAGTGAATGAAGACAAACACCATTTCAGAAATGAAGATGAAAAACTGAAATATAAAAATGAAGACAAATATTATCTGTTTCAAGAACCTCATTTAAAAAATGAAGATGGAAATTATGTCGTTTTAAAGACTGAAGAGAATTTCACACAAAAACAAGATGGAAAAACAAATTCCATCGAGGGATCTTTCACCTGCTCAGTGTGTGGAATGCTTTACATGCATAAATCAGACCTTAAGAGACACATGAGAATTCACACTGGAGAAAATCTGTTCACATGCACTCAGTGTGGAAAGAGTTTTAGTCGCAAAGGAAACCTTAATGAGCATATGAGAATTCATTCTGGAGAAAATCTGGTCACATGCACTCGGTGTGGAAAGAGTTTTAGTCGCAAAGGAAACCTTAATGAGCACATGAGAATTCACTCTGGAGAAAAACCGTTCACATGCACTCAATGTGGAAAGAGTTTCGCATCCAAAAGCTTTCTCAACAATCATCTGCGCTCTCACTCTGGTATGAGATCATTTAGCTGTGATCAGTGTAATAAAACATTCGTTTTGGCATCAAGCTTAAAAACACACCTTAAAATTCATACTGGTGTAAAGCCTAACTTTTGTTCTTTTTGTGGAAAATGTTTTACACGACTGCACAATTTAAAAGAGCATGAGCGTATTCATACTGGTGTGAGACCTCATGTTTGCTCTGACTGTGGGAAGAGCTTCACTACATCAGGCGCAATAAAACAACACCAGAGAATTCATACTGGAGAGAAATCGTACGAGTGCTCACACTGTGGAAAGAGTTTCAATCGGTCAGAATCCTTGAAAATTCATGAGAGAGTTCATACTGGAGAGAAACCGTACAAGTGCTCACATTGTGGAAAGAGTTTTGCTCAGTCAGGAAACCTGAAAGATCACGAGAGAGTTCATACTGGAGAGAAGCCACACCAGTGCTCTTCATGTGGGAAGAGTTTCACCAATTTATCTAATATGCAGACTCATATGAAAAAGCATTGCCTGAAGTTGTCTAATGAGCAAATGTTTATGATCAGATCCATTACTTACAAATAATACACTTACAAGTAAATCATTTGACATTCAGATGAATCAAAACTGGATAATTTGCTAAAATTAGTAGTGAAGTTTGATTGTTTGACAAGGGGAGACTTTGGGGAAGGTCAAAATAATAGTTTAGAAAACTAGTGTTACCATAAAATAATTTGTGAAGAGATATGATTTAGGAAGGGATGTGTTTTGTTTCTTTGTGGAGCTCAGTTATTTTCATTAATAATGCATACAAGGCATTTGTGTACAAGTGGCAACAATAGTCTATTAAATCATAATCCATATTTTAAACAACTTGTTTAAGCTGTTTGGATGTGATGCATTAAGATATTGAAGACTTATTTTGGATTGAAATCACATATACACTCACCGGCCACTTTATTAGGTACCCCATGCTAGTAACGGATTGGACCCCCTTTTGCCTTCAGAACTGCCTCAATTCTTCGTGGCATAGATTCAACAAGGTGCTGGAAGCATTCCTCAGGGAGTTTGGTCCATATTGACATGATGGCATCACACAGTTGCCGCAGATTTGTCGGCTGCACATCCATGATGCGAATCTCCCGTTCCACCACATCCCAAAGATGCTCTATTGGATTGAGATCTGGTGACTGTGGAGGCCATTTGAGTACAGCGAACTCATTGTCATGTTCAAGAAACCAGTCTGAGATGATTCCAGCTTTATGACATGGCGCATTATCCTGCTGAAAGTAGCCATCAGAAGTTGGGTACATTGTGGTCATAAAGGGATGGACATGGTCAGCAACAATACTCAGGTAGGCTGTGGCGTTGCAACGATGCTCAATTGGTACCAAGGGGCCCAAAGAGTGCCAAGAAAATATTCCCCACACCATGACACCACCACCACCAGCCTGAACCGTTGATACAAGGCAGGATGGATCCATGCTTTCATGTTGTAGACGCCAAATTCTGACCCTACCATCCGAATGTCGCAGCAGAAATCGAGACTCATCAGACCAGGCAACGTTTTTCCAATCTTCTATTGTCCAATTTCGATGAGCTTGTGCAAATTGTAGCCTCAGTTTCCTGTTCTTAGCTGAAAGGAGTGGCACCCGGTGTGGTCTTCTGCTGCTGTAGCCCATCTGCCTCAAAGTTCGACGTACTGTGCGTTCAGAGATGCTCTTCTGCCCACCTTGGTTGTAACGGGTGGTTATTTGAGTCACTGTTGCCCTTCTATCAGCTCGAACCAGTCTGGCCATTCTCCTCTGACCTCTGGCATCAACAAGGCATTTCCGCCCACAGAACTGCCGCTCACTGGATGTTTTTTCTTTTTCGGACCATTCTCTGTAAACCCTAGAGATGGTTGTGCGTGAAAATCCCAGTAGATTAGCAGTTTCTGAAATACTCAGACCAGCCCTTCTGGCACCAACAATCATGCCACGTTCAAAGTCACTCAAATCACCTTTCTTCCCCATACTGATGCTCGGTTTGAACTGCAGGAGATTGTCTTGACCATGTCTACATGCCTAAATGCACTGAGTTGCCGTCATGTGATTGGCTGCTTAGAAATTAAGTGTTAAGGAGCAGTTGGACAGGTGTACCTAATAAAGTGGCCGGTGAGTGTATATTTATATATATACACACACACACATATACACTATCTCACAATAGTGAATACACCCCTCACATTTCAGCAAACATTTTAGTATATCTTCTCAGGGGACAATACTATAGAAATAAAATTTGGATAGATTTTAGAGTAGTCTGTGCTGCTTGTACAGCAGTATATATTTACTGTTCTCTGAAAACCAACATACAGCCATTATTGTCAAAATAGCTGGCAACAAAAGTGAGAACACCCTAATGGCGCTTTTCCATTACCAGTACCAGCTCAACTCGGCTCGACTCGGCTCGCTTTTCGCTCTGTTTTCCATTGCAGATAGTACCTCCACAATAGTACCTGGTCGTCATAGCGACGCTGCAGGAAACTGCCGTGACGTAATCTTCTGCGTAAGCCGCGAGTCGCGACACGTACTCCTCGTTTGACCACGGCGTATTCTTCCGAGTTGCCATAAAAATAGTAGTAATGGGGATATCACGCAATCTGGCCAAACTATTTAAAAATGGCGGGGTTATTCAGGATAGGCTACTCCGTCTGGCGCGTGCAATGATGACGCATGAATAGTGACGATTCTCTCTGACCAATCAGCAGTCTGCTGTGTTTACACGTCACATTTTAGTATCGCCTCAGCTCGCTTAGAACCTCGCCGGAGGTGGTACGAAAAAAAGTACCCGAAAGCAGGTACAGGTACAACTTTTACACAGTGGAAAACCAAACAAAGGCGAGGCGAGCCGAGCCGAGCTGGTACTGTGTAGTGGAAAAGCGCCATAAGTGAACATGTCAAAACTGTGTACAAAGTGTCAATATTGTATTTGAGCACCATTGTCATCTAGCACTACATTACTCCTAGGCATGGAATTCACCTGAGCTGCACAGGTTGTTACTGGGATCCTCTTCAACTCCTCCATAATGACAGCTCCATAGCTGCTGGATGTTAGACACATGGTGCTTCTCCACCTTCCGCTTGAGGATGCCCCACGGGTGCTCAATAGGTTTCAGGTCTGGAGAAATACGGTGCCGTTATCATGCCGTTCGGCCCCGTTTCAGAATGGAGGGCATCATGTTCTGCTTCAGAATGTCACAGTACATGTTGGAATCCATGTTTCCATCAATACAGCGCAGCTCCCCAGTACCAGCAATACTCATGCAGCCCCAGACCATGATGCTACCACCACCACCATGCTTGACTGTAGGAAAGACACAATCTTCTTGGTACTCCTTACCAGGGCGCTGCCACACATGCTGGACACCATCTGAGCCAAACAAGTTTATCTTAGTGTCATCAGGGCACAGGACATGGTTCCAGTAATTCATGCTCTTGGACAGGTTGCTTTCAGCAAACTGTTTGCAGGCTTTCTTTTGAGCCAGCTTCAGAAGAGGCTTCCTTCTGGAACGACAGCCATGTAAACCGACTTGTTGCAGTGTGTGGTGTATGGTCTGAACACTAACAAGCTGAACTTCTACAACCTTTAAAGCAATGCTGGCAGCACTCATTTAACCCTCTGGGGTCTAAGGGTTTTTTGAGGTCCTTGAGATGTTTTGACATGCCCTGACATTTGTGCTTTTTTCAGTTGCTTATAAACATATTAATGGCAAAGGTGTAATTACACTCTATTTAGCACAAGTAGGGCTACCATAATATGTGAGCAACATATGTACATGTTTGTATTTTTGAGGGAATAATGTTTATGCATGGTTATTCAAAAAACTAAAAATTAAAGTTTCTGAAATAAGGCCACAAAACACATACTTAACATGTGTCCACAAGACTTTTGACTAATGGTTGTAGTTGCCTAGTGTTTTTTCTTCAAAATGATCTGAAAATCACCCTGCCTAATCGTTCACATAAAACAATACATTGATTTAAAAAATTTTAAACAGTTTTTGCTTGCAAAGGCAATATGCGCAGGGTCGTGACTTGCTGTGATTCACACCTGAGAAGACAAAGACCCTGCATACTAATGACCCTGCATATTAATGAGCCTTTCATTCAGGTGTGTCACACAAGAAAGAATGCGAGGACAAAAATAAATATATAAATATAATCCAAATATAAATGAAAGTCAAAAGCACATTTTTAGTACATAGTCATACCTGGAAACAAATCCTTTTCAAATAGGCTATATGGACCATTCTACAGAATTAGTTAGAGTTAGTGTTCTCAGAGAGGAAAAAAAGGTATTTTTTCACAATTTTTTTATACATTCAAATTGTATAATTTCCAAGGTAAACATTTCTAGTATGCAGTTAATTATCATACTGTATTTTCAGAAAATTTTGGAATATATCCTCTCCTCAAATGTGCCACTAATAAAAAACAATAATATTAAGAATTTTTTAACATCTATCTTGTCTTTCTTTTTTTAAAAAGTAGGCCTATAGCCTGGATTTTATCATTCATATTTCAAAGTTAAGGATTCATTAGTTTGATATAGTCTACATTGGAACAAACACTATAATAACATCTTATATTTTGACCTTATTTTTGACAAAACATTCTAACGTTAAATGTTTAACATATGAGCAGAAACTGGTTAACTAAAGCGTATTTGATGTCTATTTTAGAGTAAAAAACTTTAATAATCTATCCCAAACTAGTCAACTAAATGTCGTCTGTAACAACAAAAGTGCGAATTCGTGCCGTTCATTCATCACACAGAGAGAGACACGCGATTCATATAAAAACAGTATTCGCGATTAGAACAAAGCACTTAAGAATAAAAAACTTACTATGAGAACAAAGCACTTAAGAATAAAAAACTTACTATGACAATCCTTGCTGGATCTATGGCTCCTCGAAGTGAAATTAATCCAGCACTTCTGAGGTAAATTATCCAGAATTATTCCTCACAGCCTCGCAAAACGACAGACTACCGGTATGTACATTAATCTGATTAAATTTGGTGTTTTATCGAGCTTGTGTGGGCGTTGGCAAGTTTCAGATCATTTGCGTTTGAATAGCGCGCGCTCTCTGTGGGCGTGGTCACATTAAAAGATAATTAGCTGAAATGAGAACGCCTGACATCTCTCTCTTTTTATATAGATTACATAAACACAGAATATTTGTTTTAGTTTTGAATTTGATAATTTAAAAGTACACACTTAAATGATTATAAAGATAAATTGCTCATGCCTGAGTCAATAATATTCACTGAGTTTTGTTTAAGTTTAGAGACGTGCTCCAGAAAAAAACTTCACGGAGAGGCAGAAAGCACACCCTGTTTATTTTCTTTATTTTACAAAAGCACAATGTTTTATTTTGATTGTAAGTGGACCCATAAAAAAGTAGACATTTAACAGTTTATTTTTTCATATTTCTTAAGTGTATATGACCAAAAATTACGGAGTATTTTAAGTCTATTTTGCTGCTATGTGAAAAAAATCGTGCAAAACGCGCCGGCGCGTTTGCCGACTCCAGAGAGTTAAGCCAGCCCCTTTTGTAAGCCAGCTTCTGCCCCTGTCGCACAGCATGAGGACTCAACTTCTTTGATTGACCCTTGCGAGGCCTGTTCCAAGTGGAACCCATCTTGGAAAACCTCTGTATGACCCTGGCCTGTACTGTAACCCCGTTTCAGGGTGTTTACCAATCTTCAGGGTGTTACCAATCTTCTTATAGCCTAGGTCAACTTTGTGGGGAGCAACAATTCTAATTCTCAAATCCTTAGGGAGTTCTTTGTCATGAGGTGCTATGTTGAACATCCAGTGGTCAGTTTGAGAGAACTGTACTCAAAGCACAAATTTTGACTGCTTCAATACAAGATACACAAATTTATATGGTTCTGTCAAGCAGACAAAAACATTAAAATGATGAATAGGACATGTGGCTTTGCATGGTTAACCCTCTGGGGTCGGCAATCACGCCAGCGTGATCTGCTCGCTTTTTTTCTTATCAGTGCAAAACAAACTCAAAATACTCTGTTGATTTTGACCTTACATATAAGTGTTACACATCATAAAAAACTGTTAAATGTCTTCTTTTATTTGTGTACACTCATAATAAAAACAAAATGTTGTGTTTTTCGTAAAATAAAGAAAATAAACATGATGCGCGTTCTCCCGTCTCTCAATGTGAAGTTCATTCTGAAACGTGACAGGAAATTATCTGTAACTCAGCAAATACTTGTCACTGTGACATGAAACGTATGTCTTTACAAAGCTTGAAGTCTCCATTTTTAAATGATGTCATCATATCAAAAACAAATATTCTGTTTAAGTAATCCGTATGAAAGCAACGACATATACAGCGACATATACATATCCACCCTGAGCTCATTAGTGCTAATGTGACCACGCCCACGCATGCACGAGCTGTTCACATGCTAATGATCCACGTGGAGGAACGCAACACCCTCCTCACCTCAAAACAAAGAATCAGCGACTTCAGTACTGCTCTGCTTTTCATCGAGTTTGGACCTGTGTTTGTGCTGTTTACCTTGGATTTACCTCAGAAGAGTTAGAAGAACACAATTTGATTATGAGAAGTATTTTTAAGGTAAGACACTAATAGTAGCATGTTATTGTTGCATAAACTTTACATTGTAGCTACTAGTTAAACTGGTGCCTGACTAAAATGTACGTTATGAAATGAGATCGCGCTGTGCATTTGAAAAGCAAAACGCACCAAACATTAGGCTTCACGTTTTTACTACAATCTCATTTCATAACGTCATAACGAATGGAAAAGTTTGAAGTGATATGATAATCCATATATTGTTCTCTAGTGTAGGGTTACTGAAATCTTCCTTTTTAATGATTTATAGGCTGCCTGGTATCTAGTAGGGGTGTAACAATACATCGATATGGATCGATGCATCGATCAAAAGTCTAACGATACGATGCATCGATGCCACACATAAAATATCGATTATACGTTACCTTTATTTTAACACTTTCCACATCCTCATGTAACTTTTCTCAGCTGAAATAGACGCCTGACAAGATTGACTGAACCCTCTGTCATAAAAGCCGGTATTTTCCACTGTCAAGGAATCGCGAGTTCATCTTTTACAGCAGAAACGACAAGCACCCTTGTTTGTGAATTCAACCCGAAAAGTTCTGTGTTAGCGAATCAGTGCGCAGTATTCAGGTCAGGTGACAAGCCTGCTAGTCACTTTGAAAAGACGCGCTAGCTGAGAGGAGTTTCGTCAAAGCTGATTAAAAGTGATCGAGGATGGATTTCAACGAACTTGATGAACCCGTGATATCTTCTTCATGGCGTAAAAGGAAAATAAGATCTGAAACTTTTTCACGGAATCTGGCTAAAACAGCAGGTTAGTGGTGAGGGAAAAGCTCTCTGTATCGCGTGTAAGTTACGTTATTCACAACAACAAAGTTTGACAGGCGTCTAACTAGATGTCAGCTGAGGAGATTATAACGTTACAAAGATTAAGTGTTTTATTAAGTATCATAGCAATTACTAGGCTTTGTTTAACTCTGAAACATGAAATGTGGAGTTATCTGCTTTTGCCACACACACACAATAAAAATATATATAAAAAAAATACTTTCAGTTTTTTTTTGTTATTATTACTTACCGGTAATCAAAACAATCTCTTCTGTTAGTTGCAAAAACAGATAACTCCGTTCTTGTTCATTTTCATATATCATGTTTTTTTTTTTTACTTGTAACTTAACAAACAACTTGTAAATGTCCCAATTGGGAGAGGGTGTGCAAAGAGTTTAATTAAACTTTCATATATTTTTGGATGCATTTGTGAGTTAATAAACGTAACTGGTTGTGTAAACTTGGCACATAATATCTAAATATCGATAAATCGATTTATAACCCTGAATCGGATCGAATCGTAATCGTATCGCAGACTTTTTTGAGGTATCGGCAATAATCGTATCGCTGGCTGAGAGAATCGATATCGTATCGTATCGTGATGAACTGTCCGATTTACACCCCTAGTATCTAGGCTATTGTATTTTATGCAGCCCTACACATATATGCCTACAAGGCACAACAAACTTGGTGTTGTTCATATGGGTGTTTCTGCAACTACAGGCACTTTTAAGTCCCAGCAGTGAAATTTTAGATTTATATTAAAATTTGTCATTTGATGTTTCATAAATATATTCACAGTGCCATTACACACCTTGACAAAAAATATAATTACTGATTAATGTGATTAAATATAATACTATGAAGCAGTTTCTCTTGATATAAGCATGTTCACAGGTGTTTATTTAAAAAAAGAAAAAACATTTTACAGGTCCTGCTGACTTCAACATTCCCATTCATTACATGAACATGGTAAAGTGAAAAGTCAAACACCTTTGAGATGACACGTATGTAGCCTACTATGTTTTAGGAATGGCACAAAGGTCTCTGTCTTTAGATCAGTGTGTTTACTAATGTGCTTTTTTGTCATTTGTTGTGTATCTTTGGATTATGTTGTGTTGTAAATAAGTCCAAACAATCTAAAAGCCATTCTTTTTTAAGTCTCTCCTCATTCTTTGTGCATAATGATAGCACCTTATAGGGCCATTAGAGGAGGGTCTTTGTCTTTCTCAGGTGAGAAAAACTATATATTAATGGGTGGTTTACGCCCTCCTTGCATAAAGCTTTCTTACACAAAACATGTCTTACAAATTTTAAATCAATATATTGTCTTATCTGAATGATAGTCAGGATGATTTTCACATAGTTTAGAAGCAAATATTCTAGGTCATGTGATACAATTTTCAAAAGTCTTGTGAATAAATAATTAGTATGGGTTTTATGACCTGATTTCAGTATACAGTATTACCGGTAACTTGTATTGTTTAGCACATGGCTGTCACACACCGGACGAGAAGCGCCGCGTCTTTGACAGCTCAAGGTATTATGATTCATTCAGTTAACGAACGGTCTGAGATAAAGTGTTCAGACTGCAGACTTAGCAATGATTGTATTTAATTGTCCAGTAAAATCATAACATAGTTCAGACATTATCTTAATTTCATAATATAACGTAACAATATTGCTGGCCATAAACTGAGTGAGTGCCCGTCCGGTGTGCGATACCTCGAGCTGCCCTAGACGCGACGCTGCGCTTCTCGAGAGATACGGTAATATAGTAGGCTATTTCTTTTAAATCTATTACTGATTTCTTTTAAATCTATTACTGATCTATTACTGATTTAACACATGCGATTAATAAAAAGTCCTTATCGCATATGTGTAAAATAATTTTACGCAAATAAATTACTGATACACAAAAAGGTGTGTCATGGGGGTCGGGAGTTCACTCTTAGCATCAATAATAGCGCAAGCACTCTTAGCGCAAGCACTAGTAACTCTGGTAGGCGGAAATTTCTCTTTTAAAAGAAAATTGGATGGCACTTTGGATAAACGCAAAGTTGTGTGCATACACTGTAATGAAGAACTGGCCTACCATCGAAGCTCGTAGAGTTTAAAATATCATTTAATAGCCAGTCCCTCCAGGATTTCGCGGGCCTTTTTTGTGATTGTTGCGGCCTAAAATGCCCAGACTGATCTCATGAAATAGCGTATGTATGACACGCCAATTCGTATTTCCATTTTTGGCGTGCTATCAACACGCATAATCGCTTTTCAGCGTGTTTATCAACGCCATTGACTTAATGTTACATTACTATATATAAATATATGACCTACCCCAACGACGTCCCTAAACCTACCCGTCACTTGGGTTATTAGCATTTATGACTCTTCCCCTACCATCCTAGGGAAAAAAATATCGCTCCCCAGATGTAGATATTCATTTAGCTTAGTTTCGCTCGGAAATTTAACGGCGTACACATACACGCGGCATGGACATACATGCGGCGTACACATACACGCGGCGTGGACATACACGCGGATAGCTGAAAATTCGTATAGATAACACGCCACTTGATTTGAAAGTGGCGTGTATGTTTACGCAAAGTCATGATGTCATGTTGAAATGCCTGATGTTGCGGCCGCTTTTCTAAAAAGTTGCGATGAAAGTTGCGATGTTCTTCTGCATTTGTTTGTATAGTTTAAAACGGCAAAGGTAGATAGATTTTTACTTAAAGTGCTCATATTATGCTTTTTGGCTTTTTCCCTTTCCTTTATTGTGTTATATACACTCACCGGCCACTTTATTAGGTACACCTGTCCAACTGCTCCTTAACACTTAATTTCTAAGCAGCCAATCACATGGCGGCAACTCAGTGCATTTAGGCATGTAGACATGGTCAAGACAATCTCCTGCAGTTCAAACCGAGCATCAGTATGGGGAAGAAAGGTGATTTGAGTGACTTTGAACGTGGCATGATTGTTGGTGCCAGAAGGGCTGGTCTGAGTATTTCAGAAACTGCTAATCTACTGGGATTTTCACGCACAACCATCTCTAGGGTTTACAGAGAATGGTCCGAAAAAGAAAAAACATCCAGTGAGCGGCAGTTCTGTGGGCGGAAATGCCTTGTTGATGCCAGAGGTCAGAGGAGAATGGCCAGACTGGTTCGAGCTGATAGAAGGGCAACAGTGACTCAAATAATCACCCGTTACAACCAAGGTGGGCAGAAGAGCATCTCTGAACGCACAGTACGTCGAACTTTGAGGCAGATGGGCTACAGCAGCAGAAGACCACACCGGGTGCCACTCCTTTCAGCTAAGAACAGGAAACTGAGGCTACAATTTGCACAAGCTCATCGAAATTGGACAATAGAAGATTGGAAAAACGTTGCCTGGTCTGATGAGTCTCGATTTCTGCTGCGACATTCGGATGGTAGGGTCAGAATTTGGCGTCTACAACATGAAAGCATGGATCCATCCTGCCTTGTATCAACGGTTCAGGCTGGTGGTGGTGGTGTCATGGTGTGGGCAATATTTTCTTGGCACTCTTTGGGCCCCTTGGTACCAATTGAGCATCGTTGCAATGCCACAGCCTACCTGAGTATTGTTGCTGACCATGTCCATCCCTTTATGACCACAATGTACCCAACTTCTGATGGCTACTTTCAGCAGGATAATGCGCCATGTCATAAAGCTGGAATCATCTCAGACTGGTTTCTTGAACATGACAATGAGTTCGCTGTACTCAAATGGCCTCCACAGTCACCAGATCTCAATCCAATAGAGCATCTTTGGGATGTGGTGGAACGGGAGATTCGCATCATGGATGTGCAGCCGACAAATCTGCGGCAACTGTGTGATGCCATCATGTCAATATGGACTAAACTCCCTGAGGAATGCTTCCAGCACCTTGTTGATCTATGCCACGAAGAATTGAGGCAGTTCTGAAGGCAAAAGGGGGTCCAACCCGTTACTAGCATGGGGTACCTAATAAAGTGGCCGGTGAGTGTATATATTTTTTGTGCATGCTGGAAAAACCAGCATACACCAGCATAGCTGGTCACCAGCATAACCAGCATAATGGATGCTGGTTATACCAGCAAGACCAGCATATGTTGTGTTTTGGTGCTGGAAACTGCTTGTGACCAGCATGGGATGCTGGTATGCTGGTGACCAGCATGGGATGCTGGTATGCTGGTGACCAGCGTGGGATGCTGGTATGCTGGTGACCAGTGTGGGATGCTGGTATGCTGGTGACCAGCGTGGGATGCTGGTATGCTGGTGACCAGCGTGGGATGCTGGTATGCTGGTGACCAGCATGGGATGCTGGAAACTGCTTGTGACCAGCATGGGATGCTGGTATGCTGGTGACCAGCGTGGGATGCTGGTATGCTTGTGATCAGCATACCAGCACCAGCATCCCATGCTGGTCATAAGCAGTTTCCAGCATCCAATCATTAGCATCCCATGCTGATGACCAGCAAACAGGCAGCAGCAGCATTGGATGCTGGTTACAAACATTGGAAACTACGCTGGTCAACAGTAATAGGTGTTAAGGATGGTAGCCTGTTCACCAGGGTGGAATGCTGGACAACTACAATGAATTTTGGTATGATGAAAATCATGAAAATACAAGCTTACATTAATTTACGTTTATTTAATAATAACAAGTAAACATTAACACAATAATAATTATTTAACAAAAAACAACACTTCTGGCTCAACAAGCAAATTACAATAAAACACATTAACAACAATTTATCTTAAGTGCTCAAATTTTGTCATTTTTGTTTTTGTTTTTTGTTAATGTCCATTATTTTTTTCTGTGATGAACCGTCCAGCCTTTACCCATCTGGCCTGCAACTCTGTCTTCTCCACATTCTTTCTGGCAAGCCACTCCTTGAAGCAGACTGAAAAGAAATGTACAGATGTATTAAAATGTATTACTCCATAACCCAGTACTTGGCATCCCACAAATACCTTGTGGCTACTGCTACCTTTTAATGTCTGAAGTTTCTGGGGGGTTAAGAGCTGCCTGGTGGTTTTGGGTGTGGGGCATTCCTTCCCCGTGAGACTTCTTTCCCCCAGAGTCTTAGTGCCCCAGATTGCCACTACCAACTCCTTCACAAATAAGGAATCCCGAGTGCTGTTTTGGATCCTTGACCAGGCCTCTCTACGCACTCGAACGTCTCCCCCCAAGTGAATCTGACAAAATTAAAAACAAAAATAATCAAGGTACTAGATTGTACATATGCATACAAAATTCATAAAAACTTTAAGTGTACTGGTTGTTATATTAATCCATGCACACAGATGACGAGGGCAATGTTGTACTTCATCTCCATTTGACGATACAGAGGGTTCCACCTCATTCAAACAGCCAGGCTGTGTCCGAAATCTCCACTCAAACCACTACTCCCTACCTCCTATGTAGAGGGTAGGGAGTAGAGCACTATATAGTGAGCTCACCAGCATAATAGAAACACCACTTTCGGACACTACTCGATCGTCTCTCGGCGCCGTTGATTACGTCATTGCTGTCGCCCGTCCGTCTTTTTTACAATCAGCGCAATGCATGATGGTATGTAGGGCTTGGGTTAGTGACCATCGGTTGTACACTACTTTTCAAAATGCATTCTGGGATACATTCAGTGGACTATATAGGGTATAATAATAATCACTATACATTCGGACAGCACTACAAAATGGCGAGCTCACTATATAGTCCACTATACAGTGAGTAGTGGGAGATTTCGGACACAGCTCCAGACTCTGCAACTATATACAAAATAATGTAAATATACTCAATTTACATATTTACCCACTTGCATCAGGGCCTATACTTTGTTAAATATGGACCATGATAGATTTCAGATATCTGTGAGTAATATATTTTTTGCACTTACTTTGTAAGATCTCCTTTGGGGTTGGTGGTCTTGGATCTTTGACAATTAGAAAGAGAACAAACATATCACAAATATGATAGATGATGGAAAACATGACAACAAAGAATATACTTTGTAAACCCTCAAAGATCCCAGTTGAAGCTCTCCAATAAGACTCAGTCTTCCCCAATCCCAAAGCAGTGTGCTGAAATTTGAATTTGCTATATGCACCACCCCCTCCCAAGAAGAAAAATCTTGGAGATCTCCTTAATAAACGGTCTGAAATCTCTGCCCCTTTACCGTTCAGAGCGCGCGCTGACACGGAGTAAAGCCTTGTTTATACTTGACGCATCCGCACGAGCGCGAAGGTGCGTGCGGCAAAAATGATGGCATTGCGGTGTGGGCAGTTGTGCACGTTGGGTGCGCAAGACCCCATTTCGCTTGGCAGTGTGCACGGCTTTTTTTGTAACAGCGCGCGCGTATGAGGCGCCGGACTGGACAAAAGCGAAGCGAACTGTGCGAGAGAGGCCGAGCGTGTCAGTGCGCGCGAGAGAGGCCGAGCGTGTCAGTGCGCGCGAGAGAGGCCGAGCGTGTCAGTGCGCGCGAGAGAGACCGAGTGTGTCCGGGCATTAGTAGCCTAATTAATTGGTACATAGTAATATATACTATTGTTGATGAAGATGGTGATTATGCAATTACTCTGTCTTGTCTAACTTTTGTTTTGCTTAGTAGTATCTTTATGTAACCCAAGTAGAAATGCTGCATAAAATGTATTGAAAAATTGTATACAAAAAGCAACACCAATTACTATGATAATATGTATGTATACTTAACCATATAATAAGAGTACAAATGTTTTACTAATATATGTATGTTAAGATATGAGAATATATTAAGTAACTTAAAGTAGAGAGCATTTATGTATTAGATAACAATTGCTTTTAAAGAAAATGTAATGCTGTAGATAAGGTATATTTTACAGACGAGAAAAAGAAGGATGAAGAGAAAAAGGGCCAAGAAGAGAGCTGGCAGGCTACGACGGAAACACCTTATAAGGGTCATGGAAGATTTGGCAGCTCTCCAACTGATGACAGCAGAAGAGAGTCTGACTTTGGCAGTGAACTGTTTGAGTATAAAAGACTGAAGAGAAGACTGACCAGTAGATACTGATCACGCAGTATCTCTCGACGCCAGAAACCCAGCTGATTGCACCTTTGATTTAGACTTTGCTTTATATTGTAACTTTGCTATTAGTTTTAGGTTTAACTTTTATTTCTGGAATATTTACATTAATAAATAACTATTATACTAATTGCAAGTAATTGTCTACCAGTGTTGTTGTTAATAAACCTTAAGCAAGAACTGACCACAGAGAAGTCTTCTGAACAAATTGTAAGTACCATTCGAATGCTTATGATTTAGGGCAGATTTGACTTACTCGACCTAACCTGAGGATAATAAATAATAAGGTTAAAGGTGTTAAGATTAAAGCACACACCATAAAACATGGCGCCCAACGTGGGGCTTTAATTGTTCAATTACTGGCCAGAATTGAACAGTTAAGCGCCTGCTAAATAGCGAGTGCGTGGATATGCTTAAGGATTAATTTTTTTTTTTTTTTTCTTAAAAAGGAGAAAAAAAAAAGAAGATAAATCACCAAATAAGAAGACGACTAGAGAAACTTAGTCGGAAAAACAAAAATAATAATAATAATCTAGAAAAGATTATTTAAAGAAAACTCAGAAAGGGAAAAAAATTAAAGATTGAAGAAAAGACTAATAAGTCTATACCAAAGAGGCTAAGCTACGGCAAAAGCCCAGGAAAAATCCAGCAAGATTTTTATACAAGCATATACATGGGGTGATTCTCGTGTATTAGGATGGCAAAAAATAGCCTTACAGGCAGAGACATCAGTTCAAGAGATGGAACCAGGAGAAATACTCCTTTGGCTTCCCTCCAAAGAGGGACTGAAAGCAGGACAGTTTAAAGAGAGTGAAGTAGGTCTAGCAGTATTGCAATGGATGCAAGAGCTAGGGGAAAATTGAAACTGTAATATACAATTACAGTGTAAAACCCCAGAGGCAGAAAATATAATAAAAACTATTAGCAAACGAGATGAAGGCAAAATAGAGATTTATAATATGATAGGCAAAGCACTAAGAAGAGAAAAAGGAGAAATACCAGACATGCAAAAAGTCAAGAAATATCAGCTTGGTATTAATGACTTTGAACAAACGGAAGGAATCCGTTTAACAATACCAGTAAATGAAGAAGAAGACCGGGAAAGTGTTATTACGATTGCCCATCGAAACACACCTACCCCAGAATCATATGAGCTAGAAATAGGCAGAATAAGACTGTTTATTAGAGACAGTTTAATTGAAAGAACAGAAGGGGGTGTTGTTATACTAAATGGAAATAAACAAATGATAGCTGGATCGGGAACAGCAGGGGCAATTTTTAGTAAACTAGGTATTCAAGCATTACAGGAGATAGAAAGTATGAGAGCTCAGCTTGGACCCCAAAATGCAACAACAGTGAGAGTAACCTCTGGGCTACCTCAGTGGAATTATGTAGCGCATACAGTAATGACGGATTGCAGGGAAGAGCTGTGTAGTGCAGAACGCTCCTGCATGGAGACCAGCCAGGACCCTCTCAGCCATCTGCTCCGCATTGGAATGTGCCTGCATTGGAGAGAAATGTACAACAGGGTGAGACAGAGTCCGAGGTTGAATCTGAGGTGTCAGAGTTTGCATACGACTCAGTCATGTCAGATTCTTCATCATCCTTCACGGATAGTGGAAGTAGCGAAACAGAAAATATTAACAAAAGAGCTAGACTGAGGAATAAGAGAGGAAGCCGGATTGAATTAAAACGAGTGTCACACCAAATAGAAAACGACTGGCCTGAAGTTAATGTAAGAGGGATTAAATACAAAAATCCTACCAATGAGCCACGTGGTAGAACATTAACAAAAAACTGGGACCGGAAAATAGTCAAAAATAGAAGCTTGACTTACGGACAACTGAAGTCAGCAAGCCGCTCTCCAGCTGCCCACAGAGTCGCTCGGACAGACGGATGGTCTAAAACAGGGAAGCAAATATTGTTTCAAGAAGGATATGAATATAATAGGAAAGTGGTTAAAGAACTAGACCAGGTGGTAATGTCACTAAAATCGGAAATTGAAAGTCTGAAAAAAGAAATGGAACTATTAAAATGTAGGAAAACAATAAGAAGGAATGAAAGGTCTGAGGAGGCGGACGACTGGGAGGGAGAAGTCACAGAGCCTAGAAAAACAGTTAGAATTAGGCCAGCAACTCCTGGATTTACAACTCCGTTCAGACAACTAGGATTTACAACTCCTCAAGAGGTGGAGGAGAATCAGACTAGCGTACAAGCGAAGTTGCTAGAATTACAGCTTACAGAAGCAGTAAGAAAGCAAGTAGGAGGTAAAAAATTACATGAAGATCCGAGTGCATATGCAGATCGGATAATGAAAGCAGCAACAACTGCACAGCTGAGTCGGGACGCCGCTACAAGGCTTGTGCAAACCTGCACTGGTCACCCTATCTCTGCGGAGGCATTAGGGAGAATGAGGAATCTAACAGGTATAGAAGACAAATTTAAAGAATGGGAAAAAACCCTCATTAATGCCCAGAAAGAGCAGATTCCTTTATTAGGAATTTGGTTATCTATTGAACAGGAGACCGCGATGCTGAGCTACAGTCAAATGATAGAAAAGAGAGATGCACTATCTGTGTTAGTCAATTCGCCCGAATTAGATTCATTTGCGTCTACCGCGCTCAACGCCTCATTCGCGCCACGGGACCTCTAGACGCGCGTAAACTAGAGAATCAAGAGAACAAAGTGTCATGCTTCCGCTCAGTTCACATTTTTCAACTTGCGCGGAAGACGTTCGCGGCAAACGCGTCTCCTAATTCGCGTCTATTCGCGTCTTTGCACTGACTTTGTATGTAATCTACTCACGCAAATAATTAAATTCGCGTTCGGTGTGAACACACCATGAGTGAGTAATCAAAAAACCTTCGCTTTAGCCTCACCGTATATGTAACTTCGGCCATTCTCAGTGGTGTGACTGGGACACTAGCTCTGCTTGTCATAATAGAAAGAGAGAAACAGATAATCAGATTGTGATGTTTATATTCGGTTTATTCCCGCTTCAGTAATATACTGAATATGCTGCCTCCCTTTTGACCTTTCGACACACAGCTCCACAGCCCAGCAGACCTGTAACCGTCTCGCAAGTGTTGATAGGCTATTACTCGTGAGGTGTAACCAATCAGAGACGCCGTGGGCGGGACATTGAGCAGAGTGGTGATTACAGAGGCTGCGGCAGCTTTATCAGAGCCAGCCAAAGTAGCGCATTGTCTAATAAAATTTACTTTGATCAAACCACGGATCCGTGATAAGTTTTGTCCGTCTCGCCACTAGTGTAGTAGCACTGAACACTTTGAGGGGGGGATAAATTTATCCCCACCGGGGATAAAAATAATTAAGCAGAGGCAGGGATACATTGACCAGAAAGGGGGAAATCCCACGCATCCCCCCCAGCAAATCGCACCCTGCTTACTCCTATTCTGTATATTCTGTAGCATCCAGTCAATATTGAGAAGGCCAGAACTGATGGTTAAACGACTTTTATTGCTTTCCTTGTCATCAACCAACGTAAGAGCTGAGTAAAACAAATAAACCATGCATTACCATCACATTTCGAACATTACACAGCTCAATACACTAGTTTCAATACGATAGTATTACCAAAATATACATTATACAATAAACATTTCCGGTAGACTAGCTCAAATATATTTATCATTAACTCTACAAACCTTGTTCCCCAATTGACCGAAGCTAAACCTTGTAGTTATAACTGTTTTTCCGTGGACCTTTTCAGACTTTCCTTTCGTCCTTTCCGCCGTTTTGCCCGGTTCATTTACGTCACTTTACTTCCGGTTTCTTTGGTTATCAAAATAAAAGTCCGATACCGTAATAATGAAACCTTATAGCGTAGCTATAATCAAAACAGTGCTTAACTACGTTTGGTCTTTACACTCCCACCAAATTATTTGCTGTTACACATATAAAGACAAATAATTTCTTCGAGTTACTTAACCAGAATACAGAAATAACCTTGTAAACGTGTTACAACTGTAACTCCAAACTTTCAATACACTTAAGCATTGTTTAAGCATTTACCTTTCACAATCTTCTAGTAACAGAACTAACTTATGTACTGGGCGTTCTACTACAGACATTTTGTTCACACGTTGACCCCCTTTGGTAAGATTTCTGTCTGCAAAGCCTATTTTGACCTTTCTGACAAGACCATCTGTATCCTTTACAGTGTCCAAGATTCGTCCAAGTTTCCACTGTGATCGTGGTTGCATGTCATCCTTGTCCATCACTATGTCGCCTATTTGCATGTTTCTTTTAGGCTTGTGCCATCTTTGTCTGACCATTATGTTCTGCAAGTACTCCCCTTTCCATCTGCTCCAAAATTGTTCGAGCAAGTACTGTACCTGACGCCATCGTTTTTGTGCATATAAGTCCTCCTTAACGAACTGTCCTGGGGGAGGCAAAGAAGTTGAGGTTTTCATTGTGACAAGATGATTTGGAGTTAATGGCTCCAAACTGTTTGGATCGTTGAGACTGTCTGTTGTAAGGGGGCGGCTGTTTACTATAGCAGCTGCTTCATACAAGAAGGTTCTGAGGGAAGAGTCGGTGAGTCGACCTGGTGTGAGAGCCAATGTTGCATCAAGAACGTTCCTCACAGTCCGTATCTGTCGTTCCCATACTCCACCTGCATGACTCGCATGAGGTGTGTTTAGGACAAAGTCACATTGTTTTTCCGCAAGGAAGGCTGTCAGTTTGTTAGTGTCAATTTCACCTTGTGCTGCACTCAGTTCGTTTCTGGCACCTACAAAATTAGTACCCTGATCGCATTTTATTTGTCTGACAGAGCCTCTTAGAGCGATGAAGCATCTGAGTCCATTTATAAAAGTGTCTGTTGATAGGTCTTCTATAATTTCGACATGAATTGCACGTGAATAAAAGCATGTAAAAAGGAGACCATACCTTTTATACTCTTTCCTGGCTTGTTTGGTTAGAAACGGTCCAAAAACGTCCATACCACAGTATGTAAAAGGCGGAGAGTGTTCAATTCTTTCTGTGGGTAAGTCTTTAATTTTTTGTCCTTCCACAGGTCTCCTTTGTTTCCGACAAAACACACACCGGCGAATGTAGGATGCAACCGTTTGACTCAACTTTGGGATCCAATAGCCATTGGATCGTATCTCATTCATTGTGAAGCCCTTTCCCTGATGATTGACCCTTTCATGGCAGTGAGCAATTATCAGTTTTGCGACGTGATGTTCTCTGGGAATGATTGTCGGATGTTTAAATGAACTGGGAAGAGATGAGTGATGGAGCCTTCCTCCCACCTTTAGCACATTGTCCTTGTCTAAGAAAACATCCAAGTTGTACATTTTGTTGTTCTTTGGAAGTTGTTTGCCTTTGTTTAATGTCTCTATTTCGTTTGGATATGTTTGTCTTTGTAAGTCTTTGATTATCACCATTTCTGTGTTTTTTCTTTCCGTTACTGTTGTGAGTGTCTTTGATTTGTCTTGGAGCAGGTATCGTCTGAGACGTGCGACTGCGCTGACTGCACGGGACCAGGATGAGAACTTTGTGAGCCGGTCACTAAGGCTTTTATGTTCAACCGTCTCTGTGCTTAGTGTCTGTACCTTTCTTACCTCTGGGTCTCCTACTGTAAGTACAATGGTCTCTTTTGTTGGAAGCTGTATTTTCTTTTCCCACAGGAAGTGAGGGCCTGTGAACCAATTAGATGAAAGCAGTTCATTTACAGATGTGCCCCTGGATGCCATGTCTGCTGGGTTTTCGCTGGTAGGCACATAAAACCATTGTTGCGGTGAGGTACTATTGCGGATTTTCTGCACTCTATTAGCAACAAACGTGTGAAACCGTCTTGCATCGTTGTTTATGTATCCTAGAGTGACCTTTGAGTCTGTCCAGAAGAACTCCTCAACATTGTCATAGAGCAGTTCCTCTCTTAGCGTGTTACTTACAGCGACTGATACGGCGGCTGCGGTAAGCTCTAACCTTGGGATCGTGTTGACCTTTGTTGGAGAGACACGTGCTTTGCCCATGATGAAGGTACAGTGGACATCTTCCCTTTTGTTTATGAGTCTGAGATAAGAACACTGTCCATATCCTGTGGTGCTTGCATCGGAAAAGTGGTGTATTTCTCTTTTTACCACTTCTCCAAAATCTGCAGGAACATAACATCTGCTGATTTGCACGTTTTTTAGATTGTGTAGATCTCCTTTCCAGCCCTCCCACCGTGGCTTAAGATGTTCAGGTAGAGGATCGTCCCAGTCTGTTCCTTGACGACACATTTCTTGAAGAATTCCCTTTCCTTTCAGCACATAGGGAGCAATGAAGCCAAGGGGGTCGTATATTGCTGCGACTGTGGACAAGATGCCACGTCTGGTTGGTGGTTGGTCCTTTAGTGTGATGTTGAATGTAAAGCAATCCTTCTCCACATTCCAATAAATCCCAAGTGCTCTTTCTGTCTGTGTTTCATTAAACGTCAAGTCCTTTGTTCTTGTGTCTGTTGCATGCTCTGAAGCTGGAATGCTTTTTAAAACTTCAGAGTTGTTGGACACGAATTTGTGTAACCTTAGCCCACCCTTCGCACATAGTTCACGTGCTTCCTTTGCCAGTCGTACAGCATCCTTTACTGTCTCTGCGCTGGTGACTCCGTCGTCTACATAGAAGTCTCTTGCTACGAACCGTGAGCCAACTGGATATGCAGAACTGTTCTCTTTGGCTAAATGTTTGAGTCCATAGTTCGCACAGCCGGGCGATGAAACAGCGCCAAAGAGGTGTACTGTCATCCTGTACGCTTGTGGTTGGCTGTTCATATCTCCGTCTTTCCACCATACAAAGCGCAAGTAGTTTCGATCATTCTCTTTGACTTTGAACTGGTGGAAAATTTTTTCAATGTCGCACATGAGAGCTACTTGGTGCTGTCTGAAGCGCACAAGCACACCAGTTAGGTTGTTGATCATGTCAGGACCATTCAGTAAATGCTCATTAAGACAGGTGCCCTTGTGTTTCGCAGAGCAGTCGAAGACCACGCGCAGCCTCTCCGGTTTCTTTGGATGATGGACGCCGTGGTGCGGTATGTATCATGTCTCTCCGGGCGGCCCATTATCATCAATCTTTTCAGCATCACCTCTTTTGATGATGTCGCTCATGTATTCCATGTATTCCCTTTTGTATTTTTCATCTTTCAGGAATTTGCGTTTGAGCTGGTTTAGCCTGGTTTCAGCGAGTTGTCTGTTATCTGGCATTTGTGGTCTTTCTTTAAATGGTAATGGCATTTCAAAATGTCCATTTTCAGTTTGCGTTATGCCGTGCTCGAGTTTCTGAAGGAATTTTAAGTCTTCTTGCGACACAGTCCTTTCATTCCCGTCAGTCTCTTTGAAATCTCTCTCTAAAGCACGTATCGCATCTGCTGGAGTGGAGGGAGGTATTTCCTTAACAGTGATTCGGTGACAGAGACTGCTCGCGGAATCTGTTTCGATGCATGGTGTCGAGTTGCCAACTATGCTCCATCCCAAATCAGTGTGAATGGCATAGGGCTCGTTTTCTTTGCCCAAGATTACTCGTTTGGGTGCAAGAGCTCTAGGACAAGTGTAACCTATGAGAAGACTTACTTCACAATTGAGGAGTGGAGGGACCTCGTCTACGATCGGCAGCAAGTGACTCCACTGTTTGGCTGTTTCACATGTAGGTATGTGTTCTCTGTTCGCAGGTATGTAATCCTTGGTGTATGCAGTGGGGAGCTTTATGACTGTGGCTGAGTTATAACCTCTCACTAAGAGATTAGACACCTTTCCGCTGCTTACAACTGCATTTCTACCCATCATAGTGGTTAGTTTCAGCCTTACTGGACAAACATCTGCCTGCAGCTCATGTGTGACATCCTGATCAATGAATACAGTGTCGCTCTGTGTGTCTAATAATGCATAGACCAGTTTTTCCTTGAGTGGGTTAGTGGTAGTTGAGAGCCACACTGGAACTATCATTGAGGTGCTGACTGACTGTTCAGATCTGGCAACATTAAGTGACATGGCTGTTGCTGTTTCAGGTGAGTTACCTTGAGCTGCATTGTTTGTGGTCACACGTGTTTCACTTTGCAGACCGTTCCTGTAATTTTCATCGTGAAGACATGTCGGGTGTCGCTTTGTGCAAGTCTCACAAGTGAGGCGGCGTTTGCAGTCCTTAGCACTGTGTCCTTGTTTTAGACAGCCATAACATAGTCTATTGTCTTTCACATGCTTCTTTCTGTTTTCTAGAGACATTTTCAAGAGGTAAGGGCACTTGTGAAGTTGATGGGTGCCTTGGCACATTGTGCATGGAGAGCCGTTAAGTGTTTTTGTTATTGTCCTTTTATCACTTTGTTCAGTTGTGTTTGTGTTAAATACACTTGCCTTGTTTCTTTTGATTTCCTTTGTGTTCCTTTTGTCGCTGTTTGTTTCAGTGCAGCGAAGTGCATGAATGGAGGTGACTGGGTTGCAGGCGACTTCAGCTTCTTCTGAGAGGAAGGAGGCAAAGGCAATAAAATTTGGAAACTCACCGCCCTCCATTAAAGTTTTTGTTACCTGCCTGTTCCATCTCGCGTTTATCCAGTCTGGTAATTTGTGCAACAGTTTTTGGTTTTCTTCGCTGTCATTGAGTATTTGTAGACCCTTTACGTGAGGCATTGCAAGCATGCATGCATTTATGAAATCTGCAAATGCCCTTAGTCCATCAGCATCTCTAGACTGCACTTTAGGCATTTCTCTAAATGCCTTCTGAATCACGAACGGCTGGCCGTACCTTTGATTTAGTTTGTCCCAAGCGTCCTTGTAAGCCTCCTCATCGTTTCTAAAGAAAGTCCCTTCAAGGCATTTTCGAGCTGGACCCGTTACATATCTTTTCAAATAGTACAACTTGTCTGCCGCTGAGATGTCCCTTTGTTCAATCAGTGATATGAACGTGGATTTCCATTCAATAAAGCTTATTGGTTCGCCACTAAACACTGTTGGTTCTGGCGTGGGAAGTCTGTTCAGTTTAATGCTGTCCTGCACTGCTTGAGCTAGTTGAGTGACACTAGGGGGAGTTGTTTGCACCGGAATGAAAGAGAGTGCTGGTGTGGGCTGTTTGGGTGTGAAGTATGGGCTCACCTGTTCACCTTTAATTGACCGTACATCATCCACCTGTGATAACTCTCTGTCATATGCTTCAAACCTGGCTCGAGCTGCTTTCACGTCCTTTTGTGCCTTCAAGCGTTCCAACTCTGATGTTTGAGCTGCCATTTGTTTCTTGTGCTCCTCCTCTAGAGCTTTTATCTTTTCCTGTTGTCTTTGTTCTTCTAGTACGATCTCATATTCAGCCTCTTTTGCAGCTAGCTCTGCTGCTGCGTCGGCTCGTTTTGCTGTGAGCTGTGAAGCTGAGGACCGTTGGCTGCGATTTGATGCTGCGGTTGAGCCGTATATGGACTGGGCATAGTCGTGCTCTAAAAGTCCACGTAAACGAGTTCTTTCGCGCTCTGCATCAAAATCCCCATCAACACCACTTAATCTTTCCAGAATTATCCTTACGATGTCTTGAGTTATTGCATCGCATGCATCAATCTTTCTCCTTATGTCAGATGATGGTGCCATTTGGTTTCTTATGTCTGAATATAACTTCAATACATCATCTCTCTTTTGCTCTATTATGTCTGCGAGTTCTGACATCTCCTTATCTGTGATATCTAACTTTAACCTTTCTCTTGTTTTGCGTACCTGTGTTTTCCATTGTTCATAAAGAGTTATTAGTCTTTTTTCCTTTTTTCTCATTTCATCCTCTTGGAATGTCATCATCTTTTCTGTTGGTACTTTAACTCTTTCAGAACGTCTTGGCAACTCTGACATGCTTTGAGCTTTGTCTTGAAGCTCAGTCAAGATTTGTTCTTTACATGTGATTGAATCTTTAATGTTTTGTCTATCTTCATTTTCATCTTTAAGTGAGTCTTTTAAATCTTGAATTTCTTGTCGTAAATTTGTGATCTGTTCATTTATGACCATTTGACTTACTGAAGCAGCCTTTGATTCTTCCATTTTAAGTACTTTTCTTTGAACCCTTTTATTTTCTGACCAACTTCTGCCATCTGCTGGACGTCTAGGGTATCGCCGTTGAATCTCGTAGCCCCGTTGTTCAGCGCGTGGCGGTGGTCAAGCTCTTACTGTAGCATCCAGTCAATATTGAGAAGGCCAGAACTGATGGTTAAACGACTTTTATTGCTTTCCTTGTCATCAACCAACGTAAGAGCTGAGTAAAACAAATAAACCATGCATTACCATCACATTTAGAACATTACACAGCTCAATACACTAGTTTCAATACGATAGTATTACCAAAATATACATTATACAATAAACATTTCCGGTAGACTAGCTCAAATATATTTATCATTAACTCTACAAACCTTGTTCCCCAATTGACCGAAGCTAAACCTTGTAGTTATAACTGTTTTTCCGTGGACCTTTTCAGACTTTCCTTTCGTCCTTTCCGCCGTTTGCCCGGTTCATTTACGTCACTTTACTTCCGGTTTCTTTGGTTATCAAAATAAAAGTCCGATACCGTAATAATGAAACCTTATAGCGTAGCTATAATCAAAACAGTGCTTAACTACGTTTGGTCTTTACATATTCTGTACAGGTTTTGTAACAGTTCATACAAAATATCCTGCCTAGAGGCTGACTTTCCACTATTTATACTCATTAAAACTGAATAGGAGTCTGAACAAATCACTACATCCATTGGTCGAACTTCTTCCACCCATTGAAGTGCCATTAAAATCCCAATCATTTCTGTTGTATATACCGAAACATAATCTGTAATTCTCTTTTCAATACTATATTTAAAATGAGGAATGTAAACTGCTGCTGCTGTATGTCCAGTGTCTGGGTTCTTAGAGCCATCCGTAAATATCTGGATACTATTGTAATATACCTGATTTAGATGCTGTTTCACCACTATATTCTTTGTTATGTATATTTCCTTTATTAGCAGCTTTTCTTTCAATGTTAAATCTACATATGGTTTTGGGAAAAGCCATGGTGGTATAGAAGGTATTACCACTGTGGGACTAATATTTTTATTACTTATTTCTATGTTTCTACCTTTTCCATACTCCCAGCACTTTTCTAGGACCTTTTTCACTGGATGATTCTCTTTGTGTCCCTTTATAGTACTCCAATATGACATTTTTAATTGTAACCTCCTAACATCCAGAGGCATTTCTGCCATTTCTACCTGCATTGCTGGAATAGGGGATGTTTTGAATGCCCCACAACTTATTCGTAAAGCTTGCGACTGGATAATATTTATTGTCTTTAACCTGGATGCTGATGCTGAGCTATATACTATGCAACCGTAATCTATTACAGGTCTGATTATTGCACAATATATTCTTTTTAATGATTGCCGACTTGCACCCCAATCTACCCCTGCCAGACATCTTAAAACATTTATTCCTTTTTTACATTTATCAATTATTTTCTTTATGTGACTGTCAAATTTCAATTTTGAATCCATCCACAACCCCAAATATCGAATTTCCGATACTTGCTCCAACGTTTGATCATATAGTTTTAATTTTATTTGTGGGCTACTCTTCTTTTTTGAGAAACAAACAACTTGCGTTTTTCCTACTGACAATTTAAAACCCCATTTGTTTACCCAATCTTCCACCTCCTCTACTGCTCTCTGCATGCTTTTCTCAACAAATTTAACATTCCGTCCTCTTTTCCACATGGCTCCATCGTCTGCATAGAGGGATTTACCTATTCCTTGTCCTACCTGAGAAAATATATAATTAATCATTAAATTAAACAAAATGGGGCTACAAACACTGCCTTGAGGAGTACCGTTATCTATTGTATATATTTTTGAATAACTTGAGCCGATCTTGACCTGTATTGTACGCTTGAAAAGAAAATCCATTATCCAATTATATAACCTTCCTTTAATACCTATTTTATCCAACTTAATTAATAATCCCTCCTTCCACAACATATCGTATGCTTTTTCCACATCAAAAAACACTCCAACCAATACTTCTTTATTTACAAAGGCTTTTCTAATTTCTGATTCTAGACATATGATAGCATCCATTGTATTACGACCCTTTCTAAATCCACTTTGATGTGGGCATAAAATATTTTTATTTTCTATTATGTAATTTAATCTAGCTATTACCATTCTTTCCATGATTTTACACAAGTTTGATGTTAATGCAATTGGTCTGTAGTTAACTGCTCTGGAATGATCTTTCCCAGGCTTAGCTATTGGAACAACTACTCCATGTTTCCAGGAAGAAGGGAGTTTTCCTGTCTCCCATATTTTATTGAACAAATTTAATATTAAATTCAATGATACATCTGATAATTTCTTTATCATCTCATTACAAATTCCATCATTTCCTGGAGATGAATTTCTTAAACCTATAAGTACCTGTTTTAGTTCATACAATGTAAAAACTTCCTCCATAGTACTTTCAGAGGGCCTTCTTTGGACCATGATATTAGGATTTTCTCTTATTGTTTGCTCTCTTATCCTTCTCATTTCCTCTGATATATTACAATTACTGTGAATCTTTACAAATGCTTTTGCTAATACCTCTGCTTTTTCACTTTCAATAGTTATACATTTATCCTCATCTATTATTACAGGTATATTCCTATTAAATGTATTCCCTCCCATTTTCCTAATCATACCCCATAATTCTCTTATATCTACACTCTCCCCAATTTCATCACAATATTGTCTCCAGTAATTCCTTTTAGCAGATCTAATTACTTTTCTAACCGCTGCCTGAGATCTCTTATATTTTATTACATCCTGAAATGAATATGTTTTCTTGACATTTTTAAACGCTTTATTTCTAACTGTTATTACTTCACTACATTCCTCTGTCCACCATGGTACACTTTTTCCTTTTCTTACTCCTAAACTTTTCCCAATTACCTCCTCAGCTGTACTACAAATGATCTCAATAATTGTATTATTTAATTCCTCTGGTTCTTGATTATCAATTACTATTCCTAACATTTTAGCCTCACTAACTTCCTTAAACTTTTCCCAGTCTGCTGTTTTAAATTTCCACCTGGGAATTTCCTGTTTAATATTTTGTTCCACTTCTATACCTACTACACATCTGATGGGGTAATGATCACTACCTATTGTATTTTGATCAAGCACTTCCCATGTGCATTGTCTTGCCAGACTTTGAGACACTATAGTTAAGTCTATTGCTGACTGATGACCTCTTGCAACATCTATCCTAGTTGCTCTTCCATCATTTAAACACACTAGATCATTTTCATCTAAAATATTTTCCACTATTTTTCCATTATGATCATTAACTTCACTACCCCACATTGTATTATGTGCGTTAAAGTCCCGACACCACACTAATTTAAAACTTCCCTCACCACAAGCTTTTTGTCTTAAATCTTCTTTAAGCCTATCACATGGATTATAAAAATTAATTATTCGTATTTTCTGATTTTTTGTACATACCTCCACCACTATCGATTCAACTTCTCCATTCACATCTATCTCCCGAAATTCGATTTCTTGTTTAATTAGAGTTACTACACCACCACCATTTATAATTTTCCTATCATTACGTAATACTGTATATTGGGGAACGACAAAGTTTAAATGAGGTTTTAGCCAAGATTCTTGTATGCAAATAATATGAGTTTTTTCTTCATATTCATCAATATATTTTTTAAATTCTTGCCCATTTGATATTAAGCTTCTTGCGTTCCACTGCAATATTATCAGTACCATTATACATCTCCACATGCAGCCTGCGAGTTTGTTATTTGCATCTTTAATTTCTCATTTACCTGTTCAACTGTTAATCCCTCTGCCTGCAAGTACTTTTCTGCTGCTCTAATTATTATTCTTATTCTCTCTGTTCGGCTTTTTGTTTGTGCTGAGCAATTTATTACATCCGCCATAAAGGTGATAAGTGCCAGTTTGTCTACATTGATGAAGTTAGTAGGTCTACTTATTTCCTCTTGGGTCTGCCTCTGTATTCTTTGTTCATCTTCACTCTGTTGTGCATTCCTTTGTTCTGTTCCTTTGACTCTTTGTATGGCCTCAGCGTAACTTATTCCTTCTGTTATTTTAACATGTTGTATCTTGACAGCATTCTTCCTCACCTGACAACCTCCATATGCCGCACTATGCTCCTCTCCACAGTTACAGCACTTTAGTTTCGCTCCTTCTTCACATTTCCCATACTCATGATTACCACTACATCTTGTACACCGTTGTCTCCCTTTACACACCGATGCCACATGTCCATATTTTTGACACTTGTAACATCTCGATGGAGGAGGGGTATATAGTCTTACTGAATAACTCATAAATCCTAGAAACACTCTTTCTGGCATTTTAACCTCGTCAAAATTCAGCATCACCGACAAGCTATCCATTTTCTCCTTATTATTGATGTACTTTAGTCGTTTGACTTCGATCACTGAGGCGCCTGATATGCTTTTTTTGATTACCTCTTCAGACATACTAGTTGGAATTCCTGTGATCACTCCTCTCATCCATTTTTTCTCTCCCATTACAGAACAATTTACTTTTTGTCCCATCAAATTTTTTAGCCCTAGAGCTTTCTTTTGTTGAATGCTATCTTTACAGACCAGCAACAGTTTACTTTCCTGTAATCTCCTAGCATTCTCTATATCTCCAATCGTTTCTTTCAACGCCTTTGACAGTTTTAAAGGATTCAAAGAGCTTATATCCCCTGTCATGAATTGTATCATTACCTTATATTCCTCTTTCCTCCTTCTCGTCATATGGTTTTCTCTCTCACTATCCGTACCCGATACTTGGTTAACACTCTTCTTCCTTTTCCGATTTTCTACTAAATTCCATTCATTTTGTTTACAACCTTTAATCCCACCGCCAGTATCTTCTTCCATCTCCGGATCACTTCCGGAACTACCGTCACTTCCTTCCATCAACGCTCCAGTCACTGCCCAGTGCTTGCCACCCTACTTTCATTTTCTTTCCGCTTCCTTTTTATACCTGTTGCGTCATCCTCTATCGGTCTCCTGATTGGTTAATCTCATTCATTCATACAATAATTAAAGTGCGGGTTCGTCCCGAAATCGTCACATCCCCCCCCCCCTGGGAAAAACGACCTCAAGGTTTGTGGGAGTTATATGCTTTAAAATCCCTTGAATTCTGCATCTTCATCTGAGGACTCTTGAAAGAGTTCCTGGAGTCTTTGTTTACCATATACTTCTAACTCATCAGCGGTGGGATAGCATGGTTTCAAATTACAGACGTGAGTAACTCGAACATCTTCGCCTGTGGATTCCAAAACTATCTGATAATTAATGGGACCCATCTGCTGGAGTACACGATATGGTCCTTTCCACTTGGGTGCCAATTTAACACTGAAACTGTGTTGAGCGCTGGATTGGGGAAAGTTCCTCAGCCACACACGATCCTGTTCTTTGAACAGAACTTCTCGTCTGTTTTTATTGTAGTTTCGTAGTTGACGTTTCTTTGCTCGTAAGCAATTCTCTTTAGCTCTTTCCTTCAGCTGAGATATGTGGTTTACGACATCGTAAGATGCACTGTAAAAAAAAAAAGTTTTCACAGAAATATACTGTATTATTTTATTTATTATTTTATACTGTGATATTTTCTGTTTTTTTAACATTACGTGTAAATGTCATTAAAATACAGAAAAAAACTTTTATTAAAAACATTAACCATAAAATAAAAGTAATAATCTGTAAATTCATATAATGAGAAATTATAGTTTTTTTTACAGGATTATTCTTTTGTTTAATTGGCTTGAATGTTAAATTACATTAAATTCTATGTAAAAAGACAAAAAAAATCGCATATTTAAAATTAAGACAACTATGTGTTTTTTTTACTGTGAAACCTTAAATTTAAAGTAAATACATGTAAAAAAAACAATCGTAAAAAAACGGTAAAAAGTCTGGCAGCAAAGTTGCCAAACACTTACCGTCAAATTACAGTAAAAAACCTTAAGTTATTCTACAGAATAATTCTGTTTTTTTAAATACAGATATTTACTGTAAACATTTTCTGTATTTTTACAGTTCCACTGAATGAAAAGAAACTCTCATTAAAAAACATGTTCACGATATTGGGACCGACCTTCAATGTTGAAATATGATTGAAATAATGTCAGTCGTTGAAACAACGTTGAAATAACGTTTAATGCTAAATGGTTGAAAAAGGTTAACAAAAAAACACTTCTAAATCAACGTTGAATTTTTTTACAAGATCTGTACGTTGAAACAACGTAATGTTTTCAACAACATAAATATCTGCCTTTTAACGTATTATTATGATAATTAATTAGCATTTAATGTTTTTTTGATCATAACAGCTCTTCAATGTATATATTTGTAAATATAATTATTATCATTATTAATAATAATAGTTTCACCCTCTCAAGAGAGCAGTGCAGCATTTGACCAATTAATTAATAATACAGATTGCAAATAAAATGTAATACACAGCTATGTTAACTCGCGCAAACTATTGCTATTGTTATTGGTTGTTTCGCCGGTTTACTTTGAGCATGATTGGTTAATCTGTCTGTTTTCCAGGAAACTGTCCAATGAGAATGTGCGCGGCTCTGCGCGCCTATTTTAAATTTGAAAATACGTCCGTTACTCTCGGTCGGTGAGCAGCTGCTGCTTTGCGTTGATTACTCGGTCAGACCTGGATTATCTGCCTGTTGAATTCTTACATTTTGAGCAAATTTTAGTTGATATGTCAATGAAGAACAGAAGCTGGAATGTGAACAGAGGAAGAGGTCGTACATGGTCTGTAAAAAATACTGGCGATATCAGAAAACATTTTTCATTTTTCATTCACGGGTAACTAACGTTATTTTAAGTTATCTCTGTGTGTGTTTTTGTAACGTTACTGCTTCACTATTAGCGCAGCGATATTATCACATATTTCAATGTGTTGGTAGCTAACGTTAACGTATACCATCTTTGCTGTGTTTTGTTGTTGGCAAGTTAACGTTACGTGTTTAATGTTGTCAGCTAACGTTAACTTAGTTTAAAACTCAAACGAATGAGAGGTAAAATAAAAAAAGCGTGGTAATGAGTAAAGTGATAAAATTGTCATTTATTAGTTAGAATGTACATAACCTCTTCAAACACTGATAACGATATTGAAAAGATATGTTTACTTTTTTTTTCTTTTTTTTTTTTAGATCAAGCATTGATTGGAATAAGATTTCTATCGGGGAGAACACCCAACACAAAGACCCATTCACCAACTACAGTAAGTCAATTTTACCACGTACTGTTCGAAAACCTTAAGTATGATTTTCATACTGTTAAGTTACTGATAGAAAGTCTGAGTAACTTTGTCCTTTTGTCTTTCTTCTGCTGAAGTGGCGCACTGAAAGGGGAGATTCATGTCACCTTCATCAGTCCTTTCTTTAATCACTGGAAACCATTAAGGGATTGCTATCAAATATTGTTTACATAAAATAAACATGTGTATATATTGGAGAATTGCTTGTAATTACTGTCTATTAATGTTTATATAAAGTGAACATTGAGTAAATGTCATGATATATTGGAAAGTTGATTTTAATTAGTATAAGTTAAAGCAATGTTTATATAAAGTATACCTCATACATTGATGGTAACAGTATATAGATTTATTGAATCTAATATGTAGAAATATTGAAGAGTTGCTTGTAATTACTACAAATAATGTTTGTATAAGGTAATCCCCTGTACTTAAATAAAGTATGTAGAAATATTGGAGAGTTGCCTGTAATTACTGTCAAATAATGTTTAATATAAAGCAATAACTGTTAAAAATATGTTTCTGAAACTTAATATCACAAGATCTTGTTTTTTTGTACAGGATAAAACCAATATTTAACAGGATTTTACTGTAGATTGAATAATGACATAAAATTAAAGTTTAAATCAATCAATATACTGGTATTGGGCTTTAAATTAGGGTATCTGAAGGTAATTATACAACATTTTCTGTGTGCTTTACATAGAAAAGTCTTTACTTTGCCAAGGAGTTCTTGTAGATGGATTGGATTATCTTAAAAATATACCAAATAATACTGTATTAAAACCGAAGTCTTTGTTTTAATTATGTAATTTTAAGGTATTTCTGCAATATTTTTACGTTTTTATACAGATTATATACATTTGTTTAACATTCAACAGAGATTTTTTTATGAGATTTCTTTTTCTTTCTACAGCAGTTTGACTGTAAAAATACAGAAAATGTTTACAGTAAATATCCGTTTTCAAAAAACAAAATTTTTCCGTAAAATAATTTAAGTTTTTTTACTGTAATTTGACGGTAAGTGGTTGGCAACTTTGCTGCCAGACTTTTTACCGTTATTTTACGATTAATTTTTTTACAGTGTGGATCAGATGGTGAGAGGTTGTTTCTTTGAGGCTGAAGCAGTTTGTCCATCGGACCTTGGAGCTTTCGACCCATTTGTAATTCGGCAGGTGACATTCCAGTACTCTCTTGGACGGCAGAGTTGACAGCGAAACGAAGCTCGTATGTATTGGTCCCATTTCTTGTGGTTTTCCTCCAGGTAAGAAGCAATCATACATTTTACGGTTCACTCTCTCCGTCATGTTTGTCTGCGGATGGTACGCAGTCGTCAATTTCTGTGCTATGTTCCACTGTGAACACAATTCCTTGAAGAGTGATGAGACGAATTGTGTCCCTCGATCGGATAAGATGAAGTCAGGCACACCCCAACGGGTACAAATTTCTTTCCGGAGAATCAGAGCAATGGTTTGTGCATTTGCTTTCCGCATTGGGAACATTTCCACCCACCAAGAGAAATAGTCTACACAGACTAGAAGATATTCGTGACGGTGTGGCCTGCTGCTGGGTAATGGTCCCATAATATCCACTCCCAACATCTCCATGGGTCGTGTGACAGTGATAGGTTGTAACTTGCCTGCAGGTTTTCGATTATCATATTTGTAGGTTTGACACTTCTTACAACATTTAACATGATTCTTGACATCTGTCCACATTTTAGGCCAGAAGACAACATCCTGGAGACGTTTGTAAGTTTTGAAGATACCCCCATGTCCACTCAAAGGATATGAATGGTAATGCTGGAGAATTTCAGGAATAAGGCTTTTAGGTAAGTACATTCTGTACTGAACTTGTCCTTTGCCCAGTTGAGTTTTGAGATACAACTTGTCTTCCACAATCTCAAATTGTTCAGGTGTATCGTGCTTGTTCTCCGCTATTTTTTTGAAAATCTTTTGAATTTCATGATCCTTATGTTGTTCTTCCCATAGGTCCATTGCAGTAAGTGGAAAGTCAACTTCTTTCAGGCTGGTGAACACGTTGCATGCAGGTAAGTTGGTGATTCTGGAAAGGGCATCAGGCGCTACATTTAATTTTCCTTTTCTGTATTCTATGACAAAGTCAAACTTTTGTAACCGCAGGGCCCATCGGATGAGACGACCTGTGGTTTTCGTCGAGGACATTCCCCACTGAAGGGCAGAGTGATCAGTCACTACTGTGAACATCCTGTACTCAAGGTAATGTTGCCACTTCTTCTCTAATGCCCAGATGACTGCCAGACATTCTTTTTCTGTGACTGAGTAGTTTGTTTCTGCTGGGTTTAAACTTCTGCTTGCATAAGCTATGACTTCTTCCTTTCCTTGTTCCTTTCTTTGAGTTAACACAGCTCCTAAGCCTGTGTCACTAGCGTCTGTGTATACTGTGAAAGGATGTTGCAGATCTGGATGACTAAGGATGGGGGGTGAGGACAAACATATCTTGAGCTGTTCAAATGCCTGTTGACATTGATCTGACCAATGAAATTTCTTCCCTTTCTTTTTCAGGGCATTAATGGGTTCTGCAATTTTTGAGAAATTTGCCACAAATCGATGGTACCATCCGGCTAGTCCAAGAGACCGCTGTACCTCTTTGAGGTTGGTAGGTACTGGATAAGACCGTATGGCCTCAACTTTGCTTGGGTCTGCCATAATACCTTGTGTACTCACAACATGCCTAAGGAACGAAATCTCTTGGAGGCAGAATTTACTCTTTTTTAAGTTGACAGTTAATCCCGCTTCGTGTAGCCTGTGGAAGACAGTCTGTAGGTCTTGTAGATGCTGAGTTAGGTTTGATGAATAAATGATTATATCATCTATGTAGACAAAACACAGTTCTCCTCGCAAATTTCCCAAAACCATCTCCATTAACCTTTGGAAGGTTGCTGGGGCGTTTCTAAGCCCAAAAGGCATAACGTTAAATTGGAAGAGTCCTAAAGGAGTGATGAAAGCAGTTTTGTGTTTACTTGAGGGGTCCATGCCCACTTGCCAGTAACCGCTGTTGAGGTCTACTGTGGAAAAAATGGCTGCCCCTGAAAGTGATTCAAGGATCTCTGCAATGTTTGGCAGAGGGTAAGCATCTGTTTCGGTTATGGCATTTAACTTCCTGTAATCCACACAAAATCTCATGCTCCCATCCTTCTTGGGAACAAGAACGACCGGAGAGGCCCAACCTGAGTGTGAAGGTTCTACAATTCCGGCCTTGAGCATTTCTTCCAGTTGTTCCTTTACCAAAGCTTGCTTGACAGGAGACATGCGGTAAGGTTTCTGTTTAACGGGTACTTGTTGACTGGTGTAGATGAAATGTTGCAGAACATTAGTGCGACCAAGTTGAAGTGTGCATACTTGAGAGTTCATCTCCAGGAGTTCCTGTAACTGGTGTTTACCCGTTGGAGGTAAGTGAGCATTATTCACAGCATTTTCAATCAGACTTAAGTCAGTGTTCTCAAAAGATGGTAACACAAGTGTGGGTTGTGGAGGTATGGCACTTAATAGGAACAAACTCCGCAGCTTTGTGCTTTTTTGTCGTTGTGAGCTACTTGAAGGAACATTGGCATTTCCAGGTTGAAATGAATATTGTTCGTCTGGATTTGACTTGAAAAAGTACTGTCGGTCAATGACGTTGATTTGCATGCCACTGAAAAATATGAAGTCCAAACCCAAAACTAAGGAATATGCAAGGGCTTTGGAAGACAAGACAGCAATGGGTAAAGTGAATGAATAATCATGTAGATAAATCTGTTGATGTATCCATCCTAAAGGTACTTCAGCTGTACCATTGGCCAGATACAGAGGTCCTAAAGTTCAAGGTTGCAGTTTCTCCTGCTAGGTAAGTTTTCTCCATACATTTTCATGCACCATAGTATAACTTGCTCCTGTGTCTACAATAGCTTTTCCGGTCCAACCACCAATACAGACAGGTACTACTAACTGTGGCGGAATGACTGGAGGAGGTGGTGAAGGTAAGTTGGTGATTGTTTGCTTTTTAGGTAAGGTGGTAGCAGTTACAGCATTACTGGTTGGTTGATTTCCATGTTTGTGGGGTTGAAATGTCCTTCTATTACCCAGTTGGTGCTGTGGATTCTCAGAAGTGGATGAATAATGAGGACAGTTCCCCGGTGCGTGATATCCTTTACATCTCCAGCATCGCACAGTAGATGATTTGTCAGCAGTTCTGTTTGTGGGCTTTGATGTCACATCGGGGAATGATGGTTTACTCACACAAGTTCCATATTGTTGTTGTTGCTCGTAGTCCTTCTCCAGTTGATGACCCAACTTTACGAGTTCTTCCACTGTGGTGACACGACTACGTAACTGGCTGGCCAGGTGAGGTTTTATGTTTTTGAGAATCAACTTAACCACCTCGGTTTCTGTTAAGGTTGGTTTCCACCGTTTACACAGGGCTCGATACGTGAAAGCAAAATCTCGAATTGTCTCTTTTTCTCCTTGTGTACGAGTACGGACTCGTTCCGCTAATTCATCCTCATAATCTTCTGATAGAAAAGCAGAAAGGAATGCAGTTTCAAATTCATCCCAAGTGGTTATAGAAGATCTGGCAACCTCCCACCAGTCTCGTGCTGTGCCATGTAGGACTTTGCGAAAAGTTGCTAAAATGTCAATGTCAGCAAGAGGGTGCAATGCTAGGAAGTCTTGACATCGTGCTAGATATAGTAGTGGGTCTGTGTCGTCAGAAGATCTTCCAAAGGTAGGAAAAGTCAGTCTTAAATGGTCACTTTTAATGGCAGGAGTTAGTAGAGGTGAAGGATTTGCTGTTGGTAGAGCAGGTACGGTAGATGGGGTGGTTGTAGAGGAGGACTTACTTTGTTTTTCTCTATCTTCCATGGTGGTTTTGAAGCTGTTCATTTCAAATTGAAGTTCAGTTATCTTCTTGTCTAGTTCATTCATCTTGAGGTTACCTCTGGTAACTTCTGCAGTAGGGGTGGAACGGTACACAGAAGTCACGGTTCGGTTCATACCTCGGTTCAGACATCACGGTTCGGTACGATTTCGGTACAATGGAGGAAAAAGCAAAACAAAAATGCATAAGGCATTGTATTTTTTAAATAAGTTTTATTAATAAAGGCATAGAACCAGTTTATTTGTAGTGCACTGACAATAGTTTTATATAATTAGTTTATTAATTAAATTAATAAAAAGACCTTGAGATGTGTTTGGTAATTGTACCTGAAATAATTTAAAATTAATTTGCTATATTTCAGGTCAATATATTTGGTTTCCTTAATTTTAATTAACATTATTACTTAACAATGTAACATTATTCTCATCTGAATTATAAATAATGGATTTCTGTATAAAATAATACTACCATTAAAAACACATTCGATTTTCTTTTTTAATCAATGTAGAATGTGTAACTTAAAAATAAACAGATTAGTGCTCCGAGGACAAGAAATAAAAACCAATGCAATATGATGAATGTCCAAAAGTCATGGGACCCACAGACTGTTTTGAAATGGGGTTGGATAAATATGTTTTGCTTTTAAAACAGTGTGTGTGTGTGTGATTTTGGTTGGGTGACAGTTGTAGGTTACAGTTTGACAAGAGTTTACAGTGTGACAAAAGCACAATGTTGTGTTTTATTGCGAGTGTACACAAAGTAAACACTTTGCAGGTTTAATGATCTGTATGAACAAAATGACGGAGTATGTTTTTTATGTTTCCATTGTTCGCTCGCGCCTCTCTCTCTCTCACACACACACACACACACACACACACAGTTCGATCGCGCCCGCGCCTCTCTCTCTCGCGCGCGCGCACACACACACTCCAGCATTGCAATCTTGACATCGCAGCCTGTTCATTATGCGGTCACACCAAACGCGAATAGAGCGTCAAATTCGCGTCTAGTTCGACGCTACTCCAAAGCGAATAGGACGCGCGTATAAAGCCAACGTTTGAAGTGAACGCGCGTTCAGAGCTAAGCCGAGGGTACAGATTATGTGTCCCTAAAGAACCCGCGTATCTACCGTGACCCCCGTACCGTTTCGGTTTAATACGAATACATGTACCGTTCCACCCCTATTCTGCAGAGAGTTGCTCATGATCTTTTTGAAAAATTCGCTGGGTAGTCTTGATGTCCTGCTGTAACTCCAGTTGTAGTTGTTCCATCATAAAGCGGAATTCAGTACACATGGTAGATTCAGTTTTTTGTAGTTTCTCTGTTAGTAGTATTCGCATGGCTTTAATTAATTGATCAGTCTCCGTTTCTTCTTGTTGTTTTGTTGCAGTTAAAGTGGTGTAGAGTTGTTGATGGTTGGAATCCATTTTTGAAGTCAAAACATCCAGTTGCCCACCAGTGTGAGAAGTCAGTTGTTTTATTTCATGGGTAAGTTCACTCACAGTCTTTTCTTGATTTCTTTGACCTTCAAATAGACGATCCCAATTCCCTTGTAGTTGTGTGGTGAGATGCTGCATTTCTTTTCCAGGCGTGGGTAAGAAACCAGGTAAGCCATGTTGTATTTCTGGAGAAGGGGTTTCAGATGGAGTGCACAGATGCATAGGATCCAGTTCATGCTCCCAGGATTGCCCTCGGACCTGAAGGTTATCAGTAGGGGGTGTAGAAGCAAAACGGACATTCCATTCCTGCGGAGTTTTGTGGGGCAGTGTGGGTGTGGAGTAGAACATGGAAGTGCTGGGTGGTTGGAGTTGACTGAAACGTTGCACATTTTGCTGTCGCCCTGTTAGTCCACTTGGAGTAGGGATGTCCAGAGGAGGATCAATATCCACCAAAGTGGATGAAGAGGGTAGTTTTGTGGCCATATGTATAGTATATATATATCAGTCAATGTATAAAATGATGAATAAAGTCACTGTCTTTCAATGTGTGGGGTGTGTAAGTAAGTCACACCAAATACACAATTAACATATGCAAAAAAAACTCACAATGTTCAATTATTCCCTACAGCGATTAACATAGGCCTAGCCTTTACATTTTCTAGCATAGGGGAAAGAAATATATATAAAAAATAACCAAAACAAAAGTAAATCAGCTCCTCTTTTTCCACATAACTTATTAAGTCATTAACACAAACTTCACAAAATGAAGAAAAAAAATATTCAAGTTCACATTCAAAAGTCAAACAATATACCCACACAAGTATAAAGATATAGGAGTCAAGTTATCTTCAAAAGAACAAAAGAAAATTCAAAGTCCCTGTTCGGGCGCCACTTATGTAACGGTGGCGCACTCGTGTAAGAAAATTCTTTAAATTTGGATTAAGTAGTTCGGGCGCCAGGTAGATTAATGTCTACCACATTCAAAGGTTTAGGCCGGATAGCTCAAAAACCACCAGTTACACACAAAACAAAAAAGATATATAATAAACTAATACAAAAACATATTCCACCAAAGAGATTCAAAGTAAATATTTATATTCGTCTTTTAACACAATAACAATAAAAATAACATTTCACACATGAAGTTTGGTATAACATTCTACTATGAATGAAGGTTGTGTGGTGTAGTTCACGTTACTCAGAGTCCATGAGTTCGGAAAAGAGTCCAAAAATGCAATTTAGTACCGCAAGAGCACACACATTCACAAATAACTGCAGATCGTCATTCTCAAAAACATAATCGTGTAAAAAAAACAACAAAACCAAAAAGCGCTCGCTCTGAGCATGGATTGACTAAGCTTGTATGTATGCGTGACGTGTGTGTGGGTGTGTGCATGTAGTCCTGTGTCTGTGTTATGTTCATCGATCCCTGTCGGGAAGGCACAACACCACAGTTAAGGTTTTCCGGACGTGCGGTTGGTGTGAGTACCTGAGACCTGAGTCGGTAAGGCTTTCGGATCAACACGTTGTAGTTGGTATCCAAAGATTCACGGCAGGAAACCCCTTTGGCTTGTTCTCTCTCTCTCTCTCTCTCGACCAACTTGGAAACACAACGCCGCCCGCTGCAACCGCTCCCCACAGGTGATCCGAGTCAAACAACTTCACCCGTCAAGTTCACTTCCACACAATATTCTTAGTCACAAGAGGAAGATTCAAGCGTGAACGAAGAGAAACTTGAGCTACTATGACTGCTGACTGTTCCACACTGTGTCTTCTCATTTACCGACCTACTTTCATTTTCTTTCCGCTTCCTTTTTATACCCGTTGTGTCATCCTCTATCGGTCTCCTGATTGGTTAATCTCATTCATACAATAATTAAAGTGCGGGTTCGTCCCGAAATCGTCACAATACTGTGTGTCATTTTTCATTTTAATTGTTTAACATTATCTGAATGAGGCGATCGCCTGTACAATATATCACAGCTGTGATCAGTCATGAGATGAAGAGCGTGCACTGCTTTGCCAGAGGAATAATGGGAATACACTTTTTTATTTTTTAATGTTTTAAATGTTGAATGTTTTTATTGTTTCAGCATGTTTATTAATCTCCCATTTCTGTTAATATAGCCATTGCACGTGTGACGGAGTAGTACAGGTTTCATACACAAAGAATTTCGACTACGCCACCCATGGGAATTTCACCCCGGGAAATATGAATGATACCTAAGAATTTAGGTCACACAGGTTCGACTCTCTTAAGAAGGTAGGCAGAAACGTGGGTATCATGAAGAGGTACAAAATTTTATTAATACATAGTCATATTTAAAGAGAATGAGATTCACATTAAAAATAACCTCCGTTGCACCAGGATGTTTCTGATGGTTCGTTAGTGCATGGCTGACATCGGTTTCCACACAAACAAAAACAACAAATGACATACAACAATTTACATTAATAAATCACACAACGCACAAAAGAAATACAACCTTACAGGGCCGAGGTTCACCACGGAGAAGTGATCACAAAGCGAGTTAGTCAAAAGCACACTTGCACACACATACCACCGTGCACTCAGATCACGCAACCAAAACACTTCAAAAGTGTTGCACGGCAACCGTAGGAGGAGCACCACCACCACCACAAGAGACCCTTCACCCGTGGGACCCCGGCGACTGAAAGAAAAAATAACAAACTTCAAAACAGTTACAATAAATCACAATTTGATTACATCACTGTATGATCACACGAACAGGCAGTGGTAAAGTAATATCAAATCACAAACAATATACAGATGTTAATACAATGGAAAAAGAAAAGAAACAAATTAACTCAATTCAAATAATAAGGACAAGCTTGAAAGGAGCAACCGCGTAGTTCTCTTCTCCTTGTATCACAAATTACTGAACGTCAACCCCAAAAATGCACTAAACTATATTTCAACGAAACCAGACAGCGACAATCCCCCCGATTAGTTGGACGATACGGCGTTCTCGCAGTATGGCAGCAGAGACGCAAACGGGACTGCAACTATAGCAGAACAAATCGCTCACGAGCGAGAGAGAGAATCCTGAGACAAATACACACACAAAAAAAAAGAATTACTAAAATGCATACATCACCTGCTAAAATTCTCAGCATAACTACGTGCATGACAACACTTACCGAAAAATGGAAATGAGCTCTATTATCCCTTCACCGGCACGGGTATACAGTATTCATATAATTGCCGTTCAGCTGAGATACAGGGAACACTGCACACAATGCGAAACATCAACTAATCCCCAAACCCCACAAGGCTAACCAATCTGCTTTCCACAAAACAGCTTGCACATACCTGAAAGATTAGAAGTCTTAGCATCCACTTAAAACAAGCCGAGGGAACCAGGGAGGAGAAAAGACAGGCTAGGATGCACAATGAATCATTACTGCCATGCATACAGCAAACAGCAGAACTTGCTACATGGTAATGAAACATACCTGTGTCCACTGTCAACAACAGAAAACGGGGAGGAGCCGGACGTGACGCATCCCAGGCCATAACCAACCAGCTCTTAAATAGTGGATACTCCTTGCTTATTGGTGCTCACAACCGTCAATCACCACCACTCATCTCCTTCGTTTGGTTACACACGCTATAACCTTAAACCCTGATGATCGATGATGTGACTTGTTTAACAACCCAGTTATTTTTGTATGATCAGCTCTGGAAATATTCCTTCATTCAAAAAACGTAATTTGAACTAAAACTGGAGATTGCATAGGAAAGTAAAGTGAGTGAGTGAAAGCAATTGGGACTGCTTAATTTGTATCATCTTTAGGCTACTCTTAATCTGGTGTCGTGCTACAGACCTAATTTAAATATTATGCAGAAACAGAAATCCGATCGGTTATCCAGATACACGGGCTACTTATTGTGAACAAATGTAAACACACCGTGTCCTGATCTGCTTGATCGGATCATGGTGATTGCATGTTAATGCCAAGAAACGCAGAGATTTATGGCGAGACAACCATAACGACTGGGGTCTCGCTAGCCTAAGCCCCATTGCCATAGCCACTGACGGGGCTAGTTGATATATGAGGCTTTTGCCAAAGTCTGTTGTTAGCAGGGAAAAAACATCCTTCTTGGTTATGAAATGGTTTAACGCCAAAAGTTGCTATTTTTTCTAAATAAACTTGCATTCTAAACTACTTAGAACAATATCTAAGGCTCCATTGAAAGGTAACTTCGCATCTGCTGCCGTGTTGGATCCATAGATATAAACAAACTGCTTCGGTGTGTCGCATAGACTTCGTCATCGCCTTGCTGCTCCCTCCCCGTTCTGTGATTGGTTCCCTATCTGATGCGAAAATTTGGTCCATGGTGTCCAGACTGCCTAGCAGCGTGAATAAAATCAAGCTGCGCACAAGGCAGGATGGGGAAACCCAGGCTAGCCTATAGCAGGAAAGAGGATAACACTTTACAATAAGGTTCTATGCATTCATTTTATTGTGAGTAATGTTTACTAACTACAGTAATCAAATACTAGCAAACTATTGTTTAGTGTTTATTAATATTTGTTAATAGTAAAAAATAAAATAAAAACTAATACTCATAACATTAAATAACATTTTTTTTTTGCAAATGCTGACATTAAAACTAAGAAGACCTAATGATTAGCTAATGCAATCTATTAATTTGATGTTTGTTTATTATTCAGATATGTCATAGAACTTCTTGAGGGTGAAAATATGTTTCCTGTTCTGTTGTGTTAACTGCACTTTGCCACTTGGCCTTGAAGATGGCTGTCACAGAAGATGACCCTGCTTAAGTTGTGCGATTTAAGGATGCATTCAAAGGGATTTGACAAAGCTCAAAGAAAACACAAACATTGCTTGGCTCAAAATCGCAACAGCTCTCTCTCTTGATCCCAGATTCAAAAACTTGAAATGCATTCCTAAAGCAGAAAGAGCTGAAGTTTGGGAAACATTAGACAAGATGCTACATGAGGTGGAACTGGCTCCACATTCCTCAGATGCTGGATCAGAGCCACAAAGAAATTGGTCTCCTCTTGATGGGCACTGATACGGAGTCAGATGACGAAACATCACTGGAATCCAGCCTTCTTGCTAGATATAGAGCAGAGCCTAGCATAAGCCTTAACAATAACCTCTCATTGTATACAATGGTGGTCTGCACACAGCAGAAGTCATGACAACCATGGCACGGAAATATCTACCAACTCCTGCATCAACTGTGCCATGTGAAAAAATATTTTCACTTGCAGGGCACATAATGGCACAAGAAGAGTGCTGCTCTGAGAAGAGTGCTGCTCTGGCACCTGAGAATGTTAACAGACTGCCTTAGCAGCTGGTTAAATGCTGACTAGAAAAATAAGCACCACTTTGGGACAAAATGGAATATTGAGAGGAAAAGAAAAAAAGAGGGAAACTGGTGAGAGATTTTCTGAATTATGGGTTAAACAGAGAGAAAGCGAGATATTTGAGAGAAAGACATGCACACAGATAAGAACAGAAAAATCTTTAAACAAAAGAGGGGGAAACCGGCTAGATGCATTAAAAACATACATCCATGAAATAATCACACACAATAAACCTTTACCAAAGGCACAACAAAAATAACAACCACCACATTCTCATTTCTTCAAAACAGAGAGACATTATATTGCAAATGTGCAAAAGTAGAAATATAATTTGCTCAAAGGTTTCTCTATCATTGCTCAGGAATAGTTAAATATTAACTTTGCCCAAGATGGTTCTGAAAGAAAGACAAATTGACTGAAAGAAAGACCTACAGAGATATGAATCTCCTACAGAGATATGAATATGAATTTGGCTCTTCAGATAATTTGATTTTAGAATAATTTGATGAGATTTCTGTCTTTTTCTGTCAAGTTAATTTATGTCTAGAATCAACTGAGATCTGTAAAATCTCAGTGTGTTTTCTGTCCAAATGCATGTTCAAGTCATTTAAAGCCAGTTAAATGCTGACTAGAAAAATAAGCTTCTGTGTGTTCTGTTTTAGTCTGGCAAGCAGGAAATTGAATTGAAACTGTTCTGATGGTTCTATTTGCTAGATATATGAATTTTGTGAAATTATGACATGTTACATAAACATGTTAAACAAAATAAAGTGTATGTTTAATTTCACGTTAAGTGTGCGATTTAATCACAGTTAATCACACAAAAAGGGTGTGATTAATCGAAAATCTTAATTATTTACAGCCCTAATATACACACACACTATATTGGCAAAAGTTGTGGGACGCCTGCCTTTAGATGCACATGAACTTTAATGATATCCCATTCTTTATCTGTAGGGTTTGATATGGACTTGGGCCACCCTTTGCAGCTAAAACAGATTAAATTCTGGGAAGGCTGTAACACCAGAGAAACTGGATGAACTGGTTGAGGAACGGCCACTCCTCGAGAAGACAGAACCTTGCTGGAAATTAACATTTGAACTCACTCTTGTGAAGGTACAGTAGCATCACCATCCGAGACTAAAGTCTCACCTCTGAATCATCCTAATCTACATTTCTTCCCCTCATCCCCCACTCCTTCTCCTTCATGTGGAGATCACCAAAGTTCACCCAATAATCTATATGGTTTAATGTGAATAATTATCATACAGTTTTATACATGTTTAGTATCCTTTGAAATGTCTCAGTGTGATTGGTACAAATGTCTAATTTCCAAATAAGTAAAACAAAAGGTAATAAGGTTTTAGAGAGATAACATGCACACAAAGGAGGGTGGGATGGTTAAACCCTCATGTTCTCAAAGGATGTAAACACTGAATGCAAATTACCATTGTTAGCACATGTTTCCTTGTGAAAGATGTTCTGTCTATATAATGAAATGCAGTTCGGGGTCTTCTGTACCTCAGATCAGCCCGTGAATGTTGAGAGCCGCCGAGACTCTCAACATCATGTATCTACTAATGTCGGGTTTTCATCTCTTCTCTTTTTTCCAGAGCATTTGATGTTTTGTATTGATTATCTTTGAATTGATTATGAAATTTGCATGATTCATTTACCTGACATAATAAACTGTAAACATTTTATTTTATTTGAAAGACACTATGAGAGACCTACCCCACTGAACGGATAAGCCTACATTGGGCCGATCGAGTCGGTCTTTACAAGGCTTTCCACAAGGTTTAGGAGAGTGTTTATGGGAATATTTGACCATTCTTCTAGAAGCGCATTTGTGAGGTCAGGCACTGATGTTGGACGAGAAGGCCTGGCTCGCAGTTTCCGCTGTAATTCATCCCAAAGGTGTTCACTATCGGGTTGAGGTCTGGACTCTGCAGGCCAGTCAAGTTCCTCCACACCAAACTCGTTCATCCATGTCTTTATGGACCTTTCTTTGTTAACTCGTGCACAGTCATGTTGGAACAGAAAGGAATGCTGGAGCATTAAGAGTTCCTTTCACTGGAACTACAGGGCCAACCCCAACCCCTGAAAAACAACCCCACACCATAATCCCCCCTCCACTAAACTTTGGCACAATGCAGTCAGACAAGTATCGTTCTCCTGGCAACCGCCAAACCCAGAGTCGTCCGTCGGATTGCCAGACAGAGAAGCGTGATTAGTCACTCCAAAGAACACGTCTACACTGCTCTAGTCCAGTGGCGGCGTGCTTTACACCACTGCATCCGACACTTTGCAATTTACTTGATGTAAGGCTTGGATGCAGCTGCTCAGGCATTGGAAACCCATTCCATGAAGCTCTCTACGCACTGTTCTTGAGCTAATCTGAAGACCACACAAAGTTTGAAGGTCTGTAGGTACTAGGCCTGTTGGAACGAATTCCGAAATTCGAATATTGCACAAATCAATACTATTCGAATGCTGAAGTTACTATTCGAATATTGCTTTATGTATATATTTTTTTAAATGTATATGCAATCTTGCATTTCTCTCCGCCTTAGCTTACACGCATGTGAAAATGAAATGCTTTTGTTTCGTCTGATGAACAATAACGTTTTCGCCCCCAGGGTTTCCCATACATTCATTAATATGAGGCGGCCCGCCACAATATCAACGCTGACTGCCACGGATTGATTTTTAGATTTTTAAACTATTTAATATGGGTAAAATTGTATTTTATTGTAGAGCTGCACGCAGCTTGCTCCCCCGTCGCTCTCTCCCATACGTACAACGGAGGCGCGCGCACGAATAGCCCCTCCTCTTCGAGCACGATCTCAAAACATGAGCATGCGTTTGAGGACGGATTGTTGCGGTGCTTATTTCCCCAGCATCAATCCGGAGTTGAATGGTTGTTAGTATAATGAACAAGGTTGCAAAACAACTCTGAGAAGTTAGTCTATGTTAAACGCTGTCGCATTTCCATTACAGCCCCCCCAAAGCGCCCGTGAAGCGAAAAGCGCACATATCTCACCGGATTCGGCGATCACCGAGCTTGTTTGAACTGTCTAGTCGAACTGAAAAGAACGATATAAGTTTCAGAATTGTTGGTGGAGTTTTCGCGGAGATATTAGCCGGAACCATCGGAAGCGTTTCAGCCATATTCAGCACGGATAGCATGTTTATTAGATGTCCCTCTAGTGGACAGAACATGTAACAACAACCACATGCTATAGTGCACTGGCAATCCATAAGCCTGTGTAATGTCGTAAATAGTAATAATAGGATGAATTTGAGCACTGAATATTCGAATATTATTCAAATATTAAATAAAATAAGGAATGGAATTCGAGTAGTATTATAGAGGAAGATTGACAGCCCTAGTAGGTACGAGCTCTCTAAAGCCGGGGACACACTTAAGGACTGTAAGGCTGATTATAATTGTAATTTGAATGACAATTGCATATCGCCCAGCATTATTTAACATTTTATTTGGCATTGCTAATGATCCAGTAGTACTTAACAACTTTTTTTTTTTTTTTACTAAAAAGGGCGCCAGATGTTTGACTTTTTATATTTAAATAGGCTTTCCTAGAATATAATTCCTCTCATAGTAAGGACGGACACATAAATGGGAGAAGAGGAAAAGTGAATGTTCTGTGTCTGTGGCAATTCAGCAGTTGTTTTACAGCTGCTACATCAAAGTTTTGAAATAAGGTTTAATATTATTTATGTTATTACACTGTGTGTATTATACCTTGTATTTTGACATACAGTTTGGTTAAAAAAATAAAATGGAACTCATGTTTTAAGCTGATTTTGTTTCGTCTCGATCCTCTGAATAACTTGAGTGTATATTCTCTATATGTATTTATGGCAATAGATTTAGAATTATATTCAGCTCTATATTTCTTCAAAACCTAACGAAACTTACCAATTCACAAAATTAACCGAATGCATAGCTGATATAAAAAATTGCATGACTAGTCATTTCCTACTAATAAATTCTGAAAAAAACAGAGATTCTAATTATTGGACAAAAAAACGTCCACACGTAATAACCTAGAATACTGTCTAGTCAAGTCAAGTATATTTATATAGCGCTTTTCACAATACAGATTGTATCAAAGCAGCTTCACAGTATCAATCAAAACAATATAACAATGTTCGTTTCTTAGTGGAAAAAACATCCACGTTTGGTAGGGCTTGATCAATGGTATTAATGATTGGTTAATTAATTTGAATATGCCCAAATGAGCAAGCCAAAGAAACAGTGGCAAGGAACCGAAAAACTCCATCAGGTGACCCAATGGAGAAAAAAAAGAAAAAAACCTTGGGAGAACCCAGGCTCAGTCGGGGGCCAGTTCTCCTCTGGCGTTTATGAACTAGAGGCCGGATTTACATTAACTGTAAGATTAAAAAAAATTATATGAATGCCTGGCTGAAGAGATGCGTCTTTAGTCTAGTTTTAAACTGGAAGAGCGAGTCTGAGCAACAAACAATATCAGGAAGGCTATTCCATAGCTTCGGAGCTAAATGTGAAAATGCTCTCCCTCCTTTGGTGGATCTCGATATCCTAGGTATGACCAGAAGCCTTGAATTTAGTGATCTTAAAGAGCGCGATGGATTATAGGGCGATAGAAGATCCGTTAAATAGACTGGAGCTAAACCATTTAGGGCTTTATAAGTCAGTAGCAATACCTTGTAATTAATACGGAACTTTATAGGTAACCAATGTACTGTAATTCCTCAAATAAAAACCGGTATTCAAATAAACGCCGGGCCTCTGATAGTGGCCGGATGCGTGGTCAACGCGGACAAATAAAGGCCGGTCTCAAATTAAGGCCGGGGGAAAATTATGTGTTTCATTTCCTAAGTGCCTTTCATTGAAGAGATGTTAGACCTGCCCACTTTATGCGTTTTCTGTGATCAGATCGTGAAAAGACCAGGTATAAATGCCATCCGAAGCACATTCGAGACGATTTAAATCCGATCGCTCAAACCACTTCTTCAGGAGGAGATAGACGCGTTCAAGATGAAACTGGACAAGTGTAAATGCATCTGGTTGTTGAAACCACATATAAATTTTACTCCTCCCAAAAACGCTAAAAAATAAACGTGTGAGAGCGTGTTATAATATGTTATAGCAAGATGTGACGACGCAACTGCAACACGCATCACGGCAGCTGAGCATCTCATAAAGCCAACGTGCAAACTATTGCAAATCAAAGTGAAAGTAAGTCGCAGAAAACACAATCCTCATCATTAAAAGTAAATAAATGAAATTATCTTACCAGGGCTGTTGCATCTCTCTTATTGCGGTCTTTGATTTTGAAATTAGCTGATCAATCGAATGCAGCTATGTTGCTTTCGGTGACGTGAACTCCATAAATCTGCATATAGCGCGGGAATTGAAGATTTATATCCGTTTTGCGAAAACACATTTGTGACCAGGTTTAAATGGAATTGTTTAGATAAATCAGATAGCTTTCCGATCTGAGAAAACGCATGAAGTGGCCAGCTGTAAACAGCCCCTAATGTGCATTCAAGTTCATCGTAATGTACAGCCAATAGATGACAGTAGCTAACGGATGTAACACGGGTATCATTTAGTGCTGCTATAGTGTAACAGACTTTAACAACTTTATTGAAAACGAACTTGTCTTGAGGAGCATGGAACCCAGACGAAAATTTGATTTACATTTTTTTTAAATAAAGGCCTGCCTCTAATAAAAGCCTGCCTCAAATAAAAGCCTGTTACCTTCTGCAGTTCAGGTAAATAAAGGCCCCGGCTTTTATTTGAGGAATTACGGTAGTTAACATTGCAAACTACTTGTCTTGCCTATAAATTCGATACAGAATTTTGTTTTATTCCATCACTTCGGGGTAGGTACGCGAAACGAAATTCACAATGCTTTATCTGTAGAGTGGGAAAGGGATCCTCCATAGGGAGAGGCTAGTTGGCACTTCAGCACTGCATTGTCATCAGGTCCAGGAGAAGCTCCTCGTCAGATCTGGATACGGCCTGGATCCGGCAGGCTGCGGGAAAACCTCTGGATAAACAAAGACACTAAAGTTAGCGTAGATGCCATTCTTCTTATGATGTAACGAGTACATCATGATTTAAGGGAAGTGTTCCCAGTTCCGGATGACCTAATCTATGCACCCTAACATTGAATTATAGAAGTCTATAATGTATTATGTGAATGCTAGGGCAAAGAGATGTGTCTTTAATCGAGCTTTTAACTGACAGTGTGTCTGCTTCCCGGACAATGTTAGGAAGACTATTCCAAAGTTTTGGTGCTAAATAGGAAAAGGATCTACTGCCAGCAGTCGATTTTGATATTCTAGGTATTATTAACCGGCCATAATACTGAGATCGCAATAGACGTGAAGGACTATAATGCGTTAAGAGCTCGTTCAAGTATTGCGGAACTAAACCATTTAGTGCTTTGTAAGTAATCAACTATATTTTAAAATGTATACGATGTTTAATAAGCAGCCAATGCAGTGTTGACAGAACCGGGCTAATATGGTCATACTTCCTGGTTCTGGTAAGAACTCGAGCTGCTGCGTTTTGAACTAGCTGTAATTTGTTTATTAAGCATGCAGGGCAACCATGGTTATCAACGCAATAACTAATTGTTCCGCATTAGTCAATGAGAGCATATGGCGTAATTTAGATATACTTTTAAGATGGAAAAATGCGGTTCCCTTTCGTCCTGGGAACTCCAACGTGTCGTCGGGGAGTTCCCTGACGAATTGGGATCACGCTAGGGAGCCAATTGCCTACGAGAGAATAAAAACGAGCCAATGGACATTGGCATGCAAGATTTGCATTCCGCAACCCGCCTACCAGCGCGGGTATAAAAGGCGGAAGTAAACATTGCGCAATGCTTTTTTCTTCGGAGCCTCACAGTGTGTTCATTGAGCTGCTGTTCTTTTGCCGAAGATCGAGATTGAGAAACGAGACCTCTTGAAGAGAAGAAGGAATCACTTCATTGATTATGAAGATGGCGCCGGTGTGTGTGGCTGGCCGTCTACTCTCGGTGTTACATGTCATGTTTTTATTGTTTATATCGTTTTTACTGTCTCCACTGTCGTCTTTCTGCCACTCTCTTATTGTCTATGAACGTCAACAATTGATCGACATTTACCAACATATGCCCAAACCGTACTTGACTCATTATGAGACCCACTCTGAACTTGAGAGCTATAGCTTCTATTCACCACCGGATCCTTCTGGTCTCCCTGAGTATCGGCGCTGGCAAATGTTTAACGTCTCTGGCAGGCGACGCAGAAAAAGACGCGGTAGACGGGCAGGACTGGCCATGAAAATAAAGCTGGCCCTGATGGCGGGCTGTTTCACCCATTCTGTGCTGGCTCACAACGCAATCGACGCGGTACGAGATCTACGGATTATACAGCGATCCATCGCTCTATACAGTGGATCCGGGGCTTCCACTGTGTACATCCTGCCCGGCATACCGGACTCTGCCTGTCTTCGTCATCACAACTCCCCTCGGATTCGGCGAAGGAAGGCTGATCATCGCCATCTGCGTCCGTTCCGCGGATCGAAGCTCCGAAGCTCAAGATGGCGCTAGTCAATGCACGCTCCCTGGTCAACAAAACTTTTGTTCTCAATGACTTCATCACTTCAAATGATCTGGAACTCTTCTTTGTGACTGAGTCATGGGTAAAATCAGGTGACCTAAGCCCTTTTTCTGAGCTTGTGCCTCCCAACTTTGAATTTTTGAATACTCCTCGTCCTACAGGGCGAGGAGGTGGGCTCGTGACTGTCTTTAAAAATAACTTGCAATGTAGACTACTGAACACTACCAGTCCTACTAGCTTTGAGGTCCAGTTGATTAATTTGAATTCTGTACTGATTATTTTAATTTACAGACCACCGGCATCGAACAATAATTTTATTGAAGAGTTTGCTGACTTTTTGGGGGAATTTCTTACTAAGTATGATAGTATTTTAATTTTGGGAGATTTCAATATTCATGTCTGCTGTGCAGCCAATGCTTTAGCAAATGAGTTTTTAAACCTAATATCTTCACTAAACTTTGTACAATGGGTAAATGGCCCGACTCACTGTCATGGTCATACATTAGATCTGATACTGACCTATGGTTTATCGGTTGCTGATGTTGTCATGAGTGATATTTCCTTTTCCGACCATAAACCGGTACTGTTCTATACTATTCTCCCTTCTTTACCTAGTACCAAACCAGCTCAAGCATGCTGGTCTCGTACTCTGACTGCACAATCTTGTAATGCATTTTCTAATATGTATCTGAAAGAACATCAACCTCTTAACTCGTATATGCCATTATCCCAATTGAATGTTGATGATCAACTGCAACTGTTTTATAACAGATGTGGTAATATTGTAGATGCTATTGCACCACGAAAACTCGTTAATCGGAAGTGTAAACCCCAACCATGGCTAAACAACGAGATTCGGGAACTCAGACAGCAATGCCGTAAATGTGAACGAAAGTGGAAGAAGGACGGTCTACAGGTATCATACGAAATGCTGAAGACCTCTTTACACACTTTCCAAAAGGCTGCCAAGAATGCAAAGGAAAAATATCTATCGGATATCATAGCACAAAATTCTTACTGTTCTAGAGTTTTATTTTCAACTATAGATTCTGTTTTAAATCCTCCGACGCAGATATTTCCAGAGGTCTCATCTTTATTATGTGAAAACTTTCTTAATTATTTCTCAGATAAAGTGAAAAAGGCACGGGCTCTACCATCTATAAACTCAGATTTTATTCCAGACTGCATATTATTCACTACGCAGTGGAGTGATTTTGAACTGATCTCCTTACAGACATGTAAAGAAGTCACTCTTAAATTAAAACCTACCTTTTCACCTCAGGATGTTCTGCCTTCACGGTTTCTAAAACAAATCTTCGACACAATTGGATCTGATCTAGTAATACTAATAAACAATTGTCTCTTGACAGGGACAGTTCCAGATATTCTAAAATTAGCCTCAGTGTCACCGATCCCAAAAAAGCCCTTGCCTGATCCTTCAATCTTCTCAAACTTTCGACCAATTTCCAACTTGCCGTTCTTATCAAAAATTCTAGAAATTTTTTTATTTATGCAGCTTCAAGATTATTTGAATAGAAATGGTATTTCAGATATTTTTCAGTCCGGCTTTAAAACCTTACATAGTACAGAGACTGCTCTTCTGAAAGTTTTTAATGATATTTTAATGTCCACTGATGCTGGTAACATCGTAGCATTAATAATGCTAGATCTCAGTTCTGCGTTTGACTTTGTTGATCATGGTGTCCTCCTGTCTCGTCTGGAGCAATGTATTGGTTTAAAAGGCACTGTACTTGACTGGTTCCGGTCCTTCTTGTCCAACAGAAAATACTCCGTAAATATAGGGAATCACTCTTCCACCGTAGCACAGGTTATATGTGGTGTCCCTCAGGGTTCAACGTTAGCACCATTACTGTTCTCTCTATATATGCTACCTATAGGCTCTATATTTAGAAAATTCGGAGTATCTTATCACTGCTATGCCGATGACACGCAGCTATATATACCATTTAAACGTGATAAGTCTGCGTTAAATCAACTGACGGATTGCTTTCAAGAATTAAAAACATGGCTCAATAAGAATTTTCTTCACTTGAACGAAGATAAAACTCAGATAGTCCTGTTTGGGCCAACTGAGAAAAATTACCTGAGCAATGTTGACTTGGGTTCGCTCTCTCTATATCGCTCCCTTTCGGCAAAGAACCTGGGTTTTATATTGGATAGTGGCCTGAACTTAAACAAACAAATAAATACAGTTGTCCGTTGCAGTTTTTACCACCTCCGGAGATTAGCGAAAGTTAAAACTTTCCTAAGTAGGAAGAGTTTTGAGATTATAATTCATGCTTTTATTTCACCTCGACTTGATTACTGTAACTCGCTTTATCTAGGACTACCTGCGTCATCGATTCACCGACTTCAACTGGTCCAAAACGCAGCTGCCCGTTTGCTCACAGGCACTCGCAAACGGGATCACATTACACCCACACTACGTTTACTGCACTGGTTACCAGTGCAATATCGTATTGATTTTAAAGTCTTGCTGTTTGTGTATAAAGCACTAAGTAATCTTGCTCCCCAATACCTTACGGAGCTGGTGACAGAACACAAACCAAGCAGACTGCTCAGATCACAGTCTAATCACCTGTTACGAGTACCCAGATCCAAGCTAAAATGTAGGGGTGACAGAGCCTTTGCGGTAGCTGGCCCCAGGTTATGGAACAAATTGCCTTTACATGTTAAAACAGCGCCCACAGTGTCTGAGTTCAGAAATCTCTTAAAAACCTACTTGTACTCTTGTGCGTTCAATGTCTTGTAAAAGTCATTTTTAACTTTTGTATGAATTTTAATAGCTATATTTTGTACAGCACTTTGGTCAAGGTTGACCAAAGGTTGTTTTAAATGTGCTTTATAAATACAATAAACTTGAAACTTGAACTTGAAGGTCCTCTTGTTGCTGGTGTGACGGCGCTTCAGCTATCACTGCTCCCGTTATCGGCTGAGTTTCCTCATAAAATAAAAAAAAGAGAGCCGTTTTCACGGCTGGTACGGTTGAGTGCAGCACACGGGCTTGCAGTTTCCCCGTGTGTCTGCCGCGGTGATCCCTCGGTGCTTCGGCACGTAAAAGAGCACTTTTTCTTCTCTTCTAAAAGAGCAACACGTGTGAAGATCGCGTCCTTTTCAGGATGACGTTTCACCCGTGTGTTTCTGGATGCGGTCGTTTCCTGTCCTCATTTGACGGCCACGATCACTGTTTCACATGCCTGGGCTTAAGCGTGTTGAGACTGTGTTCGTGGGTGGTTCATGTTCTCTCATGAGAGCATGACCACGTCGGCCTGTTGTTCGTCGCCCCTTTCTCGTAAAGGCTTGAGCCGTTCAGCGTGCCGTGTGCCGTCGAGCGCCGGCTGACAGCGCGGGTTGTCACGGCAACCTAGCGCGCGTCATTCGGCGCTCTAGATGCGCGGTCAAGACTCAAGTGCCTCAAACGAGGTGGAGTCCCTTTGCATATTTCCCGATCTAGTTCCTCTTCTGCTGGCCACAGAAAAGGTCTACTTTGGCTAATAGCATTGGTGATCTGAGGATTACAGTGAGGTAACCCCTCACTCCTCTAGCACATTGCAAACATGCTGAAACTGTGTTCGTGGGTGGTTTATGCTCTCTTATGAGAGCATAACCACGTCGGCACGTTGTTTGTCTTGAAAAAGCATTCAGCGTGCCGTGTGTCATCAAGGTTGGTGGCCACGTTCACTGTTTTTGCATGCCTGGCTGCTTTACGGGTGGAATTACTGGTGGTTCTCATGAAGAACCAAGTGTTTCATTCGGGGCTCCAGGGGAGGATCAGATGTCAATCGCTGCATCGGAGAGAGCGCTGTTACATTCTGGAAATGGTGATGCTGAGTTCCCACTGTAATGGTGTGTGTGCTCATGCTAAATCAGATCCAGACTTGACAGCCACACTTCCCAGGCTTCTCTGGGGGGCGCTGTGCAACGCGTATCGCCTTGCCCCGCCCCGTGCTTGCCCGGATGTGTGTGAAAAACTTTTGGTTTTACGTGGTAAGCCAACGTGCCAAAATCTGTGAAAGTTTTTCCTCTCTCACTACCCTTGATGGTGGTTTTTGCTAGTGGCAGACCACCTCTCCTCTGCATGTGATGGTCAGTATAAGGCCAAAACATGCAGTGCACGAGGGTAGTTCTGAGTCGGGGTTGAGCTGTGCATAGTGGCTACCGTGGTTTTAGTCATAGCACTGGCCCTCGCTCAGACGATGTCCACACTGTGGTCCAGAAGCTTCCCAGGGCTAACCTTGCAGACATACGAGACATCGCCAAAGTTTTCTTTCTCGATGCTCCTATTTCACAAGGTTTGCCTTGTTTCGGTGACACTGTTGGAGGCTGTGCCCAGCGGCTCTCCACAGTTCAGAAGCAGTCAGAGGCAATACGGCATGTCCTGCACAGGAAACGGGCTGCTGCTGGCCCGTCTACTGTCCCCGTAGAGCCTCCGGCTGCTTCCTGTCACCGAGGACGTCCCCCGACGCCAGCTCCTCCTCCAGGGCAGCAGTCCAACCCTGGAGGGCGGTGGTCTGGTCGCAAGAGGGCGCCCCAGCCCGCTCAGACGCCCCCGGCCCCTTCCCGTAAGAAGGGGGGGGAAGCGTTCCTGAGACGGGCGACCTGAGGGAGGTTTGGTTTGCTGCTCTACGGGAGGGTGCCTTTGCACGCCTCCTTCCCCCGGGGGAGGGCCGGGTGGAGAATTTTCCTCTCCTTTCTGTTCCGCCGCTGACCACCCGGTTCTCAATAAAACAAATTCTCAACAAATTCTCAATAAAAGAGCAGTTTTTACCTTCTCCTTCAGGTCGTCTTCGATCGAGACTGGTGACGCAGTCTCCTTCCAAGAGGATCAGAATGGCAGTGGACGCTGTCTCCGAGCAGCGTCGCTCCTGTTCCCCTCTTCCCAACCTGCAGGTAGCAGCGATGCATCCTCGAGTGCGTCGCTCCGGTCTGCAGTCGGGCCCAGAGGGGCAGAGACCAGTTCACGAGGAGGCAGGGCCTCGTTTCTCGTCTCTCCCCCTCTCCTCGCCACGGGGCAGCCCGCAGTTGAAAGCCCTCGGGCCTTCTCTGCCGTCTGCCCCCCGGGGGGAGCAGGTTGGTGTCGGGTTCCACACCCAGACCCCGCTCTCGGTGGCCACATTGCCACCGCAGCCGGGTCCCTGTCTTCCTCCCCGCTACCCCTCCGCGGGCACGCCGGTGGTTCGGGTGGGGCTGTTGCGTCGGTATCTGGAAGCCTGGCTAGCGCTTCCGGGCCCGTCCCGATGGCTCATCCGCACCATTCGGTTCGGCTATGCAATTCAGTTTGCATGCCGGCCTCCCAGGTTCAGAGGCGTCCACTTCACCCGTGTGCAGTCAGTGGGCGCCCCTGTCTTGCGGAAAGAGATCTATGTCCTGTTGGCGAAGGACGCGATCGAGCCGGTCCCTCCTGCCGAGATGAGGTCCGGGTTTTACAGCCCTTACTTCATTGTGCCCAAGAAGAACGGTGGGTTACGGCCAATCCTGAACCTGCGAGTTTTGAATCGGGCCCTGCACAAACTCCCGTTCAAAATGCTCACGCAGAAGCGCATTTTCGAATGCATCCGTCCCCAGGATTGGTTTGCAGCGATCGACCTGAAGGACGCGTACTTTCATGTCTCGATTCTTCCTCGTCACAGACCATTTCTGCGGTTTGCTTTCGAGGGTCGAGTGTATCAGTACAAAGTCCTTCCCTTCGGGCACCTCAGCCGGTTGGGGCTTCAGGTCAACTGGGACAAGAGCAAACTCTGCCCCGTGCAGAGGATCTCTTATCTCGGTATGGAGTTGGACTCGGTCGCTCAGATGGCGTGCCTCACGGAGGAACGCGTCCAGTCAGTGCTCACCTGCCTCAGGTCTTTTCGAGGCAGGACTGCGGTTCCACTGAAACAATTTCAGAGGCTCCTGGGGCATATGGCAGCCGCAGCCGGAGTAACGCCGCTCGGTCTGTTACATATGAGACCGCTTCAGCACTGGCTTCACGATCGAGTCCCGAGGTGGGCGTGGCAGAGCGGCACGTTCCGGGTCAAAGCACTGTCGCCAAACCTTCTCCCCATGGTCGGATCCTGCGTTTCTTCGGGCCGGAGTGCCCTTAGTCCAGGTTTCCAGGCATGCTGTGGTTTTTACAGATGCTTCTGCCATGGGGTGGGGGGCCACGTACAAAGGGCATGCAGTCTCGGGTCTGTGGACGGGGCCCCAGCTGCATTGGCACATTAACTGCCTAGAGTTGCAAGCTGTACGCTTAGCCTTGTGTCGCCTCAAGGGGCTTCTCAAACACAAGCACGTACTGGTCCGTACGGACAGCACTGCGACCGTTGCGTATATCAACCAACAAGGTGGTCTACGCTCCCGTCGTATGTCGCGACTCGCCTCCCACCTCCTCCTATGGAGTCAGAAGCATCTGAGGTCGCTTCGCGCCACTCATGTTCCAGGGGAGCTCAACCGTGTGGCAGACGAGCTTTCACGGCTGCCTCCCCTGCCGGGAGAATGGCGATTCCATCCCCAGGTGGTTCAGCTGATTTGGAGTGTCTTTGGAGTCGCACAGGTAGACCTGTTTGCCTCTCCAGACACGACCCATTGCCAGTGGTTTTACTCCCTGACCGAAGGGACCCTCGGCACGGACGCCCTGGCTCACAGCTGGCCCCGGGACCTGCGCAAGTATGCGTTTCCCCCAGTGAGCCTTCTTGCACAGACTCTGTGCAAGGTCAGGGAGGACGAGGAGCAGGTCCTTTTAGTGGTGCCGTATTGGCCCACCAGGACTTGGTTCGCAGAACTCATGCTCCTCGCTACAGCCCCTCTTTGGCCGATTCATCTGAGGAAGGATCTCCTTTCTCAGAGACGAGGCACTCTATAGCACCCGCGTCCAGACCTCTGGAAACTCCATGTCTGGTCCCTGGACGGGACGCGGAGGTTCTAGGTGGTCTGCCACAGGCAGTGGCAGACACCATCTCTTCCGCTAGAGCCCCCTCTACGAGGCGCCTCTATGCGTTGAAGTGGAACCTATTCGTCGACTGGTGTTCCTCCCGACAGAAGGACCCCCGAACTTGCCCGATCGGAGTCGTGCTTTCCTTCCTACAGGATGGGTTGGAGCGAAGGCTGTCTCCCTCCACCCTTAAAGTGTATGTCGCTGCAATAGCCGCACATCACGATGTAGTAGAAGGTAAGTCAAGTCAAGTCATGTCACCTTTATTTATATAGCGCTTTTTACAATACAAATTGTTTCAAAGCAGCTTTACAGAGATAACAGGAAAACAATGTTGTAATAGTATTGTTAAATTCAAAATTAAATGTTAAATGTCCCCAACTAAGCAAGCCAAAAGCCAATGGCGACAAAAGCGAAGAGAGGCGAAAAAGGCAACAGTGGCAAGGAACCAAAACTCCATCAGATGACAGAATGGAGAAAAAAACCTTGGGAGAACCCAGGCTCAGTCAGGGGGCCAGTCCTCCTTTGGCCAACGAACGAACAGTGTATGATTATGAGTTAGGCAGCATAATGTCAGGAGTCAGATGTGATCAGAACTTTCACAATATTTATCCAGTTCATCTGGTTGGGTTGGGTCATCCGGCCGGTGAGGAGATGACTGTGTTGAGGTGTTCATGGGCCTTCACAGTGTTGATGGGGCTGGCTCATCAGGGATGCGTTGTCGTCGTGTCCATGTGATGGTCCTTCCTCAGATCTGGATATGGCCTGGATCCGGCGGTTCGCGGTAAACCTCGGGATAAACAGAGACTAATATTAGCGTAGACGCCATCCTTCTTATGATGTACAAAGTACATCAGGAATTATGGGAAGTGTTCCCGGTTCCGGCTGATCTAAACTATGCAGCCTAACATTGAATTATAGAAATCTATAATGTGTTATGTGTATGCTAAGCCAAAGAGATGTGTTTTTAGTCTAGATTTAAACTGACAGACTGTATCTGCTTCTCGGACTGTGTTAGGAAGATTGTTCCAAAGTTTTGGTGCTAAATAGGAAAAGGATCTACCGCCAGCAGTCGATTTTGATATTCTAGGTATTATCAACTGGCCAGAATTTTGAGATCGCAATAGACGTGAAGGACTATAATGCGTTAAGAGCTCGCTCAAGTACTGGGGAGCTAAACCATTTAGTGCTTTGTAAGTAATCAGCAATATTTTAAAATGTATACAATGTTTAATAGGCAGCCAATGCAGTGTTGACAGAACCGGGCTAATATGGTCATACTTCCTGGTTTCTGGTAAGAACTCTAGCGGCTGCGTTCTGAACTAGCTGTAGTTTGTTTATTAAGCGTGCAGGGCAACCACCCAGTAGAGCATTACAATAATCTAGCCTTGATGTCATGAATGCATGAACTAAATGTTCCGCATTTGTCAGTGAGAGCATATGACGTAATTTAGATATATTTTTAAGATGGAAAAATGCGGTTTTACAGATACTAGACACGTGACTTTCAAATGAAAGATTGGTATCAAAGAGCACACCCAGGTTCCTAACTGACGACGAAGACTTAACAGAGCAGCCATCGATTGTTAGACAGTATTCTGGGTTATTACGTGTGGCAGTTTTTTGTCCAATGATTAGAATCTCTGTTTTTTCAGAATTTAGTAATAGGAAATTACTGGTCATCCAATTTTTTATATCAGCTATGCATTCCGTTAATTTTGAGAATTGGTAAGTTTCGTTAGGTTTTGAAGAAATATACAGCTGAGTATCATCAGCATAACAGTGGAAGCTAATTCCATATTTCCTAATGATATATCCTAATGGTAGCATGTACAGAGTGAACAGCAGCGGTCCTAGTACTGAGCCTTGTGGTACGCCATACTGAACTTGTGATCGATAAGACATCTCTTCATTTACTGCTACAAACTGAAAACGGTCAGATAAGTATGATTTAAACCATGCTAGTGCAATTCCACTAATGCCAACATAGTTTTCTAGTCTATTTAAAAGAACGTTGTGGTCGATAGTATCAAATACAGCACTAAGATCAAGTAACACTAATAGAGAGATACAACCACGATCGGATGATAAGAGCAAATCATTTGTGACTTTAATGAGAGCAGTCTCAGTACTATGGTACGGTCTAAATCCGGACTAAAAATCCTCGCAGATATTATTTCTTTCTAAAAAGGAACACAGTTGTGATGATACTGCTTTTTCTAGTATCTTTGACAGAAAAGGCAGATTCGAGATTGGCCTGTAATTGACTAATTCTGTCGGATCAAGTTGCGGTTTTTTAACAAGCGGTTTAATCATAGCCAACTTAAAGGTTTTTGGTACGTATCCTAGAGACAAAGATGAATTAATGATATTTAGAAGAGGATCTATGACCTCTGGAAGCATCTCTTTCAGTAGCTTAGTCGGTATAGGGTCTAGCATACAAGTTGTCGATTTAGATGAATTAACAAGTTTGCAAAATTCTTCCTCTCCTATAGCAACAAATGAATCAAAATGTTCCTCACGGAGACTACAATGCACTCCCTGATGCGCTACTGTAGTAGACGGTTGCATAGTTATAATTTTGTCCCTGATATTATAGGTCTTATAAGTGAAGAAGTTCATAAAGTCATTACTGCTGTGTTTCTTGGAAACTTCTGGGCTTGAAGCTTTCTTTTTCGTTAGTTTAGCCACTTGTTCAAATAAATACCTAGGATTATGTTTATTTTCTTCTAATAGGGTTGAAAAATAATCCGTTCTAGCATCTTTTAATGCCTCTCTGTAAACAATCGAGCTCTCCTTCCATGAAATCCGAAATACCTCTAGTTTTGTTTTCTTCCAGTTTCGCTAAATTTTTCTGGCTGCTCTCTTAAGGGCCCGGGTGTGCTCGTTGTACCACGGCGTTGGACTATTTTCTTTAATCTTCTTTAAGCGCAACGGAGCAACTATGTCTAAAGTGCTGGAAAAGAGAGATTCAAACGTTTCTGTTGCAATATCAAGTTCTTCTAAGCTATCCGGGATGCTGAGATGATGAAACTGATTAGGAAGATTATTAATAAAGCCATCTTTAGTGGCAGAAGTGATAGGTCTAACATATTTATAACACGGAGTCGGCTTTGCAGCCTTGGCTAAATGTAATTTACACGAGACTAGATAATGATCTGAGATGTCGTCGCTCTGCTGCAGAATTTCAACGGCATCAACATCTATTCCATGAGATAATATTAGATCTAGAGTATGGTTACGACAATGAGTAGGTTCTGACACGTGTTGTCTCACTCCAATTGAGTTTATAATGTCTTTAAATGCCAATCCCAATGCATCTTTTTTATTATCTACATGTATATTAAAATCACCAACAATTAGGACTTTATCGGCAGCCAATACTAATTCTGATAGAAAGTCAGCAAATTCTTTGATAAAATCTTTATGGTGCCCTGGTGGCCTGTATACAGTAGCCAGCAGAATTCTCAAACGTGATTTATTGTTTACACTATCTATTTTTACATTAAGCACCAACACTTCAAAAGAAGTATATTTAAAACTAGATTTCTTAGTGGTTTTGAAAATATTACTATAAATTACAGCAACACCTCCCCCTTTGCCTTTCGGACGAGGCTCATGTTTATAACAGTAATCTTGCGGAGTGGACTCATTTAAAGTAATGTAATCGTTTGGTTTTAGCCAGGTTTCTGTCAAACACAGCACATCTAGGTTATAGTCTGTAATCTTATCATTAACTATGAGCGCTTTTGAATTAAGGGATCGAATATTCAACAACCCAAGCTTTATCGTTTGCTCATCTGTATTATATCTGTTTTTTATTTGTTGAACATCAATTAAACTTTTAACCTTAGAAAGGTTTGGCAGTTTTTTGGATTTCCAAATTCGGGGAACAGACACAGTCTCTATATGATGATACCTAGGTGAAAGAGCCTCTATGTGATTGGATTTATCTGACCTTGGTATCAGCACACAGCAAACTTTTCGCCCAATTGACAGTAAGGCCCAGTTTTACGAGATGCTCGAGTGTGAGCTCTGAATGTGATCAAGCTAGAATCAGCCAATCGTCCAAGTAGTTCAAAATTCGCATGCCCTGGAGTCTCAGGGTGCGAGAGCCGCGTCCATGCACATCGTAAATGTACGGGGTGCTAGTGACAGGCCGAACGGTAGGACTGTGTATTGAAATGCCTCGCCCTCGAAGGCGAATCTCAAGAATCGCCTGTGACGTGATGCTATTTGTATTTGAAAATACGCGTCCTTTAGATCTATCGACATAAACCACTCCCCTTGGCAAACTTGCGCAAGGATTTTGCTGGTTGTGAGCATTCTGAACTTGCCATGGCACTTTTTACGGCGCGGCACCACAGCGGGCGTAAGTGCGGGCTCTGTGAAAAATGCCAGAGGACTCATCATGGCATTGGCTCTGCCTCTGGAACAGGCCTCTCCAAGATCCGAGCCAGATGCTCCAGATAGTCCGTCAAAACCTTGGCGGCCACGCCAAAGGGGATCTCTGGCTCTGTCCCAGATTGAACAGACGGAACGTGATCAGTCTCTCGCTGGACAGACGTGACGTGAACAGTCTCTCGCTGGGCAGACGTGACGTGAACAGTCTCTCGCTGGGCAGACGGGACGTGAACAGTCTCTCGCTGGGCAGACGGGACGTGAACAGTCTCTCGCTGGGCAGACGGGACGTGAACAGTCTCTCGCTGGGCAGACGGGACGTGAACAGTCTCTCGCTGGGCAGACGGGACGTGAACAGTCTCTCGCTGGGCAGACATGACGTGAACAGTCTCTTGCTGGGCAGACATGCATTTCCTCCTCCTCCTCCGTCCGTGACGGCGAGAAGTAGGTCCTGAGCTGTCCCTCAATGGCCCAGGATCAAAGGGGGCCCCGGATGGAGCGTGGTGTTGAACCACTTCTCGACCATCTCGTCCTCCCTTACAACCTCCCCGGGTCCCTCGAAAAATGATCAGGCGAGTCCCCCGAAAATCTCTCCTCTCCTGCTCCGTGGCTGGGGAAGAGAATCTCGAAACCCCCCCGCTGGACCCAGGGTTAGGCGGAGTCCTTCTGTCACCATAGGTGGACGAAAATTGGGTTGACCCAAATGTGGCGATGGTGTAGTCCGGGCAATCCAAGTAATCGTCGTCCATATAATTGTCATCCAGATTCGCCCAGTCAAACTCCTCGTCCTCCATGCTGCTGAGTCCTCAAGTGGTCGGATCTTTCTGTCACGATACAATTTACAAAAAGTGGAGAGGAGGACTCAAGTGCAGTGAAGGGATGATTTATTAACAAAATAAAACAAAACACAAAGCAAAAACCCACAAGGGGAAAAACATAATAAATGAAACATAAAACAACACTGAACTAGGAGAACCAATACTGACTAAGAACATGACGACCATCACAGGGAAACCGGGGTGACAAAAGACAAAGATCCGACAAAGACAGCAAACAAGAGGAGACTTAAATAGGGAACAATCAAGAGGGAACAGGTGGAAGAACTCAAACACTAATCAGGTAACGAGGGGGAGGGATCAAACAATGACAGGAGCACCTGGCCCAACATAACAAAGACACCCATGTGCAATACAAGACAGACACTTGACAACCCTTCCTACCAGACTATAGATGTATAGTGTATACTGTGTATAGATGTATACTGTGCCCCTGGGCAAGTGACCAGTTGCCCTAATGGTTAATTAGCATTGGCAGTCACATTTATAAAACAAAATGAAAGCTTCAGCGCAAGTTCTGCATGGAAGACTCCATTGTTATGTCACTCATTACCTTCTCATCTATCCAATCGTGTTCTAATACTTGTGGTATAAAAGATTGGTACTTACACATGTAGCCCAGATAGGATTTTATATGCATAGAAATACAGACCACAAGGGGTTAATAAGTTTGGTTTAAATTTACTAACATTCACATGCTTTTATACACTAACTTGCTTGCACTGAAATACCTGCTTATCTTTATTTTATTGTTTTCTGATTGGATAAACTCTGACGTTGATTACTCATGAGGGGGGGGGGGATGTGCATCGTAATTTGCATCAATGCATGGTGAAAGTGAAACTTGCAATCCGCTTAGTTCTGTTAAAAATATGATAAAGTACACCCAGTTATTATGGATGACCAATCGTTGTGCTTTTCTGGGATGCTTGTCTAATTGATTGAAGGTAAATTTTCTGTTTTTTGTGTTTAATATTGCCTGTATTCAATATGGCTAAATTCTGAGGTAAATGCTAATTGCGAATAGCATGTTAGTGTGACCGGGTGTTCTCCTCCCATGTTGTCTAAGTTAACTCGAGCTCGCCGCCTATAAATTTCCTTTAATTAATGACGTATCATTTTGATCTGCCATAAATAGCCTATCATCACTCTTGTTGACACACGTAATTTCCGATTGACCCGGGGGTTCCCCTTTGCTCCCAGCATACTTGCATGGTGACTGCGGCTGTATGCCAGTTTTTCCCGCTTCTGAAACGACGCTCTCTTTCTTCTGCTTGTTTCAGGCAAGGGTGAATCAGCGTGCGGCGCTGCAGGATCAAAACGAAACCAAGCGATCTAAGAGTTTGTTCCGAGTGACTGACTGAGTCTATAGTCGGCTCGTTTCAGGCCTAGGCAAACCAGTTCAGTGCGGCGCGGCAGGACTAAAACGAATTCACAAAGGAGTTTGTGACTGAAATTGACGCGATTTCTATCATCGGGAGTTTGAGCTCATTCTTTCTTTTTTGCCTGTTGTCATCGGTATTTAATGCGAGGAATCGCCGTTGTCCTACTACCTACTGTGTGTGCGTTATTTAGTTAAAATGCATGGTTTATTAATGCGAGCTGAATGAATGTTATTATCTTGCTTTGAAATTATTTGCTGTGAAATTCTAGTGTTTGTTGATTTACTTGTTTTCTTTGTTTTGAAATTATTTGCTTTGGAATTCTAGTGTTTTCTGCTTTATCATTGTGAGAGAGAGTGTTGCACTTTTTGCTAGATGCTGAGGGCTGCAGCCAGGAATCCACCCCAGTTTCCTACGTGTGTTGTGGTGGTTTGAACACTGGGTGTTGTGTGCAGTGAGACGCACGGACTTTGTGGGAGTGATTAGAGTGTACTCAAAGGTGTGGTACGATTCCTTGTCTCTAGCCCTCAGCCAAAAGCCTTTGAGTGTAATGTTTTATTGGATTAGTGTTGCTGTATTGACTTTCGAATGACTGCATCTCTTCTGACAACATACTTGGTTTATCGTTAATTGCTGCAGTGTCTTGCCTGGTATGTTTTGTCTTTTAATGTTTTTGTAATAAAGAATTCTTTTGTATGACACTCATGTCTCTGTTCCTCGCTAGTGCAACCAACTTGTGTGCCTTCATATAGTGTATCAATCATTCTCTGTGTATTTATCAGAGTGGCGTAGTCGGGTTTCTGAAAACTGCAATTATTTAATAGTTAGGCTTTTGTGCCTGTCACGTGCTGTGTCTTCTCATGCCACATTAGCATACATTTAGTGACTGTTAAAGTGTGTGCACATATTATATTCGCCCGTTTGTGTTTGTAATTTATTTGATAAGTTACTTGGACTGATTATAAGATATTTTACACAGGAAACGGACAGTTGTTTCTTGTGGTTGTGTTTATGTACGAGGATCATCTTTTCGTCAGTGGGGAAAGATATTCTACAGTCTCTCTGATGATTCGTGGCGTGGAGTATTCGTCACTGGAATCCAGATCTGCTAACTGGTAGCTGATTGAACTTGCAGCCTTGTACAGTTGTGCCTGACGTTCGTCTGCAACTGAACATCTTCTCAGGTCGTGAGTACTACCAAGCACGTGCAGTAACTATTTTGTTTGCTTTAAAAGTGAAGCGGCCGTTGTGTTTTTTGGCCACCACGCTCTCAAGCTACGTCACAGGCCTGCAACGATTTATTTTGTTTAAGACTGAATGAAAGAGAGAGGTGAATGAATGTGTGGAAACCCACTTGATTTATTGTCACTAAGGTTCAACTAACTTGATTGATTTGATTTGGCCCATACGGAAATGTAATATATGACATATATGTCCCTATATCGCAAGTGACGCCATCATATATGCTAAATATAGGACAATATATTGCTATCACATATATACATATCTCTAGATATATGTAGATATAGGTTTATAACATATATAAATTGTCCATATTAAATGAGTATATTGACATATATTAATACAATGTATATGATTATTGTTTATATAATATTATATGTTATAACCATATATTTCACTGATATGTTTAATTTATATATGCCAATTTATGTAAACAACATACATACATTTTACAGGCTTATGGTTTCCTTATTAATTAATTCCTTGGTTTCCTTATTTGAACATCTTGAACTTTTAACAAGTCTACACAATTCACATTTCATTTCAATTTCTATCCCATTTTAGAATTAGCACAATTTTTTATAAATACAATTATTTTTTTCATTTATTATTTTAACTGGCTCAAAAAAACAAAACAAATACTAAACAAATTATATTTGCAAACTTAAATTTTATATTTGTCAAATAATCAATAACCTATAGGCTATATCAATATAATCAATTTCTATATGTAAGAAAATACATACAAACACATTACATGCATTATGCAGATGTATACAGAATAATACACAGTTAATATATGTGAAAGCTTGGCAGAGCTGCAAACTGATGTCACTGATGTCAGATATGAAAAAAATTAAAACGTTCCTTCATAATAATGAAGAAAAGTCATAATATAATCACATCTGTGATTCCAAAGGCATAGAAATACTTTCTGTCTGCATTTCAGGCCACGTATTTAGCATGCGTTCCACTCCACCCCAATATCTTACGTCATTGCCTAATGCCCTCTCGCCCTATCTTCATAGGCGCGCCAAAATTCAAAAGCAATCAAAAGACCGCCAAAGTACGTCGCGCATTCTTTTCAGAGACCAACGGATGAATGTTCGCCCATGTCGAGTGGAAAGAAGAAACGGATAATGAAAGTTGGAGCATTGTTCCAACTTCCAACATAAAAAAACTTCAATATTAATAATTTCTTAGACGGACTTGATGATCTGTAGGCTTTATTTAATTGAGTGGAGAGGTGGAATGAAGAAAACGTAAAGGCGGATGGCCGTGGCCGTACGAGGCAACTGTGCATAACGTTGCAGGTAAGTTCATTTCTTATAATTCACACATTGATATTGCACAGAGAATAAATAAGTTAAATAATGCTGAATTGCATGAGCTATTTATAAGCTACTGATCATATCGCGCTATATAATTGAGCAGATATTCACAATGTTTAACTGAATTAGTTTTTTTTTTTTTTTCTTTTCTTTTTTTACATCACGTTATACGTTACTATTAATACTGCTTTATTGTGTGCGTCGCATTTTCATGTTCTCATTTTCATAGTCATGTTTAAGAGCTAGGAGTAGGCCCAGATTATTAACGTTACACTGCAGTGCATCATTATAAGATATTTAAATGTGTGTTATGTAAAAATAATATTAAGTAAGATTCAGCTGTCAGACACATGTAGTGGAGAATATAATACAATATTTGCTTTTAGAGTCTAGAACTAATACAATAATACTCAGTAAAAATGCCAATGTAAACTTGCAGGATATTAAATCACTGTCAGTATGTGTGCTAATATTTTGAACACTGTCCCCCATCATGACATCAATACTTTTGTGGGTGCATAAGCACTATGTGGTCAGCCGTAGTTGTATCTTTTGTTTTAATACATTTTGTATTCCCCTTTTCCCCCCCATAGAGAGACAGTCCACCCTAGGACACAACATCGGTCCAGTCCAAAACTTCTGAGCAAAAGAAAATGCAGGCCAAACCCTAGGCTTGTTGAAGAGGAGACCAGTAATGATGGACCATCTAGCCCCAAAAGGTCACAAAATTATTTTTTTACTGAGACCCAAACCTAGCATCTGCATTGCTAATGTAAAAAAAAGAAAAATGTCTACCTACTATAACGTTGTTGCTTCAGGATAAAATAAAACAAAATCATTATTACTCATAACTTTGCAAATTAATTACTACATTTAGATATGAAATACTTTAAATACTTCAAGTGAATCATCCAAAGTTAGGAGTACCTAATTATCTACATTAGTGTATCTCGACAGGATTAGTCATTTTTCACAGCCATATACAAGCAGTCTGTCAGAGTTGTTTATGTTGCTTTGCCTGTTTTTACTTATGTTAAAGCTTATATACAAGTCTATATCTGTTTACCTGTTTTAATACCATCTGCTATTATCCACTCTGCTATTATTTCCGAGCTTACTGTTTTGGGCAAGCTGATCTTCATTTTCTGGTAAAGAAATTTAAAATACTGATACTGAAAATCTAATATATTTTTTAACTGTTTTGGTTCCTAGAAATGCCCACACTCCTTGGTACAATGGGCAAGCTGGGGAACTGTCTTGAAGCGAAGGATCAGAGCCCACAGGAACAACTGGCATCGCCTTCCAGCACAGGACACTGGGTATGCTGTTTTTCCAAACCACTACTGTAGTAACAGCAAGTTATGACAGTAAAGACTTATTACAAAGAAATTCAAATACCAATAAAACAATTTGTCTTTTTTACAGACGCAGTGATCCAGATATTTCCTGGAACCAGCAGGGGCCAACTAGGGGTAGCTATTATTCAAACGGTCACTGAGCTGCGGACATCCAAAAAGACTCAACAAACGTAAAAAATGAAAAGACTGTATCACATATACCTGTTGGTGGATTTTCCTTTTCTGGGCTTGTTTTATGTTTTGTTATAATATTGTATTTGTATATAATAGTGATGGGAAGTCCGGTTATTTTCCGTGAATCTGTTCTTTCGGACAGTTTGTTTCAATTAACCAGTTCAAAAAAACGGTTCACCAGTTCTTTTACGTCCTCACGTAATGACGTCAATTCTACCATCCCGGCGGATAAAAATAAATTCAGATAAAGGCATTTGTAATTACCCTAGAAATCTAGATGCACCCTAGCGGCAGCAAATTTTATTTTGCAGCCAGTTACGACTAGCAACTCTTCGTTGACTTGCGAGCTGGAAAAACCAAACTCTAGTCAGGCCAATCACATCCTGTATAGAGTCGGTGGGTGGGCTTAACATAATGACGACAGAGTTGCAATGGTTCCGCCTCCACGTTCGGTTCAGAGACGGGGCTGTCACGCATGCTCAGTATCTCCAGCTCATCAGTTCTCTGTATCGAACGTGTCCAAAAGAAACAGTTTTCGGTTCTGTAGTGGTAATTGAGAACCGCTGTACCTGTACGTTTGGTAATACGCGCATGCTCAGTATCAGCTGCTCGTGCTCATCACTTCTCTCAGCACTTGTCTCAGTTCAGTGAACTGTTGGAGTTACTGGAGTTACGTATTCTCCAGGATATTGTTTATTTCGAGTCAGAGGTGTCTGAAAGGGAGTAGCTGTGGATCAGCTCTGACGCTGTTTCGAACGATTCAGTCCGATTTGGTGTACTGGTTCAACCGGTTCACTAAAAAGAACTGGTTCAAAAGAACGATTCGTTCCAGAACCGGACATCACTAGTATATAATATAGTTGTGTGTTCAGTGTTCAGTAGTTTTCTAATTTTGCGCAGCTTAACAATTTTTCTTTTTAAATTAAAACTGTTTTAATAAAGTTTTAATGTTTTAACTGTTTTACTGTATTACTTCTTTTTTGCTAACTGCACCGTTTAACATTTAAGGCTTAGGCATGTCATGTGCATTGCATTGCAAGTGTGTAAGTACACGTCCATAACCTATATTTAAAAATATGTAAGAAATTAATGAAAGCATGTTTTTCACATTTGTTTAGTTTACATCATACATCAATGCAAAATATATTGCAATTAATATACATAATATAAGAACATAACATATTTAAAATATATGTGCACACAATGTTTTTTGTATATACCATTTATATATTCCAAATACATTTATCAAAAATATATATTTTATTTTAAATATATCATACATATTAAGTCTATATAAAAACATATTAGGGACACATATATATGTCACATGTATGTAAGCAATATACTATGCATATATGTGTAGTTTGTATATTGAACATTTATTCAAATATATATATGTTATGTATATTGATAATTATATATGTGACATATAAAAAAACATATAAAATATATGGGTTAGTTTTATATGTCAATATATGAAATTGTTCCATTTTCGAATAGGTTTTATATATGGGCAGATATATATGTACATATATGTTTTCACTTACTATGTGGATATATTTAATATATGTGTATTTCATATACATACATATATTACATTTCCGTATGGGGGGTGTCAATTGAGTTGAGGATTCATATTGGAATTGTTTTAATTTTGTGTTGCATATTATTTAACTGTTTCCCTCTAAATTTAACATATTTGATCACAAAAATTGAATACTTTATTTTCATTTGATTTCAGTAAATTGTATATAATTTCTCCATTCACATTTCTGTGTGTTTTTTCCCGGCAGTTTACAGTTTACACTATTATTTGTGGGTTTAATCTGTGAGTTAAAAAGCATACATTCTTAGTAGTTTAATTTGAATTAAAGTAATAATTTACTACTAAGTGGAGGCACCGCCAAAGTAAGTTGTTGCAAAGTTTATTTATCCAAGTAGTTTATTAATCCAACACCTACGTTATTTGTTTTATTGTTATTTATTTTAGAACAGACCCAGGGCCCCATCTTGTGTTATATTTACTAAATTGGGTTAGCTACATTCAGTATCATAATTAGCACAGAGAAAAGGGGTTACACACATGTCTGAGTTCGCAGATGCTGACGCTTACATTCACCTCCACCCTCCCCACCACCAGGATGGTCCCTTCCCATACCTCACAGGGGGTCGGCTGTGCCCCTGCCTTTGCCTTCAGGCAGGAAATGCAGACTCTGGACCCTTGGATCGCTAGCTACGGACAAAGAACTTGGATCGCTAGCTACGCCAAAGAACTTTATATCATAATACTGCTTGCTGGGCTGTTAATAAATGGTTTATTGTTACAGTATTATTCTCCCGAGTCTTTCTTGTAGAACTATTATTCCTTATTAGTCTTGTCACTCAAAGTCTTCTGAAGAGAAATGCCATTTGTTTGTGAGAAACAAAATCTATAACTAAAATATTTGTAACTATAAAACATGTTTCTTTGCAAAGAGGCAAATTATCCATATTGTTAAAGACATTGTTTGTTAATGATATGAACAATAGAACAGAAGATAAACAACAAAGGTCAACAACAGCTGAGATGGAATGTAGGTGAAGAAGATTTAAAAATAAATAATGTTTGGGTGAACTAATCGTTTATTTAATCCCATAACAAACGTCTTTAGCTATAAAGACTTAGGCTGTGTTCGGAATCGCATACTCAATGAGTAGGTACTAAATTTCAATAAGTACTTACTTAACGAGCGCTAAAAGAGTAGGTACTTTATAGCCAAATCTCATTGAGTATGAATGCGATCCGGACATCATCGCCATGTTGATGTTATCATGTGACCTACGACGGTTTATCACAAGCGCAACAACTTAAAGGGGTCATATAATGGTACATGCACTTTTTCAAGTTGATTCTACTGAAATGTGTTTTGGCAGTGCCTGTACACAACCATCATATAATGATACAAATCTATTGTAACGGTAACCAGATGGCCCAACTCTGCCAGTTGATGAAATTAACTAGATTAATTATTAACCACCCCTTACCCTCCTCTGGACTGATACACAAGAAAAGGATTGTCCTATCTTGACTGCGCCACTGACTTTAATTCGCACACACAGCATTTCTCTCTAATGATTAAACAAGAATGCCCTGTTTTACCGACATGTGATCGACATACCACACTGATTGAGCACGAGTTCATTACACTGTTGAACGCTCAACGAACTCTGCATACACAACCACACACACAGAGACAATCATTTTGTGACAATCGTTCGTGCTTTAAATATATGAAAAGTTTTTCTTGTTGTGTTTTATTATTCCCATGTAACCAATCCTATAATCATGATCTTTATGGCATGTAATCAACCCTGATATGCGCCAATCACGAAGAAACATGTATCTTTGCCTCACTAGCTTACAATTATACCATGCGTGGTATTATTTGGATCAGAGAAATCTAATGGTATTGAATTCTTAACCCAAAGTGTAACATGAGGCATTCTTTTATTAAATACCAGCTTAGAAGTGTATTTTGACTCAGTTTTATCTTCTCCGCACATTGCCCGGAGGACGCGTATTTTGCAAACACTGCGCGTGTGACAGGGCGCATACTGAAAAACGAGCAGAGAGAGAGCCCCGGTCGCGCGCGCGCACTCTCTCTGCGGAGACAGGCGAAAGTATAAACAAGGCTTCACCGTCTCCTAAGCGCTGTCTTGCTCTCTCTCCCTGGCACATATTAATCAAAAATAAATCGACACGATGGTAAAAGGTCGGAAGACCATAGTTTCATGTGGAGCATTCGGATATATGTTTTTCCTGAATTACCGCTGGGTGTGAATTGTGCTAAAATACCTTCTAAAAGCGTTCCGCACATTCAGCTGACATAAACCACACTTTAAATAAACGAAAAAACCTATCCAGTGATTAAATGTTTTCTGTGTTGACACAAATCTTGTGGGATGTCCTAGCTGCAGGGATAATCAGATTGTTCAGAGCTACAAAAATAACATGACGTGGTCAACTTCTGAACAGAGCGCCCTCCACAGGTCAAGTAAATATAGCAGTCCTTCAGTTACTGATCGGATCAGTCAGAGTAAATGGGAGTAAAAAAATAGGCAGAGTAAAACTACATTTATTAAAAAAAAAAATTATAATATATTATTATTGCATATATTTTTATTAAATATACAATTAATACATTTCATTGATACTATTTTCATAGGCAATGTACAATGTAAATTGTGTAATGTGTGTAAATTGTGTAATATGTGTGTGTAAATAAAAGTAAAAATGGAAAATAATAGACCAGAAATAAAATGACAAAATTTTTTATATATATATATATATATATATATATATATATATATATATATATATAAATTTATATCTGACACAAAAAGGCTGGTTATTATTTTGGCCGGTAAAAAATATACTTGGCTGGTGGATTTTTTCATCTACCAGTCCCAGTGGCAGGTGAGCCAAAAAGTTAATTTCGGACCCTGGGTACCGGTATCGGCACCTACATTTTTTGTGTGTGGCAAAAGCAGATAACTCCACATTTCATGTTTCAAAGTTAAACAAAGCCAAGTAACTGCTATGATAGCCTACATAATAAAACACTTGGTAAATGTAGGCTAACGTTAATCTCCTCAGCTGACATAGACGCCTGTCAAACTTTGTTGTTGTGATTAACGTACACGCAATACAGAGAGGTTTTCCCTCACCACTAACGTGCTGATTTAGCAAGATTACGTGAAAAAGTTGCAGCTTTTATTTTCCTTTTACGCCCCGAAGAAGATATCACTGGTTCATCAAGTTCGTTAAAATCCATCCTCGATCACTTTTAGTCAGCTTTGACGAAACTCCTCTCAGCTAGCGCGTCTTTTCAAAGTGACTTGCAGCCTTGTCACCTGACCTGAATACTGAGCACTGATTCGCTAAAACTAGGGCTGTGCAATTAATCGAATTTCTATTTCAATTTCGATTTTGGTTCCCAACGATCTCCAAAATAGTACAATCGAGTAAAAACGATTATTTTGCCAAGTTCTGTTTTGAAAGAACACTATAATTTTGTATTGTGTTCTGAATGACACGCGCACATCCGCCCCTCCCGAAGCCATAAACTCTCTCAGCCTATACAGTCCTAAATTGCAAGCACAATAAACTTCACAATAACAATTGGCTAATTTAATATCTAGTGGAGTGAGACCATCTCGAGCTGTCGCGATCTTGGTCTGCTCGATCACTGCAGCGCGAGCGCACGTGACCTGATCATGCAACGCATCCTCATCCCAAGGCGTCATATTCTGACACTTTGACAAAGCGTCTAAATCCAACGCCCATGGAACCCTTTAGCGTCAATATAACACGCAGAGAGATGGGTAGGTTTAGGTATGGTGTAGGGTTAGGGTTAGACCGCTAGGAGGCGCCTTCTGACCCATATATATCGGCGTCTCATATTGACGCTAAAGGGTACCATGCGCGTTCGATATAGACGCTTTGGCAAAAGCGTCATTATATTACGCCTTGGGATGAGAACGGGCTGGATCATCTGTGCCGCTTTACAGCACGAAACACATCGGGAATGAACACCGGGCTCGACATTAACACTTGACTGCTTGTCCGGGAAAAGTGTATTTTAAAAAAAAGTTTCAAGTCGAAACGCGCTCATGGTTGTGATCTTATACAGTCAGTGTAAAGAGCGATTGATAATGGATAGTGTATTTGTGGAAGCTGCGCTGCCTGTCTGAGACTTAAATAACAGCACACACAAACTCACAGAAGAAACATACTGAGGTAAAGTTTGAGTTTTTTTTTTAATTTATAATATATGATATAGTTAAGTAACATAACATGACCAAGTAGGTCACCTCGGCAGGTGTTCTAATATCACGATTGCAATTACATTGAATTTATAGTTTAATAAACAAGTAGCCTATAATATGTAGTAACTTACATTTTGGACGCAATATTGACTGGCTTGTTCTATTTCACCGACGAAAATAGTTACACAAAAAAAAGCAACACTAAGCGCTGTGTTTTGTTCAACGCATTCTCATCCCAAGGCGTAATATTCTGACACTTTGACAAAGCGTCTATATCGAACGCGCATGGAACCCTTTAGCGTCAATATAACACGCAGAGAGATGGGTAGGTTTAGGTATGGTGTAGGGTTAGGGTTAGACCGCTAGGAGGCGCCTTCTGACCCATATATTTCGGCGTCTCATATTGACGCTAAAGGGTACCATGCGCGTTCGATATAGACGCTTTGGCAAAAGCGTCATTATATTACGCCTTGGGATGAGAACGGGCTGGTTTTGTTATGACTCATTATTTTGAACGAATCGTTTTAATGATTGACTCAATGATTCATTTATTAAGATGGTCACTTGCCACCACCTATTGATTTATTGTTTAAAGGTATCATTGATTTGATTTTATTATGGGTTAAAACATTCATCTCATAAAATGATTTATTACAGTTGTAATTTTGCAGTGTAAATTAATTCATTTGATTGATAGCAGCTCTTTTTATTAAAACTGAATTTGATCAAATGTAAGAATTTAACATTAAAGATAACACATATTTAGTAAGGTTTAAAAAATTGTCCTTTTAGAAAGTTAAATAACGCCCTGGTTTTTTATGTGAAATAATCGTGTTACATAATCGTGATTTCAATACTGACCAAAATAATCGTGATTATGATTTTTTCCATAATCGAGCAGCCCTAGCTAAAACAGACTTTTCGAGTTGTGTTCACAAACAAGGGTGCTTGTCGTTTCTGCTGTAAAACATGAACTGGCGATGCCTTGACTGGAAAATACCGGCTTTTGTGACAAAGCAAGGGTTCAGTCAATCTTGTCAGGCGTCTATTTCAGCTGAGAAAAGTTATGTGAGGATGTGGAGAGTGTCAAAATAAAGGTACAGTATATCGATTTTTTTTTTTTGTGTGTGGCATCGATGCATCGTATCGTTAGATGTTTGATCGGTGCATCAATCCATATCGATGTATTGTTACACCCCTACAAAATACACGGTTCACACTCTGCTGACACTTGTGATGTGAAACCGGTGTAATAGACCTAACTGAATCATTGTCATTTAAGAATAAGACCGCGTGTGAATCAAGATTGTGATATTTTTATGATTAATTGTGTAGCTCTTCTCCAGCTATGCTAATCTTTCTTCTTTTGATTTCCTGTTTTTATCTCGGTATCCCAATCCCAAGGTTATTATTGGATATTATGCCACTTCCAATTTGGATTCAGCCTCACTTGTGAAGATTTCCGATGACACCAACACTAGATGGACATACAAAACTGCCAAATACTAACCCTATATAATATAATCATTGCATTTAGGGTAAGGTCACAGATTTTTAACTCTCTTTGTATTGTTACAATGTTGGTAATTAAATGCATACATTAAATGTGTTAAACTTATGTTTTAGACAAATGGATTCGTTTGTTTAGGAAAGACTACATCATTTCACGGTAAGCTATTATTGTTTTTTTACATAAAAACTTTTACAAAATGCATTAGGCTGCAATATACCTCTGATGTCTCATTCAGGACCATCATACACTCTTCCTAGAGTTGTCATTCATATACATTTACAGCTAAAACTTTACAGAAATGCCCTGTATCTGAGCCTGTCACATGAACACCTTTAATGTTAATAATTTGCTTATTTTTTATTATATTATTACTTATAATTTACTTGATAATTTACTTAATTTACTACAGTCGCTGCTTCTTTTAACAATGGTTTCTTTGTGAACTTTCCATTACACTGTGCCTTGTTTACTAAACAAAATGCTCTGAACAAACATATAATCCTCCAAAGCTATCTGGGACGCCAATTAAATAAACCATCCACTTGTTTCTGATGCTGTTGTCAGAAACAATGGAACAGTATGTCTGAAGCTATCTAACCAGAACCACCTCAAGTAACCACTGATAAACATTCTTTCTTGTTTTCTTTTACAGATGCTGCCATAAATCGGCATGAGAAGGCAACTGTACAGTTGGGCCAGGCCATGAATAATATTTTGTCAGACCTGAGGTTCCAGAATAAGAGGATTCGCACTTGAGAGCTGTGTGATCGACTGTACAAATAGATTCAGCAAGAACTATCTTTTTACAGACTGCCAAAAGTTACAGAAAAGAGAAGCATATAGATTGCTGCAATTCGCAGAAACAGATCCAGGCAGCAAAACTTGGAGTGAATGGGTTAAAATGATGTTGAATTTTGGGGTAAAATCATATCCTGGGTCATATATTGTATTGGCAGCTTATCAATTAAATATTTTCCATCTAATATACTGGATAACTAATGTTCTTGTCAGTTTTTATTAACCTGATTCCTGGGCATATGTCAATGTCCACTGACCACAGTCTTTTTGGTAAGTTGTATAAGTGTCGAGTCTAACTTCTTCTAACAATTTTTGTTGCTTGTTTTACTCCTGTTTTTGCAATTTCCCTTATTAAAGCCAGTAATGCTTAAGGATGTTTTGCTGCTCCGACTGAGGGGACGTGTCCCAGCAGGAAAGTTGCCTGAGAAAAAGTATATTGTTTTTATTTATTATTTTATTTTTTGGTATACTTATAATCATTTTGTTATTGTACAGATAATTTTATATATGCTGTGTACTTTTACTTTTTGTTAACATAAATAAAAATTACACATTATGTTTGTGTTGTAGGTGTTCTCTGTAACCCCTTAATGCATTGTCCAATAACAAGCACATTTTGATTATGTGCACTGGGTCAACATCTTTGCATTCTCTGTAAAATGGCATTTTTACTGTTTGATTTACAGGGGAGGGTAAAATTTGATATATATATATATGAAAATATTTACTTATGGAGACACTCATGCTATGGGGCATTACTACTTAAATATTTGAATAGTACATTTCAAAATATATTTACATATACAGATAACTAATATATTAACATATATTATAAATAAATATATTTACATATACAGATAACTAATATATTAACATATATTATAAATGAATATATTTACATATACAGATAACTAATATATTAACATATGGGATAAATTAATATATTTACATGTACAGATAACTAATATATTAATATAATAAATTAATATATGCACATATATTGAACATTAATGTATTTACATAGATGGATATCTAAACATATTGACATATTAAGAAAATAAATATATTTAAATATTTGCAATAAAAATATATTTACATAATGCTTAATATATGTGAAAAATATTAAAAAGGGGCCAAAATCAAATATTTAAATATATTTTTAACATATATTTCAAAATATATTTAAATACAAGTAAAACATCTATTTTCTTCTATTTAGAATCAATAGATTTAAATAGATGGAAATGTATTTATTACTAATATATTTCAATATATGTGACTTCCATATGGGATACATGCAAACATTTTACGGTATGTTGATATACAGTATATAGATGGATGGGACAGCCCCAGGGGATCCCGTAGGTATAAAAAACAACATGAGAAGGATGATATTGCCAGGTTATACATTAAAATGCATAATACAGGCATTTATCGTTCGTTTAGAACTACAATACACTCACAGGTACCTTCATAGGCCCTGGGCACTCGGACAAACATAACATTTGAAATACATATATCTCAGTAAATGTCTTTAAATGAGGACATTAGTAAAAGTTTCTTATGTGTGTGTGTGTGTGTAGTGTCTCTGGTAGGTCCTGCAGTGGGGGAAGAAGTTTGGGAATGCCTTTTGTTGTGGCCAAAGTGAGTAGAGAGGAGAGTATGGTGGTCTCTGGAGAGTATCTGCGAGTCATAAAAGTTGTCAGAAACAGTCTCATGCAGACATTCTGGTGCCAATGTCCGTAATTTACATTCATTCTAAAAGACTTTGGGTTTTAGGAAGAATGTGTTTTATTTGTGTTCAGAGGAACGAGTCAATGATTTACCCAGATACGCTAAATACATCATAAGAAGAATGGCATCTATGCTAATTTTAGTGTCTTTGTTTATCCCGGGGTTATCCCGCAGCCTGCTGGATCCAGGCCGTATCCAGATCTGATGTAGGAGTTTCGCCTGGACCCGATGACAATGCAGTCCTGAAGTGCCAACTAGCCTCTCCCTATGGATGATCCCTTTACTACTCTACAGATTCAAACGCACATAACTATAGAATCAATTCTTAATTCGCATGTGAATTCCATCAGCGTTTATCACAGGTTCGCGTTTAAAGTCTGTTTAGAGAGAACGGCGTCTTCTTAGCGACCCCTAATTTAATAACAAATGATCGTTTCGCTGGAAGTGAATTAATCAAAACTAACTTTAGCTGGAAATAACATTATTCAAGAACCACTATAATGCCAAAACAATCTCTGTTACCTTAACCCTCTGGGGTCTAAGGGCTTTTTGGGGTCCCTGAGACGTTTTGACATGCCCTGACATTTGTTATTTTTTCAGTTGCTTATAAACATATTAATGGCAAAGGTGAAATTACAAAATTACCATAATATGTGAGCAATATGTATGTACATGTTTGTATTTTTGAAGGAATATTGTTTATGCATGGTTATTGAAAAAACTAAAACTTAAAGCCTCTGAAATAAGGCCACAAAACACTTACTAAACATGTGTCCACAATACTTTTGACTAATGGATGTTGTTGCCTAGAATTTTTGCTTCAAAATGATCTGAAAATCATCCTGCCTAATCATTTACATAAAACAATACATTGATTAAAACTTTTGAAGACACTTTTTGTCTGTAAAGTCAATATGCGAGTGGGCGTGATTCTCACCTGAGTGGGCGTGATTCTCACCTAAGAGGACAATGGCCTTGCATAATGAGCCTTGCATAATAATGAGCGCATAATTAGCCTTTCACACAGGTGTGTCACTTGGTACCAAAGAATGTGAGGACAAAAGAAGCAATCGTACATACGTACATACGGCTCCTTTAAGTGTGTATGACAAAAAATGACTGAGTATTTTAACCCTTTGACACGTACGATCACACCGGTGTGATCAGTCTTGGCTGGTCCCTGGAGTGTACGATCACACCGGTGTGATTAGAACGTTCAGTGAGTCACATGATCAACTGCTAAATTCAAAATTTCAAATCTGCTTTGGCGCTTTGACTGGCACTGAGGCAGAGACAGACATGCTCAGCGCTCATCATTTTTTACAACTGTTCAGTGTATTTTAATGTTTATTTTAGATTTCATACACTTTAAATGACATTACACAACAACAAAAATACTAGTAAAAATTAAACAGTTTGTTATTGCACACTAATATCTTTACCAGCAAGATCACCTTTTGTGATAACCTAAACATTATGTAATATTTAATTCGAGTCAAACACACGTACATCTTGTAGATAAAACCTCCGTTTCACACCCCAAGCGTCAGCGGCGCGTGAGCAGCACTTACTTTTTTTCAGCGTGTATGTTAATCAATGAGTGCATTCACACTGGGAGCAGGAGCAGGAACAGCGCGTGCGTGAGCGTTGCATGAGCAGCAGTGAAGCGAAGGTTACTGTCATATATTTCGGGAGACATGGATGATCGTGCATGTTGCAAATCCAGCAGGCTCAGAGTCGAGCTCCATCAGTGTTCAGCGTTGTAAACAAATAATGGCGGCGCCCATAGCCCGTGATAACCATGGTGATAACTTACCGATCAACTAACATTATCTTTTTTTCCCTCTAAGTATTAAAACCACATTAGGAGTTCCCTTACATATATTTAACAATGTAGTTAACAAGTTTGTAAATATTTTGTATAAAAATAGAGATTGTAACTGTCATGCATTGCAAGTGTTTTTTTTCCCGCTGACAAGTGATGTAGAGCTGACGTCAACGTTACCTCACACTCGCTTTTTTTCTAATTTGAGACAACTTTTTATCAAGTTCACCAGTATTAAACTTCTTCAGAGAAAATGACAGAAAATATATATAAAAGAAGACAACTGACAAATGAGGAAATTGAGGACATTTTTTTTCATTCTGATGAGGAGATTTTTGACAGCGAGGCAGAAAGTGACAGCGATGAAGATCTTCCCCCAAACCTTGAAGCTCTTGACAACATTGACGGTGAAGAGACAACACCCGTCCATGTTTTACTTATGTCAAATGAGGCAGAAGAGGTAAGCTCATTGTCATGGAAGGCAACCAACCTTTTTAATCCTCCTGGCCCAGGCAATTTTGACAACCAGCTGCGTGGTGTGCAAAATCCACCAGAATCGCCCAGTGAGGTCAATTGTTTTAAATTGTTCCTCACAGAAGAAGTCATCAGAGAAATTGTGGAGGAAACAAACCGCTATGCCTCTGACCTGCTAGAAAGGGAAGTTAAAGGAAAACTGGTTAAATGGGTTCCAACAAATATCCCTGAAATGTACACCTTTTTAGTGTCAGTTCTCCTAATGGGGGTGATCAAAAAACCATCACTTCGTGATTACTGGAGCACAGACCCCATGCTCTTGACACCATTTTTCGGGTCTTTATTTTCACAGGACTGCTTCCTTCTGCTCCTCCGCTGTCTACACTTCGCAAACAATGCGATAGCAGTTTTCAGTGACCCGCTGAAAAAAATCAGAAACATATTCACTGCTCTCACCTCCTCCTTTCGTCACATTTTTGTCCCATACAGGGATCTGTGTGTGGATGAGTCTCTGATGAAGTGGAAAGGCAGGCTGGCATTTTGTCAGTTCATTCCATCTAAACGACACAGATTTGGGGTCAAGTTCTTTGTTTTGTGTGATGTGCTTACTGGTTGGAACTGAGGATCATATAGCAGGACATGATCATTTACTCCGGATCTACCACTGACATCCAACATTACCAAGGACTTGGGATTTCTGGGTCTGTTGTGATCACACTTCTAACACCTTACCTAGGAAAAGGTCATATTCTTTATGTGGACAATTGGTACAGTAGTCCCACACTTTTCCAGCACCTCTTGTCACTTGCCACTGGAGCTTGTGGGACTGTGCGGGCAAACATGAAAGGGATGCCAAAGTTCACCTGTAAGATGACAAAAGGTGAAGTTGAATTTAAAGAAAATGGATCACAGTTGGCAGTAAAATGGCATGACAAGAGGGATGTTCATGTCCTTACCACAGTCCACCCAACTGGTATGGCAGCCACAGGGAAGCTCGATCACATCACTGGGCAACCAAAGATGAAAGCCAGTCTGTGTGCTGGAATATAACAAAAAGATGGGGGCAGTTGACAAAGCTGACATGATGACTGGTTTTCATGAATGCACCAGAAAGTCTAACAAGTGGTACAAGAAGATCTTCTTTCACCTACTTGACACTGTTTTACTCAACAGCCACATCGTCTACCGGCAAATTACTGGTAAGAAATGGATACACATCATCTAATAATAAATATAAACAAGATAAAAAGTGATACAATTTTAAATTAATGTCACAATAATAAACAGACCACACTGTCACATACTATTCTATTCTCCTCACTCCCTATTGATGTGCTCTACTATGAGTAGGAAAAGAAATCACCTCCCTGCAATTCAGGACGAACCTGATGAGAGGGCTGCTGGAGGAGTATAGCACATTGCGGTGTCCAGCCAAAGGAGGACGCCCTGCCTTAGACACTCCACTGCGCCTTACAGCCAGGCATTTCCCATCTGAAGTCCCTCAGACCACTTCCCAGGGCAGCAAGACCAGGCGTCACTGCAAGGTCTGCCTCTCCAGCACACGCAAGAGCAAGCAGAGGCGCCTCACCAAGCACATGTGTGTGCCATGCAACACTCCCTTGTGTGCTGTGCCATGTTTTCAGGAGTACCACACACTGAAGCATTATTAAGCCTGTAAAAAGTCAGAGTATATTCATTAATTTATGATGATACTATTTTGATTATTATTCATTGTAATTATATTTGTAATCTGATTTGTAATTATATTAATAAATATAAATGTATAATATAGTTTGTTTTAAACAAAAACATTTACCAAAAGTCAGAGCATATTTATTGAATTTGTTTATGATTATACTATTTTGTATAATAGTATAATTGTATAATATATTTGTAATTGGTTTTGTAATTATATTAGTAAGTACTGAATTTGTTTTACCTTACATTGAAATAGATTTAATAAAACATGTATGAAATGTGTACATTTTGTGATTTCTTTTTAACAAAAGTCATATGTTTGAATTGCATGAATAATGCTAATCTTATACTTTACATATCTCTCACTAGCAAAGCTGAGAAAAGCTAAATGGTATTTGACATTGTTAAATAATATTTCCCTAATGTTATGTCTACAAAACATTTGAGCAAGCTAATGGGAAGTGAGGTGTGACCATATACTAGATACATACAATTATTATAATATATGGTCACACCTCACTTACCATTAGCTTGCTCAAATGTTTTGTAGATATATGGTCACACCTCACTTACCATTAGCTTGCTCAAATGTTTTGTAGATATATATGGAAAAATAATTTAACGATGTCATAACATGTAGCTTTTCTCTGTTTTTCTAGTGAGAGATATAAAACTCAGTAACAATATTAACCAATAAGAAAATTGATGTAAAACATTTAACGTCAAATATGTGCTTGTATATTCATGTTACAACGTATCAATTCAACTGAACCCTGACTTTACCTGCTGAATGCACGGAACATATTTGCAATGACAGACTAACAAACAGTAACATTAGGCATGTAAACGTCCACATTATTGACCACTCTCCATTTTATAAGAGAATTTTCATGACATAATATCTTTATTCATATTTATTGCTTGGAAATAATTCTAGATGTTTACGAATAATAATAAAAAACTAAAATATAACGTTACTCACCGATTGTCACGCGGCTGTTGTGAAGGAGATGCAAAGCGCCGTGTGCAAGCGAAATTCAAAGCAGTGGGGGAAAAACATAAGCATAACCATATCAACCATAGTCTGTACATGCTAAAAAAATTATTTGAGAGGATTTGAATAAAAAATAAAGCGAAACATTCAAACTACTCACCTGCAGGGTGATACTTGATGAATAAAAGTATTTTCTAATTTCTTTCCCCCCAAAATAAAAAATAAATTCTTACTGACCCCAAACTTTTGAATGGTAGTGATTAATGTTACAAAAGCTTTCCATTTCAGATCAATGCTGTTCTTTTGAACTTTCTATTCATCAAAGAATCCTGAAATAAAAATGTAAAAAACTGTTTTCAACATGGATAATAATCATAAATGTTTCTTGATGTAACGAATGTACATCAATAATAATATACATAAAATGTATTTAAGGGGGGCCGGGAGGCCAGTTTAGCTCAAAGGGAATGATTCATCGATTTGCAATGAATCTTGACCAAATCACTATGGAACCGAGCAAATGACTCGTTTAGAGTTCATTTGAACGGGCCGTAATTATAACCTTGGCACAGATATAAATATCCAATCTATAGTGAAACACTATGTATTAGCCAGGTAATTTTAGATCGACAGTACAAGACATTAAATGTGCAAGCACAACACAAGGCAAATATCTTTTCAAATATAAACAAGACTTTATTGATTATCCTAAAACATAAAACTAATATCTAACACAAACACACGCATTCATACAAGTTGCAGAAAGAAAGAGAGTGAGGAAAGAATGAGTTTTAAGAGTGAGATAGTGAAATCCCAAGTTTCTATATGCACTTATAAGACATGACCTGAACGAACCATCAATCATTAATTTAACCCTTCTATCGTTTCTTTGGCGGGTTATTTAATTTTACATTAATGCACCAGTTCAGTTAAGAGTCTGGAGTGTTACTTGCTTGTCCGTGTTGCTTTAGGGACCCCCTTTTCGTCGGTGTGTAGGGGGTTCACCGTGTCCGTGGCTGGCTGTCTCCTCGTGCCTGCGAGATCTTGGGCCGCCAATCACGTGGTGTGTTGGCGGATGGATGAAAGTCTTTGAAGTTGGAAGGGCTTTGTAGTCGAAACTTTAAACGAAACTTTGCAGCAAAGCTTAACTTAGAACCGAGACTTTCAACGAAAAAGAAAATAAAGGAAGAAATGAAAGTAAGACGAGTTAGATGGCTTGAATGAGCTGTTTTAACCAGGATCTTGATAGGTTATTTGTCTGCTGGTCTAATTTGGTCTGGTCGATGTTTAAGCGTGCAAACACGCTCTTTGTTGTTTTCAGAGAGAAGCATGAACGGGAACACTCTCTTGTCTGTTGATAGAGAGAGGCGCAAACTTAATTCAACACCGAACTGAACTCAAAACCGAACTCCCTGGATGGAAGTTTCTGAACTCCCGAACGAACGAACTCACACACTGTAACTCCTCGGTTCGGGTCTTTAACTGAAAAGTTGGCCCAACCTCTTTTGGAGAATTCTGACCAATGAGACAATGGCATCATTTTAGGGGTGGATTGAGTTCCTACTCATCGTTATCTGGGATCTGCTGGGTTCCAGCACTTAGCAGAGAACAAGAGACCACAGTTTAAACATTATAGATTATTATAATCATACCAAAACATTTTACACAGATTTCAATCAAGCCATCTTTTGAATTAAGAACAGGTTATCGTATACGATCCTGCTGACAGGAAGCATGACACACTTTCATTCACACACCTAATATTTATAACAATTACATGACTTAGATGTGATCTAAGCAGAATAGACACACAGGGGTTGTAACCCAATACATAATCATGTTATGTTATATATTTTGATTACAGGTCAGTCAAGCATTGTTGGGATGATTGTATGCATTTTTATATGAAAAGTCTGTGTAAGTCTGTGTAAGTCTCTCTGTTCCATGAAAGCGTGGTCTGTTTTACATCTCTGTCCTGCTCAGCAGTGGTGCTGCAGGAGGGAGGTCAAAGGTGGTCAGACCCCTTGGTGGTCAGGCCTCGTTTCACCATTTCTGAGCAGCTTTGTCTTGCTTAAGGATGAAACATTGACAGCGTTTTTCCTGTTTTTAGGCTTATCTCTGGGTGCCTGCAAGGCCATAAAAGTCTTCTCTGGGGGGTTTTCTTGGCCAGAGTAGACAATCTGGAGCCACTTTTGTGACTTTGGAATGTGGTGTTCAGATCCGGAATGCTGAATCACATTTGAATGAATCCCATGAGAGATTCATTTGATTAATTTGTGTTTGGTTCATCCTTAAACTCTCTACATTCCCCCCTTCGTTCGGCGATGTGTTGGGATGAAGACATCGGTGAACGCTGGAAAAACACTGGTAGAAGAAGCAAACATACACAGCAAACAACAAGGCAAACACCTCCATGACTGGTCACTTTACTGGTGCAGGGCATTAGATTATCTAGGCCTAAACAGGTTCACTCTCTCATTATAGTCAATCACGTTGAATAAAGTTTAGTTCACTTTTAGGACCGTTGTTCTAGTTTGTTTTGGTACGGTGATCGATCAATCTTTGTGACTAAATTAGATTTGTTTGTTTTAGTCTCTTCTAAATTGTTCTAGGTTTAGACCAATTTACCTTTCAAATTTGATTCGAAAGATGCAGGGAGTTCTCTAGGCTAACATTCGTTTTAAGGTGACTTGCAAACATCAGGCGTGGTGCGTCAATCCTATTATTGTGACCTTGACCCTTATGGGGTGGACAGGCATTTTACCTAATAAAAAGAAGGAAAGGAAGGAAGAAGTAAAACAAAACAAAGCAGTTGAGTGTTCCTGATATGACTTATAACTATGGTTGCACAGCTAAGTTGTCAGGTATCATGATGTAATGAGAGGTGTTCTCAGGTGTACTTGTTGGATGGGTAGTTACCATGTTTCCTATGGTAAGTGTAGCTAAGTTGTTAAGCTAGTTTCTGAAGATAGTTTCTACCTGTGGGGGAAAACATATTTGTTGGATGTTTTGCACGGTAGAGGTGGTTAACTTCTGTATGTTAGTGAGTATGTTAGGGGTGTTGTGTAGTGCATGTATGCATGTATGTATGGTCAGATCTGTTTCAGTCTGTCTTGCTCCCCCCTTTGCTTGATGGCTTAGCTTTGATGGGCTTGTTGCATCTTTGCCTTGGAAAGGGATCTTCTGTGATCTGCTGGGGGTCAGTCCAGTAAGGCAGGAAGTTCTCTGGCAGACATTGGGAGGTGGTTTGGCATGGATGCGTGAAGCTGTAGTGCAAAACGTGGTCTCCTTTGTTGCATTCCTCCGATGATGCCTTCTGGTTGTGACAGACTTTCTGACCTTCTGTGCTTACTGTTGTTGCTGTAGCACTCACATGGTTCTTGAGTTTGGAGCTCGTTTGGTGGTTTCTTTATGAGTGATGGGTAGCCAGGATGGTGTTTCCTGGTACCTCTGGGTGTTTGTCAGTGGTTGACTGTGAGAAACCACTTTGTTCTGTGTTGTTGTAGAACAGGTGGTCGTCATCTTCCTTAGGAAGGTGTACCAGATGATCATTGGTCCTCTGTGTTCAGCTTGTTTTCGATGAACACTTGCAGTTGCCTCATTAGTCGCTCCATGTCTTCTGAGGGTAAACTGTCTTGTTCTTGGGCACACTCAGTGCGGTGTTTAGCTGAGTGGTGCAGAGGTGGGTTTCGTCGTCGATTACCCACATAGCATGCTTTTGGATGCGTTGGTTGATTCCAGTTGTTTCCTTCTTGCGGGTTTCTTGAGAAGCGTGGCTGGTCCCATGACCTTTCCATGCGGTTGGTGTGGTAGGTGTCATTGGCATGGGAGTCACGTTCTCTGTGCTCCTTACGAAGGATGGTGGTGTTGTCATGCCACTGGGTGTCTTCCAGTGCAAGGCTTGTTTCTTGGCTGAAGGAGTTTGAAACTGTGGATGTTTTCAAACCTTTCTTTGAGGTCATCTTTTGTTTGATGTAGGCCTTGTGTATCAGGTCACGTAGCTGCTGAATTGTCATTGTGCCTGGGCAGGCCATGATACCAAGATGATGACTCAATCCAGGGTGCAGGTTTCTCAGGAAGAGGGTTTTGAAGTTCACATCCTCTTCAAGTTCAGGTTTGCTATATGCACCTAAGTAAGCTTGTCGAAAACGGTGGAAATAGGCTTGGGGAGTCTCTTGTCGACCTTGTTTGGTTTCCAAGGCGATTAACACACCGTGTTCTGACTCTGGACCTGTAAATTCTTTAATCAGTGTCTCACGTAGTAGCTGGTAGTTTGACATGACATTAGCAGGTTGTCGGTCTAGGAAGCTTCGTACCTCTGGACTGGATGTGGATCTGATGAGGTATAACCTGTCTCTGTCAGTCATATGGGGTCTCACCTCTAGGTGGAAGTCGATATCTCGGAGGTAGGCCTGGAGGTCGGGACCCTCTGTGGAGTTCGGGTTGAACTGAGTGATATTCTTAACCAGCTGGTTGAGATCTTTAAATGTCATCCCATGTGCAGCTTTGGAGTCTGCCTGGATGAGCTCTCTTCGTTTGTTGGCAGTGAACAGTTCTGTGGTGAAGGCCGGTGACGTTTTGGGTTGTGGCCATTCACTTCTTTCACTGTATGCCAGTTCTTGGGTGGAGGACTCTGTTCTGCTCAGCAGGGGTGATGCTGAGGGAGGTCTCTCCCTTCTTGGCTCTGGTTTCTGTTGGAAAATGTGCTGGAGTTCATCTCTGACCGCGTAGAGCTCGTCGTGGACGTCATCTCGCTGTTGGGTCAGATGGTCGATGTCAGCACTGCACCTTTCCAGGTGGTCTTCCAGAGCAGTGATTTTAGAGTTCTTACTTTCAATGTCAGCTTTGGCTTTCTCTAGCTGATGTTCAGCAGACTGGAGTTGGTTTACCAGGTGTTTCTGGACAGTCTTTAATTCTTGTTTGTCACGTTCAGTGACTGCAAGGGCTTCTTGGAGCTTGTCAACTTGTGTCTTTGTTTCTTGCTCCGCTTCGTCGGACACTTTGAGTTTGTCTTGAGCTTCACCTTTGAGCTGGTCTTTGCAGTGTTGAGTGTGCATCAGCTCTCTCAGGAACTCGGTGGTCTGACGCTTGAAGTCGTCCTGGACTTTCACTTCCAGCTTGTCTATGCGGCTCTGGGCACGTGTCAGCTCCTCCTGGAGGTGGGTGATGTGCTTGTCGCTTAGTTTCAGCTGGGCTGTGAAGGCATTACTTAGGGAACAGGTGATCTTGGTTAGTTCCAAGTGGTTTAGGTTTTGGCTTGAATCGTGTGTCAGGAATCTTCTCAGAATTATGATTATTATTAAAAATAATAACAGTTCAATTGTCTTTGGTGTGAGGCAGTCTGTAATGCCTCTGAGCCAGGCGTCCACATCTTCCCTTTGGGCAGTGGGGTTTGTCGTCCACGACATGTTGACACACTGGGGTGAAGAGACTGACACAGATCTGTGTGGGGTATAAGCCTATATGTGGTTGAACAGCTAAGTGTTGTTTCAATAATTGTACACCAATAGTGAAGTGTCGTAATGGCTAAGTGTTGGTCTAAGTGTAGCCAGGTAGGCTAGAGATGTAAAGATTTCCTCACTCAACTGCTTAAAGGAAAGAGAGAGAAAAAGGTTAAAACAAATCTCAATGGAAAGAAACTTTTTTTTTTCAATGGGAGAAATACTTTTTATAAATATTTTCTATCAATGAAAAGCTGGTTTCAACTCGTGATGTGAGGACTTCGTCACTCAACTGAGTAAGGGAAAAAGAGAGAAAAGTTAACAACCAATTTCAATGAGGGAAAAACAAAAAGAAAATTATCAACTAGGGGAAGTATTAATTTCTCATAAATGTTTCTTATCAATGAAAATCTGTTTTCAGAAAGGTAAACAATATTATTGTTTATGTTTACGAGGAAAAATAATACAATAATAATGCTGATACCTCTTTTCTGAGTTTGACAGGATTGACACACACACCTTCAGTTGGACCGCTTACAGCAGAGTTTACTGCAGGGATGCTTTGAGGGCGGAGTTTGCTCAGCACTTGTCTCTGTTACTTGATCTTGGATAAGATGTCAAAGTTTAAATTGCGTTTACAAATGCAGGGAGAGTATGAAGAACACAATATTGTTGATTAAAAATCAAATACCTAATAATCTGTTTGTTGGGAAAGATTATCTTTGTCTCTTTTTAGAGTCGATTGATGGTTCTTCCAGGTTTGTTCCCTATAAATGTGAAGAATAAGATGGAATAAAGCAGGACAGAACAGGAAAGACGTGATGAGGAAGAAATGAAGCAAGGAGGTTGGATCCCGCTACCTTTAGGTCTACCACAAATATAGAATTGATAGTTGAGGAACAACTAAACACACAAATAAACTTTTGTAAAAGACGATTGTCTCTGGTTTATTTGAAACTCGTATGGAGATGGTAATGTCCCCTATTGAAGCGTCCCGAAAATGAATTAATCAAATATAGTGGTTAAGTTTATAACCAACAGGACGAAAGGATAAAACGCAATGACAATAATGAGCAAGTCTGAGTCTAACACTATTTTTGTAATAGTAATAACAACTTTCAAATTTTAACTTTCCAAGTTCAAGACCTATTCACCTAAAGTGATTAGATCTCAACGAGAAATTTCGAAATTATGAAATTAGAATTTATTAAAAATAAATCATTAGAAATCATTAGAAATGATCTGTCTAGAAAAATAGAATTTCAATTTTATTTTAATATGTCCTTTTCTTTAACATCAAATTCAAATTTGACAATTAATATTAGTAAACCAGTATTTTCTTTTTCAAGTAAAACGCAGGTAAGGTAATTAATAATTGTAAACCAATATTTCCTTTTCAAGTAAAATATAGGTAAGTTAAAGTAAAATGTGAGAGAGGTAAAAGAAAAAGGAAGAAAAGACCAACAGGTGTAAAAGTCGAGGTGTTTAAATGGTTAAATCACTTTAACTTTGTTCAAACAGACACTGCATTTAACCACTGATGTTAATTACTAATGATAACAGTACATAATGCGTAAGGCGTTAGCATATAGGCCTCAATGTAAACAACTGCTTAGGTTAGCCTAGCCACCGAAGGGTTTGTTTACACTCTGGCGATTGCACGGGGCCGAGTTCACCCGGAAGCGTTGGTTAAGACTTCCGTGTCACAATCGTAACTATAGCGAACAAACAAACGCTAGTGGGCAAACACGTGAAGTGCAATGCAAATAGTTTGTAAGCAGTTACGCATGTGTTACATGAAATCTGAGCGCATTTCAACACTGTTCGAAGAATATGCACGTACAGTCGATCATATTACGGGAAATGTCGGCGCATTTCAACACTGTACAAATAAGATACACCACTCGTAGCTTTAGCTGGTTTTACGACGTGGGGCTTCACTCAGTTCGTTAAGAGTGATATTAACTTTAAGCAAGCGACAGCTTTGCGTTATAATAGATGGAACACTAGCGATCTCGGCGGATCGCGTCTGTGCAAGTTTATCTGGGCACACAAGAAAAACAACAACAACAGGGTTTTTAACTGTTGGTTCAGTTATCACGACTTTAAGTTACTATTCAAATTACACTCGGACATGCGCAGTGTTACACGAGAATTCATTGAACAGACATAAACAGATAAACGTATATTTATTACAGGGATCGCAGTGGAACACGCACTGACAATCAGATAAATAAATATAAGCCTTTTATGACTAACGTTAGATGAGGAACACGCTCATCGCTCTGTGAGGAGAATATTCGTCCTTACAGATAACGTTAACTTAAATTACTGCAGTTTAATTTCGTTCAGCTCTCTGACTGGTATAAACACACACACATAATGTTATAGCTATTTGAAAGACTCTGGGACACGCAGACGTCAGTTAAGCTATAATCAAGGTATTTCAGGAAATGAGGAACACGCTCAATTCTTACCTTTATCGTAGTGTGAGGTTTTATATCTTAACTCAATTTACTGCAGGTAAAAATAATAATAAGAACAAATAAGGAGGCAGACTAGACTAAAGTAACAGCTTTGCTCTGGATGCATTCACTCAAGCCGCAGCATCCACTTCATTCAAACAGGGCGCGCGCTGCGCGCTCTCCATACGTCACACACAGACTTTCAGAGGTTCGGATCTCGCATCCGAAACAAAATGAAAAGATAAATCTTGATATATGCTTACAATTTAGGTTGAACTGCCCGCATTCTCCACCAAATGTAACGAATGTACATCAATAATAATATACATAAAATGTATTTAAGGGGGGCCGGGAGGCCAGTTTAGCTCAAAGGGAATGATTCATCGATTTGCAATGAATCTTGACCAAATCACTATGGAACCGAGCAAATGACTCGTTTAGAGTTCATTTGAACGGGCCGTAATTATAACCTTGGCACAGATATAAATATCCAATCTATAGTGAAACACTATGTATTAGCAAGGTAACTTTAGATCGACAGTACAAGACATTAAATGTGCAAGCACAACACAAGGCAAATATCTTTTCAAATATAAACAAGACTTTATTGATTATCCTAAAACATAAAACTAATATCTAACACAAACACACGCATTCATACAAGTTGCAGAAAGAAAGAGAGTGAGGAAAGAATGAGTTTTAAGAGTGAGATAGTGAAATCCCAAGTTTCTATATGCACTTATAAGACATGACCTGAACGAACCATCAATCATTAATTTAACCCTTCTATCGTTTCTTTGGCGGGTTATTTAATTTTACATTAATGCACCAGTTCAGTTAAGAGTCTGGAGTGTTACTTGCTTGTCCGTGTTGCTTTAGGGACCCCCTTTTCGTCGGTGTGTAGGGGGTTCACCGTGTCCGTGGCTGGCTATCTCCTCGTGCCTGCGAGATCTTGGGCCGCCAATCACGTGGTGTGTTGGCGGATGGATGAAAGTCTTTGAAGTTGGAAGGGCTTTGTAGTCGAAACGTTTAAACGAAACTTTGCAGCAAAGCTTAACTTAGAACCGAGACTTTCAACGAAAAAGAAAATAAAGGAAGAAATGAAAGTAAGACGAGTTAGATGGCTTGAATGAGCTGTTTTAACCCCGATCTTGATAGGTTATTTGTCTGCTGGTCTAATTTGGTCTGGTCGATGTTTAAGCGTGCAAACACGCTCTTTGTTGTTTTCAGAGAGAAGCATGAACGGGAACACTCTCTTGTCTGTTGATAGAGAGAGGCGCAAACTTAATTCAACACCGAACCGAACTCAAAACCGAACTCCCTGGATGGAAGTTTCTGAACTCCCGAACGAACGAACTCACACACTGTAACTCCTCGGTTCGGGTCTTTAACTGAAAAGTTGGCCCAACCTCTTTTGGAGAATTCTGACCAATGAGACAATGGCATCATTTTAGGGGTGGATTGAGTTCCTACTCATCGTTATCTGGGATCTGCTGGGTTCCAGCACTTAGCAGAGAACAAGAGACCACAGTTTAAACATTATAGATTATTATAATCATACCAAAACATTTTACACAGATTTCAATCAAGCCATCTTTTGAATTAAGAACAGGTTATCGTATACGATCCTGCTGACAGGAAGCATGACATACTTTCATTCACACACCTAATATTTATAACAATTACATGACTTAGATGTGATCTAAGCAGAATAGACACACAGGGGTTGTAACCCAATACATAATCATGTTATGTTATATATTTTGATTACAGGTCAGTCAAGCATTGTTGGGATGATTGTATGCATTTTTATATGAAAAGTCTGTGTAAGTCTGTGTAAGTCTCTCTGTTCCATGAAAGCGTGGTCTGTTTTACATCTCTGTCCTGCTCAGCAGTGGTGCTGCAGGAGGGAGGTCAAAGGTGGTCAGACCCCTTGGTGGTCAGGCCTCGTTTCACCATTTCTGAGCAGCTTTGTCTTGCTTAAGGATGAAACATTGACAGCGTTTTTCCTGTTTTTAGGCTTATCTCTGGGTGCCTGCAAGGCCATAAAAGTCTTCTCTGGGGGGTTTTCTTGGCCAGAGTAGACAATCTGGAGCCACTTTTGTGACTTTGGAATGTGGTGTTCAGATCCGGAATGCTGAATCACATTTGAATGAATCCCATGAGAGATTCATTTGATTAATTTGTGTTTGGTTCATCCTTAAACTCTCTACATTGAGCATCATATTATAATAATTTCATATTATAATCATTTTTAAAATGTGACACTGAAGACTGGAGTAATGATGCTGTAAATTCAGCTTTGATCACACGAATAAATTACACTTTACTATATATTCACATAGAAAACCGCTGTTTTAAATTGTAATAATATTTCACAATATTACTGTTTTTTTTGTTGCATTTTTTATCAAATAATTGCAGCCTTGGTGAGCAGAAGAGACTTCATTTAAAAACATAAAAATCGTACTGACCCCAAACTTTTGACCGGTAGTGTATGTACTTACAGAGTTTTAATCACGTCCCCTTTGCAATTATGGATGTGCAACACACACACAGACACACACACACACAAACTGTGATAACGTTGGCGCAATTTTTTGAAACTACAAACGCATACAGATAACGTTTGCTACGTACAAACGAAATTACATTTATGCGAGGGACCTGTTGTTGTCATGTTTACATTACTTGTCGTACAGGTGCTTATGTGGCAAATGTGAGAAGATGGCTACAGAACATTATAAATAAATAAATAAATAAAAAATATATATACATATATATATATACACTCACCGGCCACTTTATTAGGTACACCTGTCCAACTGCTCGTTAACACTTAATTTCTAAGCAGCCAATCACATGGCGGCAACTCAGTGCATTTAGGCATGTAGACATGGTCAAGACAATCTCCTGCAGTTCAAACATAGCATCAGTATGGGGAAGAAAGGTGATTTGAGTGACTTTGAACGTGGCATGATTGTTGGTGCCAGAAGGGCTGGTCTGAGTATTTCAGAAACTGCTAATCTACTGGGATTTTCACGCACAACCATCTCTAGGGTTTACAGAGAATGGTCCGAAAAAGAAAAAACATCCAGTGAGCGGCAGTTCTGTGGGCGGAAATGCCTTGTTGATGCCAGAGGTCAGAGGAGAATGGCCAGACTGGTTCGAGCTGATAGAAGGGCAACAGTGACTCAAATAACCACCCGTTACAACCAAGGTGGGCAGAAGAGCATCTCTGAACGCACAGTACGTCGAACTTTGAGGCAGATGGGCTACAGCAGCAGAAGACCACACCGGGTGCCACTCCTTTCAGCTTAGAACAGGAAACTGAGGCTACAATTTGCACAAGCTCATCGAAATTGGACAATAGAAGATTGGAAAAACGTTGCCTGGTCTGATGAGTCTCGATTTCTGCTGCGACATTCGGATGGTAGGGTCAGAATTTGGCGTCTACAACATGAAAGCATGGATCCATCCTGCCTTGTATCAACGGTTCAGGCTGGTGGTGGTGGTGTCATGGTGTGGGGAATATTTTCTTGGCACTCTTTGGGCCCCTTGGTACCAATTGAGCATCGTTGCAACGCCACAGCCTACCTGAGTATTGTTGCTGACCATGTCCATCCCTTTATGACCACAATGTACCCAACTTCTGATGGCTACTTTCAGCAGGATAATGCGCCATGTCATAAAGCTGGAATCATCTCAGACTGGTTTCTTGAACATGACAATGAGTTCGCTGTACTCAAATGGCCTCCACAGTCACCAGATCTCAATCCAATAGAGCATCTTTGGGATGTGGTGGAACGGGAGATTCGCATCATGGATGTGCAGCCGACAAATCTGCGGCAACTGTGTGATGCCATCATGTCAATATGGACCAAACTCCCTGAGGAATGCTTCCAGCACCTTGTTGAATCTATGCCACGAAGAATTGAGGCAGTTCTGAAGGCAAAAGGGGGTCCAACCCGTTACTAGCATGGGGTACCTAATAAAGTGGCCGGTGAGTGTATATATATATATATATTTTTTTTTTTTTAAACGTGTGGTTACACACTATACATTATAATTTAAATTATATACACAGACAACCTACGACGACGACGACGACAACAAAGACGCATTTGTTGTTGAATTGGCTGACATCGATTGAAATGACTATTTGCTCAAAAATCATAAAATACACTTACTTCTGGTGACGTTGGATCGCGAACAGTAGGCAACGATCCACACTTGAGGATTAACTTTGAAGCAAGACCTGCTATGAATTGACCCTCGTTCACAAAACAGTCAGTCAGAAAATGATTTGCGCAAACATAAACGTATTTTGGAAGTTTAAGTGGCGCCTTTCCTTCATAAATAAAATACATCCAATGCGGTTTCAGTGGCTCTGATGTCGGAAGTAAGTGAAAACTACTATGTACATTATTACATCCCACAACAGAACACTTATGTTTCTTAGGAGACATTACCGGCTGTCGTTGAAACTGTCGAGGATGGTGTACGGATCACCGAGGGCGGGGTCTATGCCAACACCACACTGTCAATCAAAATACGTCGGTGGGGCTTGCTCAATTCTACGTCACATTGCGCCGAATCTTAGAACAGCTCGTTCTGAGACAGTGCTTATGATTTATTGAGATTGTAAAAAAAACACTGGGTGGATTTTTATCATTCTAGGGTGGTTTGGTTCACACACTGCCAACACACATTTATGTTCAAACACCATGTAAAAGTGAATTTTGCATAATAGGTGTAGGGTATGGGCGCAATGACAAGATCCAGGAATCTTTAATACTGAACATAAATCATTGACTCGTTCATCTGAACAACTAAATGCACATTCCTCTTTAAATCCAAAGCTTTTATCGTTGACTCTTGTTCCATAACTCATCAGTATGGCACCAGAGAGTCTACGATTTAGACTGTTTCTGACAACATTTACGACTCTGTGATTTGTACCCAAAAACAACCCCCTTCACATTCCCTGACTTTAGGTCCGAAGCCTCAAAGAGATTGATTATCAGTAGTCCCTTTCTTAAGAGAAAGGAATGCCAGGTGGCCTGGCCGGACCTCTCCGAGATACATACATGAACTGTTACGAATTTCCTCATAAAAAGACATTTTCTAAAGATATATTCTATATGTTTTTATGTGTGTCTGTTTGCCCATGATCACAGCGGAGTCTGATTTGATCGTAGCATCAAGTGAATTATATATACTATATTATGCATTTTAAATGTAACTGTCAGAGTCTGGTGTCTCCTTACAGGAAACCTTAACCCTGATAACAGGTTTTACGACCTCCCAGAGGAATGTTTAGAGAAGTGTTGACTATCTGAATTCTAACTAGGGAGGAGAAATGAATCCTGTTAAGTATATATATTCTATTATATATCCACTTGAGAATTGTATGAACATGTATATAATTTCAACATGTCTCATGATTTGCCTTTGGTGTGGTTTGGTCTATGTTTCTCAAACTCTAATGGGATAATGTTTCAAACTTTGCCAACTAATGTTTAACCAAATCCTTTTGTGGCAAGTTTGGTCTCGATAAACTCCAATCTTCGTTCCCCATTTGTTAATTGACATTACATTTTGCTAAACTTTGTGACACACTAGTATTATAAGAATTGTGAAGTTTCTTCTCTTAAAACACCCAATGAAATTGGAGATTCAAATGCCTGGCTATAACACAAAGGGCCATAAAATCTCCCTCCAAAGGGACAACTCCTGATTGGACCCTCTTCCAAAAGAAGGCGTAAACGTCAGGTCTTCAAAAGGACTGAACACCATTTTATCCCTCTTTTACCTCTTACACTCTTGCTCCTGTCCTGTTTTCATCATGTAGCCTAACGCCTCGCCTCCGGGCGAAAGCCGTTGTTTCTTTTGTTTGTTTCTAGTATTAGTTAGTTTTTCAGTCTTAGATAATTCAACGCGTTTAGTTCCACCTACGAGTGAAAAGAACACCGCCTGAATTATCTCTTCAGCAAAATCCATCTAAAAGGGACTTTCAAACTTGCCGCTGAACGAGAGCAAACGCACGCAGCCGCGCACCTAACGAGCACGCGCCCCAAAGGACCACGTGACGCGCAGGACACACACACGCGCCTTGTCCTCGGCAACCTAAGAGACCCATGGTGCAATATTTATTTCTTATCAAGATTTATTATGCTGTACGGTTGTTGCCTCAAAAAGGGTGATTTTGTGATTCCTTGTCTCTAGTTTGAGGTTCCGTTGCCTGTGATTTTGCTTTTCCTTCGGATCGGCCCAACTCTTTCTCTACATTTTCCTCTCTCCCTGTCTCTATGCATCTCTCGTTCATGTTTTGTTGTTTATAATGTTTCTAAATACATTTATTCCGTGTAACTGTAGTCACGATGTATATAACGTAGTTCACCTGTATTAAATTCATGTTCATACTTTGAAAACTGCCTACCTGCTCATGTATTAAGTCAATGAGATGTTAGATCTAGCTACAAGCTTTCTAAGTTATAAGAATAACTTTGAGGTTTAATAACAGATTGATGGTCAGTTCGCTGGCGAACAGATTATTCGATAACTAATTCATTCCCTTAGGAGTTATCTATCATAGACAGTTGATATATTGATATTTAATCATAATTCGTTGTGGTTGGAATATTGAAATACAATTGCTCTATTTTTGCCTGTCTGTATGTCCAACTGACCACCATTCGTTGTTTCAGTTGTCCATTGTAAGGACTGAGCGGAATGAAGGATCATCCAAATAACTAAATGTATTTCTTCCCATAAACCCTGGGACTTCAACACACACACACATACACAAACTGGTACGAATTTCCCCATTAAGGACATTTTAATGAGATATATGTTATATGTTGTTATGTGGGTCTGAGTGCCCAGGGCCTATGAAGATACCTGACTGCATGGTAGTTCTAAACGAACGATAAATGCTTGTATTATGCATTTTAATGAATAATCCAGCATTTTCACTCCTAACAAAGTCTGTGAAACTTCTGTGAAACACTGGCTGAAAGTGTCCTGTTACGAGTTTACGACCTAAAGGAATGTGCATGGACTTGAGTCCTGGAGAAGGAGAAATGAAACCTGTGTAATCCTATATTTATATATTCTATGCATAACCATGTGATACATGCATCTAATGTTCATCTCATGATTTTTCTTTATGTGTTTGGTTTGTGCGTCCGTGAAGACTCTAATGGGTTAATGTTTCTTTGACTTACATACTATCATGAATACCCCCCCCCCCCCCCCCTCCCCTCTCTCTCTCTTCTACCAAGAGAGATAGGGCAGACCACTCAGAAGAACATTCACTCATGGACACGCACACACATACACAAACCTTTATCTTCATCATATAAAGGCTTTACTGAGATATATTTTGATATGCTTGTATGTGTGTGTTACCCAGGTCCTATGGTTACCTGTGATAGTATCGTAGTTCTAAAATAACTACAAAATGCTTGGAAGGTATGCCTTTTAAATGTAACTTTGCTGTGTCATCCAATTTATAAGTCGTTCTTCATATGTTCAGAATCCTCTTGATCTGACTAAACCATATATATATGTATACAAACAGTCAGATATGTGTTACTATGTTTTATCATCTCTGGAGTAAAATCGAACGCATTCTAGGTCACCGTCATAAAACATGCAAAGTCGATCTCGATGAGACAAAGGAAAACCTTTGCCGCGCACTTTTCTCCCAGCTGATTGGTGCATTCACGCCAGGAGAGGCGTGAACCGAAATGTCTTCAAAGAGACGCGCCGAGCCCCAACTCGGCCTCTTGCCTCTAACTTTGCTTGCCTACGTCTGCCTTAGTCATGTAGTCTCCGATACGATTTCCCCACGGGAAATTCTTTCTTTCTTTTGTTTGTTTAAAAGTTTTGTTTTCTTTAAGTTTCCAACTTAATTCATCTCACAGGAGAGGAGATGAATTCAGCCGAATTTGGTAATGTTATCTTAAAGACTTTAATCCTCTATTCAAAGCGCGCGCGCCGAACGCCACGTGACGCGCGCACACGGAACAAAGAACGTCCGCTCCTGCACGTGGCCGGGACAGGCCGTTTTAGGAACACGCAACAAGACACAGAGAGACCAAGAAACTGTGCAAGTATATGTCTGTATCCGCTTCTAGGAAGCTTTAAGATGATGTTTTTCGTGTTGTTTCAGAGAGGTTATTGTCTGGGTGAAGATTACCAATGCGCGCTCTCTCTCTCTCCCTCTCTCTCTCTCTCTCTTGTCTTACTCTCTCACTCTCGCCAGAATGTGATTCCTTCGTGAGTTCCCTTTGGGGATCTCTTTCTTTTGTTTTGTTTCTAGTTTAGGTTATGTTTTTCAGTCTTAGATAAGTCTTCGTGTAATTCCAATCGACGATTGAAAAGAACACCGCGTGACATGTCTTTTCAGCAAATCCATCTATAAGGGACCTTTAAACGAGCGCGCGCTCGCTTTGAAGGAGAAACGCGCGCATGTGACCGCGTGCCGCGCAGGACCGAGAGATACACACATGCTCCTTCAACAGCCATGCAAAGAGTTTACCTACCTGTGCAAGTATCTGTGTTTGATCACGCTTTTAAGATGTGTTGAAGTCTTGTTGTCTCTCAAAGTCCCGTGTCTATGCGAATTTGCTATTTAGTTAAGATCCTCGGGTCTCTCTAAAACTCCCTAGTGCATAACTGCAACTTTCTAAAAATTCTCCCTCTCCCTGTCTCTATGCATTTCTCGTTCATCGATGCCTTATCGTGTTTTGTTGTTTATTATGTTTGTAATGTTTGTGTGTTTCGTTGTTAATCATGTTTGTAAATACATATATTCCTGTAACGTAGTAAATGCATAGGCTAGTTATTTCTTATTAAAATTCATGATACTCATTTGATGGATTGACTGTCTGCTCATACTTCGGGTCACTGAAATGTCTAGATCAAAAGCTACGAGCTTTACAAATTAAAGATACTTTTAAGAGTATTTGTTTATAGGGCGGGAAGGCTAATTCTTGTGGCCACAGAATAAATTTTCCTAAACTCTATAAATTAATCGAGCGAATTAATTTTACCTGTTGGTGAAATGTGGTCCGTGTAAATAATTGCAATCAACTTGTGGTTAATCGCAAGGATTCACATGCATTCACAAAAAAAACCTGTATGAATAATTATTAATTATTAATTATGATATGCAAATTCCCCGTAATCAGATCCACCCCTGAGTCTTTACACCATATAGACAAGGGTAATTTTTATTCTGTAAGTGATAACTCATAACCCGTATGATTATTGATTATGAAATATGAATCAAGTGTCGATCATATGATTCCCCATTATTGAGCTATTGAGTGCATTCCTTACATAGGTGCCCTTTAAATGTGTTCCATGCAGCTCGGTATACGCAACAACTGAAGATATTAAGACGTGGTTGTCGTAATTTTTATTGTAAAAATATAGGATATCAACATAATGATGTAGTTGTTTATATTTTTAGCTTCATTGCAAGTGTATGACATTTAGTATAGATTAAGTGCTTTTCCTAAAAATGAGAAAGAAAATACAGGGTATTAAAACAGTATGAACTACAAATAAAGTCTGTATGTGAGGCTAAATATATGTGTTTTAGACTGAATTAGGTAAGATGTGTGCTTCCTTGTCAGTTTCAGCTATCCCTTCACTCGATTGGGATGTTCTCTTGTGTTCTGGGCGGCAAGTGCAGTAACTGTAACATTGGGCATATTTTGTAGTATTAAACACATATACAGTGAAGAAAATAAGTATTTGAACACCCTGCTATTTTGCAAGTTCTCCCACTTAGAAATCATGGAGGGGTCTGAAATTGTCATCGTAGGTGCATGTCCACTGTGAGAGACATAATCAAAAAAAAAAAATCCAGAAATCACAATGTATGATTTTTTAACTATTTATTTGTAAGATACAGCTGCAAATAAGTATTTGAACACCTGTCTATCAGCTAGAATTCTGACCCTCAAAGACCTGTTAGTCTGCCTTTAAAATGTCCACCTTCACTCCATTTATTATCCTAAATTAGACGCTCCTGTTTGAGGTTGTTAGCTGCATTAAGACCCCTGTCCACTCCATACAATCAGTAAGAATCCAACTACTAACATGGCCAAGACCAAAGAGCTGTCCAAAGACACTAGAGACAAAATTGTACACCTCCACAAGGCTGGAAAGGGCTACGGGGAAATTGCCAAGCAGCTTGGTGAAAAAAGGTCCACTGTTGGAGCAATCATTAGAAAATGGAAGAAGCTAAACATGACTGTTAATCTCCCTCGGACTGGGGCTCCATGCAAGATCTCACCTCGTGGGGTCTCAATGATCCTAAGAAAGGTGAGAAATCAGCCCAGAACTACATGGGAAGAGCTGGTCAAAGACCTGAAAAGAGCTGGGACCACCGTTTCCAAGGTTACTGTTGGTAATACACTAAGACGTCATGGTTTGAAATCATGCATGGCACGGAAGGTTCCCCTGCTTAAACCAGCACATGTCAAGGCCCGTCTTAAGTTTGCCAATGACCATTTGGATGATCCAGAGGAGTCATGGGAGAAAGTCATGTGGTCAGATGAGACCAAAATAGAACTTTTTGGTCATAATTCCACTAACCGTGTTTGGAGGAAGAAGAATGATGAGTACCATCCCAAGAACACCATCCCTACTGTGAAGCATGGGGGTGGTAGCATCATGCTTTGGGGGTGTTTTTCTGCACATGGGACAGGGCGACTGCACTGTATTAAGGAGAGGATGACCGGGGCCATTTATTGCGAGATTTTGGGGAACAACCTCCTTCCCTCAGTTAGAGCATTGAAGATGGGTCGAGGCTGGGTCTTACAACATGACAATGACCCGAAGCACACAGCCAGGATAACCAAGGAGTGGCTCTGTAAGAAGCATATCAAGGTTCTGGCGTGGCCTAGCCAGTCTCCAGACCTAAACCCAATAGAGAATCTTTGGAGGGAGCTCAAACTCCGTGTTTCTCAGCGACAGCCCAGAAACCTGACTGATCTAGAGAAGATCTGTGTGGAGGAGTGGGCCAAAATCCCTCCTGCAGTGTGTGCAAACCTGGTGAAAAACTACAGGAAACGTTTGACCTCTGTAATTGCAAACAAAGGCTACTGTACCAAATATTAACATTGATTTTCTCAGGTGTTCAAATACTTATTTGCAGCTGTATCTTACAAATAAATAGTTAAAAAATCATACATTGTGATTTCTGGATTTTTTTTTTTTAGATTATGTCTCTCACAGTGGACATGCACCTACGATGCCAATTTCAGACCCCTCCATGATTTCAAAGTGGGAGAACTTGCAAAATAGCAGGGTGTTCAAATACTTATTTTCTTCACTGTATATACCGACTTCATCAGGCTACGAAAATTCTTCACAAAGAACACAAATAACGGCCTTCTCAGCTGCCATAGTTGCAACTCTTGCGTCATCAGAACAGTGTGTTCAACGCATCACCGTTTCTGTTAAAAAAACGTTGTGCAACGTTTTGTCGGGGCTGAACGCATCCCAGGTGGGTGATTGAGGGAGTGAGTTCAGGTGTTTTGCCGAATTTCGACTCCCTGCCAGAATCTGACTCCCCCTCGCGTGCACGCGCAATGACGTCAACACAGTACATCTTTGATATACAAAGATTAACACCAAATGTGGCCTTTATTGTTAATGTTTGTTTGATTATGGGGAAATACCATAAACAAAAATGGGCTAAAGGAAAACCCTACTTTTTGTTATTTCAGATAGATATGACAAATTATATTGAGTTACTAGGCCTACTTGTATTCAATAAATAGTCAAACAAAACGCACTAGGTCTCTACGTGAAGCTTTAATGCTATTTATATGATGATCTCACCTGTTCCTTTTTCTGTTTATATCATTTTTTTTTTTTCTTTTACTTGTAGGCTATTATTATTTTATATTATATATGTTCTTTTACTATTTGTTGCTGACTACATTTGTATATGTGTTAGACTATTGTCATGTTTGTTATTTGTAATTTGATTGGCATTTAATAAAAAAAAAAGTAAAAAACAAAATCCTTTACTGTTCATCTATAGTTTCCACACCTGTAATTCCTGTCTGCATTTAGTGTTTCTATACTCGTGTGTGTGTGTGTGTGTGTGTGTGTGTTTGTAAATTAATAAATAACAAATGAATATAAATAGGAAGTGAAATTATAAATGATAACTATATGTATTTATGCAGTGACACACATAAAATCACTATAATTTTTAAACACAGCACCTGCCGATTTTAAACTCCCCCTCCAATTTCAGCTTTGCAAGAAAAAACACATGAAATTCATTCTGATGACACCTTTGTCCATGGAGGATCCTCTGCATAAAAGCACAAATCTTTTATGTAAATTTAAGCAGCACCCGCCAAAACCATACTCCCCCTCCAATGTATTACATTAACACACACAATTATACTGCACCTTATTGAAACTGAGCATTTTCACTGGACTACTTCTGCACCTAAATTAATGTGTCTATATTTATTCTTTCTAAATTGTTTATATGATTATTTGTACTTATATTTTTTTTTCATAACTTTATCTTTCACTCTATTATCTTACCTCACAGATGTCTGATTCATCTGAATTAATCTTATTAGTATTGATATCATCCCTTGATTCTCTGCTACTATTGGAAACATTAGTATACCAAGACAAATTCATTGTACATGCAAACCCAAGGTACTTGGCAATTAAAGTGATTCTGATTTTGATTATTTGATTATTTAATTATTTGATTATTTTGTAATTGAAGAGCATCTGCTTCGTTAGGAAAGCTTTTAAGGGTGGAGGAGAGCTCATCCTTATAGTCAACGTACTATTTAGGTGTGCTTATCTATTGTGTTTGTTTGCTTGGTTCATTGATTGACATGGACCCTTCCATTTATAGACAAATTACAAGAGCACTGGAAAATACCCTGATGGATTCACAAAGACGGAAAAAAACACTTTCAGAAAAAGAGCAAACACATTTGACATTGAAGGTAAGATTGATTTGATAGTAATATAGGTGTCGGGTGAAGTGTGAGTCACATTAGTGTCAGTGAGGGTAATTTACAAAAGTCAAATAGATTTTTTTTCCTAGATGGTGAACTGCTTTACAAACGCCACAAAGGCACTCCATCCGAAATAAAAGCAAAAGTTGTCTGTGGAGCACAACAGGCAGATGAAATATTCAAAGACTTACATGCCAGCAGCCATGGAGCTCATACTGGCCAAAAGAAGACCAGAGATGCCATCAGCAGAAGATTTTATTGGCCTGGCATGTCAGATGATATTGACACATGGTAAGGCATCTACTGACACTGTCAAAGTAATATTGTATGTTATATTGTAGAAGTTTACTTCACAGTACTTTAATATTTTATGTTATGATGGTGATTCCAGGACTGTTTAATCATGTATTTACTGATGTCCAGTTGAAGTGGATTCATATGTAGTGCATAATTTGTATTCTCTTTATTTATTTATTTATTTACTATTTAAATGTTGTATGCTTTGGCAAGGTGAAGCAGTGTAGACCATGTCAGGGCAGCAGATCCTCAATAAAAAAGGAGACAGTACACAATAGAGTACACGCCTATTGTGGTATGCTTTTTTTTTCTTTCACAACCCTAAATAACTAATTATGAATAATACAGCATAAAGAAACTACAGAAATAAGCTCTATACATGTACATGCAGATTAAACAGAAAATGTAATATTGAAATATGAAAATTTTAAATAAGAGACAACCTGTAGGCCTAATAATGTTGATAATGTTCAAAATATTACTAAAGTATGGTATATGGGTTAATGTGGGTGTCTTGTAATTTTTACTAGGTTACACAACCCTTTGAATTGATTGGCATGGACCTGATAGGCAAGCTCGCAGTTACGAGTAATGGAAACCAGTACATCTGCGTTATAATCGACTACCTTACAAAGTGGCCCCAGGCTTACCCACTGAAAACAAAAACAGCGCAAGAAGTCACAGACTGTTTACTAAAATTTGTGTATCAGTTTGAGGCCCCTCAAAGAGTACTCACCGACCAAGGAAAAGAGTTGGTCAATGAGGTTAGTTTACATGCAAACATTTACATAAATACACTGATCTCATGAAGTGTTGTCCTTGTCCCTTTCAACATCTTTATTTTATAATTGCAGCTCAATGCACATGTCTGCAAGGTGCTGAACATTGAAAGGTCCCTCTGCGCCCGTACCACCCGCAGACCAACGGACTCGTGGATAGAATGAATGGAATGATCCAGAGGTGGGTTTTAAATATTGTATTCTGATTGTAATTAAAAGTTGCCAATGGGGTTGTTGCCCTTGTTTGGCTGCTGCATAAGTCAGCTGTGTACATTGCTGTAGTTTAGCAGATGAAGAATGGTATTAAGGTAATGTGTTTGATTCCCAGGACGCACACTGGAGGTCAGCTTAGTTCCAACATGGAATGGCATATCTAAGACTCATTCTAAGTCAATGTATTTATAATGTTTTAGATTTATGCATTTATAATAGAACGCATTTAAAATGTATAAAATCAAAGAGCATGGTGCAAGTGTTAAATGTTTTAAAATTGAAAGGTTGATATATGTAATAATATACAGTATTGATATACAGAGCTCTCTGCAAACTGGTGAAAGACCAGCCAAAAGACTGGGACAGGCACCTGGACAACAGTCATTAAATCAGTCAACAGGTTTACAAACAAAAGTTCAAATGACGACCAAATACTCGCCATTTTTTTAATGTTTGGGAGAGGCACATTATCCCTCTCAAATTGCAGAGCACTACAGGGTAACTTTTTCACTTTTGAAACAGATGTTAACGATCACTTACATGTTTCAATATACTAACCAAGATGAGAACTTTCTTTCCAGATTGACAAGACTGTGGAGGACACGGTGTCCATTGAGGAGGTTACAGAGTCCACTCTTAATTTAAGTAAAATTTTAATGGATGTTAAGGGGAACATTAGAAAGCCATGAAACTGTAAAAAAAAAAAAAAGACTGAAGCAACCTCTCACAACTTTCAAAGTTGGGGAAAATGTGTGGAGGAGAAACATCAGAGCCAAACAACGGAAAGGGGGCAAACTTGAATCCAACTACTTGGGCCATTTACAATCATTTGCTTGGAAGGCAAGAGTGCCGATCTTGAAAACACGATGGGTGTGACTTTCCCCAAAATTAACATTGATCACTTAAAGGAACCTTATTGATGAACTACCCAGAGTTCCCCAAAGATTACAAAAGCCTTCCAACCCATCTACAGTTCCTGTCACCACAGACTCCCTTGTCTGCTCCTCCCTGGCAAGTCCCTCTCCTGTTGCTACAGCCTCCACACCAGCACCAGCATAGTCAGACTCCACAATTGACATCGACCAATGTATGAATATAGTGAAACAAGGGAAAGGTCCCTCTCTGTACAAATTGAAAGTGGTGTTAGTCTTAGCTGTTTCATGTGTAGCGGGACCTCGCTCTTCCACGTGTTGAGCAACTATAGAAACGCCACCACTAGCTCAGGCATGCTACGCCACCCTGTTTATCAGGGAAATATTAATCCTAAAGATTTAATGTTTTACACAAAAGACACACAGGGACGTGAGGGTCAAAGGAGGGCCAGACACGTGGATACTAAATATACAAAAGTTTTATTTTAATACTCGCAACCATTAAAAAAAAAAGACATTAAGAAAGAACTGGGTCATCAGCGTTCACCATAAAAGAGACCAAGAGATAAAGGAGGCCGAGGCTTAACGGCAGATACACAAATTTCAGTGCGCACAAGGCTTCTATATCACTCTCAACACCCCGTGTACAAGCATCAACACACACTGCAATCCAGTCCAGCACAGCATTCTGTGACGAGCCCACCACCACACGTAAGGGCCTACTAGTGGCTAGGGCTGTCACTTTACGTTCGAAAATCGATTGCACAATCGATCGGACCAACCAACACAAGTTTCGAAAACGAAAATAGGGAATCGATTTTAACGTCCTTTTTTCTTTTCTTTCTTTTTTTAAACCAAAAATGTGTTTTAGGTGGACAGATCAATACAGTACACAGAACATGTAAGTTAGGATATTGGAAAATAACAATGTCTTTTCTGTTAACCAAATGCTTTTTAATATTCGCAATACTTCAATGCAAGTGAACAAGCGCGCCGTTATTTGTTGCTTAGTGACGTGTGTGTTCAAGCAAGCCAGAAATGCACAGGTTCTGCGCAATACGCTGTATTAATATATCAAGAGGACTCACGAGTTGCGTATTTGCGCTAAATCCGCTCACTTTGCTGGGGAAGTTCGTGTAGCCAAAGCAGAGTAAACATAGAAACACTCGTGATTTGACAGCGTTACCCGCCAAAGTTCATTTTGGCGGGTGTTAATTTCAATCCCTGACGGTTGCACTCCTGTTTGTCACGGCCGTTTCACACCGCAAGCATGAGCGGCGCGTGAGCAGCACGTCAGCGCAACTACATCGTCACTGCAGCTGCAGACGCGCGCGAGTATTCACACTGGAAGCGTTTGTACAGCGTCACAACAGCGGCTCCCAGGCTACATAAGCAAGCATTTCTTTACAAAGACTTTTGTTAAATTTGTTTTTACAAGTTGGTCATAAACTTGATAGACTTGAAGTTTGTTCAAAGCCCAAACTGAATAATTAAAAACAAGCTTAATGGGTACATTTTACTATAAAATTCTCTTTTCTTTATGTTAGTCTTCATTTCCTTTTCTGACATACTGAAGTTCTTGTTAAAACACACTAGACATGCAAATTCTGTGCGTTTTGGGCACGTTTTGTGTGAAATCATATTCATTTTGTCCATCAAAAGTGTGCTTTCACTTTAATTGAGCGTGAGCAGCGCAGCAAAAATAGACTCAAAGCCGAAACCCCCGCTTCACTGCTGCTAACGCGACGCTCCTGCTTGACGCTCACGCGCTGCTCCTGCTCGCGGTGTGAACGCACTCATTGATTAACATACAGCCGAAAAAAATACGCGCTGCTCACGCGCCGCAAGGATCTGTGTTAGGCCCTCTACTATTCTCAATCTATATGCTGCCACTTGGTAATATTATAAGAAAACATGGAATTAATTAATTAAAGCTATTTTGCAAGTTCTCCCACTTAAAAATCATGGAGGGGTCTGAAATTGTCATCGTAGGTGCATGTCCACTGTGAGAGACATAATCTAAAAAAAAAAATCCAGAAATCACAATGTATGATTTAACTATTTTTTTTGTAAGATACAGCTGCAAATAAGTATTTGAACACCTGAGAAAATCAATGTTAATATTTGGTACAGTAGCCTTTGTTTGCAATTACAGAGGTCAAACATTTCCTGTAGTTTTTCACCAGGTTTGCACACACTGCAGGAGGGATTTTGGCCCACTCCTCCACACAGATCTTCTGTAGATCAGTCAGGTTTCTGGGCTGTCGCTGAGAAACACGGAGTTTGAGCTCCCTTCAAAGATTCAGCTCCTCCCGTGTAGTTCTGGGCTGATTTCTCACCTTTCTTAGGATTATTGAGACCCCACGAGGTGAGATCTTGCATGGAGCCCCAGTCCGAGGGAGATTGACAGTCATGTTTAGCTTCTTCCATTTTCTAATGATTGCTCTAACAGTGGACCTTTTTTCACCAAGCTGCTTGGCAATTTCCCCGTAGCCCTTTCCAGGCTTGTGGAGGTGTACAACTTTGTCTCTAGTGTCTTTGGACAGCTCTTTGGTCTTGGCCATGTTAGTAGTTGGATTCTTACTGATTGTATGGGGTGGACAGGTGTCTTTATGCAGCTAACGACCTCAAACAGGTGCATCTAATTTAGGATAATAAATGGAGTGGAGGTGGACATTTTAAAGGGTCATGAAACCCCAAACCAAATTTTCTGAGATTTTAACAGAGGTATTTGTGTTGAACACCATTGAAGACAATGTTAGCATCTGTTAGATTTAATAGTATGATTAAAATGGTTACATTTTAGTTTTCTTCTGCTTTTTTCGTCTTCCAGATTTAAAATCTTCATCACAGGCTGTGACGTGGCAGTGCACTGTGAGTGCGTTGATGACTCATCGGTGTCTCATAATTATTAATGAGACTGAGTTTTCATATCCTATGAGAAGACACGGTCTCTTAATTATTCATGACACCATGTGGATCTTTCCAAGTAGCATGACGTCAAACTGTGATATCGCGAAGTAGATGAGAGAGACATGGGACACAACAAGTGTTTGTTTTCCATGTGCAAAAGTCCAAGTGTGTTGAATATGTTTCCCCGCGATGCTGCAGGGCTAGACTCTGGCTCTGGGGTGCGTTTCCCGAAAGCATCGTTAGCCAACTATGGTCGCAAGTTGGTCGCAATTTCCATTGAACTCTATTGGGAACGACGGAACTTGCGACCATAGTTGGCTAACAATGCTTTCGGGAAACGCACCCCTGGGCAAACATTAGCTTCGAGAAGTGGAGAATGGTGGACTTCGCCTTGTTGACAACCAATGCAGTTTGCGTCTTGCGAGTGATGCGGTACCAAGTCCCGAGGACTTTTCTATCACAACATGACATCATGACTTTGCGTAAACATACACGCCACTTTCAAATCAAGTGGCGTGTTATCTATACGCATTTTCAGCTATCCGCGTGTATGTCCACGCCGCGTGTATGTCCACGCCGCGTGTATGTGGAAATATGGAAATACGAATTGGCGTGTCATACATACGCTATTTCATGAGATCAGTCTGTCTATCAATTCAGAGGTATGTGTGTGTGTCTAAAATGAGAAGTCTTCCACCTCCAAAGAGCGATCTTTATTATGGGGGTTCAGGGGGCGCGTAGATCTAGGCTATGCACGGAACGTTTTTTTTAAGCGGAAAATTAATTATTTTCAAATATATGCATTTATAGTATCTATATAAACAACTATATATTTTATAATGACAAAATCTAGCATTTCGGCACGTTTTACCACTGCTTTTTAGTGACAGTCGATATGCATCGGCCACTGGCAATGACAGTGGTGGCCAGACACACCCACTCCCTCCCTTCTTCTCACAGCCATCCACGCCCATTTAAGTTGCATTTTTCAAAAAGATTGTGAGCTAGACTTGAGCTGAAAGAGGGGGGTTTCATGACCCTTTAAAGGCAGACTAACAGGTCTTTGAGGGTCAGAATTCTAGCTGATAGACAGGTGTTCAAATACTTATTTGCAGCTGTATCTTACAAATAAATAGTTAAAAAATCATACATTGTGATTTCTGGATTTTTTTTTTTTGATTATGTCTCTCACAGTGGACATGCACCTACGATGACAATTTCAGACCCCCCATGATTTCTAAGTGGGAGAACTTGCAAAATAGCAGGGTGTTCAAATACTTATTTTCTTCACTGTATCTAACTTGACAGAATGTCTTAAAGATATAAAATGCTGGATGACGTGTAATTTCCTGCTATTAAATTCAGATAAAACAGAGGTATTACTTATTGGTCCAAAAAACTACCCACAGAATCCCTTACAATACAACTTTAATCATTTTCGAAAATCATATTTCATATGTTACAAGAACAGCCTTTTTCCACCTTAGAAACATTGCTAAACTACGTAACATGCTATCCGTTTCTGATGCAGAAAAGTTAGTTCATGCATTCATAACCTCGAGACTAGATTACTGTAATGCTTTATTAGCTGGTTGTCCTGTATCCTCAATAAACAAGCTACAGTTAGTGCAAAATGCAGCCGCTATAGTACTTACTAGGTCAAGAAAATATGATCATATAACACCAATTTTATCATCTCTACATTGGTTACCTATTAAGTTCTGTATCAATTACAAGGTATTGCTACTGACCTATAAAAGCCCTAAATGGTTTAGCTCCAGTCTATTTAACGGATCTTCTATCGCCCTACAATCCGTTGCGCTCTTTAAGATCACTAAATTCGAGGCTTCTGGTCGTTCCTAGGATATCTAAGTCCACTAAAGGAGGGAGGGCGTTCTCACATTTAGCTCCTAAACTTTGGAATAGCCTTCCTGATATTGTTCGAGGCTCAGACTCGCTGTCCCAGTTTAAAACTAGATTAAAGACGCAACTCTTTAACCAAGCATTCACATAATGCTTACCTTTTATACTACTGCCGAATCAGATCGAATGCATTAATATTATGAACATCAGCTATGCTAATTATTTCTCTTCTGCCTTTCTGCTGTTATCTCGGGACGCAAGTCCCGAGGTAAATAGCGTTCGTCAGTTCCAGTTTGTATCCAGCCTCTCACGGAGACTTCAGATGCCACAACGCCTGTGATGAGACGACTAAACGCCTGTGATGAGACGACTACACGCCTGTGGAGAGACGACTCGACGCCTGTGAAGAGACGACTCAAATTAATACATGATTAACTAACTGTATTTTTCTGTATTACCATGCCTTAACAAACTACTTGTCTTGTCTATAAATTTGATACAGAATTTTGTTTTATTTTATCACTTCGGGGTAGGTACGCGAAAAGAAATTCACAACGCTTTATCTGTAGAGTGGGAAAGGGATCCTCCATAGGGAGAGGCTAGTTGGCACTTCAGCACTGCATTGTCATCGGGTCCAGGCGAAGCTCCTCGTCAGATCTTGATACGGCCTGGATCCGGCAGGCTTCGGGAAAACCTCGGGATAAACAAAGACACTCAAATTAGCGTAGATGCCATTCTTCTTATGATGTAACGAGTACATCAGGATTTAAGGGAAGTGTTCCCAGTTCCGGCTGACCTAATCTATGCAGCCTAACATTGAATTATAGAAGTCTATAATGTATTATGTGTATGCTAGGGCAAAGAGATGTGTCTTTAATCAAGCTTTGAACTGACAGAGTGTGTCTGCTTCCTGGACAATGGTAGGAAGACTATTCCAAAGCTTTGGTGCTAAATAGGAAAAGGATCTACCGCCAGCAGTCGATTTTGATATTCTGGGTATTATTAACTGGCCGGAATTTTGAGATCGCAATAGATGTGAAGGACTATAATGTGTTAAGAGCTCGCTCAAGTTCTGCGGAGCTAAACCATTTAGTGCTATGTAAGTAATCAACAATATATATATATATATATTTTTTTAAATATGTTTATTGTCCTTTTCTCATTTTTTATAACCACAGAACAAGTACACGTTAACACCCTTTTACACATACATCTTCAACTTGCACTTCTTCTTAAAAAAAAAAACACACAAATTTAAATAAAAATAAATAATAATAATAATAATAATAATAAATTAATTTGTAAGTTTTTCAGTAAGGCCTACATTTCCAGTTTACATCATATTTATGTATGGCTCCCACAGCTGATCAAAGTCTTTCCTCTTGCATTTAACAATGTAAGTTAGCCTTTCCAGTCCAATACAGTTTAATATCTCCTTTTTCCACATTCTCATGGACGGAGCATCCATACTCTTCCAGCATAATGCAATAGCTCTTCTGGCTTGAAGCAGACCAAAGTCTATAAGTTGAATCTGTCTTGATGTTTGGATAAAGTCCATTGGATACATTCCAAGAACACAAAGTTTTACATTCAGAGGAATTTTTATGTTAGACATATTTGACATACATTTTATAACCTCCTTCCAGAAATTCTGTATTTTTGGACATTCCCAAAGGCAATGATATAATGTACCTTTATTATCCAGGCATTTAGAACACGTATCTGGAATATTACCAGACATTTGATGAAGTTTAACAGGTGTTATATAGGTTCTCATTAACCATTTATATTGCAGTAATTTAAACCTTGTATTTATTGTCCGTGTTTGTGCTTTAAAACATGCATATTTCCAGTCTGCCTCATCTATATCTTCCTGTATATCCATTTTCCAGGCATGTAGTTTGTCCAAATCAACAATATTTAAAAATGTATACGATGTTTAAGAGGCAGCCAATGCAGTGTTGACAGAACCGGGCTAATATGGTCATATTTCCTGGTTCTGGTAAGAACTCGAGCTGCTGCGTTTTGTACTAGCTGTAGTTTGTTTATTAATATAGTAACACTAACTGTCACCATGGAAGTTTGGCTGGAATAGTGAAATGCTTTCAAGTACTTCACATCTTTTTCCAGCACTTCAAAACTTAAATATTATATATATATATATATATATATATATATATATATATATATATATATATACACACTCACCGGCCACTTTATTAGGTACACCTGTCCAACTGCTCGTTAACACTTAATTTCTAAGCAGCCAATCACATGGCGGCAACTCAGTGCATTTAGGCATGTAGACATGGTCAAGACAATCTCCTGCAGTTCAAACCGAGCATCAGTATGGGGAAGAAAGGTGATTTGAGTGACTTTGAACGTGGCATGATTGTTGGTGCCAGAAGGGCTGGTCTGAGTATTTCAGAAACTGCTAATCTACTGGGATTTTCACGCACAACCATCTCTAGGGTTTACAGAGAATGGTCTGAAAAAGAAAAAACATCCAGTGAGCGGCAGTTCTGTGGGCGGAAATGCCTTGTTGATGCCAGAGGTCAGAGGAGAATGGCCAGACTGGTTCGAGCTGATAGAAGGGCAACAGTGACTCAAATAACCACCCGTTACAACCAAGGTGGGCAGAAGAGCATCTCTGAACGCACAGTACGTCGAACTTTGAGGCAGATGGGCTACAGCAGCAGAAGACCACACCGGGTGCCACTCCTTTCAGCTAAGAACAGGAAACTGAGGCTACAATTTGCACAAGCTCATCGAAATTGGACAATAGAAGATTGGAAAAACGTTGCCTGGTCTGATGAGTCTCGATTTCTGCTGCGACATTCGGATGGTAGGGTCAGAATTTGGCGTCTACAACATGAAAGCATGGATCCATCCTGCCTTGTATCAACGGTTCAGGCTGGTGGTGGTGGTGTCATGGTGTGGGGAATATTTTCTTGGCACTCTTTGGGCCCCTTGGTACCAATTGAGCATCGTTGCAACGCCACAGCCTACCTGAGTATTGTTGCTGACCATGTCCATCCCTTTATGACCACAATGTACCCAACTTCTGATGGCTACTTTCAGCAGGATAATGCGCCATGTCATAAAGCTGGAATCATCTCAGACTGGTTTCTTGAACATGACAATGAGTTCGCTGTACTCAAATGGCCTCCACAGTCACCAGATCTCAATCCAATAGAGCATCTTTGGGATGTGGTGGAACGGGAGATTCGCATCATGGATGTGTAGCCGACAAATCTGCGGCAACTGTGTGATGCCATCATGTCAATATGGACCAAACTCCCTGAGGAATGCTTCCAGCACCTTGTTGAATCTATGCCACGAAGAATTGAGGCAGTTCTGAAGGCAAAAGGGGGTCCAACCCGTTACTAGCATGGGGTACCTAATAAAGTGGCCGGTGAGTGTATATATATATATATATATATATATATATATATATATATATATATATATATATATTTAAATGTTATTTTTAATGTGATGACCAAAACATTATTTATTCATCCTTCAAAAATTACACTTTCGGCCCCTTAGTGCCAATTGGGCATCATTTAAATCACCACGGCCTACCTGAGCATTGTTTCTGACCATGTCCATCCCTTTCTGGCCACCATGTACCCATCCTCTGATGGCTACTTCCAGCAGGATAATGCACCATGTCACAAAGCTCGAATCATTTCAAATTGGTTTCTTGAACATGACAATGAGTTCACTGTACTAAAATGGCCCCCACAATCACCAGATCTCAACCCAATAGAGCATATTTGGGATGTGGTGGAACGGGAGCTTCGTGCCCTTAATGTGCATCCCACAAATCTCCATCAACTGCAAGACGCTATCCTATCAATATGGGCCAACATTTCTAAAGAATGCTTTCAGCACCTTGTTGAATCAATGCCACGTATAATTAAGGCAGTTCTGAAGGCGAAAGGGGGTCAAACACAGTATTAGTATGGTGTTCCTAATAATCCTTTAGGTGAGTGTAGATAACGAAAAAGACGCATTGGGATTGGCATTTAGAGACATTCTGAACTCTATTAGAGTTAGACAACAAGTGTGCTGTTCACTCTGTACTTGCTACCCTTGGGAGCTGTCATTAGGAAGCATGGGATTAGTTTTCACTGTTATGCCGATGATACTCAGCTCTAGATCTCTTTACGCCCCCGATAAAACTATGACTTAGTGGATAAATTCTGAAAAAACAGTGTTTCTAATGATTGGACCAAAAACCTCAGCACTTACTAAACTAGAATACGGTCTAACAATTGATGGCTGCTCTCTCAAGTCTTTGTCGTCGGTACGGAACCTGGGTGTGCTCTTTAATACCAACCACATTAGCATCTGTAAAACCGCATTCTTCCATCTTAAAAATATATCTAAATTATGACATACTTTCAATGAAAAATGTGGAACAGTTAGTTCATGTGTTCATGCCCACAAGGCTAGAGCAGGGTTTCCCGCAGAAAATGTGCTAGTTAAGGTGGTGGGGTGGGGTTTGCCGTCGGGCAGGGGGGGCTTGTTTGTGTGATAGACTACAGGCTCTGTACAAAATTTAACAATTATTAAACACTAAATATTAAATTTAAATTTAGATTTATAAATAACCAGCTTTTCAAAATAACAGTTACAATGTGCAATTTGAACAAACTATACAAATATTAAAAAATATTTGTGCTAAAAAGTGCAAAACAACATAACTGAAACAACAACAACTGAATTTAAACAAACATTATACCAGTGGTTCCCAAACCTGTCCTGTCAACCCACCAACACTGCACGTTTTCTTTGTCTCCCTAATCAAACACACCTGATTCAACTCATCAGCTCATTATCACATGGGTTATTGAGCTAATGAGTTGAATCAGGTGTGTTTGATTAGGGAGACAAAGAAAACGTGCAGTGTTGGTGGGTCGCCAGGACACGTTTGGGAACCACTGCATTATACAACTATAAAACAAAGAAATGCAAAAGAAAGTGCAAAACAACATTGTCAAAATGCAGAGGTGGGAATTTACAAACCACTTGATAAAACTCAACACTTACACATAATAATGTTCATAAATAATTAATGTTTATGTTATGCAATGTTTTTTCCAAGGAAATTAATTAGGCTCCACTGTAAAGAAATAAGTTACAGAGGTGGTTTTCAGTGTGTAGACTGTTACACACAAACTCAGTGTGGTTTCTTTCCAGATTTTGCAAGTATGCAAATACATTTAAACATTTTTTTCATGTTTATGAATATCAAAACAGCATAACTTTTCAACATTAGGTTTAATTTAGTACTGAAAAGTACCTTGAACCATTTTATTGATGATCATAGTCACTTTACATCAATATTCATAAATAATGTAAAGGGTTAAAGTAGGCGACCTTCACTCATTTCACTGAACATCATTTATTTGAACAACAAATTTACAAACGCATAATTGAACAACATATTTATAAAGAAAAATCTTATTAATGGGTTGAAGTACCTTGAGTCACTAAATTTCTGTAGAATTAGAGTGGATGGCCTGTTCTTAAAGGGGCGGATTCCCCAATATGACAGGTTGGACAATAATTCAATGTAATTGTAATTTAATATTATTATGAATTATATAATTTGCTAATATTCAACTAAACAATGTTAAAGATATGTTAATATCACAATTTGAATGGAAATTATACAAATTAAAGCTGAAAACTGTATAATGTCATTATGGGCTAAGAGGAAATAACTGTTATCCTATATGACAATATTGTTATCCGGTATGACAAAACTCAGTTTAAATCTTAATCAGGCAGTATTTGTGGCAACCTATAGAAATTGGCAACCTTTACCTTCAACTTCCAAATATGTAAATTCATGCTAAAGAAACATATTTACATCAAATCCACATTATATGTGTTATTTTAGCGTTATCCCATATGACACAGGATTTTACTACATAGTGTGCTAGTGAGGAAAAAGGTTAAGTTAAACACATTTTATGAAAGACATACTTATCTTTCACCATTGTTTGGGGGTCCTTCAGGGTCTTCCTGATTGTTTAACATGCGGTCTCACATCGTGTCAAATAAAATTCACAATAAAATTGCTCCAGTTTGCTTGTTATCCCGTATGACATAGGCTGACAGCCAGTTTTTGGACAGAATGCTCCAAAGTATAACAATCAACTGGATGTCATAATCTTTGTAATATTTAAATATATTGTTGTCAAGACTCATACAATAATGCCTGTGGCAGAGATGTTAGGGTTTATTAGATTTTTTACAGTTTGTTTGGCTTTTTTGTATGCCACTCTAAGGTCCGGACAGTTATCCGGTATGACATTATGTGACTATAAAGTTGAATAATTCTTACTCTTTGCAATACCCTCAATATATGTTCATATCATTTGATAAACAGAGATCAATAGATTCAATAAATGTGCTTTTTATTAAACATTTCCTTATTTTGACTTCATAAAGGGGTTTGGACATCAAAATTGCACGTCACGTCATTGGGCCCTGTATTGTAAAAAGCGCTATATAAATAAATGTGACTTGACATGACTGTGAGTTTAATTACTTCAAAACCAGCAATGTTTTCCCCTTGTTGCTGAGAAATGTAAATGAAGCAAATCAGTAGCAAAGCAATTTTATGAATAAAGTCACTGGGCAGAGTTGATCAAATTCTCTGTGCTTCTGAATGTTTCTGTGTGTTTCAAACTCTGATCTCTGTCTGCAAGTGACGTGTGTGTGTGTGTTTAAATGAAAACAGCGCATTAACAAAGAACAGTGACTAAACTGACTTGGACCTAACGGAGCATTAAAGGATTAGTTCACTTTTAAATAAACTTTTGCTGATAATTTACTCACCCCCATGTCATCCAAGATGTCCATGTCTGTCTTTCTTCAGTCGAAAAGAAATTAATCACAGAACACACTCTGTTCTGTGATGCGCGTTCGTGACGTCACGTAATACGCAATTATGCTGAAAAGGTCACGCTTCTGTCCTGATGAAAATTTTCTTTAAGCCTTTTTAATATAAAAAAACCCAGGATACGCACACGAAATGGGCATTTTAAACGATAAACTGACAAAAACATTTGAATGTGTATATGGTCCTCACATTTGTAAACACTGACTCTGTACTTCCGCCTACGCGTGTCCTTTTCAACATAATTGCGTATTACGTGACGTCACCAACGTGCATCACAGAACAGAGCAAGTGTGACATAATCAGTTAAGTGATTGACATTGTGGTATCCTATCAGGAAAGAGTATGGGCTATTTAATGCTGGTTGGCTGTACCCTGAGCCACGTCACGTCTTGTCCCTCCTGTTGCGTCATACACTAGCGCCTCAGGTACGCGTGGATAGCGGTCGGTTTAAATCATGTGTTAGGAATACTACTGATGTGTTGCATTATAATGGCGGTATAATGGGTCACTATGTTACGATTAATGTGTTGCTTCCTGGCTAATCGGCGGTTTTGATCGCTGTAAACAATAGCCTGTGGGAATTATATGTGAAGTGATATCCTCTTGTGGTAAGTGTTATGATAGATGGCTAGAAAATTGTAGTGGAAGGATTACTAGTAACATCTCGCTTCCTTTAGGGCGTGGGTCTTCCCTCTCGTCCTCTGGACCGTTTTCTGGTCTTTGGCACGATCTCCTTCTTGTTTCTGCAGTGATTGTGTTTTATATGACCCGAGTCCATCTCGATAACGTGTTTGCGCTGCTTTCCGCATTGCTGTGATCGCGACGTGGGCTGGCAACCATTAACAGGATTTGTATCGTCTACTTCCTTTTTCTTCTAGAGTCATCGCAAAGTATTAATCTGACTATCATTTGTACGAGAACCAGTGTCTGGATGTGTGTGCTGCATCAGCTCGATTTTGCTATACATCTTTTCTTTAGTTCAGCCAGGGGCATGGTACCGGGGGGAAAAAGGGGACAGAGTACCCAGGGCCCGAGGCAGCGGGGGGGGCCCTTAGAAGTCGACGAGCTGAAGTTAAAAGTCCGTCGGAGAAGTCCGTCCGAAATTCCGTCTCCTCGCGCAGTAAGTCCATCCGTCCGTCCCGTTGGAGAAGTCGCGCAGTTCATAGTCCCCCCCCCGTTGGAGAAGTCGCGCAGTTCATAGTCCTCCCCCCCCCCCATTGGACTTAGCGGAGGGGGGCCCAGCAAGATGGTTTGTACCCAGGGCCCAAAATTTGGTACTACACCCCTGAGTTCAGCTGTTTATATGTTCAGATTTTGCTGTTGCTTAGATGTTGTTAAGTGATTGACAAGTGATTGTGTGTGTGTCGGAATCGACCTTGGTCATTGTATATTGTTATTTTTGTTTTACTTTTTCTTGTTATTATTTTGGGGTTTTACTAAACTCCGTTGTTTATGTTTTCTTCCAGGAACTGAGACGGCCAGGCGGAAGGACCTTCTCTTGCATAGTGGTGGTGTTGCAGTGGGTGACACTTTTTGGAGTGCCTGTGTGTGTGATCCAAGTGCACGGTGACGTGTGTGTGTGTGAGTAGGATTGTGCTTTTGGAAAAGCCATTAAGTGGTCCTTCCGCCGGTAGACTCAGCCTGGTGATTTGGTATGATTATTTGTGTTGTCTGACTTGTGAATTAGATTGCAGACTTCCTCCTTGCAGCTCCTCCTACCCTCGTGGGTAGAGGACTGTGTTGGTGTTGCCATAACATACTATCCTTTAGGGCCGCAACGGCGCATCGGCGTCATCGATTACGTCGACTATGAAAATACGTTGACACACATGAAATGCGTTGACGCGTCACATTAATTATTTACGTTTATCAAGTAATGGCGGCTTCTCTGCTCCAGCTCATGGTGAAAATGACAATCTGGCTTAATCACATAAAGCCAGACCACGATCATCTAAAGTATGGGAATACTTTAAACTACAGCCGAATAGAAAGGTGCTTTGTTCACTATACAAAGCGGAAATGTCATACCATGGCAGCACAACTGCTATGAACGAGCATCTTAAAAGGAAACATCCTGTGACTTTGCGAATTCAAAACGACAAGCCAGCTGGTTAAGTAGTAGGCTTTATTATAGTGAGTTTTTGGAGTTGTTGTTGCAGTCATACCTTCTTTTTTCGGCTATTACAGCTCGTGTGCTAGGTAATAATGTTAATTGCTAACGGTGCAGATGTAATTTATTGCCCCATTCGGCGACAATAAAATTGACTTTCATTTATAACTTCAACTTAAATCTGTCAACAAAGCTTTCAGTGCATTTAAATTGCAAGTTTTTAAAAGTTGTGTACGCACATGTAGACTAAAGACCTGCACTCCAGCGGGACCCAACACAACAGAGTGCGGCGCGGGATCTGATGGCCGAGTGCGGGCGGTAACGCACTCGTGTGTGTGAGCGCTGTTTGCGGGAGAAAAAAACAATTTGCGGGACTCCCACACAATAGAAATCTATAAATTCTCTCAAAACGAATAAATTGTCATTTGATATGATATGCAGTTGCAATTGATATGCAGAATATTTTTTTGATTATCTGCCTTTTTTTTTTATTAATTTTTTATCTGTTACTTGAACTGAGTGAAGTTATTCAAATTAGTAACAAAGTCCCCCAACTTTTTTTGCACTATTTAGGTTGAGCAGTATTTATGTTGGACTTTGCTTCTTTAAACTAAAGGTAGCATGTTATGTGTTCTTTGCCCTGTATTGGGCAGTGTTTATGTTGGACTTTGCTCCTTTAAACTACTTAATGCCTCCATATTAATGTATTTTTTGCACAGTGTTTGGCAGAATTTATGTGACATTAATGTTACATGATGCACTAAAGTGTTGCATTTTAATTCTGGCACTTTATTTTTTATACTGAGAAATTTCAAAGTATTTTTCAGAAAATGAATTAATAAAAGTTTGAAATACTAATGGTAGAAGTTGTAGTTATTATTTATTGGAAATTTTGCCAATGGATAAATCAGCTAATCCAAAAAATAGGCATTAGATTAATCGAAAAAAAATAATTGTTAGATGCAGCCCTAATATCCTTTGTGATTACCTTGCATGCCAATTGCCATAATTTGTACATCTAGCGCTCTTTTTAACAACAACTTACTATTTTAACTAATATTTTTGTACGTCAATAAAGACCATTTATAAATTGTGTGTACTTGTGTCTCTGACCTTCCTGGCACACACAAACCTGAATCAAAAACCTTAATTTATTTTCGACTGAAGAAAGAAAGACATGTACATCTTGGGTGACATGGGGGTGAGTAAATTATCAGCAAAAGTTTTTTTTAAAGTGAACTAATCCTTTAAACTGTTTTTTGCACATCTTCGAGCCAGTCAATTAGAATCAAATATTCAGACAGACCATGGTACAATCATATTTAACGGATTGTTTTTTTTCCAATACTAATGAAATGAATGCGTTAAATCAACAACCCAAATAAAATCATTTACATTTATTATTTCATGTCCAGTTTTAAAAAAATTCCACTGTAGTGTTAAAATCTCCTTGCTAATGCTATATTTCAAATGTTAAAGAAGATAAAATATACCCTATGCTTGTTATTTATTATATTTCGTTTTTTCAGTTGCTAATTTATACTGATATCTATTTGTCATCTGTAAAAAAAAAAAAAAATTAAAATAATATACACTCACCGGCCACTTTATTAGGTACACCTGTCCAACTGCTCGTTAACACTTCATTTCTAAGCAGCCAATCACATGGCGGCAATTCAGTGCATTTAGGCATGTAGACATGGTCAAGACAATCTCCTGCAGTTCAAACCGAGCATCAGTATGGGGAAGAAAGGTGATTTGAGTGACTTTGAACGTGGCATGATTATTGGTGCCAGAAGGGCTGGTCTGAGTATTTCAGAAACTGCTAATCTACTGGGATTTTCACGCACAACCATCTCTAGGGTTTACAGAGAATGGTCCGAAAAAGAAAAAACATCCAGTGAGCGGCAGTTCTGTGGGCGGAAATGCCTTGTTGATGCCAGAGGTCAGAGGAGAATGGCCAGACTGGTTCGAGCTGATAGAAGGGCAACAGTGACTCAAATAACCACCCGTTACAACCAAGGTGGGCAGAAGAGCATCTCTGAATGCACAGTACGTCGAACTTTGAGGCAGATGGGCTACAGCAGCAGAAGACCACACCGGGTGCCACTCCTTTCAGCTAAGAACAGGAAACTGAGGCTACAATTTGCACAAGCTCATCGAAATTGGACAATAGAAGATTGGAAAAACGTTGCCTGGTCTGATGAGTCTCGATTTCTGCTGCGACATTCGGATGGTAGGGTCAGAATTTGGCGTCTACAACATGAAAGCATGGATCCATCCTGCCTTGTATCAACGGTTCAGGCTGGTGGTGGTGGTGTCATGGTGTGGGGAATATTTTCTTGGCACTCTTTGGGCCCCTTGGTACCAATTGAGCATCGTTGCAACGCCACAGCCTACCTGAGTATTGTTGCTGACCATGTCCATCCCTTTATGACCACAATGTACCCAACTTCTGATGACTACTTTCAGCAGGATAATGCGCCATGTCATAAAGCTGGAATCATCTCAGACTGGTTTCTTGAACATGACAATGAGTTCGCTGTACTCAAATGGCCTCAACAGTCACCAGATCTCAATCCAATAGAGCATCTTTGGGATGTGGTGGAACGGGAGATTCGCATCATGGATGTGCAGCCGACAAATCTGCGGCAACTGTGTGATGCCATCATGTCAATATGGACCAAACTCCCTGAGGAATGCTTCCAGCACCTTGTTGAATCTATGCCACGAAGAATTGAGGCAGTTCTGAAGGCAAAAGGGGGTCCAACCCGTTACTAGCATGGGGTACCTAATAAAGTGGCCGGTGAGTGTATATATATATATATATATATTAGGGATGGGCGATATCTTATCGTTTGCGATATACCGTTGAAAATTCTCCTCACGATAAAAATTTGTCTCGATAAGTCTAGTTAATGACGTAGTTTTGTGCGCACTCGATTCACTGTTCACGTGCGGAGTGAAAACAAGCATGGCGGAAGGCAGACGTGAGGCTGAAGAGGAGCTTGTTGTAAAGCGAGGAGCTACCTCCAAAATTTGGAACTGGTTTGGTTACAGAAAATCAGATGAGGAGCAAAGCGTAATATGCAAAGTTTGCAGAAAAACGGTGGTTACAAAGAGTGGAAACACATCCAATTTGTTCCACCATCTCAAACACAAACCAGAGTATGAAGAATGTCTGAAGATACGCAATGCAACGGAGGCGAAAACTACAAGTGGACCACAAAGAGTAGCCAATTTCTTTTAGTTTTTAATTGTTTTGTTTAAAAGTAGACATTTAAAGCGTTCTATATAGATAGGTCTGTGAGGCAAGTAGCTTATACGCTGAGTTTCAGTTCATTTGAGACGCGCTCCAGTTCACGCGATGGCGCCTCCGTGTCCTGATTCTATTGTCCACCATTTGCTTCTTATTTAATAATCCAGGCAAATTTGTTCTTGAATCATTGATTAAAATGAAGATACAATTTATACAAAACGAAATAAACTTTAAAGAAAGGCTTTCTACAAAACTTAAGTGGTCAAAATCATGTCTGACCCATTTCAAATGTTTTCCGATATATTGGTCATCTTATGATCCTATCTTACTCATCTCATGCGGTTCCCTTTTCATATAATCAACATAGATAAAATTAAAAAAATAACATTATATTATTTAAACAAATATGAAACGTATGTTTAAGTTTTTTAACTTATAAGCATACCACCGCTCCGCTTTGCTCACATGCTCTGGTGTGTAGTAGGCTATGCATTTTTTTGCGTGCATGTGGTGGAGGGGTGCGATTTTCGAATAATAATCTAATAATACCCAGCAATCTTTGAATATTATTTTTGCTTAAATTTTGTTTTGTATAAATTGTATAATTTTTATTCTTGTGCAAAAGAAACATAGCCTAAATAAATACATAAAAATAGAGAGAATTATGAGGGATACCAGGATTGACAGAGCTGTGAGAGTCTGTAAGAAGATTGTCAGTGTTTTTTAAACTTGTAATTGATTTGAATTATTATTGTGTAATTGTTGTTGTGTGATGTTTTTCAGCATAGTCACTGTAATTCTGGAACACAACTTAAACACAACATAATCTGATATTTTATAGAAGAAATAATTTATCGTCATTTGTATCGTTATCGCAATAAATACCTGAAATTATCGTGATACATTTTTTAGGCCATATCGCCCATCCCTAATATATATAAATTTATATAAAAAAATATATATAAAATTTTACTGCAATTCCATAAAAGTCCAGTCATCATATCCAACTTGATCGTCTCAGTGGTGTGTTTATTTGTTCATATAGGTCCATATTTTGAAACTGAATATAAATTCATGAAACTGGCATATTTTTTATTTTAAAAGAATGGCTTAATACGGCAAGCTTAATGTGAATACATTGTATGTTGAAACCTTTTCAACAGTCAGACTATCAAAATGAATTTGTAAAGAACATGTATGAAGATAATTAGGTTCACTATACTTACTCCCTAACATAAACAAAATGAGTATTTCCATCTAAAATTGGAGCATTTTGACCTCCACCCAATATCTAACAATCTTCACCAACCCTCTATGTTATTTTTATTTAATTTTTTTCTCAGATGGGGTTGCAAGAAATCCCATCTTTTGATTTATCAGAATATCAAACTATTAATTTGAAAGTGATGGATCTGAACATTAATTTTGCTCATTTTAGGCAACTTCGGGCAACACTTTTTCTCATGAGTCCGTAGATTAGATAATTGGGTGAAACTCTTCCCACATGAAGAGCACTGGTGCGGCTTCTCTCCAGTATGAACTCTCTTGTGCCTTTTTAAGGATGTTGAGTAAGAGAAACTCTTTCCACAGTGTGAGCACTTGTATGGTTTCTCTCCAGTATGAATTATCTGATGTGTTTTTAAGTTGCCTGATGTAGTAAAGCTTTTCCCACAGTCAAAGCACATATGAGGGCTCACACCAGTATGCAAACGCTCATGCTCTTTTAAAGAGCGCAGATATGTAAATCTCTTTCCACAAGAAGAACAAAAGTGAGGCTTCACACCAGCATGAACTTTAAGGTGTTCTCTTAAGTTTGATGCCACAACAAATGTTTTATCACACTGATCACAGCTGAATGATCTCACTCCAGAGTGACGACGCAGATGAGTGGTGAGAGAGCTTTTGGATGTGAAACTCTTTCCACACTGAGTGCATGTGAAAGGTTTTTCTCCAGTGTGAATTCTCATGTGATCCTTTAGGTGTCCTTTATGTATGAAACTCTTTCCACACTCTGAGCAGGTGAAAGATCCTTTGACTCCAGATTGTCCAACTTGTTTTTGTGTGAAATCCTCTTTGGTCTTTAAAACGGCTGTATTTCCATCTTCATTTTTGAAATGATGAGGTTTTTGAAACAGATGTTTTTTGTCTTCATTTTTACATGTCAGTTTTACATCTTCGTTTGTGAAATGATGGTGTATGTCTTCATTCACTTCCATCAGGTCTAAAATCAACATAGTAAATTCCCAAAATTCAATTAAAAAAGGACAAATGAGAAAGTTAATTCTAAATGTAGCACAATTCTAGTTTAAAACTGAGTTTACAACTAGTTTTAGATGTATTGTTTTATTCTCCTGAGAACCAGAACTTGTTTGTGTTTTTTTTTTGTGTCATTACATTATTTGGAGCTTAAAAAACAAAAATGTATATTTTATGCTGTGAGTTCTGTAGAGGACACTAGGTCTTAGTTATTAAGAAAATAAAATGGTTTGTTTGTTTTTTCTCAATAACTGATACATTTTTAGGTTTCAGACTTTTTTTTTTTTTAACCAAACTTTGTATAAAAATGATTCTCAACTATGTTGTGAAAGATATCTAGGCTAATACAATGATTTGATATATTATCTTACTTCATGGATTGTGTGTAAAATTGCCATAAATGGTTAGTCCCATTCTATACAACAAGTCCTGGGGCCCGTTTCAATAAGGAGGTTCAACCAACTCTGAGTTAAAACTTGAACTCTGAGTTGACTTACCCTGAGATGGGAAACTCTGAGTTTTCGGTTACAGAACAGCTGAAATTAGTTAGTTCAATCAACTCTGAGTTGACTGACTCTGAGTTAAGCGCGTGCACCACAACTATAAAAAGCCATTATCAATGGAGCGCAGATATTACGAGTCACCATGGCAACAGCGCCAGACAAAAAGAGGAATTACTGTTATACAGTGTTGGGTGTAATTAATTACCAAGTAATCTAAATATTGTAATTTAATTAAAGGGATTACTCTTAATTCTGTAATTTAAAATAAAATCTGATGTAATTACATTAAATACTGTAGAGACTATAGAACAATTCAGTATAAAACAATAATGGATTTAAAATACATTTTTAAAATACAAGGTATATTTTTAATGTAACCTTCTCCCTCTACACACTTTGGTCAATTCAAGAATAATTCATGCAATTGTATATTGTTAATTTGAAAGCATTAAAAGTGCAGTTTCTTGTCTCTCCTTGTATTGTTCAAGTGGTTGAGGTTGATATGGGATTTAGTAATTAGTAGACCAATACTTTCTAAAGATAGTAATTATTACATTAATCTAATTACACTGTTGAAGATGTAATTTGTAGTAATTAATAACTATTTTAGAGTAACTTACCAAACTGTTATAATATCAGAGGTGAAACTGGAAGAACAGTAGCCTATGTTATTCAACCTAATTTAAATTTTCATGTAGGCTATAGGTGCAATCCTGCAGGCATTAAAAGAATGTGGCAGCAGCTGAAAATAAAATATATAAACATAATTCAATCAGGTAAGGCTTGAGCATATCATGGGTGTAGGCTACCTGACTTTACAAACATTTGACATATTAAATAACTAAATAGCATCCAGTATATAGCAGTGCAGCAGCATTTCTGGCTGAGGGAATTCCTTCATCAGAGCCAGTCACTCCCGAAGATCCAAGCCTTCATAAAATGGAAGAGGTCTACATATGTGTTATTTTTTATAGGGTATTTTTGATATTTCCATTTATTTTACTTTGGGTTGGGTTTTTCGTTGGTCCCAACAGATTCTGATGGTAATATCTGTCTTTTGGATCCTCCTGTCCCAACAGAACCCCAGGCAGTTGTAAGTAGCCTACACTCAATACACCAGAAATTATGACAAATAGGCCTAAACTTCATAAATAGTAGGGACACACTTCAGTGTGTAATGCCACAGTTTAATTCTGTAGAATTTGTTTAGAACTACCGGAGGTGGAAAGAGTAATAAAATATTTTACTCAAGTAAAAATACTATTACTTTGATAAAATTTTTACTTAAGTACAAGTAAAAGAAGCCGGTCTAAAAATCTACTCAAGTAAAAGTACTTCTATTCCACGACTCTCCTATGTAGGGTTGTAATGTATGAGAGTTTCACAGTAGATAACTGTCTCAAAAAATATCACGGTTTATGGTATTAAACAATTATTAAATATATAAACTGCATTATTAAATTACGGTTATTATTATCATCAGTTAAAATGACAGTTAAATAAATTAAACATTTGTTCAATAAAACCTAATCAACTAATTTCAATAATTGATTATGAATTAGATTAACAACTTATTTTGTATCATTAATAACTTATTAAAAGGTTTAAAAATAATTGAGTTCTATGAAATGTTTTTATTCCGATTTTTATTTTTATTTTTATGATTTAATACATGCTTATAATATATATATTCCTTAAATAATGTTTAAATGAATTGTAGTATTATTGTTGGTGTTTAAACACTGCTTCCTCTTTAAAAAAGGGGAGGAGACCGAAATAAACTCTGGGTTTACCGAAGAAAACCTGCTCCCGACCAGGTTAGGTTCACAGAGTAAGTCACCATGGTAACTGACTCTGAGTATAAGTTACCTCTCTTTCAGAAACGGGCTTGACTTACTCTGCTTTCTCGGGTTTGATTTACCTCCCATTCTGAAACAGAAAACCCAGAGTTTCCCTCATTTCAGGGTTAACATACTCAGAGTTTTCACTTAACCTCCTTTCTGAAACAGGCCCCTGGTGTCTTCTACAGATACCATGTTTCGTAACAGAAAATGGTAAATGGACTGCATTTATATAGCACTTTCAACAGACCCATGGCCACCAAAGTGCTTTACATAATGCCTCACATTCACCTATTTAAACAACGACGGTGGTGTCAGCCATGCAAGGCGCCATCCAGCTCGTCGGGAGCAGCTGGGGTTAGGTGTCTTGCTCATGGACGACACCTCGACACTTGGTCAGGTGGAACCGGCGATAGAACCACCAACCTTCTTGTTTGTAGACAACCTAAATGAACCACTGAGCCACTGCCACCCCCATATTAATATTCTGAAAGTCATATTCTGATTTGAAACCCCATAATGTTTTCCTGAGATGTTTATTTATGACAAACAATTTGAAAATTAGTTACATTTAAATGATAGTTACAAAATATTATCAGATTTCTATAAGAGTGCAAAATATGTGATCCCAGGCGAGGGAGTTGTCATGCATGGTGAAACGTCCAAACATTTGCTATATCTCTGAAAAGCCCTGCATGTGCTCTTTACATTACATCCAGACTTTTAAAACGGTGACATGTATGGTCTCAGAGAAATTTGCTAAACTATAATGTCTTCTACAGAGAAAAAAGGCTATGGCTGGGTCTCAGGAGGATATGTCAGTTTTCATCTTAGGGTGTACTCACAACTACCCAGTGTGAATACACCCTTAATATTCCCCATCAGTCATTAAAGAAATTTAATGAAAACACCAACCTATTTGTTCCTCTGCATCTTCATCTTTTATTCTGCAGGGTTCTTCCTCAAATTCCATCTTTTCAATAGTATGTCCGTAGTTTATCCTGCTTGCTTGCTTCTCCTGTGGGAAGATGGGAATAATTCCCAGCATTTAAACTCTCATGAAGAACTCTCATTGATTAGAAACAATTCAACTCCTCTAACTGATTTTTATGTTGCTCTTACATTCACAGGTGTAATTTCTTATGGGGACAGGGGGGACATTTTAAATGTTATGGGGGGGGGTTAATGTTTATACTAATTAACAAACAATTATTGATGTCAATAATTGAGACATCAATAATTGATGTCTCAATTATTTTCATTGAGACATCAGTAGCTATATTCATTCATACTTAATTCATAAAAAGATGCCATTGCACAATTATTTAAAATACACTGTCTCTATGTTGTTTTTACATTACAGTTGAAATAGAGTCTCACATTAAAGAAAGTAAAACATTTTTCTTAAACATAGTTTAGTAGTCTACTATTCTTTTTGGCAGAACGTATCATTATAATCTAATTAATTATTTCCTGGATTTTGTATCACCATAGTCCCTAAATGTATGTAAATGCAGGAAATGGGATACAAATTCGAAAACATTCGCCCATTTCCCCCCAAAACAAGTCAGTAACGAGTTTACGTTTCACGAGCGTACACAACATCAGTCGGTTCATTTCGAAACATTTCTGAGTGATTCACAAAATGACCTGCGTCGTTTAAAGTTAGATTTCACCTAATAAATTTGTTCTTCTTCAAAAGTAGCCTACTCACAGTCTGAAAAACAGCAGATTATAGAGCAGGATGAAGGGCTGGGTTCCACTTCACATATTTATGTTCCCTTTCCTCGATCACTTCTCTTCTTCTACTACACTCTCAAACGAGTCATTGCTTGCACGAGCGCCCTCTACTGGCGGAAACCAATCCCATAATTATCTAACCTTAGATAATTACAAAACAACCATAGATAGATACAAAATCCAAAAATTTTTGATTTCGGATAAAGATTGAAACTTTAAATATCTGCTAAAGAGTTTGCAATTGTATATCTGAACCCCTCCAACTGTATCGTGTTACTGATGTTGACTTTAATATAAACTTTGACTTCATTTTTAAGGTTAGATGGCAAGTATTAAAATGTGAGAGTTAGTTAAGAGATATGAAGATTTACATTAAAAACTCCAGTGCTGTCCAAGCAGCTCAATGCAAGTTGCCTGATTTAGATTTCTCCCTATAAAAATAAAATCACAGTCCTTACAGTCTGATAAACAGTGAATTAAAGGTACATTATGTAACTGTTGGCACTTAATAAACTAGAAGTAATGCGTCTTGCTGAAGAACATTGTAGCCGGTGTCATGAGAAATTGAGTCCCCCCCCAGGAATTGGGTCTCCTTTATGTAATGCCTGATCAAAAGTTATTGCAATGTCTTGACTAAGTATAACCTATTTAACTGTTGTATGATGTTTATTAAATTAAGTGCACAAAAAACATCCTTGAAACATAATATGAATGCTTAATATTGCATAATAAAACAAACACAACCATGCCTAACAGTGTATTTTTTTAATAAGGATAAGGATTGTACCAAAAACTATGTTCTGTAAAAGTAATTTAATGTTAATTGTACACAATAATAGTAATGTGGTATTGTATATAATAATACTATAATACATTTGTAATAAATTAATTGTCATGCTAAGTACACACAGACATAATTAATTTGAAACATGCAATTGGGAATTATATTGGAAGCAAAATAAAATAAGCTAAGCTAGCAGGCTAATTATGTATATACTATTCTAGTACATAAGCTTAAAGGATTAGTTCACTTTTATAAAAACTTTTGCTGATAATTTACTCACCTCCATGTCATCAAAGATGTCCATGTCTTTCTGTCTTCAGTCGAAAAGAAATTAAGGTTTTTGATGAAAAGATTCCAGGATTTTTCTCCATATAATGGACTTCATTGGGAACCAAACAGTTCAAGATGAAAATGAGAGTTTCAGTGCAGCTTACCAGACGATAAACGATACCAGACAATGAATAAGGGTCTTATCTAGCGAAACGATCGGTCATTTCAAAAATAAATAAAAAAGTTTAAGTTTTATAAGCACAAATGCTCGCCTTGCTCTGTTCTATGATGCGCGTTCGCGACGTCATCGTAATACGTAATTACGTGGAAAGGTCACGCTTCTGTCCTGACGAAAATTTTCTTTTAGCCTTTTTAATATTAAAACACACAGGATACGCACACGAAATGGGCATTTTAAACGATAAACTGACACAAAGACATTTGAATGTGTGTATATGGTCCTCCGTCACATTTGTAAACACTGACTCGGTACTTCCGCCTACGCGTGCCGTGACAACGTAATTGCGTATTACATGAGTCAATAACGCGCATCACAGAACAGAGCAATGCGAGCATTTGTGCTTATAAAACATAAACTTTTTTATTTATTTTTGAAATGACTGATCGTTTCGCTAGATAAGACCCTTATTCATCGTCTGGTATCATTTATCGTCTGGTAAGCTGCACTGAAACTCTCATTTTCATCTGTTTGGTTCCCAATGAAGTCCATTATATGGAGAAAAATCCTGGAATCTTTTCATCAAAAACCTTTATTTCTTTTCGACTGAAGAAAGAAAGACATACACATCTTGGATGACATGAGGGTGAGTAAATTATCAGCAAAAGTTTTTTTTTAAAGTGAACTAATCCTTTAATAAAAACCAGTAAGAACGAGAAATGCTTAATTTCACAATTTAGCTTCAGTCATGAGAACCATGTAATTTAAAAGAGATTGATGGTGTCACGGTTCATGAATTCACTGTCTCTCTCTCGTCTCGCGTTCGGTTGTGTGTGTGTGTGTGTGTGTGTCTGTGGGCGTGGTCACTGATCACTGCTGATCAGCAGCGCCAGCTGGTTTCAATCCGTTTGTCCCTTTATAAGTTCTGTAACTGGTGTCTCATGTGTCAGATTGTTGTGGTTTCCCCGGTGTGTTCCCGTGCTCGTGTTGGACCGTGCTCGTGTTGGACCGTGCTCGTGTTGGATTGTGGATTCCCTGTGTATTTCGTCTCGTCTGGATTCTTCACCTGCACTGGATACCAAGCACTTCACTGGGTCTTCACGGGATATCACCTACACCAGTCGCTCACCGAGGTCCCTGTGTCACCCTCCATCCAGCAGCTGATCGCTCGACCTGCACCTGTGGAGTTCTACTACCTGTGTTTTGTGTCTGACCTTTGTGTCTGTGTACACACTCGAATAAAAGTGTCTTTTGCATTTACATCCGTCTCTGTGATACATTACAGAACGATCTGACCACCATTATGGATGTAGCAAAGACCACGACTTGGGACGAATTCGCCGCTCGAAGCATTTCAAGGATGGATAGCCAAGAGGAGAGCATCGCCAATTCAGGTCGGGCGATTCAAGCGCTCGTGACACAGGTGTCCGAGCTCACCTGACAATTTCAACAACTCGGACTTCCTACTGCGCCACCCACACCGCCTGTTCAACTCATTCCACCGGGGCCGCTCCAGCAACGTGAACCTCGTCTTCCTACGCCAGAGGGCTATGCAGGTGAACCAGAGTATTGTAGAGCCTTTTTGACTCGATGTTCAATGCATTTCTCGTTACAGCCACTGACGTTCAGCCAGGAACAGACCAGGGTGGCCTTCGTTCTGACTCTGTTGTCTGGGAGAGCGGCTCTTTGGGGAACGGCGGTGTGGGAGAATCAAGACCCATGCTACACCTCGTTCCTGGCACTCTCCGAGGAGATGAGACGAGTGTTCGATCGGGCGGTAGCGGGTAGGGAGGCAGCCAGACTACTCGCTGATCTCCGCCAAGGTAACGGCTCGGTGTCGGAGTATTCCATTCAGTTCCGCACCCTGGCTGCAGAGTGCCGTTGGAACGAGGAGGCGCAGTGGGACCGATTCCTGCATGGGTTGGCTGATCGTGTCCAGAGGGAGATATATATGCTGGACCTTCCCACTAGCCTTAATGGACTGATCGAACTGGCATTAAGAGTTGACGCCCGACTGGATCGCATGGGCCGCTTTCAGCAGAGGAACCCGTTTCGCGGCATGGAGACCCCGCGCGTCGACAATCTGGACACGGTCAGCCCCGTTTCCGATCCTGAACCCATGCAGGTGGGCAGAGCTCGGCTTTCCCGGGAGGAGAGAGAACGGCGGAGATCCCAGGGACTTTGTTTGTACTGTGGGAAGGCGGGCCACTTCATCTTCGCCTGCCCGGTAAAAGATCAAGCCCGGTAGTAACAATGAGGCTACTATCGGGTGGGAAGACCTCCGCTGGGAAGATCTCCGCTGGGAAGACCTCATCACCATCATCATCAACTCTCCTTCCGGTAAGACTAAGGTGGGCGACTCACACGCACGACACTGAGGCTTTGGCGGATTCGGGAGCTGAAGGTAATTTTTTGGACTCTGGACTGGCTCAACGTCTTCATCTTCCCATCTCCAGGCTCTCTCACATGATTTCAGTTAATGCTCTCAACGGACAACAACTTCCCCATATTTCTTGCACCACTGAACCCATCACATTCACAACATCTGGCAACCACACTGAGACAATAACATTTCTCCTCATGGACTCTCCACTGACACCCGTGGTGCTGGGTCACCCATGGTTACTGCAACACAATCCCAGAGTCGATTGGGGTCACAATTCTGTTTCCATGTGGAGTAATATGTGTCATGAGTCATGTCTTGTATCAGCGTGTTCGTCTGTCCCTGTGTCTGTGTTTCAGGAGGAGGCGGTGAATTTGTCTAACGTGCCCGAGGAGTACCAGGATCTGAAGGAAGTGTTCAGTAAGTCTCGGGCTGCTTCTCTTCCTCCTCATCGTCCCTATGACTGTGCCATAGACTTAGTGCCAGGGCAGTCTCCGCCTAAAGGCAAGTTATATTCACTTTCTGTTCCAGAGAGGGAGGCTATGGAGAAATATATTTCTGATTCTCTAGCTTCCAAATTCATTAGACCTTCCTCATCTCCAGCGGGGGCGGGGTTCTTTTTTGTGGGAAAGAAGGATGGATCTCTGCGACCGTGTATTGATTACCAGGGGTTGAACAACATCACGGTAAAAAATACGTATCCTTTGCCGTTGATGTCTTCAGCCTTCGAGCGGTTACAGGGAGCATCTATTTTCACAAAATTGGATTTACGTAACGCTTATCATTTGGTTCGCATAAGGAAGGGCGATGAATGGAAGACCGCGTTCAATACCCCTAGGGGGCACTTTGAATATTTGGTCATGCCTTTCGGGCTGTCCAACTCCCCAGCGGTCTTCCAGGCACTCGTCAATGACGTGCTGAGAGATATGGTCGACCAATTCATTTATGTCTACCTAGATGACATTTTGATTTTTTCATCTTCTCTCCAGGAACACATTCAGCACGTCAGACGAGTGCTTCAGAGGTTGCTAGAGAATGGGCTTTTTGTCAAGGCGGAGAAATGCGTTTTTCATGCACAGTCTGTTCCTTTCCTAGGGTACATCGTCTCATCTGAGGGTATGCGTATGGATCCTGACAAGGTTAAGGCTGTGATAGATTGGCCCAGTCCAGATTCCCGTAAGGCCCTACAGAGGTTTCTGGGGTTTGCCCATTTTTATCGGCGTTTTATTCGCAACTTCAGCCAACTAGCCGCACCTCTGACTGCCTTGACCTCCCCCAGAACGACGTTCAGGTGGTCTGATGCAGCCGAGGCTGCATTTACCAAACTCAAGAGCCGCTTCAGTTCGGCTCCCACCCTCGTTGCCCCTGATTCATCACGTCAGTTCGTGGTGGAGGTCGACGCGTCAGGTGGGGGTAGGAGCAGTTCTCTCCCAACGCTCACCTTCAGATGACAAGATGCATCCTTGCGCGTTTCTTTCTCATCGTTTGTCACCTGCCGAACGTAATTATGACATTGGTAACAGAGAGTTGTTGGCAGTCAAGTTGGCACTGGAGGAATGGCGTCACTGGTTAGAAGGGTCAGGGGTACCTTTTATCGTTTGGACCGATCATAAGAACCTAGAATATATTAGAACCGCTAAGAGACTCAACTCTAGGCAGGCTCGGTGGGCACTTTTTTTCGGACGTTTTGACTTTTCTCTCTCATACCGCCCGGGTTCTAAAAACATCAAACCCGATTCTTTATCTCGTATTTTTGACCAATCCGAACGCCCGGCTACTCCCGAGTGTATTTTACCTGAGACATTAGTGGTCTCCACTCTCAGATGGGAGGTAGAATCGAAGGTCATGAAGGCCTTTGAAGGGGTAATGCCTCCGCCCGATTGCCCACCGAATCGTTTATTTGTGCCAGAGGGGTATCGGTCCGACGTCATTCGGTGGGGTCATTGCTCCAGTGTAGCTTGTCATCCTGGGGTCAATCGCACCAGTTTTTTGATCAAGCAACGATTCTGGTGGCCATTGATGGCTCGTGACGTCCACAGTTTTGTTTTGGCTTGCTCGGCCTGTGCCACTGGTAAGACTTCCAATCGACCCCCAGATGGGATACTCCAACCGCTGTCTGTCCCTTCGAGACCCTGGTCCCACATTGCGCTAGATTTTATTACCGCCCTCCCAGGGCAAGACGGTCGTTTTGACTGTCGTGGACCGGTTCTCGAAGGCGGCCCATTTTATTCCCTTGCCTAAATTACCCTCCGCCAAGGAGACAGCGGTAGCTGTCATAGATCACGTCTTTCGCTTACATGGCCTCCCGACGGACGTGGTCTCCGACAGGGGTCCCCAATTTGTGTCCAAATTTTGGCAAGAGTTTTGTAAATTACTGGGGGCGACTGTCAGTCTTTCTTCGGGTTTTCACCCCCAAAGCAATGGTCAGACCGAGAGAGCCAACCAAGATTTGGAGAGAGTGTTGCGATGTCTGGTTTCCAGGAATCCTTCCTCCTGGAGTCAGCAACTCTCTATGGTGGAGTACGCCCACAATTCGTTGCCAGTGTCAGCCACGGGCCTCACTCCGTTTGAAGGTAGTCTAGGTTACCAGCCACCAGTTTTTGCTAGTACGGAATCCGAGGTTGCGGTCCCCTCTGCTCACGCCTTCGTCCAGAGGTGTCTCCACACTTGGAAAAGAGCCCGTGAGACTCTTCTCCAAGTCTAAGCGCACCAAGGCTAAGGCCGATCGCCGTCTCGTAGATGGGGAACCAACGTATTCGGTTAATCGTATTCTGGACTCGAGAAGGAGGGGACGCGGATTTCAGTACCTGGTGGACTGGGAGGGTTACGGTCCGGAAGAGAGAAGTTGGGTTCCTGCTAGAGACATTCTGGATCACTCCCTTATCGATGATTACAATCGACAGGTAAGGCCATCGGGGAACGCCAGGAGGCGTTCCTAGGGGAGAGGGTACTGTCACGGTTCATGAATTCACTGTCTCTCTCTCGTCTCACGTTCGGTTGTGTGTGTGTGTGTGTGTCTGTGGGCGTGGTCACTGATCACTGCTGATCAGCAGCGCCAGCTGGTTTCAATCCGTTTGTCCCTTTATAAGTTCTGTAACTGGTGTCTCATGTGTCAGATCGTTGTGGTTTCCCCGGTGTGTTCGTGTTGGATCGTGTTCGTGTTCGTGTTCGTGTTGGACCGTGCTCGTGTTGGATTGTGGATTCCCTGTGTATTTCGTCTAGTCTTGATTCTTCACCTGCACTGGATCCCAAGCACTTCACTGGGTCTTCACGGGATATCACCTACACCAGTCGCTCACCGAGGTCCCTGTGTCACCCTCCATCCAGCAGCTGATCGCTCAACCTGCACCTGTGGAGTTCTACTACCTGTGTTTTGTGTCTGACCTTTGTGTCTGTGTACACACTCGAATAAAAGTGGCTTTTGCATTTACATCCGTCTCTGTGATACATTACAGATGGTCATTAAAACGCATTTTAAACGATATAAACGATCCCAAAGGAGACACGATTCCTGAAGGGAATCACAAAGGCCAAAAGACCACACCGGAGCTACTTCTCTCTGTTTATGTCTGTCAAGCAGGAGCTACTTCTCTCTGTTTGTGTCTATGTCAAGCAGGTATAAAAGTGGAGTTAAACGCTAGATCTTATCCGACTGTGAGTGTACATTTACTATGAGAAATCTGACAACTTGTACATGCATTGAGCTTGACCAGTGTCTAATTCGTGAACGAATGACTTTTAAGAGTCAGTTAATTTTCCTGTATCAAAACACTTATAAACGATCTCATGTCCAACCTGAAAAGAACAAATATTGTACATAGTACAATACACAGTGTTGTACATGGGGCGGCAGTGGCTCAGTGGTTCATGTAGATTGTCTACAAACTGGAAGGTTGGTGGTTCAATCCCCGGTTCCACCTGACCAAGTGTCGAGGTGTCCTTGAGCAAGACACCTAACCCCAGCTGCTCCCGACGAGCTGGATTGCCTTGCATGGCTGACACCGCCGTCGGTGTATGAGTGAGTGAGTGAATGGGTGAATGTGAGGCAATATTGTAAAGCGCTTTGGTGGCCATTGGGTCTGTGAAAGCGCTATATAAATGCAGTCCATTTACATATATTGAAAATGTGAAAAATATTGTGTGTTACTGACTAGTCATTCACATGACAACGTGTAAAGATTATGTGTGGAGTGATATCTTTTTAATGTTAACAAAGGGTGTAAACCTAATAATTGAAGGACAGTTTATGTCAGACATGATATAACAACTAACTACAATATAATAACTAACTTTCTAACTAACTATTTTAAAACATTTCACATTTTCTGACATTTCACACATATTTAACTGCTGGAAATATAGGGTTGATTTCTAATAATAACACCACTTTGAGAAGATAAAAGATTAAAATATTATAAATAAATAACAGTTACAGTATAGTAGGCGAACACAACACTCATGTGTAGTCTGCATCATGTTGCAAGAAAGAGTTTGAAAAGTATATAGTTATTATTATAACAATATAGTTATTATAAGTAATGTATTATTTTTCTAAAGATCAGTGGGCAACAAATCTGAAACATCTGTAAAATAGATAACTGAAGGCAGTCCTAAATAAAAAAAATGGAACAAGCATTAAACAAACTTTGTTGTATTATTTTCATGTTATCACTGTGAAGCTGCTTTGATACAATCTGTATTGTAAAAAGCGCTATATAAATAAAGGTGATTTGACTTGAATTGACTTGACTCAACCATAAGTTTATCAAGCGACGAGAATACTTTTTGTGCGGAAAAAAAAAATCTTATTTTGACTTTATTTAACTATTCGTTTCCTTCAGTGTGGACCTCTGACATGAGTGCCACGACGTATGTGCGAGAACTGAGAAGATGAATTTCAAAGTAGAAGTAGAACGTCATCTTCTCAGTTCTCGCGTATGCATCGTGGCGCTCTCATGAACTGTGAGCTTCACAGTGATAACATGAAAAAAATACAACAAAGTTTGTTTCTAGAAGAAAAGTGAGTTATCATCCACCTTAAGTAAGGCAGATCAATAATATTGTTGAATATTTAAATGTCCCCAACTAAGCAAGCCAAGAGCCAAGGCAACAGGGGCAAGGAACCAAAACTCCATCAGGTGACAGAATGGAAAAAACCATGGGAGAATCCAGGCTCATTCGGAGGGCCAGTTCTCCTCTGCCCAACGAACGAACAGTGTATGATTATGATTCAGGCAGCATTACAGGTCAGAGGTCAGATTTGATCAGAACATTCAGAATATTATCCAGTTCCATCTAGTTGTAATTTGGCGTCATAACGTCTCTATACCAGAGTTTGTTGAGGATCAGTGCCGATGGCTGTCGTGTCGATGAGGCCTTAAAAGGGCTGATGAGGCTGGCACTTCAGGGATGCGTTGAGGATGGGTCCAGTCCACCATCTGATCTGGATATGGCCCGGATCCGGCTGACTTCACAGGGAGGTAGTAGTTGACACTTCAGGACTGCGTTGTTGTTGCGTCCAGGCGCAGGTCCTTCATCAGATCTGGATACAGCCTGTATCCGGCAGACAGCGTTAAATCTCGTGATAAACAGAGAGACTGATATTAGCGTAGATGCCATTCTTCTTATGATGTAACAAGTACATCAGGATTAAGGAAAGTGTTCCCAATTTCGGCTGACCTAATCTATGCACCCTAACATTGAGTTATAGAAGTCGATAATGTATTATGTGAATGCTAGTTTAAAGAGATGTGTCTTTAATCTAGCTTTGAACTGACAAGAGTGTGTCTGCTTCCCGGACAATGGTAGGAAGACTGTTGAGCCACTGTAGTCACTTAAATTCAAATGTACATAGAAACATTTGGAAATGAACCTGCATAAAAACAATAAAAGCAATATCATACCAACGTATACGTTTTATCCTGGATATGAGAGGTGGTCTGATTTTTTTTCCTGGATATGCACCCAGCTCTCCCTCTTCTGATCAAACTTATGCAGTTTTTTTTTTTTTAGATAGTGATAGTGAGTGTGTGAGAGAGAGAGGCAGTAAGAGGAGTAAAGGAGTTCAAGTTAATTTTATTTAAATAGCACATTTACAACTAGGCTGACCAAAGTGCTTTACAGAGCAACCATATAAGAAAATAAAACCTGCATAACAGCACATACAACACTAATTAAAGCAGCAAAGCTAAGAGCAACCTTAAAACAGGAGTAGCAAAAGAGTTTCCGACTCAAATATAAAATAGTAAAACAGAAGTGGCAAAGCAGTATCAGACTCAAATATAAAATGGGAAAACAGGAGTGGCAAAAAAGTATCAGACTTAAAATTAAAATAGTAAAACCAACCTAAGAAAAGAGATCAATATGCTAAAGGGAACAGGTAGGTTTTTAACAGAGACTTAAAGACAGACAGGCTAGGGGGCCGATCTAATCTCTAGACGAGGCATGGTGTTCCAGAGTCGTGGCCCAGACACCGCGAATGCACGCTATGCTTGAGTCTAACGCGAGGGACTACCAGCAGAACCTGGTCGTAGGATCTTAGGCTTCTGGACGGAGTGTAAGGATGAAAAAGTTCAGAGAGTTCAATTTGAGAACTTGATATACCGTAATATAAGGAATTGTAGTAATCTAGCCGGCACGTAATAAATGCATGAACAGCCATTTCCAGAGTTTTCGGAGTGAGAAAGCCTTTGATTTTAGACAGTAGACGAAGTTGGTAGAAAGAAACTGGATCTGATTACAGATGAAATGTGTTTATCAAATTTTAAAATTTTAAAATCAACAAGAACACCTAAGTTTCACACTCCTGGGGAAGTAAAGTTGCTTCCCATCGACTATACCAACTTTTTATAAACATAATATAACATAATATGCAGTCACTGCAGCTTTCTGTGATTAATTAATTAGCCAATTAATATAAATTTCCATCAATGTTATTGACCACAGTAACGTTAACAGCACCATAGATTAAAAATGGCTAAAAAAACGGGCGCATCATGAGCGCTTTGTTCAGGTGTCTGAGGTCTAGGATGGGTCTGAGACCGCCATCCTTATTTGGGACGAGGAAGTAACGACTGTAAAAGCCTGACTCGCTTTTTGAAAGGGATTCTGGCTCTACAGCTCCCTTTTCTAACAGTTTCGACACTTCAGAGCGGAGAACGTGAGCCACGCCCCCCCCTACCGTCGTCTTGACCACAACTGGGGTCTGTAAGCGAACTGTAGCGAGTAGCCTCGTTTTATTATGTTTAACACCCATTCTGATATACCGGGGATAGCCTCCCAGGCCTTGACCCGCATAGCTAGGGTGTAAGGAATGCTCAAGGCTCATAAGCTCTTTAGTCAATTTTCATTTCGGGGAAGAATATTCAACAGTTATTAATCTGATCAACAAATTATCGAATATAGTTTGAACCGAGTCCTTACGGAAATAAATCACCCAACGAGGGGTTATACAGCATACACGTCTGCTTCGGGTATGTATATAACAATTAAACACAACGAATTATGATTAATTAGTAATATACATCCTACACAGACAGATGGCTGTTGATCTTTAAAATTACCAAAGCAATTGAAGCCCCTTTCTCAGTCAGCACGTCCGCCGTGCTGTTCTGCTGGAAGTTATCAATGACTTGTGGCCTATTTTAGCTTAAATTTACTGACACTGTTTTGTGCACTTAACAATATCAGATTGTAGCATTAGGATCTCATATTAAAGAGGCTTTGTTATGTGGTCAACAACAACAACAGAGGCAATAAAGTATAAATGAGGTTTAATGAACTACACTACATATAAAGTAAAAATATAGATGGAACAAAGTTAACTGAAACAATAAGAAAAGCAAGGTAGAAACACAAGGAAAACACAATTGCTAGCACAATTAGACCCTCAGAGACAGCCACAGGATACACACTTTAAAGCGTCTAAATTTTAGATGGAACACTTGCATTCAGACCTGGTGTTGTGTAGAAGAGAACGTGCGGCGTCCGGGAGATGAGAGGCGGACTTCTTTGATTCTTCCCAGCGTGGTTGTTTCGCGGGAAATTCAAACGTCCTAAAACAGTTCTGAATGCATAAAGACAGTCTTATCACCGGGATGCTGGAAGACTGACGAAACGCACGTGGGTAACTCGGTCGGAGGACGAGAACCACACTGAGAACAGACTAGCTATACGCAAAATAAAACAAAGACAAAATAAAACAGGAACAAAAGAAAGCACACGAAGATTACATCGGGGAGCAGGATACACAGCGCAAGAGAATGAACCGTCTCTTGCTTGGGGTTTTTAATAATAATAATAATAATAATAATTAGTTACATTTATATAGCGCTTTATCTGGGACCTCAAAGCGCTTTACAAGGAAGGGGGGAATCTCCTCAACAACCACCAATGTGCAGCATCCACCTGGATGATGCGACGGCAGTCATATTGCGCCAGTACGCCCATCACACACCAGCTTACTGGTGGAGAGGAGACAGAGTGATGAAGCCAATCAGTATATGGGGATGATTAGGAGGCCATGATGTACAGAGGCCAATGGGCAGATTTGGCCAGGATGCCGGGGTTACACCCCTACTCTTTCGAAAGACATCCTGGGATTTTTAATGACCACAGACAGTCAGGACCTCGGTTTAACGTCTCATCCGAAGGACGGTGCTCTTTGACAGTATAGTGTCCCCATCACTATACTGGGGCGTTAGGACCCACACAAACCACAGGGAGAGCACCCCCTGCTGGCCTCACTAACACCTCTTCCAGCAGCAACCTGGTTTTTCTCATGAGGTCTCCCATCCAGGTACTAACCAGGCTCAGCCCTGCTTAGCAGTGGGCAACCAGTCTTGGGCTACAGGGTGATATGGCTGCTGGCTGGTTTTTAAGGTTAAACTGAGCACGCCCTGGTAAGGCGTGACGGCCAATGATAATGGCTCATTCCGAGGGGCGCATACGCCCCTGGTTGGGTGGGGTTCAGCGTTAATTTGCATCTTTATGACAAAGGAGAAAATTAAGCTTACTTTGGAAACGGCATATACATGTGATTATACATTTCACGATATTGATATACAGCTTAATAGATAGATCAGATTTGGAGGATTGTAACCATATCAAACATCACACGTCACAGACATAATATTGCAGGGTTACATCTTGATGCATACGTACAGGCATTTTATAATTCTCTTACACGCATGATGACATTCTTAGGACAAGTTTGCACATGCTCTCCTACATGTATTTCAACACATCGGATATGTTTTAGTAACAACTTAATAGATATAAAGTTAGGGTTTCTGAATGTGTACGTGCGTGTTCGTATGTGCGTTTGCGTAGATGTGTATTGCGCACATGTGGTGGGGGGAGACAATGGAAACATCTGTTTTTCGCTTCTTTGAAGAAGGCCGGCTTGTTGTCTCAAGAGAGAGACCCCGCTGTTTGTAACGACATTCAGGAACATGAGTTGAGTCCTGTGGAGTGGCCCTGAGGGCCATTAACACCAGCGGGAGTTTCACATCCCAGTCTTTCTGGTTGGCAGCCACATACTTTTTCAGCATACTGACCACAGTCCGATTCGACCGTTCAACTTGGCCCGATGAGATCGGATGATGACTGACGTGTAGTTGAACTTGGACCCCCAGGAGTTTCCAGATCTGCTGCATAATCTCAGCTGTAAAGTGGGTACCTCTGTCTGAGTTGACACTCATTGGCAATCCGAATCTGGAGAAGATGTGGTTCATCAGGAGGTATGCCGTGGTCTGGGCGGTGTCGTTGGGTGTTGGAAGACACTATACCCATTTTGTGAACTGGCACACGACTGTGAGGAAGTACTTGTTACCCCTTGTTGACCTGGGTAGAGGCCCTACCCAGTCGATTTGGAGGTCTGACCATGGGAATGTGACTCTTCTGCGTTGCAGCGGAGCTCTGTGGTTCGGATTTGCAGGTTGGAACTGGCAGCAAATTAGGCATTCTTTGACGTATTCCGCCACGTGTTCTTGCATGCGGGGCCAATATGCCACTTGCTTCAGTGTCTTATAAGTGGCTCTGGTGCTGTGGTGTCCAGCACATGGCGCGTCGTGGGCATACATTAACATGACCCCCCTTAGGCACTGTGGCACCACAAGCCTTGGCGCTGAGTTGTCATCAGGTGCATACCACAAAATGTTGTTTATCACACGCAGCATGTGCTTGATGTCACCTGAGACAGGTTGTCAGTGAGATCAGACGATGTGAGTGGGTGGTTGGAGGGGTCAGAGAGGTGGTTTAGAAAAGTCTTTATGGATGTGTCAGAGGCTTGCATGTATGCCACTTGTCGTTGTTTGAGATCTGCGGAGTCAGAGTGAGAGGCTGAGAGGTGGGCAGTGCGGCAGGAAAAGTTCGTTTGCTGCGGGTTAGCACTGCCACATCAAAGGCTGGTGGTTGGGCTGGAGGTGACCATAGATTGCCGTGCAGTGCGCCAGTCTTGGCAAGGGCATCGGTTTGGTCATTCAGGTCCTTGTCGAGGCCCGGTTGCCTGGAGTGTCCTTTCACCTTCTTCCAGTAGACAATCATGTCGTGTTGTCTAGTCAGGTCATCGCATGCTTGAAACAAGTGTTGGTGTTTGACAGGCTTGCCGTTTGAAGTCTTAAAGCCATTTTGTTTCCAACCTGGAAGGTGGCATGTGAAACTTAGTCTGGCATAGTTCGAGTCTGTGCAGATAAGGAGTTCTTTGATGTTATGGTTCGATGCGATTTGCATAGTTATTAGAATGGCTGCCACCTCAGCATATTGTGATGACTGAGGTCCCAGCTTGAAGTGTTGTGGTGGGCAGGGCAGATCATTTACCCATAACACACCCGCGCCTGCTTGGCGGATGCCCTCTTGGTTGTAGAAACATCCATCGACGTAGGCTGTGGGCATACCTTGGCACGTATTGTCGTCGAAGTATCTGTGACATGTCTGTTGTTGTGGTTCTTCCACATTAGCTGTTACAGGTAGTGCGTTATCAGAGCAGTTCTGGCAGGCAGCCAGGCCGTTGCCTAGCGCTGACTTGTGGTTCTGAGCATATCTTGCTTCAACATTGCGCCCCTAGAGGGCCATCAACGTGGCGATGCGGGAATTGGTGACCACGCCATCACGGATGCGTTGGCTGTTGAGGAACATGACAGGCTGGTGACAAGTCTCTATGATAACTTTCTGAGCTCCAATGTAGTTGGAGAATCTTTGTATGGCCCATAAAGTGCAAAGCAGCGCTTTTTCACAGTCTGAGAATTTAGTCTCTGGTGGAAGGAGTGTCTTGCTGGCATACGCAACTGCTCTTTTGTCTTGATCGTGTCGTTGGTACAGGCCAGCGCTGAGACAGTGGTTGGAGAATCCAGCTTCTAAGTAGAATTCTCTTTGTGGGTCAGGGTAAGCCAGACATGGAGCTGTGCACAGGTGACGTTTCAGCTCATACATGGCATTGTCCTGGACGGTTGTCCAGACAAATGGGCAGTCTTTTTTCAGCAGGGCAGTCAGAGGCTTTGCAATGTCTGAGTAGCTTTCGATGAACTGCCGTGAGTAGTTACACACCCCCAGAAAACTTCGCAGTTCTGAGACGTTGGTGGGTGGTTTGATGTTTTGAACAGCTTGTATGCGGCTGGACTGTGGTTCGATGCCCTGTGACCCGATCAGCAGTCCCACGTAGTTGACCTTGGTTCGACACTATTGTCCTTTGTGGAGGGCGATCTTGGCTCCTGCAGCTGATAACTGGTTCAAAACATAGTCTATTTCTTTCAGGTGATCGGTTACTGTTGTACTCTTCATCAGCACGTCGTCCACATAGATGAGATTTCCTCTCATTCTTGCATCGGGGCATGCTTTGTTTAGGAAGATGTTAAACTCAGCGGGTGAGTTAGCATAGGCGAATGGGCACCTGGTGAAAGTGAATTGTCTGTTGCCGAACGTGAAAGCTAGCTTGTGCTGGTCTTCTGGATGCACTGGTATGGTCCAGAATCCAGAGGCCACGTCAAGTGTAGAGAAGATTTGGCTCCCCTGATTCTGGGTATTTCCTGCTCCAGCTGGGTCATGGGCCATCGTGACAGTGGCACCTGTTGATTCAGTTTCCTGTAGTCGATGGTGGATCGCCACTTGCCATTTGGTTTGATTACCGGTCAGATAGGAGCAGAATAGGTGCTGTTGCATGGGCGAATTACACCTTTTTCAAGCATAGAGTCAATGATTTCTTGCACTGGTTCGTGTGATGCGATGGAGATCTTGTACTGCCTGACGAAGGTGGGAGGAGCCTTAGGGTGCGTTGGGATGCGCACGGTGTGAAGGTGGGTGAGACCACAATCTAAAGAGTCTTTGGCAAATGACGCTTTGAATTTGTAGAGGACTTGTCTGAGTCTTTGTAGCTCTGCATCCTCTTTGATTGCATCGGCGTCTTTTAAAATTTGCTGAACTTGGGACTCAAATCCTGGATATGGCTCCTCTGTGGGTGAATCGCCTGTTGTGTTTGCAGGCGTAGGTGCAGCAGTTTCATCCGTCTCGCAGGTAGGTTGTTTGGAAACTGTGTATACGGCAAGGTGTTGGTCCTCCGTCAGTTCCGTTCTGCATACTTGATCTTTGTCCATCTGCATGACTGAGGCGATGGAGATGATTTTGAAGGGTGCTGTGCGCAGTGCGTCGTCTGTGAACCCTTCGGGTATCATTGAAGCTGGAATGGGCCCAATGACTGGTAAAGTCAGTTCAAAATCAGGAAAGTCATGGCTCACTAGCCATCCTAGCCGATAGGCTTTTGGAATTGTGATGTCCACTGCTATGCAGTTGTTGAAAAGGATGTAGACTGCCCGAAATGACACTTCAGTGAGGGGTGTGGCCTCAAGTGTGAGTCCAAGTTCAATGCATTCGGGTGAAGGTTGAAAGAAACCCATTGTGTGGTTTAGGGTTTGGCCACATCGCATGTTGAGGCGAACAGCGACCCCTTTGGTGTAAGCAGGTACCACAGTTTCCTGTTCGCTGATTAGGGTGCAAACCTCTGGGATGGTTTGGCCTGACAGAAGGTTGTCAGTGTGTGTAGGAACAACAGCTGGCTGTAAAGTCAGTGGGGCCCACAGTACCTCATTAATAAAATCCACATGAGCCTGGAGGCGAATCAGAATGTCTGCTCCAATGTAGACATCGTGGGGCAGGTCCCGAAGTACCAGGAAGTAATGGGTCAGGCACCGCTGGTTCCAGTTCAAGTTCAAAGCGCAGATACCTTTTGCCGTCACCAGGTTTGATGGGCATGAGTTCAAAGGGAAATGTGTGCGCTTGCTTGCAGAAGGAAGGTCTGGTGTGACTTTAATTAGATCGTTGAAAAGTGATAGGCTGATGGCAGAGTTGTCTGCCCATAGCGCGAGTACAATGTCTGTAGTGGTTATACCATTCAGCTGCAGGTCATTGCTGACCTTGGGGCAGAAGGGCTCAGAGTCTTTGGTGAGTTGAAAAGTGCAGAGTAACGAACTTGAATCTCGCTCAGGTGCTGAGTCTGTGTCCCCGTGGCTGGCGGCGAAAGTTCCCGTGACCTTTGTGGCCTGACAGCCTGGCTCAGTTGACCTGGGTGGCTGACAGGGGAGAGGTTCTCGCACTTGAGCCCAAATTTTCAGCTGTATGAAGTCCAGCAGTGGCTCGAAACGGTCAAGCAGATCTTTGCCGATGAGGAGGGGATATGCTTCCATCTGTGAGATGTATACCGGGTGCATCAGACTCATGGGACCAATTGTTAGGTGAATGGGAGCTATTTGTTCAAGCCGGATGTCAGTTTGGCTGTATGATTGCACATTCAGCCCACAAGTCTGAGATTTTAGAGTTCTGTTCTGCCTGTTAGCTTCAAATCTGAGTCTTTCAAAGAGTTCGGCTGATATCAAAGTGAGGTCCGATCCGGTGTCCACCAGAGCCTTGAGTTTCACCTCATTTTCCAGTGTGATAGAAAGATAAAGCTTGCGTGCTAGCCCTTTCGACCAGGTTCCCCTGGAGTTTTAGTGTCGGGGCTTGTGTGGTGATCGATAAAAAGTTAGGGTCAGTGTCTTGGGATTCGTTGCAGAGACACACAACCAAAACAGCACTTTCTGGTATCTCAGGGGTTTGCTCACTGGTGTGATGGGTTGGGTTGTCCGCTTCTGGATGTGCGGTTGTCAACAGCAACGAATGGGTGTCGCTGTCACTTGGTGTTGTGACAGCTGGTTCTGTGGTCTGTGTCAGGAGAACAGTGTTCGGGGTGCTTGGTTCAGTAGGAGGCCTGCCAGGAAGGGTTTTAGTCCTTACCCTTAGTCATGAGGAATCGGGCTTGTCCTCTTTGTCAGTTTTCTTGTGAAGAAGCTCTTTCAGAATTTCAGGATCTCTGCGGTCTCTGCCGTGGACTCACTGTTTTCTTTTGCAGCAGGCTCGGATTTGGACTTGAACCTGCTTGGGGCCTGCCGAGAGGGGTTTCGCTGCGGGCTGCCTGGACTAGGCGTTCTCGTCACTGGAGTTCGGCTCTGTCTGGGCCGTCGGCTGGCTTCCCATGTGGCTCCCCCCTTTTGGTTGTGGGGGGGCCGTGGGCTGCCGTATGGTCTTTCAGAGTGCCCGCTCTGGTGCTTAGGACGAGCGCCATCGTGGTTGCGTTGCCCTCTGCTGGCTTGAAACGGCCTTGACTCGTTATTAGAAAGTCTGTTAGTGTGGTGTTGTTGAGCGCCCTCTAGTGCCAGCTCTGAGTGCAGATCAGTGATAGGGCAGATAGAGGGAATTAGAAGCCATTTTCTGCTTGATGAAAGCCTTGTGGGCTAAGTCTCGCAGTTGTTGGGTAGTCATGGTGCGAGGACAGGCCAGGACCCCTAAGTGATGGCTCACAGTGGGATGCAGGTTTCGAAGGAACAAAGTTGGGAAGTTAAAGTCTTCCTCCATCCCGGGATCATTCCGTGCCCCGAAGTAGGCTTGTCTGATGCGACTGTAGTAGGCCTGTGGAGTTTCCAGTCGTGCTGCTTGAGGTTCATCGCGGTGATGAGTCCTTGATCAGTTTCAGGATCAGAGAATTCCCTGATGAACGCCTGTCGCAGTTGCTGGTAGTCCGACTTGACCGTATCTGGTTGGCGATCCAGAAAACTGCGTACGTCCCAACTAGACGTAATTTGAAGCAGGCATAATCTGTCCCACGGGGTCACATGGGGAACAGTGTACAAGTGGAAGTCAATGTCTTTCAGGTAGGCATGCACATCGTGGCCTCCTGCAGGGTTTGGGGTGAAGGTAGGAATGTTCCTGGCCAGCTTGTCAAGTTCTTTAAGGGCCATGCCGTAGTAAGTGGCAGGGGTTGGCTGGAAAGCCCCTCCTTTTTCTGAGGGCGAGGGCTCTTGTAGGCTGTCCGTTGATATCTGGGACGGTGGACGTTCGTTTCCCTTCCCTGTGTTCTTGGCTGAAGTGTGCGGACCGACCGGTCAGGGGAAACTTTGTAGTGTGCGTCCCACTTTCCCGGTCACTCTGCAGTTTATAGGAGTGTTTTAATTCTCGGTGGACCGCGTCGAGCTCATCTTTATAAAGGTCTCTTAGCTGGATAAGTTCATTGATTTCAGCTCTGGCCGCTTTTAAGTGTTTCTCACAGGCCTTGGCCTGTGCGTCTCTTTCTTTTAGTTCAGCCTCTGCTCTTGCAAGCAGAGCGTCACCTTGATGCAGTTTTTCGGTGAGTGTCTCTCTGGCTTTTCTTTCTTTTAGTTTCTTTTGGTCGATGTCTAGACGAAGGCTTTCCAGAGCATTTTGAAGTTTTTCTACTTCCTTCCGTAGCTCTGGGTCCGTTTCCTCCTCGTTCTCCTCCTCGTTCTCGAGTAGTAGCTGATCTAGCCGACTCTGAGTTTCTGCTTGGTCGCGCCGGGCGTCCTCCGCTTGGAGCCGCAGAGTTGCCGTCTCCTGTTCCAGGTCGATGGCATTTCTTTTGTGAAGGCGGGCTTATGCAACAAGCGTGTGAGCCAGGTTTCCCACGATTCTGGCCCATTCTTTGTGGTTGTAGCTCTGAGTTGGGTCATGCCTCATCAGCAGGTCCAGGTCGGCGTCCAGCTGCTCCTGGTTCCGGGGCTCGGAGTCGCCGGTATCCTTGGGCAGGAAGGTGGCTGTCATGGCCTTCAACCATGTCTCGAGGCTGTCCCAGTGGGCTGCTGGGCTAGGAGACCGGGACATGCTGGCTTGCTGTAGGCGAGAGGAGCACAACACACACACAAAGAGACCAAATGCAAGTTCTACAATTTATGCGCTATACCCTTAATACGGGCGATGCCGTTTACGGGAATTTCGACTAACTGATGTAGACAGTTAGACAGTTAGGTAGGGACAAATTGTTTAGGTCAGCGCAGGGCCTAAATAAAGATTTTGACAGGGCCGGAGCCTAGTAGGTCACTGTTGGCGCTAACGGCTCGGTTGTCAGTCTGTTATTTAGCTTTCCTTGGGTGTCTCTGTAGGCTTTGTCTCTGGGTGACCTGAAAGGCACAGTTCACACAGAACAGAGAGAAATAACAGAAGAATAGCAAGATAAAAACTTAAAGTGAGATTAGACAATAGGAGTTAATGGGTCTGTAAAGACAGGGTAAAGTAATAGCACAGATAGTGTTACGGGAACTAAGAGGGCTTGAGCCGACTATGTGTGGTTTTCTGAGAGAAAGGGTGGCCACGCCCTAAATGTCACGGGAGAATATCTAATATTCTTGTGGCTTATACTAAGTGGATGACTTTTCTTTCTTTACCTTATTCCAGCTTGCCTGGGGTGACCTGAAATCACGTTGAGGTCAATCTTTCCGTCGCCCCAAGCACTTAACCGAGTTGTCCGCGGGCCTCTCTTGTGCATCAACCACGGTGCGCCCACTCAAACATTTTCGACTTTAAACACAACCGGCACTCCCGAGGAGGTCACCCGCTTACGACACTGCAAAGAGGACTGTTCCCCAGAACCCTAGTTACGAGTGGTCCCGATTTAGACCCTGGTTTGAGTATTAGCGTGCTTTAGCGTGGTTGATCTCCCCCTTTGTGGGAGTGCCAAATTGCTGATGTCTTATTGCGTGCTGCACCAATGGAAAGAGACAGGAAGGTCCGAGACTCACCCACAGCAAGTGTTGGTAACGCCGGCCAGACGACCCCGCCCGCTGGAAACCAACCAGGGATGACGGTCAAATCACCAAAGCGCAAGAGAGTTCTACCTGTAAATACCAAATGTGATAGAGAAAAGTGACTCTAAAATTACTTAAAGCTTACTTTGTCTAAACCCAATTGAGTATCTGTGTGTGTAGAAAATACAAAGCTTTGCTAACTAATGGGAGAGAAGAAAAACAGAAAGGGAATTATGACAATGTTGGTAATTATCAGAATAACCTGAGGAGAGGGGTCAGTGAGTAAGGCAGGATAAACACATGAGTAAGTAAGCTGTAGTGGCGGGTTTGGGCCACAAGGGCGTACCTCTCAGTGGTTAGCCTGGTGGAAAAGAAACTTAATTGAAATTGCAAGTCAACTGGTTTAAATTCAATTCAACTAAGCATATACAGAGATGTTAAGTAACACTTAAGATAGTGTGGGTGTATTCGTGATAGAATATCACTAAGAGACGGAAGGGGAGAGAAGAGATAGAGAAAAAAAACATTTTTTTTTGGAATTTTTTTTTTTATAAAAGTTATCAATTCATTCAAAACAAATTAACAAACTCATTAATTTATCGAGAAGGGGGAAAGTAAAATATTAATAAGACTTATTGATTTATCTAAGGGAAAAATCAATAAACTTATCTGGAGAGAAAACGAAATTAAGTAGAATTATTCGTAACCTAATTCATAAAATTAAGTGAGAATTTAATAAAAATTTTCGTGATGCAGAATTTCGTGATGCAGAATTATTTCACTGTACCAACAGGAATTTACGTCTGTGGTTTAACTCCAAATACATTTATCATTCAGCACTTAATGATTGAAATGTTCTGTTTTAACATTTGGTTAGCTAAATCAAAGTTGAAAAACAGGAGTTTTCGTTAATCTAACGACTATCATATGATATCAGGCCTTGTTAGGTTGAATTACAGGAGCATCGCTGTATTCAAATCCTCTATCGCTTCTGCTCAAAAGATTCTCATTTTGCAAGCAGGCTGGTCAAAAAGAAAATATATTAACATGTAAACGTCTTTACAGAGGTAATACTTCTTTTCTTACGAACTACAGTTTACTTTCAACACTTAACAGTGAATATCAGTATTATGAACTGCAATTTATTTGAGCAATTACCACGACTAAAACGTTTAGGCGAATTTAGCAGTTTGTAATGTGCTCGGCTGAAACTCGGCTTTCAGCTTCCAACGTGCGTCGGCGCGCTTGCGTATCTTACTCGAAAACACAACAAAATACACAAAATTGACACTGCATTAATTGCTCACTCAACAAAGCTTAAAATATGCCTATTCATTCTCCACCATATAAACTGTAAGGAATGCTCAAGGCTCATAAGCTCTTTAGTCAATTTTAATTTCGGGGAAGAATATTCAACAGTTATTAATCTCTGATCAACAAATTATCGAATATAGTTTGAACCGAGTCCTTACGGAAATAAATCACCCAACGAGGGGTTATACAGCATACACGTCTGCTTCGGGTATGTATATAACAATTAAACACAACGAATTATGATTAATTAGTAATATACATCCTACACAGACAGATGGCTGTTGATCTTTAAAATTACCAAAGCAATTGAAGCCCTTTTCTCAGTCAGCACGTCCGCCGTGCTGTTCTGCTGGAAGTTATCAATGACTTGTGGCCTATTTAAGCTTAAATTTACTGACACTGTTTTGTGCACTTAACACTATCAGATTGTAGCATTAGGATCTCATATTAAAGAGGCTTTGTTATGTGGTCAACAACAACAACAGAGGCAATAAAGTATAAATGAGGTTTAATGAACTACACTACATATAAAGTAAAAATATAGATGGAACAAAGTTAACTAAAACGATAAGAAAAGCTAGGTAGAAACACAAGGAAAACACAATTGCTAGCACAATTAGACCCTCAGAGACAGCCACAGGATACACACTTTAAAGCGTCTAAATTTTAGATGGAACACTTGCATTCAGACCTGGTGTTGTGTAGAAGAGAGCGTGCGGCGTCCGGGAGATGGGAGGCGGACTTCTTTGATTCTTCCCAGTGTGGTTGTTTCGCGGGAAATTCAAACGTCCTAAAACAGTTCTGTATGCATAAAGACAGTCTTATCACCGGGATGCTGGAAGACTGACAAAACGCACGTGGGTAACTCGGTCGGAGGACGAGAACCGCACTGAGAACAGACTAGCTATACGCAAAATAAAACAAAGACAAAAGAAAACAGGAACAAAAGAAAGCACACGAAGATTACATCGGGGAGCAGGATACACAGCGCAAGAGAACGAACCGTCTCTTGCTTGGGGTTTTTAAGGTTAAACTGAGCACGCCCTGGTAAGGCGTGATGGCCAATGATAATGGCTCATTCCGAGGGGCGCGTACGCCCCTGGTTGGGTGGGGTGCAGCGTTAATTTGCATCTTTATGACAAAGGAGAAAATTAAGCTTACTTTGGAAACGGCATATACATGTGGTTATACATTTCACGATATTGATATACAGCTTAATAGATAGATCAGATTTGGAGGATTGTAACCATATCAAACATCACACGTCACAGACATAATATTGCAGGGTTACATCTTGATGCATACGTACAGGCATTTTATAATTCTCTTACACGCATGATGATATTCTTAGGACAAGTTTGCACATTACAGCTCTCCTACATGTATTTCAACACATCGGATATGTTTTAGTAACAACTTAATAGATAGAAAGTTAGGGTTTCTGAATGTGTACGTGCGTGTTCGTATGTGCGTTTGCGTAGATGTGTATTGCGCACATGTGGTGGGGGGAGACAATGGAAACATCTGTTTTTCGCTTCTCCCGCCCGATTTCCGCCAGGAGGGAGTTGAAGAAGGCCGGCTTGTTGTCTCAAGAGAGAGACCCCGCTGTTTGTAACGACATTCAGGAACATTCATCAGCATAAAATGACAACAAAATAAATTTCTCTCTAGACTTCTAGGCGCCAATTTGGTTAAAGGAAGTCAGTATCAGTTGACCACATGGCCGCAGGAATGTGTGTTAATTAAGGCTCTTTGTTCTTTCTCTTTCTTTCTTTTTTTTGTTGCGAGTTAATGATTTAATAAAAGAGAATTAATGATTGTCCGTTCAATCTCTACATAGGGGTTGAATGGAACTGGATTACTGCAGGCGCTGCCTTTATCATATCTCCCACTAAAATACAGTGAGGAACTGGTACTACGTGGACAGTTTTTATGTGTAGTGGCACGCACGTCAATGTGGGCATGCTTTCTACATTTATTAACTCTGTCGCTGTGTGTGGGGAGAGAGTTGACGACTCGTTGGTCATGTTTATGTGTAGGCGCGCGCATTTTACTATGGGCGCGTGAACTACACTCATTACACATCCCGCCTGAACTGAGGGTGGGCTTGAAACCATGTTTGCAGTGCTTATATGTAGACGTGCGTCTCTGAGCTCCGTCTGTTCCTTCCTCTGGTTAGGAAGGCTTGCGATGCTCGGGGTCCAACACAATTCTAGATTGGGGACCACGCCTCTCCGGGAACTGCTGGCACTTTGCTGAGCAAGAGCGGTGACGGATTTCAGCCGCTGGCCGAGGCTGAGAGACCGCAGGTGCTGGCTTACCCTGACGAGGCGGCGGCGCCTTCTTGTGGTGGCTCGTAGCAGAGCTGGAGCGAGGAAGTGGCCCATCGCTTGAGATGCCTTCTGAGCCTCCGTGTAGCGCTCCGCAAACCCCTTAACGGCTGGGTCAAACAGACCCAGAGGTGGAGATAGGGGAGTCCAAAAACGCTGTCTTATCCGCCTCTTTCATGTCGGTCAAGTTTAACCACAAGTGCTGTTCGAGCACCATCAGGCTCGCCATGTTACGGCTGATCGGTTGGGCCGTTGACTTGGTGGCTCGCAGGGCCAGGACAGTGGCGCTGCTCAGATCCCTGAAAGTCTCTGGATCAGGGCCAGACTCGTCCATCGTGCGGAGAAGTTTGGCCTGGAAGACTTGGAGGACAGCCATGGTGTTGAGCGCTGAGGCAGCTTGAGCAGCGGCGGAGTATGCGCGGCCGGCCAGAGCTGAAGTAGAGCGGCAGGGCTTTGACGGATGAACAGCTTTAGCTTTCCATCCTGCAGCTGTGGGTGGGCAGAGGTGAGTGGCTACCGCCTCTTCGAGTGGAGGGACCAATTGATAGCCTTTTTCTCCCACGTCGACTGAGGAGAGCGCCGAGGAGAAAAAGGGTTTCAGACGTGCCAAATATGGCGCCTTCCATGACTTGGTCAGCTCATCATGTACCTCTGGGAAGAAGGGGGTGGGTCTCTGCTGGGGGGCCTGCCGGCACCCCTGCAGGTACCACTTGTCCAGCCTCTGCGTGCGGGCTCCTCAGGCGAAGACCACTCGAGCCCGAGTTCTTTGACGGCCCTGGTGAGAACGCGGAGAAGCTCCGAGTCGATGCTCGTGCCCGCGCTGGCCTGCGTAGATGGCGCGAGGCCAGAAACGGAGCCCGCCCACTCCTCGCAGTCAGATGCAACGATGGAGAAACTGTCATCCTTCTCTTCCTCGTCATCCGAAGCCCCGAAAGAGACAAGACCCGCTGCTCGCTAGGAGGGGCGTTGGTCTGCCTACGTGAACAGGACCAGCGAGAGAGATTCCTGAGGAGAACACGAGGCACGTGGGGACTGGGCCGACGTGTGCTCGCTTGTCTCCGTCTGCTCTGGCATCCTCTGTGAACGGCGCTTTTTCTTGCGCGTCGTTGAAAACCGCAAATCCATCCCGTCGCACTCAGGGCAGCCGCCCTTGTTGAGTGCAGCCAAGGGTCACAGCCCAAGCAGGGAGCGCACAGGATGTGCCGGTCTCCGCCGACAAGCGGGCCTCTACACAAGGCACAGGTGGTGCGAGGCATTTGATACAACGCCTCGAAAATTTGCTCTTTTAGAGTGTGACGCAGCGGCAAACGCACTTGCGTATAAAGGATATATTGCGCCGGATGGCACAGTAAAAACGGCGGGCTGAAGGCGGTGAAGGGAGCCGACGTCCTCAGAACTGCAATGCAGCTGCTCGTCCCGCTGGAAGCTTTTCAACGGCGCGTAGCTTGTATCCAGAGGTCAGCGAAGTGGATTCGCTGAAGTAGATGAATCAGGGCTCCCTAGACGAGGCCTGGTCCCTTTATAGCAGTGGTCACCAATCCTGGTCCTGGAGGGCCGCTGTCCTGCAGAGTTTAGCTCCAACCAGGTCCTCCAGGACCAGGATTGCTGATCCCTGCTTTATAGACTCGGACCTTGCCCATTCTGGCGGGCTCTAACGTGTCAGGGCACGTAATGCCCTGATTGGCATTCGACATGGCATAGGTTCGAGCAGTTGCCGCAGCACAGCCAATGACCGCTCTCGCGCTCATCTGTGTCTGCTGTGCAGCTGCACTGCGTTTTAAAGTTTTTGCTTCAGTATTCTCGAGAAAAGGGGATTTCCCATAGCGTAAGCTAGCTTACACCATACGAGAGACCTCTCGAAAGGGAACCGATGTTATGCAACTAAAACGTCCTTTTTTTCCTCTCGCGATAAGTTATTCCAAAATCATGGCAACGGACGTACGTAGGTTTATAGCCTATATCACAGCCACCGCACTAGACATAATGGAAGGAGACTTGGTGTGTTATCCAAGCATTAATGGCAAGGAAAGACCCTAATACTGTTTAGTTTAGTTTAGTTTATTTCTTATATAGCACATTTCTACTGCCTCAAGTGCAGCCCAAAGTGCTGTACAATTCCAACAATAAAACCAAACAGAAAGGACACAACACAACAACATAATATTAAAATATTTAGGTCTCTCTTTGATCGGAGGCAAATGCCAAGATATAAAAGTGCTTTTTCAGTGCAGTTTTAAAGGAATGCATCGTAGGGATGGTGCGGATGGCGAATGGTAAGGTGTTCCATAGCCTAGGCCCAGCTATCGAAAACGCTCGGTCACCTTTCGTCTTGAGTCTGGACCGCGGCACCTGGAGCAATGATTTCTCAGCCGATCTCAGATTCTTTGCTGGCTGGTGCAGATTGATAAGATCAGAAAGGTAGGAGGGTGCCATATCATTTAAAATTTTAAAAACGAATGTTAAGATCTTGTAGTCGATCCGAAATCTGATTGGTAGCCATCGAAGGGACTTTAGAATTGGGGTGATGCTATCTCTCTTTCTCGAGCTGGTCAAAAGTCTAGCAGCAGCGTTTTGAACCAGCTGCAATCGGTTCAGCAGTGACTGAGAGAGTCCCAAATATACCACGTTACAATAGTCCAGTCTTGATGATATAAATGCGTGGATGATAGTCTCCAAATCCCTACGTGAAAGCATTGGTTTCATTTTCGCTATTAATCTTAGATAGTAGAAACTGCATTTCACCACAGCACTTACTTGTTTAGTAAACTTTAATTCATAGTCAAAAAATACACCCAGATTTTTAGCGCCAGGGTGGATATTACTGGATAGTGGCCCCAAATAGGAAGAAATGAGTGGTGAAGAGCTAAGAGGGCCAAAAACAATAGCCTCAGTTTTGCTCTCATTTAAGTGGAGAAAATTCTTAACCATCCAGCACTTTACCTCATCAAGACAGTTTACAAGATTGGAGCATGACTTATCGAGAGGGTGTAGTGGGACAAACAATTGAGTGTCATCAGCGTAACATTGATATGTGATCTCATATTTCCTAAAAATAGAGCCCAAAGGCAGCATATACAAGGAAAATAGTATAGGACTCAGTATGGACCCTTGTGGGAGCCCACATATTGATGGTGCTGAGTGAGATGAATAATTACCAATTTTAACTGATGCAGATCTATTTGAAAGATATGACTGGAACCAGCGTAAGACCACACCGCTAAGCCCAACTTCGTGCTCTAGACGATCTAAAAGGATACAGTGATGGATTGTATCAAAGGCGGCGGTTAGGTCGAGCAAAATTAGAATCGAGGATTTACCTAAGTCCAAGGTGCGCAAAAGGTCATTTGTCACTTTAAGGAGGACGGTTTCAGTACTATGACGGGTCCTAAATCCCGATTGAAATTTATCAAGAAGATCTTGGTCTGTTAAAAATGTAGAGAGTTGGAGAAGGACGATCTTCTCCAACACTTTAGACAGAAACGGTATTGTAGAGATAGGTCGAAAGTTATTGAATTCAGATGGATCGAGACTTGGCTTCTTCAAAAATGGCCTAATCACGGTATGCTTAATACAGGACGGAATAATGCCAGTGTATAATGATCTATTCATTATAGTCAACACGGAAGGGCCAATCGCACCTAACACCTCTCTAAAAAGACTTGTCGGCATAATATCCGCTGGTGAGGTAGTCGGTTTCAGTTTTAAAATTAGCTCTGTCATTGTAGTAAGATCAATTGGATTAAAATGCATTAACTGAACCTTATTTTGGCTAGAATGGGAAGAAATAAAAACATGATCGGTGGAAGAGGATAGTGAATTGGAGGCATGATAGGTGGGGATGCTCGAGTATAGAACCTCAATCTTGTTCCTAAAAAAATCAAGAAATTGTGTACACAACTCAGGAGTAGCATCTAGATATGAAGGAGGCTTCGTGTTAACCACATTATTAAAAGTATTAAACAGTACTTTAGGATTATGTGAATTTTTCTTTATCAAATCCGAGAAGTACTCAATTTTAGCTGCTTTGACAGCGCACTGATAGGTAGACAGGTGGTTCTTGAAAATTTCTGATGAGATATGTAACCTATCTTTTTTCCATTTACGCTCTGCTTTACGGCACTCCTGCCTGAGAGCCCGGGTCTGATGATTAAACCAAGGGCGAGAGCTGCGTTTAGAGCGCTTTGATTTTAGTGGTGCAACCGAGTCTAAGATATTTGAACATGTCTCATTAAACAACAAAGTCATTTCCTCAATAGTGAGGTTAAGTGATGGGGCTTCCAAAACAGACCTTGTTAAAGACTCTGTATAGGCGTTTGAAAAGTCAGTTATAGTTGAGGGCCTAATCACACGAGAGAAGTGTACATCCCTCTCGTCATTAGGGGGTAAATATGGCACTATTATATTTAACAAGACAGACATATGATCCGACAGGCAGCTTTGCTCAATATCAATGTTACATAATGAAAGACCATATGTTAAAACAAGATCAATGGTATGTCCATGTTCGTGTGTTGGACCATTGATATGTTGGATGAGTTCGAATGAGTCTATGAGTTGCAGAAAGTCAGTGGCCAGGTGATGGGAAGGACAGCAGACATGAATATTAAAATCACCCAGGAGTAGCAGATTATCCACAGTGGGAACTATATTAGACAGAAATGTCCCAAATTCCTGAATAAAGTCCTTATTATATTTTGGTGGTCTATAAATAAGGGCACAGGTCACTGGGCTAAGTAGGTGAATGGTAAATAGTTGTAATTCAAAAGTATAAAATTGGGTAGTCGGCAACAGTTTACATCTAAAACGCTTATTAAACACTGTAGCTACTCCTCCCCCACGGCCTACTAACCTGGGCGAGCTGAAATAGACACAATCGACTGGGGATAAATCAGACAGAGAATCCAACTCGCCAGGATTAAGCCAGGTTTCCGTCAGAAATAGGAAATCTAAATCATGAGATGTAAAAAAGTTATTTAAAATAAATGATTTGTTGCAGATAGATCTTGCGTTTACCAGTGCCAGTTTCAGCTGTTGCGAACCGGTATCTTTGAGCACAATTGGTAGTTTGACATATTCCAGCGTGCGAAGGTTCCGAAGGTCGACACCTCTGTTGACACGGCGATGACGGTGGGGGCTCCGTACGTCCGAGCGCCGGGCTGGACCATGACCGGTAGAGTGTAGCTCCGAGATGCTATTGTGTTTGTTCGAGCAATAGCTTCCTGGCCAGGCGCCAAATATCCGTGGGGAAGAAGCTCCGCGTCTCTTTAGTCTAACAAGAAGTCCGCTGCGTTTTCCTCGTTTTCTGGCACGTTTTTTACGACGCAAACAGCAGTCCGTTGAGTGACAGCTGATCGCAGGAAAGATGGAAGAAGCCCGTGAGTTGAAGAAATAATCCTCACTCGGACTGCGTCCGCAGCAGTCCGCCGAAGAGAGACGTAAATAAAGGAGCGCTTGGCGATCGTAGGTGAGTACCGAAGTAGTTTCAGTCACCAACCAGTAAATCGACCATATTAATACATGTAAAACAAATAACGTTGGCATCCGACGGCAAGCCAGCAAACAGACCGGCGCCATCTTGGTCACGTGTTATAATCTAGAGCTGCTGTAAAGCCAGAACACCCTGTTCTTCACCGGAGTAGCGTGCCATCCTCAAAACGCGATGAACTATCAGTCTGTGAACGGCACATATGAGGTGTTTCTGGGTGTTTCTCCCTCATTTCTGCTCCAAGGTCTTGATTGTGGCATTTCTTTGAGGTTTAGAATCCAGTATTCGTGTAATTCTTTTTTCTTTTATGAATTTAATAAAGAACTCTTTTTTTCGTGAAAAGAGGTCCATGTACTTTTGCGTCCATTAGTTTTTCATTTTTTTGACCCGTAATTGAAAAACGAAAAATTGACGGTTGTTGTATTTTTAAAACGCAAAGTTAAACAACAAAATTTAAATTTGAACTGTACACACCAAATGCTGCTCCAAAAAAAATATATATAGACTAAAATATATCTTTTTGTTTATGACTTTTTGCCTCTTTATTAAACATTTAATATGTACACAAATTAATATGGATTTTTTTTTTTGTTGATTTTACTGGTTTTCTAAGGCCAAATTAGAACCCAATGATATTTTTCCCACAGTGCTGAATTAGAAGAGCCTCTGGAACAGGGGTCTCCAACACGTCGCTCGCGAGGTAACAGTAGCTCGTGGTCTGATTGGAGGTAGCTCGTCAAGGAGCCATTCACATATCGCTCAAGTTTGTTATTTCAAATGTATGCGCGCAGCAAGCGTGCTCATAGTTGAAGCGACGCGCAAATTTTTTCCAGGAGCATCAAAATGAAAAAATCTCAACTTTTCAGAATGTTGAAATGTCCAAACGCACCGCAGGTCATGTGACAAGAGACAACCAATCAGCTTCACCCTTTCCATAACAACATTGAAAGCTCAGTCAACATAAAGGATGTGGTGCACCCAAACACTACAGGTGTTTTTCTCTTCTCCATAAATAAATCTTGTAGCAGAGCTACAGCAAGCATTTTTCGATGGTGGAAATCCATTAGCTAACTAAAACTTCTTTGTCATTGTGGAGAGCGCAGTGCATGGTCGCATAGCAACGACAGAGAGGTGATTTATAGGTGATTATAGGCTAATGATAATAAATGCGTCTGAAAAAATAACAATGCATTTTAAAGGTTCCCTAGAATGGTTTTTATTTTTATTGTATAATGTTTTCTGGGTTGCCCTTATAATGTTAGTAAGTTTTTTAGATCAAAAATAGTCATAATTTAGAAATAAAAGGCATTTTTCTTAGCCTGATTTTAGCCCTGAGCCCAAACGCTCTTTTTCAAGGGGCGTGTCTGCTGTGTGGAACCGGCCTCTGCTGTGATTGGCTGACATGCTTGCATATGAAATAGCTACGTATTACATGTGAAACTCTCTCGAATACTTTTACTACAGATATTATACGTTTTTACTATTACAGCTATCAAGATTAACGAATCGTGAGATGTTTTTAAAGTATTTAGATCTATTCCCATCACATAAAATGTTGCCGTGATGAGCATTGAGCAAACAGATGACGGTGTGTTGATCGCGAGAATAAAGATCTTATCATTGCAACGCAGTTTCTGCACTCTCTCTAATGCTTTCACCAATGCAAACACGATGATGTAAATATAGTATTGAACGATTTTGAGAGAAAGATTACCTGTCTGAACTTGAACAATTACACATCAGAAAGTGTTGCTTGGTAGCTTGATCGATTTATTTTCAGACTCATCGAGGCCAGCTCTGTATTGGCCCAAGTTGAAGAAACAGTCTCGTCGGTGAAATGTTTGGAAATTTCCAGAGAAAATAAAATTAACCCATTGTTTCTTCAGAGGCTCGGATGAAGAAACTAAGTACTTCTGTGTTCATTTGTACATCCAAACACTGAACAACTGCCATGCTTCGGCTGCGTAGTTCTGCCTGTCATTGAACATGGGCTGGCATATGCGGATTTTTGGAGGCGTACATATTAATGATCCCGACTGTTGCGTCACAGTCGGTATTATGTGGAGATTCGCAATTTTTCAGGGGTGTTTTTCAAAAACGAGATTTAAGTAAGAAGGAGAAAACAATGGTGTTTGAGACTCACTGTATGTCATGTCCATGTACTGAGCTCTTGTTATTTAACTATGCCAAAATAATTTCAATTTCACATTCTAGGGCACCTTTAATTGTTTATTAATAATATTAATTGGATTTTGGTCTCGGTTTCTGGTTTGAGTGCACGCTGGCGCGTTTAGTTGCCGCTACTCATCTGTGAATTTTTAATCTTTTAAAGCTTTGATTTTGTACTTGTATTACTTGATTATGGATTTTCACTCATCCAACCATTAATGCTTAGTGAGAGAACACGTATCTACCTCCGGCTTCTACTCTGCTCTGTTCCTGAAACTGCTTACCATGTGGACCAACGCTATCTATAATAATAATTATAATAATACATTTTATTTAAAAGGTGCCTTTCTGACACTCAAGGTCACCGTACAGGCATACATAAAAGTTAATACAATAAACAATTAATAAAGTTAAAATTAAGAGTAGATTAAAATCAATTTAAAATCAAGTAAAAATTGCAGATGAATGGGTGCTACAACAAATAGGCTTGTTTAAACAAAAAGGTTTTGAGTCCAGTTTTGAAATGAGGGAAAGAATCCATGTTTTTGAGATGAAGTGGAAGGGAATTCCAAAGGCGGGGTGCAGAGCGGCTGAATGCTCTGCTCCCCATTGTGGCAAGACGGGCAGGTGGGACAGACAGATGTAGTGTGGAGGAGGATCTAAGAAAACGAGATGGAGTGGAAACATGTAGGAGATCAGACAAATAAACGGGAGAGTGGTTGTGGATGGCTTTGAATGTCAGCAAGAGGACCTTAAACTGAATACGGAACTGGATAGGGAGCCAGTGAAGCTGCTGGAGGACTGGAGTGATGTGATGGATGGAGGGGGTACGGGTAATGATTCGGGCAGCAGAATTTTGGACTAGTTGAAGTTTACGGAGTGATTTGTGAGGGAGGCCCAGAAGAAGTGTATTGCAGTAGTCTAGGCGGGAGGTGACAAGGCTGTGGACCAGAATGGCAGCAGGGAGGGAGGGGCGAAGACGATTAATGTTACGTAAGTGGAAGTAAGCTGACCGGATGATGTTATTGATGTGAGGTTGAAATGATAGTGTGCTGTCAAGGATGACACCCAGACTCTTAACCTGAGGGGAAGGTGAAATAGAGGAATTATCAATTTTGATGGAGAAACTGTTAGTTTTGGCTAATGTGGATTTGGTACCAATGAGGAGAACCTCGGTTTTACCACTGTTAAGCTTAAGAAAGTTGAGGGTAAGCCAGGATTTTATTTCTGCAATGCAATCAGTGAGGGTAGTGAGTGGAAGAGTGGATGTGGGTTTTGAGGTGAGGTAGAGCTGGATGTCATCCGCGTAGCAGTGAAAATTAACATTGAATTTACGGAGAATATTTCCAAGGGGAAGAAGGTAGATAATAAAAAGAAGGGGCCCCAGGACAGATCCCTGGGGTACACCTGTAGTGACGGTAGATGAAGTAGATTTAAATGACTTAAGCTGAATGAACTGAGTGCGGCCAGAGAGGTAGGATGTGAGCCAGTTTAGTAAAGTGTGGGTAATACCAATGGATGACAATCTTTTGCGGAGGGTGGTATGACAAATAGTGTCAAAGGCCGCACTCAGGTCAAGGAGAATGAGGATAGTGAGTAGTCCAGAGTCAGTATCTACGTTTGGTTTGCACTCATCTGGATTCTATCAATAATCCTCCACCAACCCGTTGCTGGTCTGTACCAGTATACAGTCGCCGAGCTCCTCTGAATTCGCCATCTACCTGGATCTCGATCGGCTCCACTACATCCCGATTTGGACAACGTTCATCCTTTCCGCCGGAGATACATCCACCGCGAGTCACGTAGGAACTATCACTATGGAAACTCCACTGCAATTAAATCCTTCTGGTCCACTTCTCGTCGTCCTCACAGGAATTCCAGCCGGGCAGCTGATCATTCTTTGCTGGCCAGCCTAGCCAGGTCGGCTAATACCACGTATGGATGTGGCAACACTACCGTCAACTTTGGCTTCCTCAATATCCGCTCTCTCACTGGAAAGTGTCATATCATTCACGATCTCATCAATGATCGTGACCTTGATTTTATGTGTTTATCTGAAACCTGGCAACAGCCAAATGACTTTTCCCAAATTAATGACGCTACTCCTCCGGGGTTTGTTTACCTTTGCAAACATTTGGTTCTCGCGGAGGAGGTCTCGCGATAATCCATCGCGAGAAATGGAAAGTCTTGCCGGTGTCTGTTCCTGATTTTAATACATTTGAGTCTTTGGTTTTTAAATTACAAGGACCAATCCCAACGATCATTACATCAGTCTACCGTCCCCCTAAGCCACACAAGGACTTTTTGCTTGAATTTTCGACTTTGCTCACTCACTTATCTACACTTTCATCTAATGTAATGGTGCTTGGGGACTTTAACATACATTTGGATAATAGCAATCTTCTTCTCACCAAAGACTTCTCATCTTGTCTGGACAGCTTTGGATTTAGTCAATACATCAACTGTGCAACTCATTCCAAAGGTCACTGCCTGGATTTACTGTGCTGCTCTGGACTTACTCCTCTTAACTGTGCAGTTGACAGTCTCCTTATCACCGATCATTTCTTTACACCGATCATTTCTTTACTTCTTTTAGTGTTACACTTCAGCTCTCCTCTACCAAACCAACCCGGTCTATCTCCTTTAAGAATATCAAGGACATTAATCCTGATGATACTCTCTCCTCCTGCATTGATAATCTCCTTACCGGATGACCTGGTTACTCACTATAATGATCAATTAGCTTTTATTTTAAACTCCCTTGCTCCAGTTAAAACTCGTTCGGTTTCTTTCACTCAGTCAGCTCCCTGGTTCACCCCTCAACTCCGGACTCTGAAAACTAAATCCAGACTGTTTGAGCGCCTTTACAGGAAAACTGGTCTTACTATCCATAAAGAAATGCATAAAGCTCATATATCTCATTACAAGGACTCAATCGCACAAACCAAATCACATTACTATGGTCTAATTAACTCCAATAGAGGCAACACTAAGTCACTGTATTCCATACTTAATAAGATTCACCAGCCACCTAATTCTCTTCCTTCGCACATGTACTCTACTGCCACTTGTAATGACCTCTTGATATTTTTTAATGATAAGACTCGTAACATCCATTGTCACATTGATCCTAACATCCTTCCATTTTCCTCATATGATCCTCCCCAACCATTACAATTATTATCCATTTTTCAACTTCCCAGTCTCTCTGAGATTGCTGAAACAATTTGTAAGTCAAAGCCTTCTACCTGTCTGTTAGATCCCCTTCCCACTAATTTGGTTAAATCTTGCCTCCCCTCCCTGCTCCCCCTTATTTCCATCATTATACATGCATCTCTTACCACTGGTATTGTTCCTTCACTCTTCAAAACTGCTGCTGTCACTCCGATACTTAAGAAGCCTGGTTCAGATCCAAATATTTGCAATAATTTTCGTCCCATTTCTAATTTACCCTTCATTTCTAAAATTTTAGAAAAAATAGTTGCTGCTCAACTCCACACTTACCTCACCCACAACTCCCTCTATGAACCTTTTCAGTCTGGATTCCGTCCACTACATAGCATAGAAACTGCACTCCTCAAAATAACTAATGATCTTCTCATTGCAGCTGATTCTGGTCTGTTATCCATCCTGGTTCTCCTTGATCTGAGTGCGGCCTTTGACACAATTTCTCATTCCATCCTCCTCCATAGGTTATCCTCCATTGGCATTGTTAACACTCCTTTACATTGGTTTCAGTCCTACCTATCTGGCCGCACTCAGTTTACCTTATCTAATATCCTTATCACTATCAAATCCTTCAGTTCCCAGCCGTCTCCAGTCACCTCAGGAGTGCCACAGGGCTCTGTCCTGGGGCCCTTCCTCTTCATCACATACATTTTACCACTTGGCAATATTTTCCGTAGATTTAATATTCAATTTCACTGTTTCGCGGATGACACCCAGCTCTATCTTTCCAGTAAACCAAATTCCATATTTCCTCCCTCTTCCCTCATCTCCTGCATACAAGAAATAAAATCCTGGCTAAGTTCTAATTTCTTAAAATTGAACACTGATAAAACAGAACTTCTTGTCATTGGCACTAAAAATACACTCTCTAAATTTGACAGTTTCCCCCTCCCCTCAGGTCAAGAGTCTGGGTGTCATCCTCGACAGTACACTATCTTTTCAATCTCATATTAATAGCATCACACGGTCTTATTATCACAAGCTTATTTCCATCTCCGTAATATCAACCGTCTCCGCACCTCACTTACCATTGACTCTGCTTCCATCCTTGTTCACAGCCTGGTTACTTCGCGTATTGACTACTGTAATTCTCTTCTTTTTGGTCTCCCTCATAAAACCCTACATAAGCTCCAGTTGGTCCAGAATTCGGCAGCACGTGTTATAATCAAACCTCCCTTTTCTCACCATATTACTCCTATTCTTCAACAATTACATTGGCTACCAGTTCAACGTAGAATTGGGTTCAAAATTCTAGTGCTTACTCACAAGGCCATCCATAATCTCGCTCCTCCTTACATCTCTGACCTCCTCCATGTTGTTACCCTGTCCCGTACTCTCCGTTCCTCTTCTTCCACTCATCTCTCTGTTCCTTCTGTCCGCCTCAGTACTATGGGGAGCAGAGCCTTCTGCTGCTCTGCACCCAAACTGTGGAACTCTCTTCCATCTCACATTAGGAACATAAACTCGCTCACAGAATTCAAATCCATACTCAAGACTTACCTGTTCAAAATATCTTATTTACTGTGAAACATCCATTGTCCTGTTTACTTGTATTTGTGCTATGTTTTATGTTTTATTTTATTCTCTTGATTAATTTCAAATATTCTGGTGTTTTTACTTTGTACAGCGACCTTGAGTGTCCAGAAAGGCGCTTTTAAATAAAATGCATTATTATTATTATTATTATAAGCTAGTGTTTTCTGAAACAAATCAGTGTCGGCTGCAAACATATATCCATCTCAGCTGTAAAGCGGATGCACCTTTAGAGAGATTTTGGAGATTTGAAAGAATGTGCATATGATATGTTGGTATATATGAAATATGATACAAAATATTAGTATTACAAGAATCTTCCCTAGTCCTCTTCATCAGAAACCAGTCCACGTTTAGGACAAAGACTCGTAAATCAATGACAGAGCAACTTTTCCGCCTGGAACTTCTACCCTTCTTATTGGTCGAGCCAATGAGAGGTGGGACACGTTCTCTAAGGCTATAAATTGCATCCACACAACAAACTCCCCCGCTGGTCTTACGCGCTCTGACCTCCTTGCCTACGTCTGCCTTAGTCATGTAGTCTCTGATACGATTTCCCCTCGGGAAATCCTTTCTTTTGTTTGTTTAAAAGTTTTGTTTTCTTTAAGTTTCCAACCTAATTCATCTCACAGGAGAGGAGATGAATTCAGCCGAATTTGGTAATGTTGCCTCAAAGACTTTAAACCTCTGTTCAAAGCGCGCGCCGAACGCCACGTGACGCGCGCACACGGAACAAAGAACATCCATTCCGCTCATGCACGCGGCCGGGACAGGCCGTTTTAGGAACACGCTACAAGACACAGAGAGACCAAGAAACTTGTGCAAGTATATTTCTGTATCAGCTTCTAGGAAGCTTTAAGATGATGTTTTTCGTGTTGTTTCAGAGAGGTTACTGTCTGGGTGAACTTTGTCAATGCTATCTCTAGTTCCGGCTGGTCTTACTCTCACTCTTGCCAGAATGTGATTCCTTCGTGAGTTCCCTTTGGGGATCTCTTTCTTTTGTTTTGTTTCTAGTTTAGTTTATGTTTTTCAGTCTTAGATAAGTCTCCGTGTTTAATTCCAATCGACGATTGAAAAGAACACCGCGTGACATATCTCTTCAGCAAATCCATCTACAAGGGACCTTTAAACGAGCGCGCACTCACTTTGAAGGAGAAACACGCGCATGTGACCACGTGACGCGCAGGACCGAGAGACACACACATGCTTCTTCACCAGCCATGCAAAGAGTGCCTACCTGTGCAAGTATTCGTGTTTGATCACGCTTTTAAGATGTGTTGAAGTCTTGTTGTCTCTCAAAGGCCTGTGTCTATGCGAATTTGCTATTTAGTAAGATCCTCGGGTCTCTCTAAAACTCCCTCGTGCATAACTGCAACTTTCTAAAAATTCTCTCTCTCTCTCTGTCTCTATGCATTTCTCGTTCATCGATGCCTTATCGTGTTTTGTTGCTTATTATGTTTGTAATGTTTGTGTGTTTCGTTGTTTATTATGTTTGTAAATACATATATCCCATGTAACCGTAGTAAATCCATAGGCTAGTTATTTCTTATTAAATTTCATGATACTCATTTGATGGATTTACTGTCTGCTCATAATTCCGGTCCTTGAAATGTCTAGATCAAAAGCTACGAGCTTTACAAATTAAAGATACTTTAAAGAGTAGTTGTTTATAGGGCGGGAAAGCTAATTCTTGTGGCCACAGAATTAATTTTCCTAAACTCTATAAATTAATTGAGCTAATTAATTTTACCTGTTTGTGAAATGTGGTCCGTGTAATTAATTGCAATCAACTTGTGGTTAATCGCAAGGATTCACATGCATGCAGGTAACAGGACATATCATCCCTTACCGGGAGTTTTACTAAAATGTAAAGTTGATCTGGTCCGAACCTGTATGAATAATTATTAATTATGAATTGTTAATTATTGTATACAAATTCCCCAAAATCGACCGGTTCATACCTTACAAATGTTTTATTTTTATATAACCTAACCTTTTACAGTTTTGGAAATTAATTTTTGTATGTGAAGTCTTTTTTTTTGTTGCTTATTCTATTTTACTGAGCTTTTTTCTCCTAAAAAAAAGGACTTTAAAGATACAAGTAAATGTCGTTTTTTTTAGAAAATTCAAGAAATGACAAAGAACTGATATTTACAAATCTGAGAACGCGAATTATGATATTGTGGGTCGGCCCTCAGTTTATTAATCCGTGGGCACGATTTGTTAAACCGATCGACGGAACAGTCACTACGTTTACAAGCTGTCAATATTCGTGTTATGGTCGGGTTAATGACACTATTCGGGTTTCTGAAACATTCGGAATAACCCGTTTACATGTGTGAGCAGAGAGAGTTACTCCAATATACATGGAATTTGTAATCAATTGGCAATATCCCGACGTAAACGGCGACGTACGGTTAGCGTCTGGACGTACGGACAACCTTAAGACGCAATATGCGTCAGTTCCGATTCTTCTTCCTGTATCCAAAGACAACAACAACAGCAGCAGCACGCGGATAATGGATAGTTCGGGGCAGATAGCGATCGCCTTTGAAATAGATCAAAATTAATTTCCTCCTCGCTCCAAAAGTATGGTGCTGTGCTGCGTCTCGCCATGTTTACCTCTACTTCTTGTTTACTTCCGGCATACTGCACGCGGGTTTTTGTATGCGCCAGACAGAAGTTCCTCTACTCAAAAGACCAAGATTCCTTGCGAATAGAACATGCGCAGAACACAAATCAATGTTCCTTTTGATGGGGATATGCCGCTACGCGTTTACATGACCAAATATTCAGGTTAGAAAAGGGGTACCCCAGGTATAATATTCGGGTTTTTAAAAACCAGTATATGAGCATATTCGGGTTTTTGCCTGTGTTTACATGGCCGTGCGCGACCGGGTTATTGCTAATATTCCGGTTTTGAACGGGTTATTGGCTGCATGTAAACGTAGTCAGTTTAAGAATTCGTGAGTAGGCCTACGGTTTATAAAATTGAGGGGACGGATTGCAAAACCGTCGCCATAGATTTTTTTTTTCACAGACTTTCATATTATTTAAATGTTCCGGGTCAAGTATATTTATATAGCGCAGAGATACAGGCATTTATCATTAAAAAAAATCCAGTTCTGTGTATCAGATAGTTACATAATATTTTACAGGTAGAGAGAATATTAGAACAAAACTGAATCTACATAAATTCTTTGTTATACGTTATGTCTGAAATTAAAGTATAGAGTGGTGCAGATATGACAGAGATACAAACCCCACCGTCTGGTTCTCTCGAGAATTTTAATTTATGAGTAGTATAAAAACTATGGTAAACATAACTTGATAGTTTGATGTTTTGTTCTACAACGTAAATGACACACACACATATTCATACCAAATGCAAGTTTTGAAGCAGTTATGATCTTTTTCTTTTTTAAAACGTACATTTTTAATAAGTAGATAAGTCAGTTTTGGATGTGAGTGTGTGCCGTTTATAATTAGTTATGTTAACCATATGCTTTATTTTACTCATAAATTGAAAACCCCCATTATAAAACCTCATAGGAAAATCTAGAAGGAAACAGTGGCAAATTCGATTTTAGTTTCTGACGTCATTCATGTGCCACTGTATTTTTGGAAATAAAAAAAGGCCAGCAGCTTACTTTTGATGATACAATAGGCTACTTGGAAGGATAAAATAATGTATTTTTGGCAGTGTTAGATTTTAAAAGACCAGATAAATTAAATAAATTAGAAATAAAAAAAATGCATTAAACTTGAGGTGGTTGAGGAAAGAACCCTGACATGATTGTAAAGTGCTTTGGGTGTAGGCTGCAGTAGTAAAGCGCTATATAAATGCCTTGTTTTATTTTATTAAATTCACACATTCATCACTGTGTGATTTTATTAGTGATTTATTATTATTCAGTCAAATATCACTGAATTGTTTTTTGTTTTAATTGAACATCCATAACGTAAAATTACATTTGCATTACATTTACTTTCAAAGCTTAAAATGAGAGCAGAAAAAGAGGGTTACAAGCCAGTGGATCAAGACAAATAAATAATTCTAAGCTTGTCAGATGAAACAGCATATATAGAAAACAAACCCACATTCCCACATTTAAGTGAATGTGTAACTGATTCTAATCTAGAACATTCCGCTACTGGATCTAACAACAAAATAATTGGATGAGGTAAATGCATAATTTAATAGAAGGAAACTAAAAGTACTTAAATTGAGCCTCCTTAAATTGTATAAAATAAATGTTATAAAACAGCAGATTTAAAGATGTTTGCTGATCCATGTTTTAAAGTCAGTAAGTTAAATTTGTGGTACTGACCATTTGTATAGGTTTATATAGAAAAACAAAAAAATATTCTGAAGACAAATGTTAAAACCCTTTGATTATACAAACAAAAGTAAATGTATTAGTAAGACACTTAGGTTTTGTTCCTTTTTATTTCTCGTAGAAATCAGTACATTACATACAACATTATTGGCCATATACAGTATATTAATAAAAACCCATTCAACCATAAACTACCCCATGACCAAACTTGATGGATTTCAATATATTTACATCTACACTTCAAGAATGAGTTTCTAACATCGTTGAACAACTCATTAACATTCACAGAGTTTTAATGGACTGACACCAAAATTGTTTCACAAGTGTTTTCGCTCACTTAGACAACAATGCTTCTTCTTATGAGTCAGTAGATTAGAGGAACAGGTGAAACTCTTCCCACATGAAGAGCACTGGTGCGGCTTCTCTCCAGTATGAACACTCTCGTGAGCTTTCAAGGATGATGAATGAGAGAAACTCTTTCCACAGTGTGAGCACTTGAATGGTTTCTCTCCTGTATGAATTCTCCGGTGTCTTTTTAAGTTGCTTAATGTATTAAAGCTCTTCCCACAATCAAAACACATATACAGTCTCACACCAGTATGAATACTTTGGTGAACTTGTAAATTTTTCAGTAGTGAAAAACTCTTTCCACAAAAAGAGCAAACATGAGCTTTCACACCAGCATGAACTTTAAGGTGTTCTCTTAAGTTTTGGTCAAAAACAAATGTTTTATCACACTGATCACAGCTGAATGATCTCACTCCAGTGTGAGAGTGCAGATGAGTGGTGAGAGAGCTTTTGGATGCATAACTCTTTCCACACTGAGTGCATGTGAACGGTTTTTCTCCAGTGTGAACTAGTAGGTGCCTCTTCAAGTGTCCTTTCAGAACGTAACTCTTTCCACACTCAATGCATATAAAAGGTCTTTCTCCAGTGTGAAATCTCATGTGTCTCTTTAGATTTGAATTATTGTTTAAACTTTTTCCACACTCAGAACAGGTGAAAGAATCTTTTTCACAAGTTTTTCGAGCACTTTTCTGTGTCAAATTCTTTTCAGTCTGTGAAACTATGTTTTCATCTTCATTTGCGAATTGATGCTGTTTGTCTTCATTCACTTCCATTGGGTCTAAAAATCAACATATTAAATTACCAGCATTTAAATAAAGGAAGACAATCGAGAAACATAAAAAAAACATTGTCAATTTAACATTGTATTGTTATATCTTATTATATCTTATCTTATTTCTCATCAGTCATTAAAGAGAACTAAGGAAGATTGACACCAACCTATTTGTTTCTCTGTACCTTCATCTTTTATTCTGCAGGGTTCTTCTTTAAACGCCATCTCCATCTTTCTCCTGGAGTGATTCCTCCTGCTTGCTCGCTGCTTCTTCTCCTGTGGGAATATTCCCCAGCATTTAAACTCATGAACAGCTGTAGGAGCGGCTTCACTGAATGAAGGTGTGAATTGTGGTCCGATTTAAAATGAACCGTTGGTTTCTTAAGCTCTACTGACTAACGATCATGTTCCCATGACAATGAAGGTGTGAAGGTTGTGCATTAATGCTGTGCGATATTTTATGTAATGTTTGAATGAAACCTGGTTATAAGATGTAACACAATATGAGCAACCGTGTTTTTTGAATACTCCCGAATTCTTTAACTGAATCAGTCTACGATAAATATGTAAAAGCAACACAGAAATCAGCTAGATGAGTTTGAAAGGGAAATAATAAAAAAAATTCTTAAGAATTATTTGAGCCAAACACGTACTATAATTGAGTGATTAGTGTGATGAGCAGCTGCTAAATGAGCAACATTTGACCAATCACCGCAGATTTGCGTCACGCAAAGGAGGTGTTTGGGAAAATGAAAAGTTAAATGAATCGTTTGAGAGTCGTTGAGCAAATCAGGTAAAAATAAATGCATAAGACAATTAAAGTGTTTTTTTGTCCTTGCATGCATGTGAAACTGTTTTTGGGAACTCCCCCCTAAACTTGATCACTCGAGCGTCACTCCACAGCGTCATCAGCGGTGCTCAAAGGATCTGTTTGGTTATTTAAGAAATTCATAATAAATAACAATAAAGCAAGATACCCTGTTGAAATTTAGGAGATGTGTGGTTTATTTAAACTGCAAATGTAAAGTATAAATTAATTGTATTGTGACTGATGTGAAGGGGGAGGAGAATTTATTTGTTTAAGTCTTTATACGAGAATTTATATATAAAAACACTATTAAGTATTTATTATTATTTATGTAGGCTACCACAGTATAAGTGTAACACCAACCAGCTTTTGTCATGTATTTTGTGAGAGAAAGCTGTTCACCAATAAAGAAAATAATACAATTACATTTTGGTCTCCATTACATAAAAATATGACCTACACACCATAAATCTTAAACTTGTGGTTTAACAGAAAACATGTGTACTGTATTCAGGGCCGGAGTGGGGCCACTTTTCAGCCCGGGAGTTTCAGGCCCAAGACCGGCCTACTTTTTCCATGGTAGTGTAAATTGGATAAATTAAGCAACAGTTCAGCTCTTATATTGTGTAGTTTTTATTAATACCATGGTTCAACAAATAATGTAAGATCAAGCTTGAGTTTTGTTATCAATATTTGCAAAATCTATGAATCACCATATATTGGGTGATTCATTCATTCATTCAAACCTTTATTTAACCAGGATAAAAACTCCTTGAGATTACAAATCTCTTTTACAAGAGTGTCCTGGCAAGTGGCAGCATTGCACGTACAAATAGTTACAAAAACACTTACAGGTAAATACATAGACACGCTTTCACTCATCATATTCAAACAACTATGTAATCATAGATCAAATTAATTTAAGAACAGTGACAAACAGACTGACTTTCTGCAAGATCCTTTAAAAAGCCTTTAAAGGAATAAAATGAAATCAACTCCTTCAACTTCAGCTCATTTTGTATCTGATTCCATGCTGATGGTGCTGCAAAACTAAAAGCCTTTTTTCCAAAAACAGTGCGGGCTTTAGGGACTGCCAATAAAAACAAATTCTGTGAGCGCAGGTAATATGTCCCTGCAGACCTTGGGATAATGTAAGTGTTCAGATAAGGAGGAAGGAGTCCTAATACTGCCTTATAAATAAAAAGATGCCAATGCATCCAACGCCGAATAGAGAGGGACAACCATCCTACCCGAGAATACAGTAAACAGTGATGAGTGCGAGATTTTAAGTTAGTGATGAATCTCAAGGCTCCATGAAACACAGTGTCCAAAGCATGAAGACAGTGGCCCTCATTTATCAAAAGTGCGTACACCAAATTTCCAGCGTACACCTGGTGTACACCCAAAACCACGGTGACTTTGAGATTTATCAATATGGACTTTGGCGTACGGCACGCTCAAATCCTACACCAGCTCAGGAGGTGGTGTACGCACGTTTGAGTTAGTGCGGAAATGTGCCGCAAAAACCTAACACCACAAAACGCACTGACAAACTAAAAGATATGATATATTATGACCCACTGCAAAAAAAAAAAAAAAAAAAAAAAAAAAAAACAACAAAGTAATTATAAACTTCAGTGTTTATTTTTGTGCAACATGGACTTCAATGTTTAATTTGTGTGACTTTACCAAAGCATTTGATTTGTAGGCATATGTATTCCTTCAGTTGCGAGCCTGTACGTTTTACCTGACGCCTCAGGGTAAGGCCCGGCTCGTGCGCACGGACTGGGTTCGGTAATGAAAGGCTTTCAATGACCAACAAATAATTCAGACTGACAAAATAATAAAAATGACATTCTTCTTCTTTTAAATAATAATAATAATAGTAATACAAATAATAATAACGACATTCTTCTTCTAAATAACAATAAACGTCATTAATAAAAAATCATAAGAATAAGAATACGAATATTACAAATTGTCATGCAATTATTAATGTGAATGAATGATACTCCACATCACATCATCATCATCACTATTGTACACCCCAATACATGTGACGTGATACGAAATGAAATGCTAATTGTTTCAAAACACGTGCTGTAAAGTAATGCATTGTGATAGGTCAAGTTTCTCTTCTTTGCCGTCTTCCGTGTGTCCAGACTTGAATATATTGGGGCGTGTTATTCTAATGACGATCGTTTTCAGCCGCGGCATTTATCAAGGGCAGGTATTGCGTACACCTGGATTTCAAAGGTACGCACAGCTTCATACATCAGGCGGTGAGAGGAGTGTAAGCATAATCTTACGCCAACATATACGCCCGTTTCTACGCAACAATGATAAATGAGGGCCATTGAGAGGTTGAATTCATGTATAAAATATCTCCATAGTCCAAGACAGATAAAAATGTTGCATTTACTAGTTGTTTTTTTGCTTCAAAAGATAAGCAGGACTTAATTCTAAAGAAGAAACCTAACTTCAATTTCAATTTTTTAACCAAATCTTGGACATGCATTGTAAAAGACAGTGATTGATCAATAGTGATGCCCAAATATCTGTAATGTGACACTTCTTCGATTTCTATACCAGAAAGTGTACAAATATTTGGGACGTAGTTTTTAGTTGATTTTCCCAGAGTAAAAGTCATAACTTTTTAGAGTTTTTTTAGAGTTTAAGACCAGTTTTAAAGTAGCCAAATTATATTGCAAAATGTTAAAAGCAGATTGTAAATTTGTGATTGCTTGACCTAATGTGGACCTAGAACAATAAAGAATAGTATCATCAGCATAGAAATGATATTTTGTATTTTTTATATTATTGCAGAGGTTATTTGTATAAATAATAAAAAGAAGAGGCCCAAGGATTGAGCCTTGAGGCACTCCTTTTAAAATATTTAGGGAAGCAGAAGTAAGGCCGTCTACTTGCACACATTGTGTTCTCCCTGATAAGTAACTATTGAACCATCCCACTGCTTGTTCTGATAGTCCAATAGAGATGAGTCTTTGAAGAAGTATTTTATGGTCCACTGTGTCAAAAGCTTTTGACAAGTCAATAAACAGTGCTGCACAGTGCTGCTTATTGTCCAAGATATTAACCAGGGGGTTGTTTCATAAAAGAAGCTTAGAAAAGCGGGGATTAAGCTCCAAAACCCGACTTGAATTAACCTAACAAATCAGTTGGGGCTTAAGGCGGTTTCATAAAAGGTAATTCAAGTTCACGCAATCTCACTAACTTGAACCAGGTTTATCTAGTCTAGATAATTGCGTGTGCACGCGTTTCTGAAGCAGCCCTAGAGGTCGATCGTGGATCAAATCGATCCACCACCAAACAGCGTATATTTTGTGCTGTTTTATGCATTTGTGACATGTCCCCCCCCCCCCCCCCCCCCCAGTGCAAAACTTACATTATACAGTTATATTCTCCATCTGTAAATGTTAGAAAGTCGTGCAAATGTATCCATTTTGCTGCTAATCTTCATATTGAACGAGCGCTGATGCGCGCATGCGCGCCAAATAGGTCTGCAATAATTCTGACTAAAATATACATTTTGCTTGGAAAATTAATATGCGATATTTTATAACACGAGGATTATCTTCTAATTATAATAATTTATCTTTAGGAAGTTGGATAAGTTTATGCAATACTTATTGTATACTTATTTAGAATGCTGAGAATTACAGCTTTTAATGCAATATTTTTTTTGAGAAAGCAAGAATCCCCAGTTTTAAATGAGTGGTTAGATTGGGTTTCTAAAGTACATTATGGAGAGGATAACATTAAATTAGGAACAAATGTGTACATTTTGAAAAGATATGTGCAACTCTAAAATCAAAGAATATTCCATAAAATAAAGGAATATATATTAGCCTACATTAACTAAATTTTTATGTAACCTTCCCTTTTATTTCTAGTTATTTGTTATTTTATTTATTTACTTATTTAATATTGAATATTTTATATTTGAATAATATTACTTCAATAACTATTAGGAATTATGTGTCCAAAATAAGATTTTGATATATGTGAATGTTATATTTTTATTTATGTATTGTTTTATTTATATGTATGTGTTGGTGGGTATTATCACAAAAGAAAAAAAAAGTAGAAGGAAAAATAAGGAATATTTATTGGGGGAAAATATGATGTCTTTAAAGGAACTGTCCATTTGTATAATTGTGTTAAATGTGTTTTAATTGAAAGACATAATAAAGTACATAATATATATATATATATATATATATATATATATATATATATATATATATATATATATATATATATATATATACACTCACCGGCCATTTTATTAGGTACACCTGTCCAACTGCTCCTTAACACTTAATTTCTAAGCAGCCAATCACATGGCGGCAACTCAGTGCATTTAGGCATGTAGACATGGTCAAGACAATCTCCTGCAGTTCAAACCGAGCATCAGTATGGGGAAGAAAGGTGATTTGAGTGACTTTGAACGTGGCATGATTGTTGGTGCCAGAAGGGCTGGTCTGAGTATTTCAGAAACTGCTAATCTACTGGGATTTTCACGCACAACCATCTCTAGGGTTTACAGAGAATGGTCCGAAAAAGAAAAAACATCCAGTGAGCGGCAGTTCTGTGGGCGGAAATGCCTTGTTGATGCCAGAGGTCAGAGGAGAATGGCCAGACTGGTTCGAGCTGATAGAAGGGCAACAGTGACTCAAATAACCACCCGTTACAACCAAGGTGGGCAGAAGAGCATCTCTGATCACAGTACGTCGAACTTTGAGGCAGATGGGCTACAGCAGCAGAAGACCACACCGGGTGCCACTCCTTTCAGCTAAGAACAGGAAACTGAGGCTACAATTTGCACAAGCTCATCGAAATTGGACAATAGAAGATTGGAAAAACGTTGCCTGGTCTGATGAGTCTCGATTTCTGCTGCGACATTCGGATGGTAGGGTCAGAATTTGGCGTCTACAACATGAAAGCATGGATCCATCCTGCCTTGTATCAATGGTTCAGGCTGGTGGTGGTGGTGTCATGGTGTGGGGAATATTTTCTTGGCACTCTTTGGGCCCCTTGGTACCAATTGAGCATCATTGCAACGCCACAGCCTACCTGAGTATTGTTGCTGACCATGTCCATCCCTTTATGACCACAATGTACCCAACTTCTGATGGCTACTTTCAGCAGGATAATGTGCCATGTCATAAAGCTGGAATCATCTCAGACTGGTTTCTTGAACATGACAATGAGTTCGCTGTACTCAAATGGCCTCCACAGTCACCAGATCTCAATCCAATAGAGCATCTTTGGGATGTGGTGGAACGGGAGATTCGCATCATGGATGTGCAGCCGACAAATCTGCGGCAACTGTGTGATGCCATCATGTCAATATGGACCAAACTCCCTGAGGAATGCTTCCAGCACCTTGTTGAATCTATGCCACGAAGAATTGAGGCAGTTCTGAAGGCAAAAGGGGGTCCAACCCGTTACTAGCATGGGGTACCTAATAAAGTGGCCGGTGAGTGTATATGTCACAGTCTTCGTCTGCACCTGTCTGTCTTCGTCTTCACTACACTCCCCATAATCCTCCTTGTCTCCACACCTGAACTCACTCCCTCACTTACCAGCCTGTTCCTCGTTATCATCATCCGTGTCACCTGTCTTCACCTTGTTAGTCTTCATTTGTATCTGTATTTAGTTCCTTCAGTTCTGTCTGTCCTTTGTCGGTTCTTGTTTATGTTACTTAGTGTTTGTATTTGGGTAACCTTCTGCCTGTCTGTAACCGTGCGAATATTTGTGATTTAGTAAGTAAAGTTTATTGAAATTGGATCTCTGACTTCAGCCTCTTCATCTGCCCACAACACACCCGTGACAGAAGAACCGAACCCCATGTGCAAGATTCCCCTCTGCTCAAGCATCTCACTTCTGATTCTACAGGATGTGCTGGGACCGAATTGCTACGCTGGTCCAGGAGAGCCGCGATCTTTTTGATTTCAGTCTCCGGTTCTGTTTCTTGGCCAAGGACTTAAACCTAGGAGACGAAACCCTCAAAGCCTGCTATTTAATCGGAGCTAAGTACATCGACCCTCGACCACTCCCGAACTGCACAGGTCTGAGCTGGAGAGATGCAGTCGCCGTGTGCGTGGATAGTTTAGTCCCCAAGGAGACTGTTCCCACCAAACAGGAATTCTGTGTTCACCCCAGACCAACCTCTGAGATCTCCTTACCCAGAGTACGCAAGCTGGTTTCGATGAGTGCCGACCTGACTGCCAAAGTGTTGGATCCTCTGCTTATGACCGTCCGAGGGGCTTTCAAACATGCCATTCCTCATCAGGCTCCATCCCGCAAGTCTGCTCTTCTGGTTCCGTCCAGCCCAGCCAAGCCCTCACCGCTGGTTCCGTCCAGTCCAGCCGAGCCCTCACCGCTGGTTCCGTCCAGCCCAGCCGAGCCCTCACCGCTGGTTCCGTCCAGCACAGAGCCTTCACCGCTGGTCCCGTCCAGCACAGAGCCTTCACCGCTGGTCCCGTCCAGCACAGAGCCTTCACCGCTGGTCCCGTCCAGCACAAAGCCTTCACCGCTGGTCCCGTCCAGCACAGAGCCTTCACCGCTGGTCCCGTCCAGCACAGAGCCTTCACCGCTGGTCCCGTCCAGCACAAAGCCTTCACCGCTGGTCCCATCCAGCACAAAGCCTTCACCGCTGGTCCCGTCCAGCACAAAGCCTTCACCGCTGGTCCCGTCCAGCACAGAGCCGTCCAGCACAGAGCCTTCACCGCTGGTCCCGTCCAGCACAGAGCCTTCACCGCTGGTCCCGTCCAGCACAAAGCCTTCACCGCTGGTCCCATCCAGCACAAAGCCTTCACCGCTGGTCCCGTCCAGCACAAAGCCTTCACCGCTGGTCCCATCCTGCACAGAGCCGTCCAGCACAGAGCCCTCACCGCTGGTCCCGTCCAGCACAGAGCCCTCACCGCCAGAGACTGTCCAGCCAGAGACTGTCCAGCCAGGGACCGTCCAGCCAGGGACCGTCCAGCCAGGGACCGTCCAGCCAGGGACCGTCCAGCCAGAGACCGTCCAGCCAGAGACCGTCCAGCCAGAGACCGTCCGCCACGTCCAGCCAGAGCTTCACGTCAGCCACGTCCAGCCAGAGCTTCACGTCAGCCACGTCCAGCCAGAGCTTCACGTCAGCCACGTCCAGCCAGAGCTTCACGTCAGCCACGTCCAGCCTGAGCTTCACGTTCCCTGCAGCCCTGCCGAGCCTGAGCTTCCCTGCAGCCCTGCCGAGCCTGAGCTTCCCTGCAGCCCTGCCGAGCCTGAGCTTCCCTGCATGCCTGCCGAGCCAGAACCTTCCCCGCTGGTCCCGTCCAGCCCTTCAGAGCCTTCTTCGCTGGTCCCGTCCAGCCCTCCAGAGCCTTCACCGCTGGTCCCGTCCAGCATAGCCGGGCCTTCACCGCTAGCCCAGCCAGAGACTGTTCACGTTCCATCTGCCCAGCCAGAGACTGTTCACGTCCCGTCTGCCCAGCCAGAGACTGTTCACGTCCCGTCTGCCCAGCCAGAGACTGTTCACGTCACGTCTGCCCAGCCGGTCCCAGAGCCTGTCCCTCATCCAGTCACTCTCCCCAAGAATTTTTTGGGGGGGGGCCATAGGTCACCGCCATGGCCACCCGAGGGGGTCTCTCCGCCATGGCCACCCGAGGGGGTCTCTCCGCCATGGCCACCCGAGGGGGTCTCTCCGCCATGGCCACCCGAAGGGTCTTCACCGCCATGGCCACCCGAGGGGGTCTCTCCGCCATGGCCACCCGAAGGGTCCTCTCCGCCCTGGCCGCCTTCACGTCCTGCTCCGCCCTGGCCGCCTTCACGTCCTGCTCCGCCCTGGCCGCCTGCACGTCCTGCTCCGCCCTGGCCGCCTGCACGTCCTGCTCCGCCCTGGCCGCCTGCACGTCCTGCTCCGCCCTGGCCGCCTGCACGTCCTGCTCCGCCCTGGCCGCCTGCACGTCCTGCTCCGCCCTGGAGGCTTCCCCTCCTAGGTTGGTCACGCCCTGGCCAGCCTTCAGGGCGCCCGCCCCCCCACCCCTTTGATGTTCTACGGCGCGAGGTCGCGCCTTGTTGAGGGGGGCGTTCTGTCACAGTCTTCGTCTGCACCTGTCTGTCTTCGTCTTCACTACACTCCCCATAATCCTCCTTGTCTCCACACCTGAACTCACTCCCTCACTTACCAGCCTGTTCCTCGTTATCATCATCCGTGTCACCTGTCTTCACCTTGTTAGTCTTCATTTGTATCTGTATTTAGTTCCTTCAGTTCTGTCTGTCCTTTGTCGGTTCTTGTTTATGTTACTTAGTGTTTGTATTTGGGTAACCTTCTGCCTGTCTGTAACCGTGCGAATATTTGTGATTTAGTAAGTAAAGTTTATTGAAATTGGATCTCTGACTTCAGCCTCTTCATCTGCCCACAACACACCCGTGACAATATATACACTCACCGGCCACTTTATTAGGTACACCTGTCCAACTGCTCGTTAACACTTAATTTCTAAGCAGCCAATCACATGGCGCCAACTCAGTGCATTTAGGCATGTAGACATGGTCAAGACAATCTCCTGCAGTTCAAACCGAGCATCAGTATGGGGAAGAAAGGTGATTTGAGTGACTTTGAACGTGGCATGATTGTTGGTGCCAGAAGGGCTGGTCTGAGTATTTCAGAAACTGCTAATCTACTGGGATTTTCACGCACAACCATCTCTAGGGTTTACAGAGAATGGTCCGAAAAAGAAAAAACATCCAGTGAGCGGCAGTTCTGTGGGCGGAAATGCCTTGTTGATGCCAGAGGTCAGAGGAGAATGGCCAGACTGGTTCGAGCTGATAGAAGGGCAACAGTGACTCAAATAACCACCCGTTACAACCAAGGTGGGCAGAAGAGCATCTCTGAACGCACAGAACGTCGAACTTTGAGGCAGATGGGCTACAGCAGCAGAAGACCACACCGGGTGCCACTCCTTTCAGCTAAGAACAGGAAACTGAGGCTACAATTTGCACAAGCTCATCGAAATTGGACAATAGAAGATTGGAAAAACGTTGCCTGGTCTGATGAGTCTTGATTTCTGTTGCGACATTCGGATGGTAGGGTCAGAATTTGGCGTCTACAACATGAAAGCATGGATCCATCCTGCCTTGTATCAACGGTTCAGGCTGGTGGTGGTGGTGTCATGGTGTGGGGAATATTTTCTTGGCACTCTTTGGGCCCCTTGGTACCAATTGAGCATCGTTGCAACGCCACAGCCTACCTGAGTATTGTTGCTGACCATGTCCATCCCTTTATGACCACAATGTACCCAACTTCTGATGGCTACTTTCAGCAGGATAATGCGCCATGTCATAAAGCTGGAATCATCTCAGACTGGTTTCTTGAACATGACAATGAGTTCGCTGTACTCAAATGGCCTCCACAGTCACCAGATCTCAATCCAATAGAGCATCTTTGGGATGTGGTGAGAGAGACTATATAGGGCGGCATTCGTCAAACTGACAGTTTTATTGCCCCCCTATGATTGGTTCCCGCCCTAAGCCCCGCCCCTTTTACCCCTCCCACCCACTTCCGGTCTGACCATCTGGAGCGTGGGAATTTTCCCACGCTAGCTCCGCCCCTTCCCACCCCCACAACCCCCACTTCCGGAGAGATCATGTGACCGTGGGAATTCTCCCACGCTAGCTACGCCCCTTCCCACCCCCACCACCCCCACTTCCGGACTGGACACCTGCTGTACACCTGTTACGAACATCTATCTTGTTCAAAACAATACATTTGAATCTTTTTAAGAAGAATGACAGAAAACAGAGATAGGTTTAGTGTTTTTTATTAAAGAAAGGGTTTTTCACGTTTACATTTGAAATCTTTTTTACTTTCACACATTTGTAAAAATGATTAAATAGGATTTTCTCAAATTGCATCAAGCAAATAGTTCTATTTTCCATCATACATTTAAAAAAGTTGTACTTTTCACATAACACAGTGCTTAAAACCATTAAGACCGTTTATATCACTAAGACCAGTACAGGTATTTTACCTTCACACATTATTTTGTAAAATGTTCCATTTTATATAAACCAGCTGTTTAAAAGGTGTTTTCTTAAAGTTATCTTAATGTTTTAGTATGAAAGCATCTAAAACAACGTGTATTAAAATTATATCATGCAAATAGATCTAATTACTATATTTGAAGAAGTATTTTTTCACAATTACCTAGTGTTTAAAGCCATTAAGACCAGTACAGGTATTTACCTTCACACATTATTTTGTAAAATGTTCTTAAAGTTATCAAAATGTTTTAGTATGAAAACATCTAAAACAACACGTATTAACATGATATCAAGCAAATAGTTCTATTTTCTAACATATATTTGAAGAAAAGTTGTACTTTTCACATAACACATAGTGCTTAAAACCATTAAGTCAATTTATATCATTAAAACACATTACATGTCTTTACTTTATTGAGTAAAATGTTCCATTTTACATAAGACAACTGTTTTCAATCACAATAATAACTAAAACAGCCTGTATTAAAATTATATCAAGTAAATAGTTATGTTTTCTTAATAAACCATCTAAATCCGCATGTATTAAAATGACATCAGACAAATAGGTCTATTTTCTATCATACATTTCACATAACACGTATAATGCTTAAAACTATTAAGCCCATTTATATAATATCATTAGTGTTCATACACTTAAAACATTAATGAAAACGTTTAAAGAGTGTTTTCTTAAAGTTATCAAAATGTTTTAGTATTAAAACATCTAAAACACCATTTTAAAAATGTTAAAAGGTCAATGTTCAGTCATTTACAGAAAAGTATACAAGTTAAGTGTTTTTTCATTACAAAAAGATACATTTACACATTATTTGCAAAATGTTACATTTTACATAAAACAGCTGTTTTAAAAAGTTTTTTCTTAAAGTTATCAAAATGTTTTAGTATGAAAACATCTAAAACAACATGTATTAAAATGATATCAAGCAAATAGTTCTATTTTCTAACATACATTTCACATAACACGTATAGTGCTTAAAACTATTAAGCCCATTTATATAATATCATTAGTGTTCATACACTTAAAACATTAAAGAAAAAGTTTAAAGAGTGTTTTCTTAAAGTTATCAAAATGTTTTAGCATTAAAACATCTAAAACATCATTTTTAAAAATGTTAAAAGGTCAATGTTCAGTCATTTACAGAAAAGTATACAAGTTAAGTGTTTTTTCATTACAAAAAGATACATTTAACTTTCATTATTTGTAAAATGTTACATTTTACATAAAACACGTCATGATATTAAAACTACATCATGTTAAAAATCATAGTATCAAAAAATAGCCTTACGTTTTTACAAATCCGATTGCTGAAAAAGAACCAGCACCTCCAAAACTTAGAGGTTTTATTCCAAAAGTCCTCGTGAGGAGCTCCGCGAAACACGTCCGCACTCTTACATCCCAAAAGTTAGAATGGGATACCTGATGTCCTGACATCAGACAGACCTAGACTCCACCCCTAGACCCACCCACAACACGTGGTCAGATGACGTGCTCGTGGGAAAATAGAATACAAAGTTCCCACGATCCGTGTACGCGCACACACGCACGCACATATACACACACACACCTGGAGCGTGGGAGAATTTCACACGGCCTACATCCAGCCCCACACACACAAACCCCCTCCCCATAGTGTGACGGGATAAAGGAGGGCTGTTTAAAAATCAGTCTCTAAAATTCACAAGTTGGACCGTCTGACAGAGTGGATTATAAGAAACACGAAACCTGCACGAGACCACGGCACGGATTTTGTGTGTTGTTTAACAACGGGGACAAGATACATACTTCTTGCGGATCATATCAATAAACAACCTGAGGATTATGTCATATCATTTGCCAGCCCATTTGCAGTGATTTTGGAAAGGGCGCTCGCGGCCTATTTCTGAGGATTTACAGTGTTGGAATATATTTTTTCTAAAATCACTTGGCTTTTTTAAACGGTAGCCTACGACGCATTTGGATCTGTTAAGGGATACGCACCATAGGATTACCGTCTGCAACGAACTCACAGAAAAGCATCGACCGGCTGAATACATTTTGTGATTATTTATCCTTTTTCTATGTAAAGTATACTTTTGAATTGCCAGTGTATAAAATGTGCAATATAAATAAACTTACCATGCATTGCTTTGCCTATGTCACAGGAGAACTTATATTTATTTTACAACTCTATGCTCTCTAACAGGGTAGATTTGGCACACACACACACGAAACGACGTGCTTTTAACTTTTAAAAAGTGAAGCGTTGTATTGGGTAACGGATCAACTCTTTAAAGAAGAGTTTTGTTTTCCACATACAATTAAAAACTTTTAAAAACAATATAGGCTAGGTTATGTATAAAGTTAAAATGCAATGGTTTAGTATTCGTACATTTTACAACGTTATCTGAAGAAAGTTAGAATGTGATCCTTCACATAGGCTACAGATTTAAAACCGTTCAAAACAACATCCCAATGTGCATTCATTTAAAACAAGTTTTAAAAATAAAACAAAAAAGAATACATCAAATAAAAGTTCGAGTTCTCTAACATTACAATAGGCCTATGCTACTAAAGTTTAGTTTTAAGTTCCGTATGATAGGCCTACATCACTCATCGACGGTAGAAATTTCATGATGCAGCCTATAGATCAGTGTGTGAAACCGTGTCTCCGTCCATCTAACACTAGATTTATTTATAATTAGGCCTACACTAAATAACATTTATAAAAATAATAGTTGTCTAAAAAAATTAAAATAAAAAAATTAACTATCTTACTGATTTATTCACTCGTCGATAGGATAATCCACCTCGCTCAATGGTGAAATCTGATCATTGTTTGAGAATGCGTTTTTGAAGTAAAAAAATATGAATCTGTTCAAAACTATGTGCTTTAAACTTTTTTTTAAAAAAGTGAAATGTAAGCGATAGGCAAACAGACATGCTACACTTTCACATACAACTTTAATAACTTTTTAAATGATACGGACCTTTAAAATACAAAGGTTTATAGGCTAGTATTTAAAACGTTATTAGGCCTATCAGAACAATTTAAAACAGGTTAGAATGTTTTCCTTCACATAACCTACAGATTTTAAAACCAGTTAAAAACAAAAAAGTCAACGTTAAATCTTTTAAAACAAGTTATAGAATGTCTTTCACGAACAACTTTTAAAGATAGGTCTACCAGAAAAATGGTAAATTATGTTTTAAACAATGCTTTAACATATCAACAGTTAAAAAATACATAAAACGAATAGTTTTTAAGCAAAACTTTTTAACATTTCAATTCACTACTAAACTTTTGTTTAGTTTTTAGCTAAAATATATCTTTCCGCAAAGCATCCTCGCGGCTCGCGCTCCGAAAGCAAAACATGAATGAGAAATAGACGGTCTCTGAGTCTCCGCCCACCTAGGCTACAACTCCGACAACGCATGAGAATTATACACATGTGCAGAGGTAGGCCTATAGCTACAGATTTCAATCTTGGTAAAAAGACTTAAAACAACGTTTTACATTTTATTTAATTGAGTTATTAATTCATTCACTAGATCTTTCTTAGCCTAATATTTTCAAACTGTCCTCTAGCACAGCGCTCCGACACACGCACACACATAGAGCGCCTAAACTTTTACGACATCAGAGAGAGAGAGAGCATCCCTTTTTTACCATGCTATGCCTAGAAAAACGAGAAATGATCTCTCGTGAACTCTGAATGGTATTGCGAGCTTTGGGGTGATACTGTAGGCCATACTTGTCGGTTTTCTCAACAAGAAATTGATGAATGCTAAAGTCGACATCAAAATGTACCCTATACTTTGTTAGCCCATATTAGTCTTGTGGTGAACAATTAATCAGTGCGTGTTAATACACAGGGAAAACGGTATGCCATGGTAATCTTTTATCAAAATCTGAAAAGTTACGTCTGGAAATGGCATTCCTTTTCTGATGACGTCAGTTTGACGGCTTGGGTTGAAAACGCTTAACCACTCCCATCAAACCCTGCTATGAGCAGAGATGGAGAGGCGGAGCTCTAGAGTAAACCCCTCCCCTCTGTTCAATACCCCCTTTCACAGGGAAATCGTCACAACACTGGAGAAAAGTTGTTTTGCAACTTCCGGTTATGGGGACTTTAAAAACATTAATACAACTCTTTGCTTTACAAAAACTGTTATTACACTAAAACAAGACACAAAATAAGATATTTAATTTACCCCTACAGCTAGTCATATAGTTAATTATTTTTTATTCTGTAGTTTTACAGACCTAAAACCATGATGCTTCAAAGTATGGAATATAAGTTTTTGAACATTTATAAGATTTTGAACATTAATACATTTGTGTGTTGTTGCAATAGCATCTATTTTCTTTAAATAAAGATTTACCTTTTTATTTTCTTTAAATAACGATTTACCTTTATTTATGCTTTAATTTCTTTAAAACAGTCTGATGACATGCATTATTTCTGTGATTAATTGATTAGTAATGTTGTTAGGGGTTTCCTCACACGAGTAAAAGCGCTTTAGGTGTGTTTGTGACAAACACGTTGTATTTACAGACATTTTAAATGTATTTAACATCTTAAATGTTTTTTTCTGACCAACTTACATTTAATATGAATTACCTGAGGCGTTTAACAACCACATATAGGGAATGCATGTTGATTAGTAAGTTTCAGGCATAGTACAAACATGCTATGTTCGAGAAAAGCTCATATTGTTGTAATCTTTGTGTGATCTCACCCCACAAACGTAAAACTTTGTGTTGGGATGACCCAGGCATAGCTTTACTAAAATAAACTTTACGGAAGTCATTTTCAAGCTGTGAGTATGCTTCGACATGTAATTATACCATATTTTATATATTATGTTTATGGTTCCATTTGCTTTAAAGTCTTTGTTTGTTTGTTTGTTATTAACTAATACTTTTTATTTTTTAACTAACACTTCAACGTCCTACACAAATTAAAGAAACATATGAGCTAAGAATGTTCTCTAACCCCAAATAAACAGATAATGGGATGTTTGCAATCTACAATATGTCAGATATTACTCAGTATGTGTGTAAATAGCTGTGCTTAAATCTTTGGGTGTATTTTACACAGCAACATATTTTGTCACCGCAGTGATGCAAAGTACCACACTCTTGTAAAGCCTATGGACTAGCTTTAAAACATAGCCTTTATACAGGAATCACACGTGTCCAAAACACCAGTGTAAGATTCAAAAGACCAAATCACTAAGAAAAGAGGGCTGAAAAGCACTGATTATATTAAATACACAAAAGTTTGCAAATTATGGTTTCATTCGTTTTTAGTCATCTTGCTCAGATAGCAGATGACACCGTTCACATCTTGTTTCTCGGATCGTACGTGTTTTAGGTGAAGACTTTTCTTTGAGAGCCGTCAACATTCAATGTTTATAGGAATAAATGATAATTAAGAATTTAAGTGATAGTCTTTCTGTTTGAGAATGCTTGACTATCTATGACTATCCCTCTATCTATGATGCTGAATCACACAAAGTATTAACACGAAAAGTAAGTGCATGCTGTTTTACACTTAAACCATTACCACAGAATCACTTGAGTTTGCCAGACACAAATTGTTCTAAGAAATCTTTTTTGTTTTATAAATACACTTTTCTTATTTCTACAAATATGGTGGCTATATGAAGTTAATACACAATGAAACGAGAATAATGCTACCAAATACGTCTGACACAATGTTTTTAAGAAAAGGCAGTGTTTTAAAATACAGATGTTTTTCTTTTGACAAACCTACAATTCCAATGATCTCACCCCGGTGGTGTTTAACATCCAAGAGCTGAAGAAGCAGTTCTTTATGCAAAAAAGCATATTAATTTAAAAACAACAACAATACAAATAGTTTAAGTTGACATAAACAAAACACCCCCCTGATCATCCCATAAGTTATAGTAAACATTTACAACGTGTAATTCTGTCAGTTTGACATGACGTACCTGCACCATATTATTGTAAAGCAAACACATTTGAGGGTTAACGTTAAAGTAAAGGATATGGATAAAATTCAAAGATTATGTTTGCACAAAAGTAGACTCTATAGAGGACAACTTGCTAAAAATAAATGTAGCATGAGCCATTTAAAACAAATACAGAAAAGCCGCATCAGTTTTGAATGTTTGTAAGTGGCATTTTATATTTTAGCCGATTACGATGTTTACATATTGTTTATATTTATTTTTGGACAGTTTGCAAAATTATAGTATACGAGCGTGATCAAAAGTGTTAAAGAATATGATGTGTAATACTGAGCTCAGCCACGACCACAAAAGAAAGATTTTTTTAAAAACAATTTTTTCAATTTATTTCAACAATACATTGAGAGATATATTCATTGAAACGTTATACAGTATATGCACAAATTGAAACGTTATTCGGTATATTCATACATTGAAGCGTTATACAGTATATTCACACATTGAAGCATTAAAGAAACAATAAGTAAAAGTAAACCATTAGTAATGACATTAAAGTCTGTCTAACCAGAAGATAAATTGTTTACACCCTATCACAATCATTTCATTTTTGAGATTTGTTACACGTCTGGTATCCTCCACACAGACGTTATTGGAATCACACGAGGCATCAATTACTTTATGCATCAAGTCACCCATCTGGCGTCTAAAATAATCTTTAAACAGACAGTCTATGGTAACTCTTAAACGACACTCTTTGCTCATGGCGCACTCGTACACCGTGAGGCTTGTGCGCCGCATCTTCAGAACACAACGGACAGTCAATCTCCATCATGTTTTTTGATTTTTAGAACAAAACTTCATGGATGGTATAAACTTTGTCCCCTATTCGATGTTGAAAGATTCGGATAGTTCCTGGAATGTCGTGCGATTGAGTCTTTGCAGCACCATCGTCCAAGTCTTGTGCATTAACACTCTCAAGTTTGGGTTTATGGGTCAGATCCTCCAAAGTATTATTAGTCAAAGAAGTGCAAGTCGTGTCATGCTCAGGCATACAGGAGTGTTGAAGCGGTCTTTGGTTGTCCATGTAGCAATCAGACGATGTTCCTTCAACCTTTGATCGATGTGATGTTGCAGTACCACAGGTGTCCACACTGGTATTTGCTCGGGTCCGGTGGTTAGGTCAGCTGTGTCAGGAGGTCAACTGAGGTCTGTGTATCTGGGATATAGGTTGGATATAGGTCTACCCCTCCGGAGGGGGTTGTAAAGGGGTGTAGCCGTCATGACGTCGTAAACAGTGGGTGTAACCGTTTGTTTTTGACATACACAGCGGACATGATGCCTGAAAGAAGTTTATTATTTTCACGCCAATTACAATTTTTTATTAGACTTTACAAGATCAAAACATACGCATGAGCGGATTGTTCGCAATAAGAGCCGTAACAAGCATTTAGAAAGTAAATAGGATGTAATTTCATTTTTGTGCAGGCCTAAAGTTAAGTTATACAATATTAATATGTTAAAGTTCAGTTATAGACCTTTAGCGCATTCGAATGTGTAGAGTTAAATTTAAATGTGATATAAGTGTCACATAATAAAACATGTCATTACCGAATTCAGGGGTGTTTAATAACGTTAATAGTTTTTAAACAGCAGATGATTTAAGTTGACTGATTTTTTATTTTTTCAAACAAAGTGACACAAGTATTTCTCTAGTTTGTTGTATACACACATTTTGAGGGTCACTTATAGAAAGATGTTTTCTTGTCTTTGTTTCGTGAAATCTTTTAATTGAATAACATAGATTTCAACGAACAAACGCACATTCGCAACTCTTGTAAATGTTTTCTTTTTGCTGTAGATGATGCAGGCATCACCAGTGATAGGTGTGAGAGAGACGAACGCAAGACATTTCTACCGGCTGACGACATTCTAAGAAAACATAGTTGTCAAGTCTGGAAACCGACACATTCTAAATTTATAGAGAAAAAATGATTTTTAGGTAAAAAAGTAATTTTTTTGGCCAAGACTATTTTTTGTCTAGTATCTAAACTATTGCAGATAAAATAGTTTGACTTATATTAGATTAAAATTTAGTTTCTTATGTAGCATGTGATGCAGTTTTCCCCTGCTAATTTCAAACCAGTATGCTACTACAGCTACCTAAACAGTGACTGACAGGGGTGGGGTGGGTTGTAACACTTCTTGAAAAAGTGTTACAACCATCCCCTATCATAGAACTGATTGATTTTAATATTTTTATAGAATGCCTATAGGCAGTGGAAAAGAGAGACAAACAGAGGTGTGACTGCCAGTAAAAAAAAAAAAAAAAGCATCTGATGAGGTCACGAAGAAGGGCACGTCAGATCAGCTGACACACACACACACACACACGCACACACACACACACACACACACACACACACACACACACATACACACACACACACACACACACACACACACACACACACACACACACACACACACACACACACTCTCTCACACACACACACACACACACACACACACACACACGCACACACTGATATATATATATATATATTTTGTTAGAAGTTGCAATATGTTTATCAATAGCCTACTGTTAAGTAAATTCGTTCAAGTAGACACATTTACATATACACACACACACAAGTTAATCAGACAGTCTGTTCCAGAGAGGGAGTGAGACATTGTTATTTTATGTCAATAAACCTGTTTTTGAAGCACTTCATATAGTGTGGCGTCCATTTTAGCTTATTTTGTGTAATTGTTACAACTTACCCCAGCATTGTATAAAAATTTGGGAACTCTAGCTACAAAATTCAGTGAGTTATAGTTACTGAAGCAAAAAGTGTTACAACCATACCCGGTCTTCCCTACGCAAGACATTTCTACCGACTGAAGCCATTCTAAGAACACATAGTTGTTTTCAAAGTTTGTTTTTCAAATTGTAAGGAAAATAGACACGCCGCACTAGATTGAGAAGAATGGTGATGTAAAAAATTTATAACAATTTCAAAACCTTGTGTTTCAGAAGAAATGCAAACAAAATCAAATATGCATAAAACACAAAGGTGTTCAAAATGTTACATGCTAATTTGGTCTTGTTCCAGAGTTGGTATGCTCTGGTGAAAACTTTGAGACCAAGAACACTAGCACTGTTAAACATGCGATTCAATAACATTGCACAATATAAACAAGAATCCAGCCAAATGCGACTGAGCTATATTTCACATATAGATGTTTATAGTTAGATATAATAGTTAGATAATTTATCTAACAATTGAAATTTACGATATGTTAAAACATTTTGGTATTCTGATAATGCTTCGGCATGTTTTCATGAAAAGAAAAACAAAATATGAAGACATTAAACACAACGTCTGGAGATGATTAGACCTAAAAGACAGATGTCTAAAACTCTGTTGTCAAAGTATTGATGTGGACAGAATAAAAACGAATCACCACTTAATACCACTTATCATTTGTAATTCATTAACTGTTGTTTAGGGACATACACAAAATAGCTGTGTATCTGTGCTGTGAAATGCACATCTTTAAGTGTAATAGTTTACAGAAAAAACAGCAATACCCATCTTTCATGTTGATGTTTCGTAGACATAGCAGAAAGATGCTCTAAAAGAAATATAATTTTAGTCTTAAACACTCATAGACGACTGTAATTTAATACTCTTTATACCATATTTGTACGTGTTTTTCATAAATTCCTAATTTAACTCAAGTGATTCTGTGGTAATGGTTTAAGTGTAAAACAGCATGCACTTACTTTTCGTGTTAATACTTTGTGTGATTCAGCATCATAGATAGAGGGATAGTCATAGATAGTCAAGCATTCTCAAACAGAAAGACTATCACTTAAATTCTTAATTATCATTTATTCCTATAAACATTGAATGTTGACGGCTCTCAAAGAAAAGTCTTCACCTAAAACACGTACGATCCGAGAAACAAGATGTGAACGGTGTCATCTGCTATCTGAGCAAGATGACTAAAAACGAATGAAACCATAATTTGCAAACTTTTGTGTATTTAATATAATCAGTGCTTTTCAGCCCTCTTTTCTTAGTGATTTGGTCTTTTGAATCTTACACTGGTGTTTTGGACACGTGTGATTCCTGTATAAAGGCTATGTTTTAAAGCTAGTCCATAGGCTTTACAAGAGTGTGGTACTTTGCATCACTGCGGTGACAAAATATGTTGCTGTGTAAAATACACCCAAAGATTTAAGCACAGCTATTTACACACATACTGAGTAATATCTGACATATTGTAGATTGCAAACATCCCATTATCTGTTTATTTGGGGTTAGAGAACATTCTTAGCTCATATGTTTCTTTAATTTGTGTAGGACGTTGAAGTGTTAGTTAAAAAATAAAAAGTATTAGTTAATAACAAACAAACAAACAAAGACTTTAAAGCAAATGGAACCATAAACATAATATATAAAATATGGTATAATTACATGTCGAAGCATACTCACAGCTTGAAAATGACTTCCGTAAAGTTTATTTTAGTAAAGCTATGCCTGGGTCATCCCAACACAAAGTTTTACGTTTGTGGGGTGAGATCACACAAAGATTACAACAATATGAGCTTTTCTCGAACATAGCATGTTTGTACTATGCCTGAAACTTACTAATCAACATGCATTCCCTATATGTGGTTGTTAAACGCCTCAGGTAATTCATATTAAATGTAAGTTGGTCAGAAAAAAACATTTAAGATGTTAAATACATTTAAAATGTCTGTAAATACAACGTGTTTGTCACAAACACACCTAAAGCGCTTTTACTCGTGTGAGGAAACCCCTAACAACATTACTAATCAATTAATCACAGAAATAATGCATGTCATCAGACTGTTTTAAAGAAATTAAAGCATAAATAAAGGTAAATCGTTATTTAAAGAAAATAAAAAGGTAAATCTTTATTTAAAGAAAATAGATGCTATTGCAACAACACACAAATGTATTAATGTTCAAAATCTTATAAATGTTCAAAAACTTATATTCCATACTTTGAAGCATCATGGTTTTAGGTCTGTAAAACTACAGAATAAAAAATAATTAACTATATGACTAGCTGTAGGGGTAAATTAAATATCTTATTTTGTGTCTTGTTTTAGTGTAATAACAGTTTTTGTAAAGCAAAGAGTTGTATTAATGTTTTTAAAGTCCCCATAACCGGAAGTTGCAAAACAACTTTTCTCCAGTGTTGTGACGATTTCCCTGTGAAAGGGGGTATTGAACAGAGGGGAGGGGTTTACTCTAGAGCTCCGCCTCTCCATCTCTGCTCATAGCAGGGTTTGATGGGAGTGGTTAAGCGTTTTCAACCCAAGCCGTCAAACTGACGTCATCAGAAAAGGAATGCCATTTCCAGACGTAACTTTTCAGATTTTGATAAAAGATTACCATGGCATACCGTTTTCCCTGTGTATTAACACGCACTGATTAATTGTTCACCACAAGACTAATATGGGCTAACAAAGTATAGGGTACATTTTGATGTCGACTTTAGCATTCATCAATTTCTTGTTGAGAAAACCGACAAGTATGGCCTACAGTATCACCCCAAAGCTCGCAATACCATTCAGAGTTCACGAGAGATCATTTCTCGTTTTTCTAGGCATAGCATGGTAAAAAAGGGATGCTCTCTCTCTCTCTGATGTCGTAAAAGTTTAGGCGCTCTATGTGTGTGCGTGTGTCGGAGCGCTGTGCTAGAGGACAGTTTGAAAATATTAGGCTAAGAAAGATCTAGTGAATGAATTAATAACTCAATTAAATAAAATGTAAAACGTTGTTTTAAGTCTTTTTACCAAGATTGAAATCTGTAGCTATAGGCCTACCTCTGCACATGTGTATAATTCTCATGCGTTGTCGGAGTTGTAGCCTAGGTGGGCGGAGACTCAGAGACCGTCTATTTCTCATTCATGTTTTGCTTTCGGAGCGCGAGCCGCGAGGATGCTTTGCGGAAAGATATATTTTAGCTAAAAACTAAACAAAAGTTTAGTAGTGAATTGAAATGTTAAAAAGTTTTGCTTAAAAACTATTCGTTTTATGTATTTTTTAACTGTTGATATGTTAAAGCATTGTTTAAAACATAATTTACCATTTTTCTGGTAGACCTATCTTTAAAAGTTGTTCGTGAAAGACATTCTATAACTTGTTTTAAAAGATTTAACGTTGACTTTTTTGTTTTTAACTGGTTTTAAAATCTGTAGGTTATGTGAAGGAAAACATTCTAACCTGTTTTAAATTGTTCTGATAGGCCCAGGCCCGGATTACCCAATGGGCATTATGGGCACGGGCCCAGGGGCCCATGCGCACTTGGGGCCCAAGCGAGGGGAAGACTTTTTTTTCTTTTTTTCTTTTTTTTACATTTCCGATAACGGAGCGTATTTTTGCACTAAGTGCCTGTCTTTTCAGCAAAAAGACGATCACCACTAATTAGCTACAGTGTCGTAGGTCGTAGAGCGTGAGGTGCAGCTCTAGACGCGCTCGACCTGTGTTCGAATCCGCCTTTTGCCGAACTCGCTCTTTTCCCAACACAAATGAGATGTAAAATGTATAGCCTAACATAAAGGTCTCTAGAGTTATATTTTGCCAACAAATTAAAATCGAAACCGTGATATGGCTTTATGCCTTTATAAACAGCACAAGACTTTAATTAAGTAGCCTATAGGCATTCTGTTTGTGCTGCGGGATTTAAAGAGAAGTGCGCTCTTTGCTCACGCGATCAGCTTGGTGATCTGGTGTTTTCTCCCAAATAAAAGCTCAAGGGGTTTTTTTTCTTGCAAGTGAAGAAATTAGGACAAAAGTATTGTAATTGTCCTAGTGCAGGGGTTCCCAAACTTTTCAGCCCACGACCCCCAAAATAAAGGTGTGAGTGACTCGCGACCCCAACTATCCTCGGAGGTGGTTAAAGTGTACAAACATTGCGTTAAACTGTGCACACGCACTAATAGGCATAGGCTACTTACAACACAAAATAACATGTGAAGAGCTCTTTTCCAAAACGCGATAAACTCAAAACTAAAAAAAAAAAAGAGTTTGTCATGTCATTTTGCTGTGTACTGAACCTATTCACTGTTCCATCAACGTTTCATGCCAAATCGCTATATTTCCTTGTTTAAAATGTAGCCTACTGCAAGTGCTTTCCAGTTCCTTTCCAAACCGCTATAAGCGCCGAACCTATTTTTAGCCTAAATCAGAATTCGGTGAGCGTTCTACACAATCCAACATGTCTCTGAGTGAACGCGCCTATAGAGAGAAATGCATGTAGCCTAATGGATTACATAATCAGAGAGTAGCCTATCCTATTTATTTTCGTTTTTAATTGTTTTGTTTAAAGACATTTCAAGATTTCTATATAGATTTCTCATGTCTGTGAACCGAAATGCCTCACAGTCTGTGAGGCACGCTGCGTTTCGGTTAATTTATGATGAGATGCGCTCCAGTTCACGTGCAATGCCAGGGACCGCGCCCGCGCCTCCATGTCGTTTTGATTGATGATTATATTGTCTATTTTGCTTCTTATTTATTAAATTCAGGCAATTGGTTGATGAAAAAAATATTAAAATTAAGATACAATTTATACAAAACGAAATTCACTTTAAAGAAAGGCTTTCTACAAAACAAAACTTAATTAAGTGGCCAAAATCATGTCTGACCATGTATCTCGATATATCGCGCATCCTATCTTACTCGTGCTGTTCGCTTTTCATAATCAACATAGCCTATATGGGGAAAAAATAACATTATAATATTTTAACAAATATGAAACTAAATGCACTTAGGTCTATTTAATGGCTACAACACGTATGGCAATGCCTATACATTTTATGAGGTGGCTAATTCGACCTCAGTCGTACAAATTTTTACGATTTTTGCTAAAGCGTGCATATGTTACGAGTTACCAAATTCGTATGAATTCGTACGAATGACCTACACCTATCAATATATATATATATATATATTTTTTGCTTTTATTGCAATTATTATAATAATGATTTCTATAATTTTCAAAAATTCCTATGACGTAAAATACATATAGCCTATAAATGTACTGTATAAATGAAAATTAATATTTCAAAAGTATATTTTACATTACACTATGTAATATAGCAATTTATATATTGCTATATTACTATATATATTGCTATATTGCTATCCCAGCCGTCGCGACCCCTACTTTGGGAACCCCTGCTATAGTGTAATGTAAAATATACTTTTGAAATATTAATTTTCATTTATACAGTACATTTATAGGCTATATGTATTTTACGTCATAGGAATTTTTGAAAATTATAGAAATCATTATTATAATAATTGTTTGGCATCCTAAAACACCAGTGATAATGTAATGTAGACTGAGACTCTATATCATAACTAAAAAGATGTTTGAGTCAATGCTTTTTCTTTGTTCAATGTGCACAGTTCATGGGTTGAAGCCGGTGGAAGCTCTCAAAGTGCACCAGATTAATGCATTTAACCTTAAAATTTACAAAACTTTCTTGCGGGGGAGCATGCCCCCGAACCCCCCCAGAAGGACAGAGGTCCACCCAACATTTTACAAAATCCTATGGGAAAGAAACATCATTTATGAACTTTACTCCAGCATAGTACAACAAATTTCCTTTAAGTCAGTAAAACTAATGCCAAATTAAAATGTCCTTGGAAAAACTATATATTTGGCCTGCCTAAGGGGGGTCCTACAAGACATTGTGCCCAGGGGCCTCTGAATTCTTAATCCGGCCCTGGATAGGCCTAATAACGTTTTAAATACTAGCCTATAAACCTTTGTATTTTAAAGGTCCGTATCATTTAAAAAGTTATTAAAGTTGTATGTGAAAGTGTAGCATGTCTGTTTGCCTATCGCTTACATTTCACTTTTTTAAAAAAAAGTTTAAAGCACATAGTTTTGAACAGATTCATATTTTTTTACTTCAAAAACGCATTCTCAAACAATGATCAGATTTCACCATTGAGCGAGGTGGATTATCCTATCGACGAGTGAATAAATCAGTAAGATAGTTAATTTTTTTATTTTAATTTTTTTAGACAACTATTATTTTTATAAATGTTATTTAGTGTAGGCCTAATTATAAATAAATCTAGTGTTAGATGGACGGAGACACGGTTTCACACACTGATCTATAGGCTGCATCATGAAATTTCTACCGTCGATGAGTGATGTAGGCCTATCATACGGAACTTAAAACTAAACTTTAGTAGCATAGGCCTATTGTAATGTTAGAGAACTCGAACTTTTATTTGATGTATTCTTTTTTGTTTTATTTTTAAAACTTGTTTTAAATGAATGCACATTGGGATGTTGTTTTGAACGGTTTTAAATCTGTAGCCTATGTGAAGGATCACATTCTAACTTTCTTCAGATAACGTTGTAAAATGTACGAATACTAAACCATTGCATTTTAACTTTATACATAACCTAGCCTATATTGTTTTTAAAAGTTTTTAATTGTATGTGGAAAACAAAACTCTTCTTTAAAGAGTTGATCCGTTACCCAATACAACGCTTCACTTTTTAAAAGTTAAAAGCACGTCGTTTCGTGTGTGTGTGTGCCAAATCTACCCTGTTAGAGAGCATAGAGTTGTAAAATAAATATAAGTTCTCCTGTGACATAGGCAAAGCAATGCATGGTAAGTTTATTTATATTGCACATTTTATACACTGGCAATTCAAAAGTATACTTTACATAGAAAAAGGATAAATAATCACAAAATGTATTCAGCCGGTCGATGCTTTTCTGTGAGTTCGTTGCAGACGGTAATCCTATGGTGCGTATCCCTTAACAGATCCAAATGCGTCGTAGGCTACCGTTTAAAAAAGCCAAGTGATTTTAGAAAAAATATATTCCAACACTGTAAATCCTCAGAAATAGGCCGCGAGCGCCCTTTCCAAAATCACTGCAAATGGGCTGGCAAATGATATGACATAATCCTCAGGTTGTTTATTGATATGATCCGCAAGAAGTATGTATCTTGTCCCCGTTGTTAAACAACACACAAAATCCGTGCCGTGGTCTCGTGCAGGTTTCGTGTTTCTTATAATCCACTCTGTCAGACGGTCCAACTTGTGAATTTTAGAGACTGATTTTTAAACAGCCCTCCTTTATCCCGTCACACTATGGGGAGGGGGTTTGTGTGTGTGGGGCTGGATGTAGGCCGTGTGAAATTCTCCCACGCTCCAGGTGTGTGTGTGTATATGTGCGTGCGTGTGTGCGCGTACACGGATCGTGGGAACTTTGTATTCTATTTTCCCACGAGCACGTCATCTGACCACGTGTTGTGGGTGGGTCTAGGGGTGGAGTCTAGGTCTGTCTGATGTCAGGACATCAGGTATCCCATTCTAACTTTTGGGATGTAAGAGTGCGGACGTGTTTCGCGGAGCTCCTCACGAGGACTTTTGGAATAAAACCTCTAAGTTTTGGAGGTGCTGGTTCTTTTTCAGCAATCGGATTTGTAAAAACGTAAGGCTATTTTTTGATACTATGATTTTTAACATGATGTAGTTTTAATATCATGACGTGTTTTATGTAAAATGTAACATTTTACAAATAATGAAAGTTAAATGTATCTTTTTGTAATGAAAAAACACTTAACTTGTATACTTTTCTGTAAATGACTGAACATTGACCTTTTAACATTTTTAAAAATGATGTTTTAGATGTTTTAATGCTAAAACATTTTGATAACTTTAAGAAAACACTCTTTAAACTTTTTCTTTAATGTTTTAAGTGTATGAACACTAATGATATTATATAAATGGGCTTAATAGTTTTAAGCACTATACGTGTTATGTGAAATGTATGTTAGAAAATAGAACTATTTGCTTGATATCATTTTAATACATGTTGTTTTAGATGTTTTCATACTAAAACATTTTGATAACTTTAAGAAAAAACTTTTTAAAACAGCTGTTTTATGTAAAATGTAACATTTTGCAAATAATGTGTAAATGTATCTTTTTGTAATGAAAAAACACTTAACTTGTATACTTTTCTGTAAATGACTGAACATTGACCTTTTAACATTTTTAAAATGGTGTTTTAGATGTTTTAATACTAAAACATTTTGATAACTTTAAGAAAACACTCTTTAAACGTTTTCATTAATGTTTTAAGTGTATGAACACTAATGATATTATATAAATGGGCTTAATAGTTTTAAGCATTATACGTGTTATGTGAAATGTATGATAGAAAATAGACCTATTTGTCTGATGTCATTTTAATACATGCGGATTTAGATGGTTTATTAAGAAAACATAACTATTTACTTGATATAATTTTAATACAGGCTGTTTTAGTTATTATTGTGATTGAAAACAGTTGTCTTATGTAAAATGGAACATTTTACTCAATAAAGTAAAGACATGTAATGTGTTTTAATGATATAAATTGACTTAATGGTTTTAAGCACTATGTGTTATGTGAAAAGTACAACTTTTCTTCAAATATATGTTAGAAAATAGAACTATTTGCTTGATATCATGTTAATACGTGTTGTTTTAGATGTTTTCATACTAAAACATTTTGATAACTTTAAGAACATTTTACAAAATAATGTGTGAAGGTAAATACCTGTACTGGTCTTAATGGCTTTAAACACTAGGTAATTGTGAAAAAATACTTCTTCAAATATAGTAATTAGATCTATTTGCATGATATAATTTTAATACACGTTGTTTTAGATGCTTTCATACTAAAACATTAAGATAACTTTAAGAAAACACCTTTTAAACAGCTGGTTTATATAAAATGGAACATTTTACAAAATAATGTGTGAAGGTAAAATACCTGTACTGGTCTTAGTGATATAAACGGTCTTAATGGTTTTAAGCACTGTGTTATGTGAAAAGTACAACTTTTTTAAATGTATGATGGAAAATAGAACTATTTGCTTGATGCAATTTGAGAAAATCCTATTTAATCATTTTTACAAATGTGTGAAAGTAAAAAAGATTTCAAATGTAAACGTGAAAAACCCTTTCTTTAATAAAAAACACTAAACCTATCTCTGTTTTCTGTCATTCTTCTTAAAAAGATTCAAATGTATTGTTTTGAACAAGATAGATGTTCGTAACAGGTGTACAGCAGGTGTCCAGTCCGGAAGTGGGGGTGGTGGGGGTGGGAAGGGGCGTAGCTAGCGTGGGAGAATTCCCACGGTCACATGATCTCTCCGGAAGTGGGGGTTGTGGGGGTGGGAAGGGGCGGAGCTAGCGTGGGAAAATTCCCACGCTCCAGATGGTCAGACCGGAAGTGGGTGGGAGGGGTAAAAGGGGCGGGGCTTAGGGCGGGAACCAATCATAGGGGGGCAATAAAACTGTCAGTTTGACGAATGCCGCCCTATATAGTCTCTCTGTGGTGGAACGGGAGATTCGCATCATGGATGTGCAGCCGACAAATCTGCGGCAACTGTGTGATGCCATCATGTCAATATGGACCAAACTCCCTGAGGAATGCTTCCAGCACCTTGTTGAATCTATGCCACGAAGAATTGAGGCAGTTCTGAAGGCAAAAGGGGGTCCAACCCGTTACTAGCATGGGGTACCTAATAAAGTGGCCGGTGAGTGTATATATATTTGCTAAAATATTTGTAGTTGGACATTATGTCCCTTATTTAGAATTTTAAATCTACAAGTGTATTTGGGGTAAATCAAATGTAGGCTAATATACTGTCAATTACTAAGCTCAGATTAATCTTACCAGTTAAAATTTATACTGTGCTTTTGTAATTATTTATTTTTTGATTTTGTGATTTTAACTTCTGCTTTAAAAATATTTTTTTTAGATTGTGTTCTAATGTTCTTCTAATAATCATAAACATGTACTAAAACAAAAACCAGACAAACATGCCAAATAAAACCAGAGAGAAATGTATTCATAAATCTTTAAAACAATCTAATTAAATCTTGGGCACAAAACATTCAGCCAGTAAAAAAACAAAACCTGTAGTATGTATATTGTATTTATCTATCTATATATCTATATCTATAAATACATTACACACACACACACATATATATATATATCAGTGTAGAGAAAGAATTCTCTGATAACGGAGGCACTCCTTAATTAAAATGTCTTTATTACAAAAATGACATGTCCTAAATGGACAACTTAAAAACGCCTTATATATGTGTCTATATTGTAGCCTTATTTAAGTTGATTTTCTGTATACTGTGTATTTATTTTTGGACTAATAGTGGTTAATAAAGTCCAATAATGGTATTAGAGAGTGTCAGTGGTAATATCATTGTGTTCTTGTCGGTCAGTGTTGAGGATCTGTGTAACAACTGAGGCTTAGCCTGACAGTTAGCCTGCCCTGGACCAGGCTAGTTTCCCAGCATAAGTTGCCAGGGTAACTGAGTTTGAACTTTTTTAAGTTTGATTTATGAAACCGAATCTACCAAAAATAAGCCTGACTAACCGAAATAAGCCTGGCTTATACTCTAATCTTGTTTTATGGAACAACCCTCAGGTCATTTACAACTTTTGAAACAGCTGTTATTGTACCGTGTTGTTTCCTAAAACCAGATTGAAATTCATTGAGAGTATTATTATTAATTAAATAATATTTTAATTGCATACTGATGAGTGATTCCATTAATTTAGCAAATACTGATAATTTAGAAATAGGCCTATAATTATTTATGTTTGCAGGATCACCACCTTTGTGAAGGGGGAGCACATTGGCAGATTTCCAAATGGCCGGTACTTGATTCGTAGCTAAAGAAAGGTTAATTAAATATGCAACTGGGTTGGCTATTAAATCTGCAGCTATTTAAAAAAAATAAGGCTCCAATTTGTCTGGACCTGGTGATTTTTTCGGATCTAGATCCTCCAAGGCCTTCCTTACTTCTGATACAGTTATTGTCTTGAAATAAAATGGTTGTGCTGACAGTAACTGATCAACAGAACAAGCAATGGGAGAGCTGGGCATTGGATTTTGTAGTGTTTCATAAAGGGAGCTAGCAGCAATAAAATGATTATTGAAACTATTGAGAATGTCGTTTTTGTCAATGATTTTTTTGTCATCAACAACAATACAAGATGGTACTTCTGAATCTGTTTTTGCTTCTGTTAATAATTTAATTTTTTTCCAGAACTTAAGAGGGTTATTTAAATTCTTTGATGTTTCAGAAAGGAAAAAAGCGGATTTAGCATTACGGATTTTTACAGTACATAAATTACGTAAACGCCGAAATTTCAACCAGTCAGACTCAAGCTTTGACTTTCTAGCCTAAGCCCAGGCTTGGTTTCGCTCCAGAAGAAGGTCAGACAATTCATTACTAAACCAAACATTATTTCGCCCTTTCACTCTATGTTTTTTGAGTGGGGCATGCTTATTTACCAGGCCTGTAAAACCATCATAAAAAAATGTCCAAGCATTCTCAACATCATCAATAAGGCTAATTCTTCCCCAATCAAAATCATACAGATCGTGTAGAAAACCTTGCAATGAGAACTGCTTCAGTGCCCTCTTAAAGATTATGCGCGGCCTTGTTTTAGGAATTTTTGTGTTCCTTACCGATGCTATAAGACAATGATCGCTTATATCATTTGCAAAAACAGAGGCACAAGAGTATTTGTGAGGGGCATTTGTAAGAATCAGATCAATTATGGAGGATTTTTCTGGATGTTTTTGGTTTGGTCTAGTGGGGCTATTCACAATCTGAAAAAGATTAAAAGAATCACAAAATGATTTAAAATGATCAGACATTGGCAAAAGCCAGTTCCAGTTAAGATCTCCTAACAAAACAATTTCATTATAATTTAAACTTGTTAATAACTCCCTCAATGAAGAAAGAGTGCCACCATCAGCTGAAGGGGGTCTATAACAACCAACAACTGTGATGTGAAGACTCTTAGAAACTTCTAAATCAAGGGCCAACAGTTCAAATTGTCTGCTTATTGACTTTGAGACAATCACATTCACAATGAATGACTTTTTCACATATATTGCAACACCTCCACCCTTTTTTTGTCGGTCTGTTCTGAATAAGTTGTACCCATCTACAGTCACATCCTTATCAGAAATAGAGTTGTTAAGCCATGTTTCACTTAAAACAAAAACATCAGCATTGGTTGAAAGTGCCCAGATACGAACCATATCTATTTTGCCAACCAGACTACGAACATTCAAATGACAAAATCCCAGGCCCTTTCTGCATTTAAAACTTTCAGGAGTGTCATATGACATATTTTGCTCTGGGCCTGGATTTGGGTGGATATTCCCAGAAATTAATAGCAGCAAAATTAACAAAATTCTCTGTTTAGGCAATTTAAAATAATGGTGGTTGTGATTATGAATCACTGCCAAGCTTAAAAGGGCTGCTCCTTGAGACCCCAGATGGTTTTGCAGAGCCATAAGACAGCTTAGACGTTGCACTTCTAATGTGCCAGAAGTGAAGAGCAAAGGCTGAGGTTGAATGACCACAGCCAGCTGATGGCTTGTTTCGCTCCTCCCCCGGAGAAAACAACCCGGACGTGAGAGCAACACGTTTCCATGGCAACGATGGGAGATTCCAATAAACATCCGCGGCTTTAACTCCATTTTAATTCAAGGATTTTGATCAATATCCATTTAAAAACTCAGGATCCTTTTTTCAAGTAGAGTAACTCCACCACCAGCTCCGCCCCCTCCGCAGCGTCCTTCCGTGACGCAGTGCCGTAAAGCAGGAAGCAAATCCAAACAAAATAATCACAGCAAAGAAACAATGCGTTCCAAAGTTACATCCAATCCAGAGAAGATTATGCAACAATGCCTCTTCCAGGATGGCACTATCCCTGGACCGACCAAGACCACAACCGGAATCAGATCTCCACTCCTCCACCGCGAAGCCACCCGTCCCACAGCGGCACCAAAACAGATGGAAGCCTACATCAAAATTGCTCCGCTCCGCGGCAACGCAGACAAAGCAAGTAAAAAGTAAATCCAGGTATGCACACAGCTAGACACTGGCATTCATAACAATGTTCTCCAAAAGCACAGCACGCTCACATTGAGCTAGTCGTGCCTGTAGCTGGTAGTCGAAAAGCATCCACAATTCAAACAGTCTCTCAGAGCAACAAACAGACGTGCTGCCACTTGTGCATGAGCCACTGTACAAAAAGGCTGATATTTTAATTAAATTAAACATTAATAATAATGCTCACTATTAACTAGTTTCATTACCATGCAATGGCAGGGTTTTATAATCAGTGTTGTCCCGAAATTGAAGCAAGTTAGTTAAGGGGGTTCGGGGTATCCCAGAGAAAAATTTTATATCTTTGATCTACATGTGCATTTTAAGACGTTTTGAAGGCCAAACAAATTGGATAACAACAGCTTTAAACCATGTCAGTGGGCAGCTGATTATGTTTCTCTCCTCAGCATCACACTCTTTCTCTTTGTTTGTATTCCCCTCCTAAAGTTGAGCTTTGACTTATAGGCTTTTAATTTTTGTCTGTCAGTGAAGAAAGGTCAGGGTCAACTGATTATTTTGCCTATGAATCATTTTCTCAGACGCGTTCAATAGCTACTTACATCTCATCTCGCACTCGACTGTACACTGAAGCGTCGAGACGCGCTGCTAAAATTCGCGCTCAGGAGCGTCTATGAACATAAAGCCCGCCTACTTTGATTTGATTGGTCATCTCAAATATTCTGACATTGACGAGTAGTGACAGACCAATGAGGCTCAGATGAAAAACACACACACACACACACACACACACACACACACACACACACACACACACACACACACACACCCTGTCCTCTGTTTCTGACGTTCTCTGCTCGGCGCCGCTGTGGATTGAATAATCTAAATATAACAAGACTGAAGCGAACACGAATTTGTGTAGCCTACATTGTTTAGGGGGGCTAGGCAGAAGTTAGGGCTGAACCCCCCCTAAAAAGGTACAGTTACGGCAGGGCCGGCCCAGCTATCGGTAGCCTACCACCAGAGAAAACGTTTTGGAAAAGACTGTATTATCCTAGGAATTTGGGACCCCTTACGTATGCATTTTGAATTGCTGAAAACAACTGAACTGCCTATTCTTTATTTCAACTCATAAAGGATGTACCTTATCCCTCACACCAGGCGTGTTACTTAGATGACAGATAAGTACATTTTGGTGTTATGGTTTCTATTAAGACTCTTTGTAGCCATAGTTAAAATACTGACAATAATACCTGCTCCACTTCCTCTCCCACTGTGTTTTTTGCTCCATCCTGGCTTCTGCCACCCCATCTCACCTGTAACACAGAGTGAGAAGTGTTATGTAGCAGTGCTTCAGAAGTTTTGATCATCCATCATCCAATCAGGAATACCATGCACAAATGTAAAAATAATCCTTTGCATTGAAGATTGCTTGAATGTTATACCATTAATGCATACAATTACCTCTAAAACATCTCATGACACAAGCTTTTTATTTGGCGGGGAAAAACAAAATCCATGTCCTACAAATTTGAACAAGCAGCTGAAAAGCAGTTGGTGAAAGATAACACACAGCACGTTCTATTATCCGACCCATTATTTCCCTATAGCTACAGCCATACCAGACTTAAAGTTATTGCATGTACCTCGAATTTTGCTGTATGGGCTTTGGCATGCATGACGCTCAGGAATGGCCTAATTTCTGTCAATGGCAGAAGCTCTGGTAAACCAGCTCTGGTAAAAAGCTTATCTGCTGACTCAAAAGTTAAAGGTGTAATTGATGATATTGCTCCTGTGAAAGTCAGGAAGAGTGGTAGACAAAAAGCACCTTGGAGAAACTCAACAGCAGTGCAAAATATGAAAAGAAAATGCAGAAAAACAGAGCGCATGTGGCGGAAGACAAAACATGTAGTCCATTATTACATCTACAAAGACAGCATTCATGCTTTCAACATGGAACTAGGCAAAGCTAGACAGACTTTCTTCTCAAATATTATAAACAGCAACTTAAACAACACATATACTCTTTTTGCTACTGTAGAGAGACTGACAAACCCCACAAGCCAGATTCCCAGTGAAATGCTCTCAGACAGCAAGTGCAGGGAGTTTGCTTGCTTCTTCTCTGAGAAAATTAATAATATCAGAAAGGTGATCAGCACATCCTTGAGTTGCGCTGGGGTCAGACAGATCAGACCACAACCTGAGAAAGTAGTTACTATGTCTGATTTTAAAGAAATTGATTGCAAAATTTTGGAAGAAACCGTACAGCACCTTAAAATATCAACCTGCGCCCTTGAAGCACTTCCCACATCTTTCTTCAAAAGTGTGTTAAACGGCTTAAAAGCAGATTTTCTAGAAGTGGTAAATGCCTCACTTCTCTCTGGGAGTTTTCCAAACTCCCTGAAAACTGCTGTTGTCAAACCCCTCCTAAAAAAGAGTAATCTGGATAAGACAATATTAAGCAACTATTGACCGATCTCAAATCTTCCTTTCATAGGCAAGGTCATTGAAAAAGTTGTCTTCAATCAGCTGAACAAATTCTTAAGCTCGAATGGATACTTTGACAATTTTCAATCTGGTTTCCGATCTCATCACAGCACAGAGACAGTGCTCATAAAGATATAAACGATATTCGCTTAAAGTTGTATCAGTCATTTCAGGCCCAAAAAAGGCAGAAACATAAATGGACAGCATGCTTATGGGGCGGGCAGCTAGCGGATCGTTAGGAAAGATTAGGTGAATGTGATCATTTGTGTTTCGGCCTTTTTTGGGCCTGAAATGACTGATGCAACCTTTAAATACTGATAAAGGCAAATTATCAGTGCTGGTACTACTCAACCTCAGTGCTGCATTTGACACTGTCGATCACAACATACTTCTTGACAGGCTGGAAAACTGGGTGGGGCTTTCTGGGATAGTCCTAAAATGGTTCAGGTCATACTTAGAAGGGAGAGGTTATTATGTGAGTATAGGAGACCATAAGTCTGAGTGGACGTCCATGACATGCGGAGTCCTATTCAACCTGTACATGCTCCCAATGAGCCAAATAATGAAAAAGAACCAAATCTCCAACCACAGCTATGCAGACGACACACAGATCTACTTAGCCCTATCGCCTAACGACTACAGCCCCATTGACTCCCTGTGCAAATGCATTGATGAAGTAAACAATTGGATGTGGCAAAATTTTCTTCAGTTAAACAAAGACCAAACTGAAGTCATTGCGTTTGGAAACAAAGATGAAGTTCTCAAGGTCAATGCATACCTTCACTCTAGGGGTCTAACAACTAAAAACAAGTCAGGAATCTTGGTGTGTCTCTAGAGTCAGACCTTAGTTTCAGTAGTCATGTCAAAGCAATAAGTAAATCAGCATATTATCATCTGAAAAATATTGCAAGAATTAGATGCTTTGTTTCCAGTCAAGACTTAGATAAACTTTTGCATGCTTTCATCACCAGCAGGGTGGATTATTGTAATGGACTCTTCACTGGCCTTCCCAAAAAGACCATAAGACAGTTGCAGCTCATACAGAACGCTGCTGCCAGGATTCTGAGCAGAACCAGAAAATATGAACACATCACACCAGGTCTTTACACTGACTCCCAGTTACATTTAGGATTGATTTTAAAGTATTATTACTGGTATATAAATCATTTAATGGCCTAGGACCTCAATATATTGCAGATATGCTCACTGAATATAAACCCAACAGATCACTCAGATCATTAGGATCACGTCAGCTAGAAATACCAAGGGTTCACTCTAAACAAGGAGAGTCTGCTTTTAGATACTATGCCAGCCGCAGCTGGAACCAGCTTCCAGAAGAGATCAGATGTGCTCCTACAGTAGTCACATTCAAATCCAGACTGAAAACACATCTGTTTAGCTATGCATTTACTGAATGAGCACTGTGCCACTGTTCGTCTGACTGTTTGTACTGTATTTTAGTTATTTTTTTATTCTAAACTGTTTTAATTCTTATTTCTGTTGATTATTTTAATTTCTTTATTCTAAACTGTTTTAATTATTCGTATTTCTTTTGATTATTTTCATTTCTTCTATGTAAAGCACTTTGAATTACCATTATGTATGAAATGTGCTATATAAATAAACAAATCGGTTACCTAACGTAACCTCGGTTCTCTCTAGATGAGGGAACGAGTATTGCGTAAGCTAGCTTACGCTACGGGAAAGATTAATCTTTTCTGAGAAATTGAAGCCAAAAAATGATCCTATAATTTGTATCCATTGTCAACGCAGTTCAGCTGCAGCAGACCATGAGCGGGCTAGCTAGCAGCTCATTGGCTTGCTCACAGGGAACTGCTTAAGCCTATGAGGAGACGCGATTGAACTCTCGTCCAATGAGAGTCGACATGCTCTCATTGCGTCATAGCCCGCCGAAGCGGGCGTGGTCAGAGAGTATAAATAATGCCGTCGTAGGCTGTAACTCTGGTTTTCATAGAATGAAGCGAGAAACGCTAGTAGCACAAGCACGGCCAGGAACGCAATACTCGTTCCCTCATCTAGAGAGAACCGAGGTTACGTTAGGTAACCGATTTGTTCTCTTACGAGAGGTTCTCTCGTATTGCGTAAGCTAGCTTACGCTACGGGAACACCTGGTCAACGCCGTGCGTGCTAAGCATCCACTTATGAGTCCCAGGGGAGACCCGGGGGAACCCTTAATAGTGGGAATGAATATATGTACATGTGACAGGGCCAGCAGAGCGGGCCGGTGATTGTGTAGTACTAAGCACTTGATAAGAGAGACAGAGCGGGAACCGGTCTGTGTGAATAACTCTTTTAGTGCAGCTCACCAGAGAAGCTGTAACATACTAGATAGCTAGTAGTTTAGCCTGCAAGGCGGGAACTTCGAGATTGTAAAATCTGACAAAGGTGGAAGCGGAAGACCATCCTGCTGCCACACAAATGTCATGAATGGAAATTCCGCTGGACCATGCCCACGATGAGGCCATGCCTCTAGTGGAATGAGCCCTGATGCCCAGAGGGCATGGCAGGTCTTTTGATGCGTATGCGGCTGCAATGGCATCAACTATCCATCTGGATAGTGTCTGTTTCGAGGCGGCCAACCCTTTGGTGCGCCCACCGAACGAAACAAACAGCTGCTCAGATCGTCTGACCGGAGCAGTGCGGGAAATGTATAATCTCAGGGCCCTTACCGGACACAGGAGATAAGAGTCAGATTCGTTATCGGATGCAGGCAGAGCCGATAGAGAAATAACTTGTGCCCTGAACGGGGTACCAATCGCTTTTGGGACATAACCATGTCTAGGTTTGAGAACGACTAAGGAGTCATTGGGCCCAAACTCAAGACAGGAAGCGCTAGTTGACAGCGCGTGAAGGTCTCCCACACGTTTTACTGATGCGAGCGCAAGCAGAAAAACGGCTTTGAACGAGAGGTATTTGAGGTCCACGGTGTTTAGTGGTTCGAATGGGGGGGCTTTCATAGCTTCGAGAACTATGGAAAGATCCCAAATCGGCACCGAAGGGGGGCGTGAGGGGTTCATCCTTCTAGCTCTCCTGAGGAAGCGGATGACCAAACCGTCTTTGCCCAGTGACTGGCCGCGCCGGGGTTCGACGAACGCTGCGACGGCTGCCACATACACCTTGAGAGTGGACGGGGACCTGCCCTTGTCCAGCATCTCTTGGAGAAAACTTAGCAAGGAAGGAATCTCGCATGACCGTGGGTCCAAATTTCTGTCGGTGCACCATTTTGAGAACACAGACCATTTAGATGCATAGAGCCTTCTCGTAGAGGCCGCTCTAGCCTGCATGATCGTGTTTAACACTCCCTCTGGCAAAGCAACGGGTAGTTGTTGATCACCCACGCGTGTAGCGCCCAGCGCTCTGGGTGGGGGTGCCAGATCGTGCCGCGAGCTTGAGAGAGGAGATCTGCTCTGACTGGAATGGGCCACGGGGCTGTCTGTGACAGCTGAGTGAGCTCCGGAAACCAAGTCTGACCCTCCCAACGCGGAGCTATGAGGAGCACCGAGTGGCGTGTTTCCCTGATTCTCTGAAGCACCTGTGGTAGAGGAGAAACCGGAGGGAATGCATAAAGCGGGTGGCTGGGCCAGGTCTGGGCTAGCGCGTCGTCGCTCTTTGAGAAAAATATTGGGCAATGGGTGTTCTCTTCTGAGGCGAAGAGGTCAACCTCTGCACTGCCGAATATTCGCCACAGCTTTTGGACTGTAAGAGTGTGCAGGGACCATTCCCCGGGGGAAATGGGGTTCCTGGACAGACTGTCTGGACCGTCGTTCAGATGGCCCAGCACGCGCGTCGCTCTGAGCGAGAGCAGGTGACACTGCGACCAAACTAATATGCGTTCTGTCAGTCTGAAAAGATTTCTGGATCTGACTTCGCCCTGACGGTTTAGATAGGAGACCACGGCTATATTGTCCGAACGGATCAGCACGTGGTGACCGTGAACGCGCGGTAGAAAGCGCGTGAGCGCGTTCTCGACCGCCAACATCTCCAAACAGTTTATGTGAAGGAGGCTCTCTTGAGCTGACCAGGGGCCGAAGGCCGGTGAGCACTCGCAGACCGCACCCCAACCCGTGTTGGATGCGTCTGTCGAGATGACTTTTCGGTGAGAAAAAGTCCCCATGGAAACGCCCCGCTGAAACCATTCTGTCACGGTCCATGGCTGCAGAGCTATAATACAGGTCTGCGTAACCTTTATCAGCTGGCGGCCCGTGGTCCACGCACCGTGAGACACACGGCTCTTCAACCAGAGCTGAAGCGGGCGCATGCGCAGTAACCCCAGCTGGAGCACCGCGGAGGCTGAGGCCATATAGCCCAACGCCTTCTGAAAAGTTTTCAGAGGTGTGAGTCTGTTCATCTGAAAAGATGCGGCGAGACGCTGAACACGGCGCGCGCGCTGTGTTGATAGGCGACCCGTCATCGTGACCGAGTCTAGCTCTATACCCAAGAAGGAAATAGTCTGACTGGGTTGAAGTGCGCTCTTTGTCCAGTTGACAGAGAGGCCCAAAGCTTTCAGATGGTCGAGGAGAACTGTACGATGAGACAGTATCTCTCTCTGTGATTGTGCTAAAATCAGCCAGTCGTCCAAATAGTTCAGTATTCGCAGCCCCTGACTCCGCAGGGGGGCGAGCGCCGCATCCATGCACTTTGTGAACGTACGGGGTGCCAAGGATAGGCCGAACGGAAGGACTGTGTATTGATAAACCTGGCCTTCGAAGGCGAAACGTAAGAATGGCCTGTGAAGGGGATTTATCTGAATCTGAAAATAAGCATCTTTCAGATCTAGTGAAATGAACCAGTCCCCCTGGCGCACATGCGCGAGGATGTAAGGACTGATTTTCCTGCTAAGACAAAAGCTGAGATAAAACTCACCATAAAGCAATAAAACACACCCTGGACAGAAGATCGCAAAGACAGAGCACAGGACATTGTCTTGTCCAAACGTTTCTCCTACCTTATCTCTGCATCCCCCTCTCCCTCATCTCCTCTCCCCCTGAGTCAAGTCACCAAAAGTTCACTAGGAATGCCTATATAGCACATATGATGTATTTTGGGAATCTATTGTTTTTACTTTTTGTGTTTGGTATTATTTTAAATGTCTCAGTGCGATTGGTAAAATGGTCTTAATTTCATTGCAATCATTGGTATTATGAGAAAGATTGAGGACTTAGGAAAATCCTGTGTTCCTCTTTGGGTGATGTTTCTTCAAGACATCTCCCCTCTCCCCCGAGACCAGGTGCTACCCCCTGGGGTACAGGAACTGACCCAAAACACACTGGAGAAATATTGGCACAACCCTTTTGTTCTGGTCTGGGTATTTAAGGCTAGGTAACAGAGCAGTCTTTGGGAACTGTAACCAGGAAAACCCCCATGCAGTGCTGTGTCAGTGCTTTCCCGTTGGAAAGCTCTCACACACTACTGTGTGTCTCTGTCAGGAATGCATTGCTTGCTTTTAGAATCATCTATGAGTAATTGATGTCATGCATTTATTATTTCTGAATTGGCTTTTAATCATTTACTTGTGAAATTGGCACGATACATTTTACCTGACAAAAATAAATGTTAACCATGATTATTCTGAAGTTTTCTGAAATCATTATTTCTAGTAGATTATGTGTAGTCTGTTGTTCCCGCAAATCTCTGTCCAGGATAGATCACACCTAAGGCACTAATGAATGGAGCATGGGGCACATCATTAGACCTTCTGATTTCTGACTATCTCCTAACTTAGCATGTTGTACGCTGCAACTATTGAGAAAAATTACACCTATGAGTCAGCAGTGAGCGGCTGCGTAGGGTAAGATAGTTTGCACTGCACCCTCTGACTATTTTAGGACTGGCTAGTTTGTGATCGTGAGCGCACATTCGCGACGTGACGTCTCAAAGCGACACCAGGTCCTTAATGAACGAATATTTGAAATTATGAAATGGCCAGAATAATCAAAGATCTAAATTAACTCATAATCAGTATTTATGACTGTTTTCTAATAAGAAACACAATCTAAATTTGATTAACCCTCTGGGGTCTGAGGTGGTTTTGGGGCCATTGGGATGTTCTGACATGCTCTGACATTTGTGCTTTTTTCAGTTATTTATAAACATGTTAATGGAAAAGGTGTAAATTCACTCTATATCGCACAAACGGGGTTACGATAATATGTGATTAACATCTATGTACATGTTTGTAGTTTTAAGAGAATAATGTTTATGCGTGGTTATTGAAAAAAATTAAAATGAAACTTGCTGAAATAAGACCACAAAACAAATACTAAATATGTGTCCACAAGACTTTTGACAAATGGATGTTGTAGCTTCGAGTTCTGGCTTCAAAATGATGTGAAAATCATCCCATCTAATCGTTCACATAAAACGAAACACTAATTTATACTTTGTATGACAGTTTTTTGTCTGAAGAGGTTTATGCGTGGGAGTGGTAATGTCCCATGAATATTAATGAGATTCAGACCAGGGGTGTGACAGACACTCCCCCAATGGCCCATTAGAGTGAAGCAGCCTGAACAAAGAATGAGAGGAGATTCAAAGGTTTTGTTTTTCAATCTGTTTTATTGTAATTCCTTGGTGTGGAGAAACTAAATGTTCTAAATTTGCTCTAAGCAAATCAAATGTGAGTAAAATAAATAAATAATCAGTCAGCTATAAACAAAGCAATTGTGAGCGATAAATAAACAAAAGTAAAGGCAGGTATCTCACAGTAAATGCTTATGCCCCGTTGAATGACATCTGTCCATTTATATTTGCAGCCGCCTTAGCAGCCTGAGCATTGGTGTTGTGGCACAGAGTCGACACAACACTTTCTGAAAAAAATAGTTTGAATAGACTCATGGGCGAATGCGAGTCTACAGAACTCAGTTGCGGTCCAGCTTCCCGTGCAGGAAGGAATCGCACAGTCTGTGGAACCATGTCAACATCAGTCTCTGTTTTCCATGACAGAGTGGACTGCCTGTTGCTTGCCTGCTTGTTTGCCTTGGCTCTCTTCGGGACAGGTGCCTGGACATGTTCATTGTCACATCTGTAAAAAACAAGTGTGCGCTGTTACACAGTACAAGAGCACTGAAGAGACTGCTAGCATTATACAGAGCGAGAGGACACATAAACTCACTGGCTGAGTTGTTTACGTTAACACGTGAGGCAGCGCGAGCACGGAGATTACAAGCTGCACGCACGGAGTGTGCATGTGGTGCGTGTATGTGTGCATGTGTATGAAGTGTCTTTCGTTCGTGATTTTTTTCTAAATAAAAATCAGAAAATGTATTCTCGTTTTTTATTTTTTTGTCTATTTAAATTCTATTTACAAACTCACCACACACAATAATGGTCAATAACTGTAATTTGCTGAAAGCTAATCTGTTTCTGAAAAAAATGACACCTTGCACATGAAGATAGCACTTTGTTTTAGAATTTTACAGTCCAAAAATCTAAATATGTGAAAAACACCTATTTTAGCTTCAGGTTCTAAAGGGTTAATAAATATTGTAGAAGTATCATTCATTGTTAGTTTTTTTATTTCAACATTTACTTAAACATTTTAAATTGAGTTTAATTTTTTTATTGTATCTGTTATTACCTTAGATAATGTAGGCCTACTATGAACTAACAAGAATGATCGAGGTACAACAATTGTATTGCTCAAATATTCATTCATGTAGTAAAAACGTAATTTCTTAGTAACTAGCACAACACTGATCACTAATGTAAATATTACGTCTGTGCACTTACTCAGTATGATTCTCGATCGCACGGAGAACTGAACGACTCCTGCGTTCCCCTCTGCGAGGTGCTGGAGAAGGAGTGCGTGATGCAGACGCATTTCTATAAAACAACAACAACAACAAAACTGTTAGCATACATAATCCAAAGTAAACTGATGTGCAATTAATGGGTATGGACGCACAATGTATATCTGTTGATGGGCCATAGGACGGAGAAATATCTATTTATGGGCCATACACCGCGAGTGTTGATGGGCCATATAGACCGCACACATTTAGAGCATTTCAAACATTTACACTGTATTCACAATCATCTGTGCATAAGGCAGTATTTTAGCAAGATAAGCAGTGTCATAGGCTAACCAAAACAGAACATTTATATATAAACATATAATGTCTAGTATTTAGACAGTATTTTACCGGAGGCTGAAATATATTTGCACTAAATCACATTATATTTACACCTAAGCAGATATTCGCAAATAAGCTAATCAAAACTGAGTGAAATATATTTAATATACAAATGTTTAGAGAGTAACGTTATCACATTGAAAGTTTACACTTGAGCATACACGAATGTTAGGGATATTGTAAGGCAATCTTTCACGTAGTATGTCAAAAGCTAGCCAAAACGAAGCAAAATATAGTCTGAAAATTCATATGAGTTTTATATTATCAGAAAAAGAAGTACATAACACTAAACAACTTACTCTGAACTTGTATCCTCGGCGGGATCAATTCGCTCTTCAAAATGCAGCCGTTCGTCGTCCGTGTTGCACTCCCTCTGAGGAAAAGGTGAATTCTTCCTCGCTGTCCAGAATCATCTGAAGGGCTTCTTCACCGGAGTAGCGTGCCATCCTCAAAACGCGATGAACTATCAGTGAATCTCATGAAGAATCTTTGTGTTTTTATGGCATTGATCGGGGGCGTGTGCGATCACCTAAACTATTTACATGTGAATAGCGCCGGGGGCGTGGCGGCCTCAACTCATTAAAAATAATGAGGGGAGAAAGAAAAAACAGGACCTCTCATTGGTTTCAAAGGGATTGCATAAACTGAGAATATTTGTTTTTTATATAAATTACTTCATTTAAAAGAAGAGAATTCAAGCTTCATAAAGAAAAATCTCTCGTGCCTGTGTGACAAGTAATCGCGGAGTTACAGTTAATCTTAGGACGCGTTTCAGAATGGACTTCACAGACAGAGAGAACGCAGAACTCGCATCATGTTTGTTTTTCTTTATTTGGTGAAAAGCACAACACTTTGTTTTTATTGTGAGTATCCACAAAAAAAATAGACACTTAACACGATCTAATGATGTACAACACTTATATGTACGATCAAAATCAACCGAGTATTTTGAGTCTCTTTTGCACTGATAAGAAAAAAAGCAACCAGATCACGCCGGCGTGATCTCAGACCCCAGAGGGTTAACATTTGAAATTGGAGTCAGATTAAGCGTAGAGCTAAAGTATTATTTAGACTAAATTCCAATAAATTAAGTGAACTTCACTGGAGCGCTGAAAAGACATACACGCATTATTCCTTCGACCATACCATTGGATTCCGGTGTTGGGCCAATGGGTGGACCTTACAAGGAGTTTTCTGATAGTGAGCATTTTGAACGGTCTCTTCATGAGAACTTTGTTCAGCACTCTGAGGTCTAAGATTGGTCTGAGGCCGCCGTCTTTCTTGGGAACAAGAACATAACGGCTGTAAAACCCCGACTCGCTCATAGACAGAGGCACTCTCTCTATAGCCCTTTTGCACAATAGTTTTGCTATCTCTGAACGGAGCAGCGTCGCCGCTTCTAGGTTCACAGTAGTTTCTAGCCGCGCTCGAAAACTTGGAGGGCGGCGGTGAAACTGTAAGCGATAGCCTAGCCTTATTGTGTTTAGCACCCACTGGGAAATTCCCGTAATAGCTTCCCACGCTTTGAAGCGCAATGCTAGGGGGTGAATGGCTACCCGGTCCTCGTTGCTGCACATGGCGGGCTGTGTGCGCGCGCTCATAGTGCTTACAACAACGGGACTTACACTCAGAGAGGAGTTTATGGGCCGTGTAACAGAGTGAACAGAGGGGGGAAGCGCACACGGGTTCGTGGGCGCTTTTATGTACTCTGAAACTCGAGCGGATTGGGACCGCTTTATGAGAGTGTGCTCTGTGTGGGACACGGGAACTGACGTGCTTTTGTGTATGAGTGAACACAGTGTTGTGGGCACATTTTCTACACAAGATGTCTTTTTGCTCTTTTTGAGAGTTTTTTGGGTCGCCGTGAAAACGGCGTTTGTGCTCATGCAAGCGGGAAAGGAAACCGGCTTGGTAATGGCGGGATACACTACTGTAGTAGCCGCGTGCGCGGGGACTAGCAGAGGGCGGTACTTTGACGGCGGTCCGGCCGCGGCGGGAGAGCGCCGTCTTTTTCTCAGCTGGGCTAGGCAGACTTCGAGTGATCAGGTTTCAGCGCGATCCTAGGCCGCGGCCCCCGAGCCGGTGGCGGTCTGTGGCGGCTGTCAGAGCGAGAGCGAGGGCGGCCGCCCTGGCGTCGCTGCGAAGTCTGGCTGTGCTGAGCTGGGCGCTGAGGTGGGGCTCGTGCAGGAGGCTGGTCACGTGAGCGGCCTGCAGAGGAGCTAGCGCGACGAGGCAGGAAGAGGTTCATGGCCTGGGAAGCTTTCTGAACTTCCGAAAATCTGTCAACAATACCTGTGACGGCAGATCCGATGAGGCCGGATGGAGAGAGCGGGGCGTTGAGAAACGCGGCGCGCTCAGAATCTCCCATGTCGGCGAGTGTGAGCCACAAATGTCTTTCAGACACACAAATGGCGGCCATGCATTTCCCCAGGGCTTGAGCGGCAGATTTTGTAGCGCTCCTCAAATCCGCGACTGTAGGGGGATCTCTTCCGTTCTCATCCCATTTGCGGAGTATGTCACCCTGTAGAATCTGCAAGACAGGCATGGAGTGAAGTGCAGAGGCTGCTTGGCCGGCGGCTGAATAAGCGCGGGTGTGAAAGCTCGAAGTCGCTCTGCAGGCTGTAGAGGGAAGCACAGGTGATGAACGCCATCTCGCGGAGGGCGGGCACAAATGTGCAGCGACCAGGTCCTCTACAGGGGGAATGGAAATATAGCCCTTCTCAGCGCCTTCTCAGGAGGCGCATTAATTCCTCCTCGATGCCAGCGGTGGATTCACGGGCCGAGGAAGCGCGAGAACCGGACCATTCCTCACTGTCTGAAGCGAGAAGCGAACATGTCTCCTTCATGTCCGCGGCGTCCTCGGAGGCAACAGAGCGGCCACTCGGCGGCAGCTGTATGTCCGGTAGCGGCGGAGACGGAGAGGGGGAGGCGACAGGCTCCGGCGGGATGAACGCTTCAGGCTGGGGTTCCGGCGGCCTCTGAGAGCGGCGTTTCTTCTTCCGCGGCGAAGTCAGAGGCGGCGCGGAAGCTTCTTTAATGGCCTGAAGTTGAGCCCGCAGGGTCGACAACGGCATACTCTCGCAGAGCTCGCAGCCGCCATCAGCGAGGGCGAGCTCGGCGTACTCCAATCCGAGACAGAGAGCGCAGATGACGTGGCGGTCTCCAGTCTCGAGGGGAGCGCGGCAAGAACCGCAGGAAATAATACGAGACATCTTAAAATAAGACGCTCGGCTCTTTTAGATACAGGATACAGATATGCAAGTAAAAAGGATATAATCCGTCGGATGGCGGTAGCTCGCAGGACGGCTGAAGGTTGCGAAGACAGCCGGCTTCCTCAGTCTCCCAGATGCTCGCTAAGTTGCCTTTTCGACGACGGCGGCTTCCTTCAGATCAGCAGATGCGTGTAGCCTTGCTGAAGAGATGAAAATCAGAGTTACAGCCTACGACGCCATTATTTATACTCTCTGACCACGCCCGCTTCGGCGGGCTATGACGCAATGAGAGCATGTCGACTCTCATTGGACGAGAGTTCAATCGCGTCTCCTCATAGGCTTAAGCAGTTCCCTGTGAGCGAGCCAATGAGCTGCTAGCTAGCCCGCTCATGGTCTGCTGCAGCTGAACTGCGTTGACAATGGATACAAATTATAGGATCATTTTTTGGCTTCAATTTCTCAGAAAAGATGAATCTTTCCCGTAGCGTAAGCTAGCTTACGCAATACGAGAGAACCTCTCGTAAGAGAACTTGCCTTGCCTTGCCTAAACCCTCTGCTACTTTGTTAAGATAGGGCCAGTACCAGTACCTATAAAGCAGGAGCAGCATCATGTGAGTGTAGCAAAGATCCATTTTTAATTGAAATCTAAAATGACTAACATCAATGTAAAGCTGAGAAACAAGACATTTTAATAATGGAGTTGGATTTGCAATATGACAATGAGGATTACCTGCATGTAACATCCATACAGAAAAAGGTAACATTTGCCTTCTTTGACATCTCTCTTTGAAGAAACATTGGGTAAGCAAATATTTAGGTATTGGTAAAAGTAGGTATTGAATGAAAATCAAGATGGGGGACAGGAAGTTTGGCCAAATACAGCAAACTTGCTATCTATGTTCTCGTCATAACCTTAAGGAATCTATTAATACCAGTGTCATTACAATAGACAGATTTATTTAAAAGTTATTAGCATTTTAGGAAATGTTATTATAACTTTTGACCAAAAGGTGGCGCTGTCTTGAAATCTTTTAAGTACCCTCAAGGTATGGTGCTAATGGCACACACTGAGTTTCGTAATGTTACAGCAATGCATTTTTTAAGTATAGCATTTGTATTGAACTGTATTGAACTGTGAACTGTAGAAGGTTCAACCAGGCGCTCAGGTAAAGTATAAAAGTCCGTGATAGGTGCTCTTGGGGTAGGGAAAAGATCCAATGAAATGAAAAACAGGTCCCAGGCACTCAGTCAAGTTTATAATGAGGAGAAGGAGAAAGTTAAAAAGCCTTTATTAAATGTCTTAAATCATAAAAGTACACAAGCCAACATGTTTCGACCAACAAGTGGTCTTCTTCAGGGCAAAGTAACACACAAAATGAGAATGGCAACAAATTATAAGTTAAGTCCCACCTATAATCAGAAAGAATTCAATTAACCTAATAAGGCCTAATACAATCAAATAACCCAATAAGGTAATCAGGTCTAACAAGATAGGGGAAACCAACATAATGAGTACCACAACAGGTGAAAATAACAAAGAAACAATAAAGAAAGAAAAAAGAAAGAAAGAAAGAAAAATATCTCCAAAGCAATCTCCCTCAACGTAGGTTCCCTATCAAGGGAACTCCCGCTGCGTTTTCATGCTATGGGAACACCCCTGTGTGATTGCGTCGTGAAGCACGTGTATAATCAGTCCAATGGAAGAGCGAGACGTCATAGGCAGGGTGACGTCATAGACCAGGAAACTATAAAGCACCCCTGAGAACAGACCGCGTCAGCTTCTGTGCCTTCAGCAAGCGATCTGTGTATTCTGTCCTTGTCATATTTATTGTTGTCATATTTATTATCTCAGCTTTCACCTGTCAGATCCAGTGTGCAAATCGCAATTTTCTAGTTCCTGGAATTAGTATCGTTTGTGTTTTGTTAAGAAAAAGAGAACAAAACAAATAAAAATATGAATGAAAAGGCAGATGTGTGAGTTTTCAATAAATAAATTAGTCAGCTCATAACTCTGTCGAATAAAGAGGAGCTTTTTAAAGGAGGTTTTATTTAGTGTTGTTGCTAGTTAAATATTTACTGGCCAGCTGAACATTATGAGAGTGAAAATAAAAAGAGTTTGTCAGATGAAATATATCCCAAAAAAAAAACTCTGTATCTCACACTGAGGTGTCGAGATCGTGGAACAAACCGGTTTCTATTTTTATGTGTTAATCCCCAAACGTCTAACTATAGTAATGTTATGGGTATTAAGTATTATGGTATGACAGTGCCCCGTGTTAAAGAGACGCTTGCAAGCTTTCTCTCTCCCGAGTCGGCGTCATCATTATTAACCCCAACGTTACCCACCAGCCATCTTAAATAATAAATAATTATTATTAGGCAGCGCTGGTGGGTAAAGTATAAGGACATGGATGAATGTGAGGATGTCAGCACTGACGCTATTTGAGAATTGTGTCACGCAAAAACAGATAAACTGTATCGCAAAAATAGATACACTGGATCGGGGAGGGACGGTTTTGAGAAATCGTTTCTCCTCTGCGTCCTCTGGGGGCGACTCTCTGAGGAGGGTCGCAGCGCTGCCAGTTTGGTTGTTTTCCTGCTGGTGGCCAAGGAGCGATATATATATATATATATATATATATATATATATATATATATATATATATATATATATATACAGTATATTCCTTTGACTTTCACATAATGTTCTTGATACCTCCAGAACGCTCGTGGTATGGACTACCCAAATATGCAAAGAAATATTCAGTAAAATATAATTTACTATGGTTTTCCACCTTTGGAGTGGAAAAGACTAAAAACTCACACTGTCCTACATAAGGTTTTGACAAGACAAAGGAAAGCCTTCGAGTTTTGTCAAATCTCATTGGTTAAGGTTACTCCGGAAGGGGCATGGTCTGCGTCCCTTTAAAAAAAAGGACACGGACGCTTTTCTCGCTCTCTGACCTCCTTGCCTACGTCTGCCTTAGTCATGTAGTCTCTGATACGATTTCCCCTCTGGAAATCCTTTCTTTCTTTTGTTTGTTTAAAAGTTTTGTTTTCTTTAAGTTTCCAACCTAATTCATCTCACAGGAGAGGAGATGAATTCAGCCGAATTTGGTAATGTTACCTCAAAGACTTTAAACCTCTGTTCAAAGCGCGCGCACCGAACGCCACGTGACGCGCACCCACGGAACAAAGAACATCCGCTCATGCACGCGGCCGGGACAGGCCGTTCCAGGAACACGCAACAATACATGAGAGACCAAGAAACTTTGCAAGTATATTTCAGCTTAGGAAGCATTAAGATGATGTTTTTCGTGTTGTTTCAGAGAGGTTACTGTCTGGGTGAATTTTTTTACCAATGCGCTCTCTCTCTCTCTCTCTCTCTCTCTCTCCCTCACTCTCACTCTCACTCACTTCTATACGTGCTTCCATTGTCTAGACTCCCCGCGTGTCTTTGTCATTAATGTTTGTAAATACATGTATTCCTGTAACATAGTAAATGCATAAGTAGTTCTGTATTAGTAAATTCATTATACTCAGTTTGATTGACTTACTGTGTCTGCTCATAATTCCGGTCCCTGAAATGTCTAGATTAAAGCTACGAGCTGTACAAATAAAAAATACTTTAAAGAGTATTTGTTTATAGGGCTGGAAAGCTAATTCTTGTGGCCACAGAATTAATTTTCCTAAACTCTATAAATTAATTGAGCTAATTAATTTTACCTGTTTTGTGAAATGTGGTCCGTGTAATTAATTGCAATCAACTTGTGGTTAATTGCAAGGATTCACATGCATGCAGGTAACAGGACATATCATCCCTTACCGGGAGTTTTATTAAAATGTAAAGTTGATCTGGTCCAAACCTGTATGAATAATTATGAATTATGAATTATTGTATACAAATTCCCCAAAATCGCCCGGTTCATACTCTACATAATGGACATGCTGAGAATGGTATGATATGATGATTATGTTATATGATAATCCTCTATCAAAGGGGGCACTGTGAGAAATGTTTTTCTATTGTTCTCTATTGTCCAGAGAGTGCAAAAGCTTTGTCCAGAGTTAATGCTGTGCTGGCACATTTCTTTCTATGTATGCAAGTCAAACATCTGTTTTATATATTAGAAAGGACCTCAAGTCCTCCTCTCTCCCCTTTCTGTTCTCTTTACATTGAGATACATGGAGAGCCTTTCTGGACTCACAAGTCTGTGTGGAGATTTAGACGGATATTGACTATATATGGACTTATTATATAAATATTATATAACGTATATATGATATCTGTATGAAGTCATGTATGATCTTATTGGTTAGAAGGGTATAACTCCCCCTGTATTTTAATATATATTCTGTCTGCCACGTATTGGAAAACTGAGCTATTCTCTGAATGGTTTCCCAGCGCTGGTCTTTTATTTTATTCATTCACAACTTAATAAAAGGACTGAGAGAAAAAGGCACTTCGTGGTTGGAAGATTTTCCTTTCTCACAAGTACTGTCACTCAGGTTCTGGAGTTTCACCAATACCTTAATTCCATAAATAGGAATATTAAATTATCTTTAGAATACTTCAAGACCACTATTTATTTTTTAGACCTAACCATTTCTATTGATCCAGAAGGAAAGTTACACACCACTTGTTTTAGAAAAAAGACCTCCAGAAACACCATCCTTAGAGCTGATTCCTTTCATCCTCCATATCTCATTGATAATGTACCTTTCGGCCAATTCCAACGGTTACGCCGTATATGTGATGATAATGTTGATTTTGAAAAACAGGCAGACATTATGTCAGAACGTTTTATTAAAAGAGCCTATAAACCAGATATCGTCGCTCATGCTCGTTCCAGAGCTAAATCCCTGTACCGGTCTAATGCCTTGATTAAGAAGGGATGGCGAACCCTTCTTTGTCACACAATATAGTAGGGAGGCTAGACAGATAAAAAGGATAATTCAGGATAACTGGCCCATTATCAATTCTGACCCTACTCTCCACCAGGTCTTTCCTCAACCGCCTTTGTTTTCTTACAGAAGGGCTCCAACTCTTCGTGATAAGTTGGTACATAGATATCTTCCCCCTGAGAAGAAGGAAAGTTGGCTTAAGAGACCTATTGGGTTATATCGTTGTATGAATTGTCCCCATTGTAGTAATAACATTCCCTCGAAAACGTTTGTGGATTTTATATCTAATAGAACATTCAAGATGAAAGACTTTATAAACTGTAACACTACATTTATTATTTATCGTTTATTTTGCCCATGTAAGAATGTGTTTTATGTAGGTCGTACTAAAAGACGTCTATGGGATCGTTTAGCGGAGCATAAATATGCTATTCGTATCAGTAGGCCCGACAATCAGATGGCCCAACACTTCCTGCATATGCACAATGGGAATGATTCTCTACTAAAAATAGAGGTCTTGGTACATGTTAAACCTTTGGATAGAGGTGGTGATAGGATCCGCAAACTTAACCAGCGTGAGGCATTTTGGATTCATCAGCTGGATGCGCTCCACTATCCAGGTCTGAACGAGGACATTGAGTTTAAGTGTTTCTTATGATATGTTTTTTGTCCTATACTTATGTATATTTAGTCTTCTCGTGGAGGGAGCTCTAGACTGGAGTATGGTCTCCACGACCTCAGTCGAGACCTGAATCTATGAGCTGGGCCCCCTCAGAGGCCGAGCCCACAGTATCCAAAACTCCAGATGAGGTTGATATATTGTATCCCATGAATGGGACAGCAAGTCCCTCCTGATCGGAATCTCCAAGGGAGAGCCGTCTAGAAGGGAAGGTAGGTCCGAGAAACACATCCTGGCTGGCCAGAACGGGGCTACTAATAATCTTTTTCTAGACGAGCCCTCTCCAGAACTCCCGGGAGCAAAGATATTGGGAAATGCGTACAGGTGTAGCGTCAACCACACACATCACATCCAGTCCAAGCGGAGCTGGATGCGTGAGAGAGAACCACATTGGGTAATGCGTTTTACAAACGATGCGAAAGGTCGACTTGAGTTTGACCGAAGTTCTCCCAAAGATGCTCCACCACCTCGGGGTGAAGTCTCCATTCCCCGGGCCTCAGCCCTTGCCTCAACAGGATATCTGCTCTGATATACGAGACCATCAGTGTGTTGTCCGAAAGGACGAGCACATAGTGACCTCTCGGGTCTGGCAGGAAGTATTGAGATTCTCGGGAATATGCCATCATCTTTAGCCAATTATGTGCTAAAAAGGCAGATGGACCTGCCAAACACCCTTCGCCAAGCGATCACTCATGATCACCCCCGACTTGTGAGAGAAGCATCCGTCGATAGCATTATCCGCCTCACGCATATCTTTTGCGTCGACAGGAAGCCCCTAAACACTGGGCCTGGGCGAGGAACCAAGGTTCTTCCACATGACCGAGGCAAGTAGGCATAGCCGCGTGACCTTGATCATGCGAAAACGGATTTCCCCTCAGAGAAAACAGCTTGGTCCTGAGCCACCACTGCAGGGTCCTCATGTACAGAAGGTTAAAAGTAATTACGTTGGACGCAGCTGCCATGAGACACACCAGTCTGAAACTGCTAGTGACTGGCCTAGATTTACCCCCAATTACGGCTGTGAGAATCGCAGAAATACGTACTGGAGACAATCGTACCCGCATCGTTGTCGAATCCCATAATACACCTAGAAAAGTGGTCCTCAGGCTGGGAGGAGCACACTCTTCTTGGTGTGAGCCGCAACCCCAACATCTTTAAATGAGACCGAATGACATCTTGTAGAGACTGAACGGACAATCATTAATTCTCTTTTATTAAATCATTAACTCACAAGAACAAAGAGCCTTAACTAACCACATTCCAGCGGCCATGTGGTCAACTGATACGGACTTCTCTTAAACAAACCGGCCTTGATTTACTCCCCCCCCCCCCTGGCGGACATCGGGCGGGAGAAGCGAAAAACAGATGTTTCCATTGTCTCCTCTCACCACGTGTGCTCGATACACATCCATCCAAACGCACATAAGAACACGCACGCACACATGCAGGAAACATGACTTTCCATATATTAAATTGTTACTAAAACATATCCGATGTGTCGAAATACATGTAGGAGAGCTGTAATGTGTAAACTTGTCCTAAGAATGTCATCATGCGTGTAAGAGAATTATAAAATGCCTGTACGTATGCGTTAAGAGGTAACTCTGCAGTATTATGTCTGTGTGATGTCGTTACAATCCTCCAAATCTGATCTATCTATTAAGCTGTATATCAATATCGTGAAATGTATAATCACAAGTATATGTTTCCTTTTGAAATAAGCTTAATTTTCTCCTTGGTCATCCGATGCAAATCACCCTCTGGCGACATTGAGTCTGGATAAGAGCTCGCCTATTGACACCTTTAGGGTACGAGACTGTTTACACAAATGGCCATAAAAATTCGGACCTAGGTTTATCAAACAGATTGCTATCACTTAACACCCATCTCTGCGGAGAGAACGAAGCCAGATGTGTGAAATGAAAACGCACGCACACACATATCCACGCTCGCACCCACGGATACACGCACGCACACACCTATGGACACGCGCCGATGCATTCCTTACGGAAAACCCAGAGAAATGGGTGATTCTAAGAGAAATATGATATATTCCTGTATTCTGGTATATTCCTGTTTGTGTATCATGCCAATTAAGATTGTTAGTTGTGTAGTTAAAACTCTAAGGGCCTGTATAAAGAGCCTAAGAGCATATATTCACTTGAATGCGCGTCAAACACGTCTTTCATGATAGCAAATGAAAGCTCCCGACGTGGTCTAACTAACCATATAAACGAGGTTCCGTTAAAATTTACTCTGCTATGTTTTTCCATCTCTGTAATGTTTCTGACCATATTCATACCTGCCATAAATCCGAAAGTTGGGCGTTCCGACAAGACAAAGGCCACGGAACCCCGCCAAATCAAGAAAGGATCTCATTGGAGAGGTCTTTCCAAAGTGGGCGTGGACTCTTCACGGTAAAAGGCCGTGCAGCAGTTCGTTCTCTCTCTCGCGCGCTGTGTATCCTGTCCCAGATGTAACCTTCATGTGCTTTCTTTTGTTCCTGTTTTTAGTTTGTCTTTGTTTTATTTTGCGTATAGCTAGTCTGTTCTCAGTGCGGTTCTCGTCCTCCGACCGAGTTACCCACGTGTGTTTCGTCAGTCTTCCAGCATCCCGGTGATAAGACTGTCTTTGCGCATACAGAACTGTTTGAGGACGTTTGAATTTCCCGCGAAACATCCACGCTCGGAAGTATCAAAGAAGTCCGCCTCCCATCTCCAGGACGCCGCACGCTCTCTTCTACACAACACCAGGTCTGAATGCAAGTGTTCCATCTCAAATTTAGACGCTTTAAAGTGTGTATCCTGTGGCTATCTCTGAGGGTCTAATTGTGCTAGCAATTGTGTTTTCCTTATGTTTCTACGTTTCTTTTATTATTTGTTTCAGTTTACTTTGTTTATCTATATCTTTGTTTTACCAGTAGTGTAGTTTTGTTATTAAAAACCTCAGTTATACCTTATTGCCTCTGTTGTTGTTGACCACATAACAAAGCCTCTTTAATATAAAAGATCCTAAACGCTACAATCTGATATTGTTAAGTGCACTAACAGTGTCAGTAAAGTTAAGCTAAAATAGGCCACAAGTCATTGATAACTTCAAACAGAACAGCACGGCGGACGTGCGGACTGAAAGAGGGGGTTTCAATTGCTTTGGTACTTTTAAAGATCAACAGCCATCTGTCTGTGTAGGATGTATATTCCTAATTAATAATAATTCGTTGTGTTTAATTGTTATATACATACCCGAAGCAGACGTGTTCTGTATAACCCCTCGTGGGTTATTTATGTACGTAAGTACTCGGTTCAGACTATATTCGATAATTTGTTGATCATAGATTAATAACTGTTGAATATTTTTCCCCGAAATTAAAATTGACTAAAAAGCTTATGAACCTTTGAGCATTCCTTACATCTCGATGCCGAAATGCCATATGCTCAGATTGAGCTAGAATCAACCAATCATTGATATAATAGAATACGCGAATGCCCTGGAGTCTCAGAGGAGCCAGAGCTGCATCCACGCATATTGTAAAGGTGTGGGGCGATAAACCTAGGCCAAATGGAAGAACCCGATACTGGTATGCTTCGCTAAATATGATAGGTGCTCTTGGGGTAGGGAAAAGATACAATGAAACGAAAAACAGGTCCCAGGCACTCAGTCAAGTTTATAATGAGGAAAAGGAGAAAGTTAAAAAGCCTTTATCTTAAATAAGCCTTATGTCTTAAATCATAAAAGTACACAAGCCAACATGTTTCGACCAACAAGTGGTCTTCTTCAGGGCAAAGGAGTAACACACAAAATGAGAATGGCAACAAATAATATATATATATATATATATATATATTCATAGAACGATAAATCAACATCCTAATAAATGGAATAATACAGCAAACAATAAATGCAAGGATTAACAGTATAACTCCTATTGGTATTACAGCAGATACAAGCATTTGTTTCCAACCTGTGATCCAGTCGCCAAAACCACTTTTATCACTCACTTATCTTCTCTGTAATTCATCAGCAATTTTTGTCATATTCTGTATTCCATCCGCTATGACGTGACAGTCTTCGTCATTTTCTGGTATATATGTACAACAAGAGATTCCAACGATGACACAGACTCCGCCGCGAGCAGCGGTAAGTTGATCTAGGACTAAACGGTTTTGTAGAGCAGTTAAGCAAAGTGCTCGAAGCTCTTCTTTGACACCAGCTAAGGTGTCCCTTGTAGTTTTAATAAATGAAATCAACTCATATCGTGTGTAAGGAATCCACTCAATAGCTCAATAATGGGGATTAATATATGATCACACTTGATTAATATTTCATAATCAATAATCATACGGGTTATGAGTTATCACTTACAGAATAAAAATTCCCCGTAAAGGGGATCGTTGCCACTTTCTCTATGGGCAGCCAAACACAACGTCTTGTATTTAGCTGTACATACAAGAGGGCAACATTAGGGCAGTTGTGTACATTCACATTCAATCATAACACATTATAATTAAATATCAATATATCAACTGTCTATGATAGATAACTCCTAAGGGAATTAATTCGTTATCGAATAATCTGTTCGCCAGCGAACTGACCATCAATATGTTATTAAACCTCAAGGAAGTTATTCTTAGAAAAGCAGACTATCCTCCCTGGTCACGGGAAGAACAGCCTCCTGTCCTATAACGGAATACTGTTTTAAGTATTCACAATTGTAAAGCTTGTAGCTAGATCATAACATCTCATTGACTTAATACATGAGCAGGTAGGCAGTTTTCAAAGTATGAATATGAATTTAATACAGGGGAACTACGTTATATACATTGTGACTACAGTTACACGGAATACATGTATTTACACACTATAAACAAAACGCAAGTGAAAGCTTAAGAAAGAGATAGAGAGAGCAGATGAGAGATTACAGTTATGCAAGGGAGAGGGAGTTTAGAAAGATCCGAGGATCTTTAGAATAGCAAATTCACATAGACAACGGCACTTTGAGAGACAACAAGACTTCAACAAATCTTAAAAGCGTGATCAAACACGGATACTTGCACAGGTAACTGCTCATTGCATGGCTGGTATGAAGCAGCGCGCGCGTGTGTCTCGGTCCGGCGCGTCACGTGCGCGTGTTCCCTTCCAAAGCGAGCGCAGCGCGCTCGTTCGAATTGTCTGTTCGATGTGGGGTTTGCCAGTTGCTTCAGCTGAGTTCATTTTCCTCGCAAGAGTGGATGAACAAAGGAGCATTCGAAAAGGGAAAACAAAAAAAACAAACAGAAAAGAAAGAAGATCATCGCCCTAAGGCGATGTGGTTACAAGATGAAGAGGAGGTCGAAACAGGAGTAAGAGAGCGAAGGAAGAGCGTTGCACGTCCTTTAAAGGATGCAGACCACGCCCCTTCCGGAGCCACCTTAACCAATGGTATTCGGCAAACTTTTGGCGCCAAAACTTTCCTTTGTCTTGTCAGACGTTTGCCTGCATAAATTATGACCTGGGCATTTTCCCCCCAAGGAGGATTAAACATTACAAGAGAAATGTTATACATGTACACATCCATTTTACGAAATGCTAAGTTATGTATTTGGCCAGTTCAGATCAATATGGATGCAACGGTACCATGAATGATATAGAAAGATCATAAGAATAGGTAGTTATATTTAAAAATGCATAATATAGTATTTACAATTCCCTTGAGGCTACGATAAAAACACAATCATTCACTGTGACATGGCCAAGCAGACACACATAAAAACATATCAAATATATATTGTTAAATGTCTTTTTAACTGAAAATTCCTTAAAAGTCCTTATGTGTGTGTGTGTGTCGTGTGGACGGAGAGATCCTGCATGCAGGCCACCTGGGTTTGCCTGCAGTGGGGGAAGTTTGTGAGGTGTTCTGGGACACATCGTAAATGTTTCAGAAATAGTCTCATCTAGGCATTCTCATGCCAATGTCCATAATTTACATTCATTCTAAAAGACTTTGGGTTTTAGGAAGAATGTGCTTTATTTGTGTTCAGAGGGACTGAGTCAATGATTCACCCAGATACCCTACACGTGTAACTTCTACCTTAATTTGAAGACTACCAATTCCAATTGTTGGAAACATACCTTCAAAGAATTTTTCCATACCAGTCCATAATCGGTGTTCTTTTGGAACTGGGTTGTCTCTTCCCAAACTACTAGTTGAACTGCGGCCAGAAAGAGAGCGTGTGTTTCGTTGGTTCATCACATTATCATTTCTGTGTGGTCTAATAATCATAGAATATTCTTCTAAAGTTACTAAAGCACATCGTCCACTCCAATTAAATGGTAACGAGGTATAAACCGCGTGTCCACATAACCAGAACCAACCTTTCAAAGCTCTTGATCCTTTTACAGATGGAACATACCTATTACAATTTTTTCCTGCATATAGTCCACAATACTCATCACATAACTCTCGAAGCTCAGGTGTTGCTTCTGCATAAGCACTCATAGCTGAAATCGGAAGAGGAGGTCTCTTTAAACATGCGTCCAAGTCAAATTTTCCTTCCCCATCCAAACAGCTAGCACAGCAGGCCGTGTTTCGTACTTCACAACGGCGATATATTTGATTACATTTATTCTCAGGAACCCAATTTTGCAGCTCCTACTTTTCTTTCTATAAATAACAATGAGTCAGGAATGAGACCTACAGTTGCCACTTTAGCATGTACTTGTATTGCAACTGTCAGTCTCCTGTTATCAGGACAAGTCCAATTCACCATTGAATTTTGAGGTGTAACTGATCCCACAGTACTAAGAAATAAAGGACAGAACAGGTCTTCATCTGTCGTTGGTGATTTAACACTTACATGAGGTCCGGAAGCACTTTGTGGCATTTTTGTACAAACATAACAGTCACTCTTTTTTCCTGTAGACTTAGCAGTGAAGTTGGCTAACCTCCACCACATATTGGAGGCAAACGCATGTGGTTCATCTTCATGGCTCAGCCAAGTTTCATTTCCACTGCTAATAAGTGCTTGTGTATAAATGAGTAAGTTTGTCAGCACAATCAGGTATAATAGCGACTGTGTAGACATAGCGTAATGGACTCGATGATACTTATTGCTAATTTCAATCAGCAATCTCGTTCTTCGTCTACTTCTCTTCCTCGTTCTCCTTTCAATCAGTGCTGGATGTCCACCTCCGCATAGGCTTATGCGTTCCCTGGAGACGGGGCTGCCTTCACTCTGCTAGCATGGATCCACTGCGGCTGGAGGTCAGTCAGAACACCTGTCCTCGTCACGGCGATCACTATGGCAGGACCCAGATAATTCGGTTCCCCAAGTTTCGTGGGTTTCAGACACCTTATCAGCACCGATTGTCCTGGAACGAAAAGATGAGTTGGCTTTTCTGAGGGAAGAGGGAGAGAGAGAGAGACATCACCATTTATGCCATTTAACATTCTAACTAGGGAATCCACGTAATCTGCGATGATCACCTCTGTGTCACCTGTGGAAAGATTGGCAGCGCGACCTCTGGCCCAAGGGGTCGGGAAAGGTCTACCCATGAAAATTTCAAAGGGAGACATTTTTGTAGTGGCTGACGGAGACATCCTCATTTCAGTCAGTACGGCAGGCAACAAATCAACCCAATTTCTGCCCGTATCTAGACATGCTTTATTAAGACGTTCTTTTATCGTTTTGTTCTTTCTCTCTACGTTGCCTGATGACTGAGGCGTACAGGGGATATGGAAGTGCCAATTAATACTAAGTTATTTAGCTAATAATTGTGTGACTTTAGAAGCAAACGGAGTTCCATTGTATATAACAGTTGGAATACCGAAACGCGGTATGATTTCTTTTGCAAGAACATTCACTACTGTCTTCGCGTCTTCTTTGCCACACGGAAATGCCTCAGGCCACTTAGTAAATCGATCAATAATCACGAGCAAATACTTGTGATTTCCACATGGAGGCATGTGTGTAAAATCGATCTGTAAATATTGGAAAGGAAGTTCAGGATGCGGTAAAGCATCATGTCTGATTGCCTTGTGCCTGTTTGTTTGCGCAAACACCAGGCAAGCATCCAATATCAACAAAGTATTTCTTCGAACATTTGCTATGCAGTATGATTGATTCAAATTTTGTATCACTTTCTCTTTTGACACATGTGATACACCATGATAATGCCTGCACAGCATTACAACGGTGGATGCTGGTAGCGCGATTCTACCTTGTTTATCTCTTAAGATACCAGCTTGATCTGGTTGGCTGCTCAATGATTCAAATCATCTTGAGTAGGATTCGCTTGTAAGATTTTAACGTCCAAATCATTAATCAATGATTAATTCATCATCAGCACTTCAATGTTTTGTTCATTTACATGCGGACTACGTATTGCTTCTTTTGCTGCCCATTTCGCTACTTCATCCGCAAATTTGTTTCCTTTGGCCTCGTCAGATTCACCTGTTTTATGACCAGCTACTTTAATAACGGCAAGCTTCAATGGTTGCTGTGCTGCACTAATCAGCTCGGCCACAATGTTATGATGCGAAATTGGTTTTCCGTCAGAGGTTTTGAAATTTCTTTCCTCCCACAATTTAGCAAAATCATGGACTACACCGTACGCATATTTGGAGTCAGTATATATATTGATACACTGACCTTTTGCCAATTGACAAGCTCTTGTTAGAGCAATCAGTTCTGCAACTTGTGCTGATTTATGTGGCAGCGAATACGCTTCAATTACTTTATCAGATAATTCAACAATAGCGTAATCACACAATATGTACTGTCGTTCGGCTTAAAGTAGGATCGATCGATATACCAATGCATTCCCTCCTCCAGGACAGACGTAGAAACGTTTGGCCTGCAGGCTGTCGAAATTTGGATTCTAAGAGTGATGATTTCAAATGTCAAAATGCTTGATTCATCTCACTCGTCCATGTAATGTCCTCTTTGTCACCCAGCGTAGCTTCTCGCAGGATTTTGTCATACATGGAGCAATTAGGCACCCACAGGCAGCAGTAGTCCCAGGAAGCTTTGCATTTGCTTCCGTGTGGATGGATGCTTAAATGTAGCGATGGCTTTGATTCTGTCCGCAGACAGACGAACTTTGCCTTGTGACAGTTCATGTCCGAGGTAAGTGACTTTTCTCTGCACCCATTGGAGTTTTTCTTTAGATGCCTTGAAACCAGCCTCAGCCAGAACGTTGCAAACAATCTTTGAGGCAGCAGCACACATGTCCTCAGAGGCACCAGTGACCAGAATGTCATCAGCATATTGGAGCAGGCAGGTTTCTGGAGGGAGTTTGACATCTTTCAGTGTATCGTGCACTACAGCGGAGAAGACAGCCAGGGAATCTCTGAACCCTTGTGGGAGTCTCGTCCACATGTATTGACAATTCTGAAAACAAAATGCAAACAGTGGCTGAGTTTCATGATCAACAGGAATACTGAAAAAGGCGGAGCTTAGATCAATAACAGAATAAAATTCATGTTCTGAAGGAATTGAATTTATTATCGCCTGGACTTCGGGTACAATAGGAGCAAGTGGTTTAATCCAATCATTAATTTTTCTCAGGTCTTACGTTAAACGCCAAGAACCATTAGAGTAGTAATATGATTCAGCTTGTGTCAAGATGATTAATGGCTTTGACCTTTGACCTTGCCCCTCCCTCTCCCCCCTCCTGCCCTTCCTGTTTCCGGGGTCATGGGTTAACCTTTGACCTAGCCCCTCCCCGTGTCCTTCCGTTTACCCTCCGGCATCTTGGTTCATGTATTAACCTGTGACCTAGTTACTGATTGATCATTTGGTTTGACAGTAAGTTTGACAGGTATTTTTGATAGATGTTTTGCCCTATTGACCGGTGTTCTAATATGTCATGGGTTGTGTCAGTTTTCAGCATAAGGTTTGACAGCCGGGGTTTGGGGTTCCGGTCCCACATTGCTGAGACGCACTCTTTGGGACGCTGTGTAAGTGAGGTGAATATATGTCACGGGTAGGGATGTGCCGGTATCAAATTTTCATGCTGCGATTAACTGATTGAGCTTTTATCACGGTATACGGTATTATCACGGTATTTTAATTGCACAAGAGAAACGGATGGATTGGGGGGGATGTAAAAAAAAATCTTGCATCACAATAGGTGTAATTGTGATTGTCAAAACATTTGGTAACTAAACAGAATTGTATTAAGTTTAGTGACAACATGTTACAATGTTTAGTTACATGGTACAATGACTGGTAGGCTACTGTTTGTATTATTGCTTAACACAATTTTCACGATTTCAGTTTAATCTTGATTCAATATTGACTATTTGGATAAATATTAGGTAGGCTACAGTAGATGTTAAACATGTTAATTAACAGATTATTTTTCAAGAAAAAATATATCTCTCATAATGCTGTAAACATACAGAGCCCTATCAGCTGGTATTAATAAAGGTTAAAAATAACTGATTAAATATAATGCGGTTTTCATTATAGTAAAAATTGTTTAAGGACACAAGTAAAACTATAATAGCCTATGTAATATAATGCGCATATTTAGCAAAATACTCCTCTCTATAGCTATTATTTCTAGTCAACTAACGTGCTGGTCATTAAATGGCTTTCCTGAGGTAAATGTAACGTTCTGTGACATATTGCTCTCCTGCAGTTTTACTGACCTCTTTCCGTGGTTGAAAAACACTGATTGATCGATATTATGTATGAGGCATACCTTTCAGTAAGTTGTAGGCTACTTTATCTTTATATAAAAAGTATCAGATGATCGGTTTACTTGAACTGAGGCGCTACAGTGATCTGTCACGTCACATTTACAAGCACCAAAACGGCATTTATTATCTGAATTTCGTAATAAAATGGACAGTAGCCTACTTGAGAGCTGATTTTTTTTTTCATATCAAAACTAACCTGCTCTCTAGTCTGTCGGTGTCAGTGTCCTTTTTGCTCCGCGATTTTTCTCTGCATGAGAAAATGGACGTGTGGCGTGAGAGGGGAAAAGTGAAAAGTGTCGATTGCGTGAGTCTTAAGCTGAATGCGTGAGTTGGCAGTCCTGCTTTTAGAAGGGGGATAAATCGTCGGCAGTGTCCTCTTTCCGCCATGCTTCTTCTCCATGTGAAGATTGTTTATTAGACGAGAGCGCGCACTGCGCCGCATGCACACAGTGCTTATACATGTGCGGATTGTTTACATCAGAGTGCCACGTGTTTTGCGCAGCATACGCAGTGTTTTCTTAAGCGGTTGATGGAAAATAAGATAATGCGTGTTCTAAAAATCTAAATTCGGATCTATTATTTTTCACGGTATTTTGAAGTGCCCACAATAACAATATCGTGCATATTCATTACCGCGATTTATCGCATTACCGAATACCGGCACATGTCTAGTCACGGGTTGTGCCAGTTTTTGGCTTTGATGGTGCCAGATATATTTGACAGGCAGTTTTGCGGGGTTCCTCTCCCACATTGCTGAGCACATTCTTGAGACGATGTAAGTGAGGTGAATATGTCTCACACTAAGTAGAGTTGAAAAACATTGTTCATTTAAAAGTATATAATTCTAATATATATATATATATATATATATATATATATATATATATAAACCAAATATCTAGCTAATTTAACTTGAAAAGCATTCAATTCATTTAAAATAAATATTTTACTATTCGATAAACTATTTTTTAGATAAAAATCATTAGACATGTTTCAGATAAAAGAAATGAAATCATCTTACTTTTTCACATGTTGAAAAAAAGCATCCTGCAAGTGTTTTCCCCCAATGAAGTCTTTCTCTCTCTCACACCGGCATCAGGCAGCCTCTCTGAACCAGAGTGAATATGATATCTCCACATTCCTGGGTGTGGGTCCTGAAAGTGAGGAGAAATATCTCCCACTCTCACACAAAACTTTTACAATTATATTAATTAATATAAAACACCCATTCGCATTGCTGCCCGTTTAAAAGTCTATCAATTAAATGGTTATAAAATGTACATTCAGTCATTGACCTTTAAAAGTATATATGTGTGTGTGTGTGTGTGTGTGTTTGGATTTGTATATGTGATTTATCAGGACAACAAATTTGTATAATGACATGAACATTACACTGCTATTACAACTTATGTTTGCTGTATGATGACATTTCAAAAGACCTCACAAATCAAAATGCTTAAAACATTAAAACGCTGTTTTATTTAAAAAATTTAAAGTGCAGCATGTTTCCTGTGATGGGATCGGTTTAGGGCTAGGACCGTGTAAGGGATAGAATATATAGTTTGTGCACTATAAAACCATTACGCCTAAGGATAGTCCTGTAATGCTGTTGCACCAACGTCTGTGTGTGTGTGTTTACCTATGAGATGGGAATCCTGAAAAACACCCCAGCGCCTGACAGTCTGCGGGGCTGTTTGTCTGAGTTCCGTTTTAAGAGAGCATAAAAGTCTAAAACATGTGTTTCATTTTGATAGATATCTGGCTCTATTGACATTAGTCACTTAGTTGTCTTCCGAGGTTCAAGGATTTAGGTTGACTACGACCTCTCAGGTTGAAGAAAAGATGTCTGGCGATCCATATGAGCCAGATTGTGTTGTCCTAATGTCAAACAAATGCGCTAACGAAAACAGTTTGCATCGTGATTTAAGAGATTTCCGGGCGATAGACACATATGCTTATAATGTTACCCCATCTCGCGGATGCGCTGATGAAAGGGTGGTCCGTTCTCAAAATACGATAAAGACATTTATACGACTGGCTTCCTAACATATTGCTCTACCAGACGCAAATTGTTATACCAGACGGGTTGATGTTTCGCTCGCGGACGGTGCACGAATGCCATCTATTGGCCACGCTGTGACATGTACTACAGGGTATTCTATGGAGTTGGCTGTCCTTTAAATATCGACCAGCGATTGGATCTTCATTACAAGCTTTGAAACTCTGCTGAAAACGCAGCATCTTCAACATGCCTTCAAAACACGGTAAGTAATTTCTCTCTATTTAATCTATGCTGGGTTGGGTTAATCTACCTGCTTCAATTTAATCGTACTTTCTTTCTGATGTAATTTTATCATAATGATCACTGGCCTATGTGTTTCAATATGTTCGCGTTCTTTTACCATAATTATAAATTAATATGACGATGATCAGCGTCGTAATCTTTAAAAAGAGCTTTTGAAATTATGAAAACATTGCAACGATTTAATCGTACTTTCTTTCTGATGTAATTTTATCATAATGATCACTGGCCTATGTGTTTCAATATGTTCGCGTTCTTTTACCATAATTATAAATTAATATGACGATGATCAGCGTCGTAATCTTTAAAAAGAGCTTTTGAAATTATGAAAACATTGCAACGATTTAATCGTACTTTCTTTCTGATGTAATTTTATCATAATGATCACTGGCCTATGTGTTTCAATATGTTCGCGTTATTTTACCATAATTATAAATTAATATGACGATGGTCATCGTCGTAATCTTTTTTAAAAAGAGCTTTTGAAATTATGAAAGCATTTATTCATATTTTGTCACTCTGTGGATTAAACATTTCATGCAAGTATTGTGTGTTAAAGGTGTTTGTCAGTATATTACAAGCGGCACTGTTTATATCGTTTGATATAAATATCAAAAAGGGGGTTTTATTTGTAAATTTGCTTTCTGTAAAGGCCTGACTTTTTTTTTAATCATGTTTAAATATCCCAAATATTTTTATTTCAGACCCTTTTAAGTTGTGCAATGACCTATCGAACTTATATTATTTTTATGCTGTCATTGTGAAAGTGATGTGGTTGCAAAAGGGATTGCAAAAGGGCTTTTATTTGCGGAAGCAAGTCACATCACAGCCTGTTTACACATACGGGGCTTTGTCAAGGCACTGCTTTCTAGCATGTTTGCTGCCGCTGTTAGTTTTAATATTTTTATTTCAGACCCTTTTAAGCTGTGCATTGGCCTATGGATCTTATATTATTTTTATGCTGTCATTGTGAAAGTGATTTGACATAAATATCAAAACGGGTTTTATTTGGGAGCAACGCGTGCTAAAATGGCTCTATGCTAGGATGCTATTGTTTTGATTCAGTAAATAAGCTGTGCTCTTCAGGGGTGGATGCTTTCAGTTGAAATTAGGGAAATAGCGCCGCTCTTGAGGCTTGGATGCGTAATGGCATGTTTTCAGTTGAAATTAGCACCCCCTGGCAGACTGGAGTGGTTATGACTAGTGTTTAGAGTAAAATTGTAACAGTCTTACTGTTTTAAATATTGATGTGATTTATATTTAATGATTCATGAATGTTATTAATTATTCTTGTGTTTTGATTTAAATTGTGTGTGTGTGTGTGTGTGTGTGTGTGTGAGAGCTGTGTTATATGCAGGCTGTTGATGACCCACCCCCTGCATATAACACAGCTCACATGTGTTTTTCAATCATAACAGGTTTTTCTCCCCTCAGATACAAACCTTGAGCTGCACGCTTTCGAAGGGATTAATGCATGTGAGATCTTATTTTCTATTCTTTTATACATTTAAAATGAAACTATTTTTATTTGTCTTGATACGGATTTAAATTAATCTATTTTAATTTTGTCTTGTTTTTTATTTCACAGTGACTGCACGGGGGTTTAATGCAGACAGCACAGCCAATGGTGAGAATAAGAATCATCTTCGTCATAATGTTGTATTAATACTTATGTGAAAGTAACTAATTATTAATATTTGTATTAATTTTTTATGAATATTTTGTTTTTTTTTTGTTTTTTTTAGATTTCATAGAATTCGTAACCCAACCTGGTTTTGTAGACCTAACACAAGACGACGATGACCAACTCACCCCCGCTGTCATAGCATCCGATCCTATTTCTACATCGGCGACTACCGCTGCTCAAATAGCTCCTAGCATTTCGGCTTTAGACCACAGGCCCCGGGGGACTGTCGCACCATCGAGAAAGCTTAGAAAAATTGAGTTCCGCACCCCCCCGACCAGCCCTGAGACCGCGCTGTTTCATGGTAAGTCTATCATCATTATTAGTATTAAAACTGAAATTATACCATATCATTAAGATGTATTATATCTCTACACCGCAGAGGAGGATAGACACGATGATGATCCAGTGAGCGATGTAGGTAGCTGGGATACCCAACGACTCAACGCCTGGGAACAGAGTTCTTGGACAAGTGAACCCGGACAGGTGACTGCCGCAAATGCCGGTGGAACACCATATTCTTCTCCGCAATCGTCGTCGGAGGAAGAGATTGAGGTTGAAGAAGCATCAGCGTCGTCTCAACCGGTTGATGCACCATTCATTGGGAGTGCTCTGATACGTACTCGCACTAATTCAATAGATGCATTGGGTCAACAGTTTCGTGATGCACACACCGATTTAAACAGCAAATGGACCGCCCAGCGTGAAGCGCAAATTGCAACTCATAACCAAATAGAATTACTGCACACCCGGCTAGATTCATTACACAGCGAGCTAAGGTCCTCGCAGCTAGAGACACATAGCAGATTGGATGTCCAGGATCGCTTTATTCAGGATGTGGCCGATGAAATATTCCGACGTATTCATATTATGCAAGTAGGCGCCGCTGACGATTTTGCTAGAAACTTTTGCATGCTAAGCAGTCAGCATAGCTAAATAATGCTCGCTTTTCACCATCTGATTCTCACCATCATTGACGAAAGCTCATAGATGAGTTATCTATTTGTATTACATTGTAGTCACATTGCATTATGTATTGATTTTTTATACTCTTCTATATTCCATGTATACGCTATGAGTTTATGTATGTTTTTATATTTCTATTATCTCATGTTTATACTCTGTGATTATTCTATGCTAGTCTGAAATTCAAAATCATTATGTATTGATTTTTTATACTCTTCTAAATTCCATGTATTGATTTTTATACTCTTCTAAATTCCATTTATACGCTATGAGTTCATGCATGTTTTTATATTTGTAATTCCTATTTTGTGTGTTTTATACTCTGTGATTTTTTATATTCTATGTTTTGTTACTGATATAGCCTTTTGGTCTGAAATTCAAAATCATTATGTATTGATTTTTTATACTCTTCTAAATTCCATGTATTGATTTTTTATGCTCTTCCAAATTTCATGTATACGCTATGAGTTTATGTATGGTTTTATATTTGTATTACCTCATGTTTATACTGTGTGATTATTGTATGCTAGTCTGAAATTCAAAATGGATGGTTCAAAATACTTCTTTACAGATGTACGTCACCCAGACCAATCCCCCACAGATCTGTCACCAGACGAGGTTGAAATAATAAGTATGCTTCCTGATTCTTTAGAACAGTATCTCGATGTAGAATCACCATCAACCTATACTAATTTTGACCTTTTTGACCTAGCCGTAAATCCAGATATTAATCTCTATGATTCGTGCGTACAATACGGTGGTGTTTTAAATAACCCGCCCGTCACTGATCCGCCCCCAGATCCCGACGGCGCTAGCGCAGAACATCTTACCGACAATGATGTCCCCTCTTTAGGAGGTGTTGATACTCCAGCCGATGTTCGATTAAGTCCGTCCGACATTGATGCGTTGATCGGTCAAGGTGGGTACGTTAACGGATATCACGTTATACCAAGACCTCGTTTCAATAGTGTGTCATTGCGAAGATCGATTAACTTGCGTCAAATTAACTCTACAGATTTAGCCGTTTATCACAGCTACTTGCACAACATGCTGAGCGAGATTGTGACCTTCGCTAGAGATATTGGGGGAATTGGGCCCGTCATTAATATGACGATCTCGGCTCCCAGTCTACAAATACCCATCAGCGCCGTTTTAACACCGGGTAATAATTACGACGCCGATTTGCTTTACGATCAAATTGAAAAAGTTTTACAGAGCCAAGATCAGTTATTATCGGATTCCGCAGTAGAAATTGACGCTTCTATTGTTTTGAACCGACACGGCAGCGGGAAACGTCGTAAACTGACGGATCTAGCTATTGATGAGGTGGTCAAAAGGAAAAATAGTAAAAATGGTTTATTTTGTCCTACAAATATTTCAAATAATTTGTGTTTCTCCATCTGCCTCGCCCGTTTTCTTAATCCTCATCACCCCGAGAGTGAGTTAGAAAAACTAGCGGTCGTCATCCAAAACACTGCAGGGTTCTCGATCCAAGATCCAATCTCTTTTAGCGACATAACCTCGTTTGAACGAACGCTAGACATTAAAATCGTTGTATTTCACAGATCTAATGCCGCGGTTTTAGAAACGTACAAAAATATCGATGAGCCCCACCCCAAAACGGTGTTCCTGTATCTCGACAAGGACCATTACTACATGATTTTGAACTTGCCCGCGTTCATCGGTTCACAATTCGTATGTGAATTTTGCTACAAAAGTTACACGAGTCGTATAAACCATCAATGTAAGCACGTCTGCAACATATGTTTTGACGCGGAGTGTTACACCTTCCCTAAAAGAATAATTCACTGTCCAAATTGTCTCCGTTACTGTAAATCGCGCTATTGCTTCGAGATGCATAAAAAAAAAATCCTCCCGGTCAAGAAAGCCCCGCCTGTGATGTTATAAAATACTGCAAACTATGTGGACGACGTTACACAGTTAAACCGGGTGATAAGAAAACCCAACACAAATGCGCCCGGACAAATGCATCCATTGCCGGGAGATTCTTCCGGATGAGGGGTCGCACCAATGCTTCATACAGCCCTTAGCGCCTAAGGAATTCTGCGAGAAATACATCTTCTACGATTTTGAAACGCGCTATGAAAATGGTAGGCACGTGGCAAATTTTGTTTGCGCGATCACGTTCCAAGGGGAGAAATTTATCGCTAAGGGTACACAGTGCATTGCCAAGCTAATCAATCGCTTCAGACAACCTCGTTATGAAGGCTACTGCTTCATTGCGCATTACGCATCCAGATTTGACGCGTTTCTAATTCTGGAATATTTCTGTAAGATAGGGCTTGCACTCGAGATTATAATGCAGGACTGCAAATTAATTTTTCTGTACGATGAAACATTTGCCCAGCGCTATATCGATAGTTTCTCGTTCTTTCCTATGGCGCTCGCTAAAATGACCGGCGCGTTAGACTTAACGACACCTGGAAAAGGCTATTTTCCCCATCTGTTCAACAGGATCGAAAACGAGAAGTATTTCGGACCGTACCCTGACAAAAGTTCTACAACTACGATAACATGTCGGATAAAGGATTCGATGAGAGTTCGATGCTTGGTACCTGACGGTTCAGGGCAAGTTCTTTGACTTCAGGAAAGAACTGCGCGATTACGGGGTTAACGACGTGGTCTTATTACGAGAAGGGTGTATGAAATATCGAAAGTCGTTCATCGAATGCGCAAAATTAGATCCTTTTGGCTGTACGACTCTAGCCGGGTGCGCGATGTCCGTGTTCAAAACTCATTATCTTGAGAAAAATACTCTGGCTCTCACCCATAGCAAAGCGTACGTCCAACAGAGCAAGTGCTATTCATCCGGTTCAATTGAATGGTTAGAGTTTCTCAAAAAGACTCGAAACGTCGACCTGCATCACGCCCTAAACCACGGGGAACAATCCTTCGGTAAGTACTTTCTAGACGGCTATTACGAACAGGCGGGTGAGAGGCATGGTTTAGAATATAATGGTTGTATCTTCCATGGGCACTGTTGTCGCTTTGAACCCCATGAGAGACACCCCTTGTCAGGAGTGCCCTATGGGGTTCTCAGGAGGCAGTTTGACGATAAAGTCGAAATTCTGCAGAACGCGTACGGTTTGAAAATCGAGGTTCTTTGGGAATGCGAATGGAACGAAATGAAAAAGACCGATCCCTCCGTGATAGAATTTATGAGCGATTATTCTGCCCCAGAAAGACTGAGCCCCCGAGATGCGTTGTTTGGAGGCCGAACTAACGCGTATAAACTCTACCACGAGGTGACCGATGGTGAGAAAATAAGATATCTCGATTTCACCAGTCTCTACCCCTTCTGCCAGGCGACGAAAAGCTATCCGATTGAGCATCCACAAATAATTTTCAAAGATTTTGAGCCGATCGAAAATTATTACGGTCTTATCAAAGCGACTGTGCTCCCTCCCCGCAAATTACTGCACCCGGTTCTCCCTTACAGATGTGGAGGAAAACTCATGTTCCCGCTATGTAGAACCTGCGCTCACGAGGAAAACCAGATCACGGTCTGTAGTCACACGGATCAGGAAAGATCTCTCGGGGACCTGGGTTAGCATCGAGCTTTTAAAAGCCGTCGAAAAGGGTTATGTGATGGTCAAGATAGACGAGGTTTGGCATTTTCCACAACGGTCAGACACGTTGTTTGTCGATTACGTAAAAACGTTTCTGCGTTTGAAGCAACAAGCCTCCGGGTACCCATCGAACGTTGTCACGGACGCTGAGAAAGCGACTTACATTCGCGACTATTTTGAGAAAGGGGGGATTCAACTCGACCCCGAAAAGATCAAGTACAATGCCGCCCAGAGGGCAATCACGAAATTTATTCTGAATTCACTTTGGGGGCGGTTCTCTTTAAGACAGAACTTGCCTCAAACGTCTTTGGTGAGCGAGCCCGAAGATTTCACCAGAATCGTTTTTGGCAATACCGACGCATTGTCTTATTTCACATTCGTCTCAGATAAGTCAACATAAGACTACCAAAGACGAAGTTTGCAAGGCGCGACGTTAACGTGTTTATAGGGGCGTTTACAACGGCCCATGCCAGACTGGAATTGTACGAATTAATGGACAGGCTCGGCGACCGACTTATATACTCTGACACAGATTCTGTAATTTTTGTGTCTAGGGACAGAGACTGGGAGCCGCCTCTAGGGGATTATTTGGGGGAGTTGATGAGCGAGCTAGATGACGACGATTTTATTACACGGTTTTGCTCGAGCGGCCCAAAATCGTATGGTTTTTGCACGGACAAAGGAAAAGTGGCCATGAAGGCGAAGGGTGTAACGCTGAACGCTAAAAATTCCCGAGCTATATGTCTGGAATCCCTGATTGGTCTGGTTGACGGCTATGTGAAGTCGCACGATGGTAGCAAATACATCCTGGCTCACACTGAAAACATTGTGAGGAATAAAAAGTCTCTCACATTGCACAACAAATCAGTCGTTAAAAGGTTTAAGGTGGTGTACAATAAACGCAGGCTTATGCCCGATTTCACCACGCTTCCTTATGGCTACTGATCAGATGATGCACAGGGGGTCGTTGGATGTCTCCGATTTTGATTTCAGACTTCAACATCCATTTAGTTGTGTTATAAGTGGACCGTCCAATTCTGGAAAGTCTTATTTTGTGAAACTTTTGTTGGAAAAAGGTTTGAATATAATCTCGAAGAAAATTGAAAATATCGTATGGTTATATGACTGTTGGCAGGCACTGTATGACGATTTACTGAAATTGTACGACATTAAATTTGTGCAAGGAATACCCGAGAGTCTGAATGATGATGATTTACTCCCCGTTCATAAAACAAATCTTCTCATCGTGGATGATTTGATGCAGCAAGCTAGCGGCAACCTGGAACTCCAACGCGTCTTTACACAATATTGTCATCATCGCAATCTCAGTGCCATCTATATTGTGCAAAATTTATTTGTACAGGGTAAGTCCAGCCGAACCATTAGCTTAAACGCCAATTATATGATTTTGTTTAAAAACCCCAGGGACGTCAATCAAGTGGCATTGCAAGGACGTCAAATGTACCCGGGAAACACAAAATACTTTATGGAATGTTATCACGACGTAATCAACCAATCTTTCGGCTATCTAATGATAGACTATAAAGCGAAAACTCCGGAGCAGTACCGTCTCAGAACAGGTTTGCTTTCCGACCGTCAAGTGGTTTATATCAAGAAAAAAAGAAGAACGTGATAAATCGTCATATCCGCCAGACTTTGTAAACATCTGCCGGTGTTGAAACTGCTACATAAACCATCTCCTAACCAACGACGCCTTATTTTACAATCGGCGTCCGACGATTTCATTTTATCTCTTTGTGAATTGGCGCTTAACATTCTGTACGGTACGATCCCGGTCACTCGGCGACAGTATCAAAAACTGAAAAAGAGAAAAGCGGAAATCAAATTTGTAGCCGATAAAAAAATTGGTCTAGCGGCCAAGAAACGAGTCTTCAACCAGAAGGGCGGCTTCCTCTTACCTCTGCTAAGTATAGCACTTGCATTCCTGTCGAGCTTGATAACTAATCGATAGGATGGAGTACGCCGAGAAGATGTATTTAGTTCCACACCATCAACTGGATAAGTTGAAAACTGACAATGCACGCGAGAGCATTCAGCAGAGCGTGGAAAACGATTTGGACGGTACCATAAGAAATATTTTACGACGCACCGATTTGAATCCGTACGAAAAAGCCAAACTTTACTCAAATACCCTGAGTAGGTTTTTGACCATCGTTAGACAAGGGGATCGTGCGAATAGTGTTTTAATGCTTTCGTTACCCACCACTGATGGCATTCATAATGATGAACAACAACCCGTTGCTAACCTGGGTGCTGATGGGGCTGGTGAGGTCAATGTGGTGGATGAAGTTCTGAAGAATGTACCTTCGAGAAGTGTGAAAAACAGTAGATACATATTAGACAAGATGTCTAAAGCTAAAGGACTCAGCGCTTGGAATGAATCGGGGGAGTTTGTGTTCAGGGGTAGCCCTGCACGAGGTTCGCACATGCTCGATTTGTTAAAAAATGTGACGGCCCCTCAAAAGGTTCGCGATGATCGGAGACCTCTAGGGTGGTCTGAGTTTCTACAGGCTTTTGCCGAATTAAACATCCCTTTTCTACGGTGCCGAATCAACAGGTCAGGAGTGCGATTAATTCTCTAAAGAGTAAACCGGCTACGGCTACACCCGTATCAAATCCTGGTCGACCTTCTAAAAAAGCCAGAAGATATTCGCATACTACGACTCCAGGGTCAGAATACTCTATGGTTAATTCGCCGACTTTTGATCGAAGGCAATGGCTGAAATTTTAATGACTCCTTTGAATATTTTAAGCGGTGTAAATGTGTACCGCTTGATTAATCTGAGAATAAAAGATGATGAAAAATATATGATGGTTTTAAGGTCTTTTTATTTATAGGTCAAACAAGTCTGAACACAGTGAATACAGGATAACGTTTTATCATTACAAACATAAGGTCTTAATCTCTTGACAAAGAGGGATACCATTTTATCATTTTTAATATAATCGTCCGTGTATAGTTTCATCACATGGTCATAGTCGTAACCTCTGGCTACATGATATAGAAAAAACACGCAGTGCTGTCCGCAGGTATCCGCTGAATAATCCTGGACTCGTCTGCCTGAATATAATACGGACACGCCGTTGGTAGCTAGAAAGTTATTGATGCTGTTTGGAAAACGAGGGCTGTTGGGTGGATTGCCGAAACTGTCGAAAAAACATGTCTGCCCCTCTTAGGTCAAATAAACGGCAACCCAGTGTTCCCCCGGCAGGACGCTCGGGTCGGTATTAATGATTGATAATGACGGCAAGAGCCTCAGGGGTTTTTTGGGCAGCTGGTCACTCGGTAGAACCCCAAGAAAATGAGTCTTGCATGCGATTTTATCCATGATAGCCGTGAGTTGTAGGGTATCCATCTCAATAGTAATCGATCAGCACCTGTCTGCGGTTAGACAGCTCAATGAGGCTGTCAAAAACGGTATTTGGTAGCGCTCGTTTGAAACGAGCTTCGACTCTGATATTGCCGGACTTGATGAGGGAAATGTGCTGACCGCACCCTTCATCCGGGGTAAGGTTAAACGCGTAAAGCGTGTATCCGTTCATGAAATCATTTCTGTCTATACAGAGCGACTGGTCTATAAGGTGTCTCCCCGTAGTCATCGCCTGTCATAATGCACGACAGGAAACAATAGCGAGTACTCAGAACTTTTATTTAAGAGGCAGAACAACGTCCAGCGGGAGTCAAGAAGACAGGTGGCGCAGGGACTAGATGGTCAGATCCAGAAGACAGTGCTGTGAAGACGTGAACCCAGTGAGACGTGACGAGTAATCCAACACAACGAGACGACCTCCACGAAGAACACGGGAACGGGAACACTGAAGCACGAGACTGGAATACCGACACAGGATACATGAAACAACGATCTGACAAAGGAGATGAGGGAACAGTGAGTATATATAAGGAGGGAGATAGGTTGCAGCTGGTGATGAGATGACAATCAGCTGGAGCGGATCAAGTAATGACACACAGACACGCCCACTACACACGCGCTCTCATACAACAACATAAACACAAGACGAGAAGGAAGCAAGGAATTCATATACCGTGACAGTACCCCACCTCCTAAGAACGCCTCCTGGCGTTCTCCGACTCCCTCACCTGTCGATTGTAATCATCGATAAGGGAGTGATCCAGGATGTCTCTAGCCGGCACCCAACTTCTCTCCTCCGTACCGTAACCTTCCCAGTCCACCAAGTACTGAAATCCGGCTTTTAAATCCGCGCCTTCTCCGCCTCGAGTCCAGAATGCGATTGACCGAATAAGTGGTCTCCCCATCTACGAGACGCGGCGGGGGAGGAACCGGGGCTAGCGGATTAATGCGCGAATGAAACACAGGTTTAATTTTAGAAACATGAAAAACGGGATGAACCCTCCTGTACGCTGGAGGTAGATTGAGGCGGACTGCCACTGGACTAATGATTTTAGTGACAGGGAACGGGCCAATGAATTTGGGAGCAAGTTTATTAGAGATGGAGCGGAGAGGAATGTTTCTAGTAGAAAGCCACACTTTTTGACCAACGACGTATACGGGAGGCTTCGACCGGTGGCGATCGGCCTTGGCCTTGGTGCGCGCCCCCACCTGGAGTAGAGTCTCACGGGCTCTCGTCCAAGTGCGGCGACACCTCTGGACGAAGGCGTGAGCGGAGGGGACCGCAACCTCGGATTCCAGACTAGGAAAAATTGGTGGCTGGTAACCTAAACTACCTTCAAACGGAGATAGGCCCGTGGCCGACACTGGTAACGTGTTGTGAGCGTACTCCACCATGGACAGTTGTTGACTCCAGGAAGAAGGATTCTTGGAAACCAAACATCGCAACACCCTTTCCAGATCCTGGTTAGCTCTCTCGGTTTGGCCATTGCTCTGGGGATGAAACCCTGAGGACAGACTAACAGTCGCCCCCAATAATCTACAAAACTCTCGCCAAAATTTGGACACAAACTGGGGACCCCGGTCAGAAACCACGTCAATCGGGAGGCCATGTAAGCGAAAGACGTGATCTACGACCGTTAACGCTGTCTCCTTAGCTGAGGGTAATTTGGGTAAGGGAATGAAATGGGCCGCCTTCGAGAATCGGTCCACCACGGTCAAAACGACTGTGTTACCCTGAGAGGGTGGGAGGGCGGTAATAAAATCTAGAGCGATATGGGACCAGGGTCTCGAAGGGACCGGCAGCGGTTGAAGTAACCCATCTGGGGGTCGATTGGAAGTCTTACCAGTGGCACAAACCGAGCAAGCCAAAACAAAACCGTGAATGTCGCGAGCCATAAGTGGCCACCAGAATCGTTGCTTGACTAAGAAACTAGTGCGATTAACTCCTGGATGACAAGCCACGTTGGAGCAATGACCCCACTGGATGACGTCGGACCGTAATTTCTCCGGCACAAATAACCGATTCGGTGGGCAACCGGGCGGAGGCATTACCCCTTCTAAGGCCGTCTTGACCCTCGATTCGACCTCCCATGTGAGTGTGGAAACAAATAAGGTTTCGGGTAAAATGCACTCGGGAGTGGACGGGCGTTCGGAACGATCAAAAATACGAGATAAAGAATCGGGTTTGATGTTCTTAGAACCCGGGCGGTACGAGAGAGAAAAATCAAAACGACCGAAAAAAAGTGCCCTGCCTGGAGTTCAATCTTTTGGCTGTCTTGATATACTCTAAGTTCTTATGATCAGTCCAGACGATAAAAGGTACCCCTGACCCTTCTAACCAGTGACGCCACTCCTCCAACGCTAACTTGACTGCCAACAACTCCCGGTTACCAATGTCGTAATTACGTTCGGCTGGGGACAAACGATGAGACAAAAACGCGCAGGGATGCATCTTGTCATCTGTAGAAGAGCGGTGGGACAGAACTGCACCTACCCCCACCTCTGACGCATCGACCTCCACCACGAACTGACGTGAGCGATCAGGGGCAATAAGGATGGGGGCTGAAACAAAGCAGCTCTTGAGTTTGGCAAACACAGCCTCAGCTGTGTCTGACCACCTGAACGTAGTTCTGGGGAGGTCAAGGCGGTCAGAGGCGCGGCTAGTTGGCTGAAATTGCGAATGAAACGCCGGTAGAAGTTGGCGAACCCCAGAAACCTCTGTAGGGCCTTACGTGAATCTGGACTTGGCCACTCTACCACAGCCTTAACCTTCTCAGGGTCCATACGCACTCCTTCAGGCGAGATGATGTACCCTAGGAAAGGAACAGACTGTGCATGAAAATCGCATTTCTCCGCCTTGACAAAAAGCCCATTCTCTAGCAACCTCTGAAGCACCCGTCGGACGTGTTGCACATGTTCCTGGAGAGAAGAGGAAAAAATCAATATGTCGTCCAGGTAGACATATATGAACTGATCTATCATATCTCGCAACACGTCATTGACGAGTGCCTGGAAGACTGCTGGGGAGTTGGAAAGCCCAAACGGCATAACCAAATATTCAAAGTGTCCCCTAGGGGTGTTAAAAGCAGTCTTCCACTCATCTCCCTCCCTAATGCGAACCAAATGATAAGCGTTACGTAAGTCCAATTTCGTGAAGACGGATGCCCCCTGCAACCTCTCGAAGGCTGAAGACATTAACGGCAAAGGATAAGTATTCTTTACCGTAATGTAGTTCAACCCCCGGTAATCAATACAAGGTCGCAGAGAACCATCCTTCTTCCCCACAAAAAAGAACCCCGCCCCCGCTGGAGATGAGGAAGGGCGGATGAACTTGGTTGCTAGAGAATCAGAAATATATTTCTCCATAGCCTCCCTTTCTGGGACAGAAAGTGAATATAATTTGCCTTTCGGCGGAGACTTACCTGGCAGTAAATCTATGGCACAGTCATAGGGACGATGCGGAGGAAGAGAAGCAGCACGAGACTTACTGAACACCTCCTTCAGATCGAGGTACTCTGCGGGCACGTTAGACAAATCCCCCGCCTCCTCCTGAAACACAGACACAGGCACAGACGAACAGGCAGACGCAAGACAAGACTTATGACATTCCTTGCTCCACTCCAACACAGATCCTTGGTGCCAGTCTACTCGGGGGTTGTGACGGATGAGCCAGGGGTGACCAAGGACGATGGGTGCGAGGGGGGAATCCAGAATAAGAAAAGAAATAGTCTCAGAGTGATTGCCTGATGTAGTAAGTGTGATGTCTTCCGTAGTAAATGAGATGGTGGGGAGTTCTTGACCGTTCAGTGCATGTACAGCAATCCTGTGTGTGAGGGGTCTGAGAGGTATCTGAAGATTGTGAGCAAGAGTATGGTCCATAAAATTACCTTCAGCCCCGGAGTCCACCAGTGCTCTGCAGTCGTGGGCGTGGACTGACCATCTGAGTCTTACCGGGAGGAGTGTAGAAGTGGATGAGGTCTTCTTGACGGAGATCCCACCCGACAGTAGCCTCATACTTACTGCCGGGCTTGGCCTTTTACCGGGCAGTTGTAGGCATAATGGCCCGCCCCTCCACAGTAGAGGCAAAGGCCATGGGACCTCTGTCTCTCCCTCTCCTCCCGGGAAAGCCGAGCTCGCCCTACCTGCATGGGTTCGTGATCGTTGACGGGGCTGACCACGTCCCTGCCGCTGAACCGTGGACCCTCGGCTCCTCCAGGAGTGCGGGTGGACGTCACTTGACGCTCGACCCGTGATAGCCGGGCGTCCACCCGCAGCGCCAACTCAATAAGTCCGTTGAGGGATGTTGAGAGGTCCAGGGCGTAGATCTCTCTCTGGACGCGGTCAGCCAACCCATGCAGGAACATGTCCCACTGCGCCTCCTCGTTCCACTGACACTCTGCCGCCAGGGTACGGAACTCGATCGAAAAGTCTGAAACCGATCTCTCTCCTTGACGGAGATCGGCAAGTACCCTGGCGGCATCTCTCCCGGCGACCGCTCGATCGAAGACTTGCCTCATCTCAGTGGAGAGTGTCAGGAACGAGGCGCAGCATGGATCTTGATTCTCCCACACCACCGTCCCCCATAGCGCCGCTCTCCCAGTCAGTAAGGTTAACACGAAAGCAACCTTGGCCCGTTCGGTGTTAAAAGTCCTAGGTTGCAGGGCGAAATGCATGGAGCACCTGGTGAGGAATGCTCTACAAAAAGTAGGATCACCTGCGTAGGACTCTGGAACTGGTAGGCGGGGTTCCGACTGGGATGGGTCCACTGGTGGTGTGGGGGGAGCGGCTGGTGTGGGCGGCGCAGTGGGAGCTCGCAAGAGTTGAATTTGCTGGGTGAGCTCGGACACCTGCGCCACCAGGGACTGTACCGCGCGACCCGTCTCATTCAAATTTCTCTCCTGAGAATCCAACCGGCGAATGCTATGGTGAACGAATTCCTCGAGAGAGGGTGACGAGGGACTCGCTGCTTCCATTCCTTGGTCAGATCGTTCTGTCATAATGCACGACAGGAAACAATAGCGAGTACTCAGAACTTTTATTTAAGAGGCAGAACAACGTCCAGCGGGAGTCAAGAAGACAGGTGGCGCAGGGACTAGATGGTCAGATCCAGAAGACAGTACTGTGAAGACGTGAACCCAGTGAGACGTGACGAGTAATCCAACACAACGAGACGACCTCCACGAAGAACACGGGAACGGGAACACTGAAGCACGAGACTGGAACACCGACACAGGATACATGAAACAACGATCTGACAAAGGAGATGAGGGAACAGTGAGTATATATAAGGAGGGAGATAGGCTGCAGCTGGTGATGAGATGACAATCAGCTGGAGCGGATCAAGTAATGACACACAGACACGCCCACTACACACGCGCTCTCATACAACAACATAAACACAAGACGAGAAGGAAGCAAGGAATTCATATACCATGACATCGCCAGCTGATAAAATTCACGTATCGCCAAACCATCTTCGAAATTAGGCTGAAGAGGCTTGGCGGGGTATTGCTGAGAGTCAACGTAGACGGCTAAGAATTCCAGATTGTAATGTTAAAACGCAAATGAATTTTTTGTGTAGGTACCGGTGAATGCGTCATTGTCCACCATAGCAATAACGATAGACTTTGGCAGATTGCCTAAAAAGAGATTCTCTTGATTCAAAACACGTGATCCTACCGGAATTGAGAACGTTTTTAGACAGACCCTATCAATGGCATACTAGGCTGTTGTTGAAAGTAACTTTAGCGTCATCGTTGTGTGAGCGGGTGAATACGTTTGACACGACGTCGGATACTATATTTCTAGCGGACGATTTTAGTTGGGGTTTCGCGATGCTGAATCCTCTTTTTAGCAGAGGAATAGCCATCCTGAAGAGCCCTCTAAAAATACCCCCTAATCCTGCCCCGTACATAACCCCTCCCCCAGCATATCCTGGTAGACCAGCGCCGGCTTGATTTTGGTAGTAGCTGACATAGTCCGAGGCCTCTCTAGGTCTATAATAACTCATTTTTTGGTTTAAAATGTAGTTTTACGATGACTTTCCCGTAAGTGAAGGGTACTTTTTGATTTTGATCATCCTTAACCTCTATGGTGATGTCTGTGATGTGGTCCTTGGCGATCGATGCGTAATGCGGCTTGTCGTATCTAGCAATGACTGTGTCGTTGGTTTTACCCGATATATGTACGCATCTCAAAAGAGGTACGTGAGAATCCCCAACCAGTTGATATTGGATAATGTCCGTGTAAACGTAGAATGTGTAGAACCCCCCGTTGATGTCGCATTGATGAGGAGCGTATGTTATGACGTTTTGGGTAAAATCTGCTCCTTTATGGTCGATCGATTGTCCGAGATAGATCCCCCTCGTTACTCCTAAAATAATGCCGAGCCTCCCTCGGAAGTAGAGTGAAATGTTGGGTTTCGCCGTCAGAAACACTTTGTTTTTTATTTCATCATTATCACCCCATAATTTAGGATAAGTTGATTTATAACTCGGATGATGGCGCGAATATTTGGGTAGTACCCACCGGTTATGTTTAATTGGATCGCTTTGTTTGTTTTAAACGCATCCCCGTCCGGCTCAATGTTTAGGGTGAAGTAGCCTTCTTTGTCGCTAAAGCTATACCAGCTTCTAGGATATTCGATTTCAGCTAGTCCGCTTTTGGTAGTCTGGTTGTATAGATGGATATTCGATTTTCAGGATAAACCAACGACGATGCGTTGCACGGCAGCGTGACGTAGAACCCGTGATCGTCCATGACGCTACTCGACTTGTATGATCTCACCCCGTTAACGTCGATGTATTTTAAGGAGATTGCAAGTCCACCACAGTTTTTTTATCTACATAGCTGTTAAATTTTGAAGGCCATCCTAACCATTTCACTAAGACAAGCGTAGATTTACCTTGTTTTTTCTGGCCTAAAATCTTTTCCACTTTAAAAGATTTGTTTTTACTCACAATTATTTTTTGCAGCTCTTTTTCGTAAAAAAACCCTTCGATGACTTCTCCGTCATAATCCGTGAGTCTGTAGACGGGAGGCTGTCGTGGAATACACGAGGATACGGTGAAAAATTCTTCCGTGTAGTTCTGTTCATAACCTTTGGCGAACGGACCTCTCACTTTAGAAATCCTGACTACGTCGCCGACTTTGAAATTAAATAACGGTCTCTCTGTCTTCTTTATATCACCGTACAAGTTTTGAAACACTTGACCTTCATTGTCTTTGCAGACGTCCACGGGTCTCATTCTGATACTTCGGTGATAACTGGTATTGTATCCCTGCATAATGTCCTGTAAAACATCTACGTATCTTCATGAATTGGTGGCCGTTAAAAATCTCCACATACGACTTTTTAACGTTATATTAAATCGCTCGACGACGCTGGCTTTCAAATCTGTAGCGGTAGCGAAATGATTAATGTCGTGCTTTTTCATTAGATTTTGAAAATGTTTGTTAAAAAATTCCTTTCCCTGGTCCGTCTGTAATTTCTGAGGCGCACGACCCTTTTCGAGTATAGACTCGAACGCTTTAGTAACCTCAACCCCGCTCTTATTCTTCAGCACTCTCGTCCACGCGTGTTTGCTGAAAACGTCTACGCATGTCAGAAGATATTTATGACCGTCATTATCCTTAGCATAAGCGGACATGTCCACGAGATCAGCCTGCATTTGCATATCGACCCCGTATACAACCACCCTATTTCGTTTGTATTTTATAGGCGCTGTTTTGTGTAGGGTGTAAGCATCCTCTCCGGCCAGCCATTCTGAAACTTGTTTATCGCTTAGACGGACTCCGCTATCTTTTAAGACGGCGTCTTTTAATCGTTTTTTACCTCCTAAAGAACCGGGGTTGGAAGGTGTATAATAAGCCTTTTTCATAAGCTCGGACATGGTGCTGTTTCAACCGCTGTGAAAGAATAACGCAAACGAGTGGTTTGAATCAATCTTTTATTAAAAAACGTTACATGGTTTAAGTAGGAAAATGGATATAATGAGGTAACATAGTCTAAGTAAAATGAATATAATACGTTTACATGCATGCACACAAAAGTAAAAATTATATTAATATAGCACATGACGAGGTTACACACAATGTCAAAGTAAGAATTGGGTATAATACATAAACATATAAAAGTAAAAATGGCTTTAATATAACACATGTGCTCAAAATAGTAGAGAATGGATATGATGAGGTTACAATGTCAAAGTAAAAATGAATATAATGCGCTTACATGAAAACAATCCCAGGTACAATTGGTTAGTAATAATAATAACATTATGTCGAATCCAGCCAGAATAAAAAGTCCCGACAGTCATCCATGCTTTCGCGTAGGATATAATCGGTAAACATCCCGACAATTTTGTCGACGATTTTTTTTATTTTGGCATCTTGGGCATCTCTCTCACATGTAACCATTAGCAGCTCCTTACAGACATCCGCGACATACATGAACACGGTCAACAGACTGTTGTTCCCTATTTCACATCGTGATTCGTACATCATATCGAGAACCTGTCTGATCATCACAGATGGCGGATCTTCAGCACTAAGACATTTGCCAGTCAAATCATCCCATGATTTAGCCAGCCCTCTTATAAGTATCATCCGCTTCTTGAGATTTGCTACGCGCGTAGTGTCATCGTCGCATGGCGACTTTAGGTAGGGGTCTGATGCGTCCGCAATAATCTTGTTCATAAGTTTGGTCAGTTGAAGCTTGTAATGCTCTTTAAACATGATTTCCATGGGGTTCGTTAGGCTATCGGTGGAGTCCTGGTCACTCGCCATTGATGATGGAGAGACCTTCCCAGAGATCAACGACGTCGTGGACTATTTCCCTGCAGGGTTTGTGATGAGGCTGCATGACTGAATTTTGAGCTGTCTGTGTCTCCCTCTCAGGCTGTGTAGCCTGAGGAGACGAACATTTTCGATCTACATTTATCTCTGCAGTTTTATTTATCTCCGGTCCGCGATTCCAGTATTTTTCCATCGTCTCCCAAGTTTTATAGGATCGTTTCATATAATCAAAATCCCAATTTGGATCTCCCCAATTTCCAAAAACCATGTCTTTCGCTGCAAACATCTCAGTGTCTTTAAAAGAACCATCACGCGGGAACGCATCCAGTTGTGTTTTATCAGCTGACCAGCCAGCTAGATTTGATGGTTCGGTAAAAAAGGCTTGATCATTCCGAATCATAAAATCTTTAGGAGTTTCATCAAGTAACGGCAGACTTATTTTATTTCCCATTTTAAGCCACACAAAAATTTCTCCTCTAATTCAGAATAAACTAATTTCAGATAATCAAATAGAAAACAAAGGAAAAAATAAATTCTGCAGTTTCAAGTGTTAGTAAAGTATTTTAGTCAAGGAAACAAAGAGATTTTTTGTTTCCTTGCATTTCCGAGCGTTTTCCCATGTTTGTTTTCTGTTTTTGACTTTGGATTGTTCTTGGACTCTGATTATTGCTGCCTGCCCTGACCTCTGCCTGTTTCTTGGATTCTCCCTGTGTATTCTCCATTGTCCTGTCTGCTGATTCTTGACCCTGCCTGTACGACTATTCTATATAAAGCTGCATTTGGATCTTCACCTCCAAGTCTCGGAGCAGTTCATAACAGAAGACTTCGCCGCTTCAGATCCAGCAGCCGAGAAAGAACCGAGATCCACCATGGACCCACTAATCAGTCTCTTCCGCCTCAGCCAAGGTAACCGATCTATAGAGGAATATGTTGAAGAATTTTGTGAGCTTCACGTCCAGCCAGAGCTTCACGTCAGCCACGTCCAGCCAGAGCTTCACGACAGCCACGTCCAGCCAGAGCTTCACGTCAGCCACGTCCAGCCAGAGCTTCACATCAGCCACGTCCAGCCAGAGCTTCACGTCAGCCACGTCCCGCCAGAGCTTCACGTCACGTCTGCACAGCCAGAGACTGTCCACGTCACGTCTGCACAGCCAGAGACTGTCCACGTCACGTCTGCACAGCCAGAGACTGTCCACGTCACGTCTGCACAGCCAGAGACTGTCCACGTCACGTCGGCACAGCCAGAGAGTGTCCACGTCACGTCGGCACAGCCAGAGACGGTTCACGTCACGTCTGCCCAGCCAGAGACGGTTCACGTCACGTCTGCCCAGCCAGAGACGGTTCACGTCACGCCTGCCGAGCAAGAGGCTATTGTTCACGTCACGCCTGCCGAGCAAGAGGCTGCTGTTCACGTCACGCCTGCCGAGCAAGAGGCTGTTGTTCACGTCACGCCTGCCGAGCAAGAGGCTGTTGTTCACGTCACGCCTGCCGAGCAAGAGGCTGTTGTTCACGTCACGCCTGCCGAGCAAGAGGCGGCTGTTCACGTCACGCCTGCCGAGCAAGAGGCTGCTGTTCACGTCACGCCTGCCGAGCAAGAGGCTGCTGTTCACGTCACTTCTGCCGAGCCAGAGACGCTTCACGTCACTTCTGCCGAGCCAGAGACGCTTCACGTCACTTCAGCCGAATCAGAGACTGTTCACATCACTTCTGCTGAGCCTGATCCTCTTCCTCTATCTGAGCCTGTGTCTTCGGACAAGATGGCCGACTCCACGCCAGTGTCTACGGACAAGATGGCCACCTCCGAGCCAGTGTCTACGGACAAGATGGCCGCCTCCGAGCCAGTGTCTACGGACAAGATGGCCGTCGTCACAAAGTCTGTTCCTGCTCCTGAGCCAGAGCCAGAGTCTGTTCCTGTTCCTGAGCCAGAGCCAGAGTCTGTTCCTGAGCCAGAGCCAGTTCCTGTTCCTGAGCCAGAGTCTGTTCCTGTTCCTGAGCCGGTGCCTGTTCCTGCACCGTGGTCGCCCGAGGGGTCTTCACCGCCGTGGCCGCCCGAAGGGTCTTCACCGCCGTGGCCGCCCGAGGGGTCTTCACCGCCGTGGCCGCCCGAGGGGTCTGCTCCGCCCTGGCCTTCCGTTCTGTCGCAGTCTCCAGGTCCTCTTCTGCTCCACGGACCTGGCCCTCCATCCCGCCCCCGGATCCGCCTCCATGCCACCACCCACCTGGACAGTTTTGGAGCGTCTGGAAGCCGCTCATTGGGGGGGGGCTATGTAACGATCACCAGCTGGAGTGCCCTCGAGAGCCACCCAGGGCCGTTTGAAGGAATTTGGGGGCCCCAAGCAAAATAGACATGGAGATATTTTGATATCAGAAGGGAAGGGATGCTGCTTTCACTACCAATGCTTAAAAACATCCCAAGCTAATGTTTGATGCACGGAATTTATTGTGTGGTTTTCCTAACCCCCATTGGTAAATAGATTATCACGGTGGAAAAGTTAGTATAGCATGCTATGTCACTTTCATCAAAACCTATTACAAAGCTATAGTAATGTCATGTCATTAAATAAGATAAACGGATCTGCGTCTTCCTTAAACCGTTAAAAAAACATATTACAGTATGTAAGTTAACGTTAACCATATTCCGTCCGTTAAAAAAAAAATGTGCAGCATTTGCCGTCAGGCAGGTAGCTAACATAAACATATCTTTGCTAGCCTAACGTTAACTTACCTGCTGCAAAATTACACCATTTGTACAAGACAAGTAGAGCTATTTTTATGCAGTGTAATTTATCACTTTACCACTATCTGGTATTTTTCTTATCCTCCTCTTCCTTTCTCTTCTTTCTCTTCTGGCTTCCTGAAGCATAATTCCGCTTCATGATGACTGCTGAGGAGGTTTGTATTTGCCGGCAGCAGAGATCGCGTGGTTGGCTGGCTGCTGTCAGCGACTACTGAGAAGGCCCCCTTGAGGGGGATTCCGATAACAGTGTCATTGCACTTTACTGCATTGACTATCAAAGGGGCGCTCACAGTTTGTCGTTGCATTTTATTCTTAAACAGTCGTTGTCTTGGGGCCCCAGTCCAGCTCGGGGCCCCAAGCAATTGCTTGGTTTGCCTGTCCTGTTCCGACGGGCCTGGAGCCACCAGAGGGCGCTCCACAATAGACTATGATCACTTCCTCACAAACTACATTTCCCATACTCACTGCCTGGACTCATCATCACTGATCACATTCACCTGTACCTCATTGTCACTGATTGCATTCACCTGTGTCTTGGAATTCTTATAATATAGAATTCATAGACAATTGGAAAAGTTTTTGGGGCAAACCTGACCTGTTGAAAAGAGATGGTATTCATCCCTCCTGGGCTGGTGCTGCTCTTCTCTCTAGTAATTTGGCTCATAGTCTTAGAGATAAAACATGACAATCTGGGGCTCAGGTCAGGAAGCAGACAGACTGGCTAAACCGACCGTCTGCTAGCGGCCTCACGTCACCAAGGTCAGATAAATCCCATCACATAGAGGCTCTTTCACCTAGATATCATCATATAGAGACTGTGTCTGTTCCCCGAATTTGGAAATCCAAAAAACTGCCAAACCTTTCTAAGGTTAAAAGTTTAATTGATGTTCAACAAATAAAAAACAGATATAATACAGATGAGCAAACGATAAAGCTTGGGTTGTTGAATATTCGATCCCTTAATTCAAAAGCGCTCATAGTTAATGATAAGATTACAGACTATAACCTAGATGTGCTGTGTTTGACAGAAACCTGGCTAAAACCAAACGATTACATTACTTTAAATGAGTCCACTCCGCAAGATTACTGTTATAAACATGAGCCTCGTCCGAAAGGCAAAGGGGGAGGTGTTGCTGTAATTTATAGTAATATTTTCAAAACCACTAAGAAATCTAGTTTTAAATATACTTCTTTTGAAGTGTTGGTGCTTAATGTAAAAATATATAGTGTAAACAATGAATCACGTTTGAGAATTCTGCTGGCTACTGTTTACAGGCCACCAGGGCACCATAAAGATTTTATCAAAGAATTTGCTGACTTTCTATCAGAATTAGTATTGGCTGCCGATAAAGTCCTAATTGTTGGTGATTTTAATATACATGTAGATAATGAAAAAGATGCATTGGGATTGGCATTTAAAGACATTATAAACTCAATTGGAGTGAGACAACACGTGTCAGAACCTACTCATTGTCGTAACCATACTCTAGATCTAATATTATCTCATGGAATAGATGTTGATGCCGTTGAAATTCTGCAGCAGAGCGACGACATCTCAGATCATTATCTAGTCTTGTGTAAATTACATTTAGCCAAGGCTGCAAAGCCGACTCCGTGTTATAAATATGTTAGACCTATCACTTCTGCCACTAAAGATGGCTTTATTAATAATCTTCCTAATCAGTTTCATCATCTCAGCATCCCGGATAGCTTAGAAGAACTTGATATTGCAACAGAAACGTTTGAATCTCTATTTTCCAGCACTTTAGACATAGTTGCTCCGTTGCGCTTAAAGAAGATTAAAGAAAATAGTCCAACGCCGTGGTACAACGAGCACACCCGGGCCCTTAAGAGAGCAGCCAGAAAAATGGAGCGAAACTGGAAGAAAACAAAACTAGAGGTATTTCGGATTTCATGGAAGGAGAGCTCGATTGTTTACAGAGAGGCATTAAAAGATGCTAGAACGGATTATTTTTCAACCCTATTAGAAGAAAATAAACATAATCCTAGGTATTTATTTGAACAAGTGGCTAAACTAACGAAAAAGAAAGCTTCAAGCCCAGAAGTTTCCAAGAAACACAGCAGTAATGACTTTATGAACTTCTTCACTTATAAGATCTATAATATCAGGGACAAAATTATAACTATGCAACCGTCTACTACAGTAGCGCATCAGGGAGTGCATTGTAGTCTCCGTGAGGAACATTTTGATTCATTTCTTGCTATAGGAGAGGAAGAATTTTGCAAACTTGTTAATTCATCTAAATCGACAACTTGTATGCTAGACCCTATACCGACTAAGCTACTGAAAGAGATGCTTCCAGAGGTCATAGATCCTCTTCTAAATATCATTAATTCATCTTTGTCTCTAGGATACGTACCAAAAAACTTTAAGTTGGCTATGATTAAACCGCTTGTTAAAAAACCGCAACTTGATCCGACAGAATTAGTCAATTATAGGCCAATCTCGAATCTGCCTTTTCTGTCAAAGATACTAGAAAAAGCAGTTTCATCACAACTTTGTTCCTTTTTAGAAAGAAATATCTGCGAGGATTTTCAGTCCGGATTTAGACCGTACCATAGTACTGAGACTGCTCTCATTAAAGTCACAAATGATTTGCTCATCATCCGATCGTGGTTGTATCTCTCTATTAGTGTTACTTGATCTTAGTGCTGCATTTGATACTATCGACCACAACATTCTTTTAAATAGACTAGAAAACTATGTTGGCATTAGTGGAATTGCACTAGCATGGTTTAAATCATACTTATCTGACCGTTTTCAGTTTGTAGCAGTAAATGAAGAGATGTCTTATCGATCACAAGTTCAGTATGGCGTACCACAAGGCTCAGTACTAGGACCGCTGCTGTTCACTCTGTACATGCTACCATTAGGATATATCATTAGGAAATATGGAATTAGCTTCCACTGTTATGCTGATGATACTCAGCTGTATATTTCTTCAAAACCTAACGAAACTTACCAATTCTCAAAATTAACGGAATGCATAGCTGATATAAAAAATTGGATGACCAGTAATTTCCTATTACTAAATTCTAAAAAAACAGAGATTCTAATCATTGGACAAAAAACTGCCACACGTAATAACCCAGAATACTGTCTAACAATCGATGGCTGCTCTGTTAAGTCTTCGTCGTCAGTTAGGAACCTGGGTGTGCTCTTTGATACCAATCTTTCATTTGAAAGTCACGTGTCTAGTATCTGTAAAACCGCATTTTTCCATCTTAAAAATATATCTAAATTACGTCATATGCTCTCACTGACAAATGCGGAACAATTAGTTCATGCATTCATGACATCAAGGCTAGATTATTGTAATGCTCTACTGGGTGGTTGCCCTGCACGCTTAACCCTCTGGGGTCTGAGGTGTTTTTAAGGCCTTTGAGGTGTTTTGACATGCTCTGACATTTGTGCTTATTTCAGCTACTTACAACATACCATTGGCCAACATGTAATTTGGCTGTATTCAGCACAAACTCTGCTACAATAATATGTGAGCAAAATAGATGTACATGTTTGCATTTTATAGAAAAAAATATATTATGCGTGGTTAGTAAGTTTTGGGAAAAAACGCAATAGGCCATATAACACATACTGAACAGTTGTCCACAAGACTTTTGAGTTACTATTCTTGTAGGCTAGAATTTTTACTACAAAATGATGTGAAAATCATTCTGACCACTCTTTTACAAACAACAATATAACAATTACAATTTTGTAAGTCAGTTTTTGTGTCAGCACTGCTGTATGCGTGGGAGTGTCAATGGCCATGAATATTAATGAGATTCCCACCAGGGGAGACAAAAGACACTCCCCCAAAGGCTAATGCCCCCATCAATGTGCTGTGAGGCAACCTGAACAAAGAATGACAGGAGATGCAAAGGTTTGGTTTTTCAATCTGTTTTATTGTAATTCCTAGAACACATTACTATTTTTATATTTTTTAAAATATTAAGCAGCACAACTGTTTTCAACATTGATTTTTTTTAAATAAATCATCATATCAGAATGATTTCTGAAGGATCATGTGACACTGAAGACTGAAGTAATGATGAATCACAGAAATGAATAACATTTTAAAATATACAGTTAGGCTATTTTAGACTGTAATACTATTTCACAATATTACTGGATTTTTTGTTTGTTTGTTTTTTTAATCAAATATACGCAGATGTGATGAGCATCAGAGACTTCTAAAACATTAAAAAACTTTGCAAACTTTTGATGGATACCTGTATAAAATTCTACATATACCCATCCATTTATATTGGCTGATAACACAATCAAAGAAGCTGTATTATTATCATTATCAATCACTAATGGCCATGGATAAAAAAAAAAGACAAAAAGTTTTTGTAATTTCACACAAGAATGGGTACTTGTATATTATGACGATGTAAACACAATTACATTTCATCTGTAAATATTACGTCTGTGCACTTACTTAGTATGATTCTCGATCGCACTGAGAACTGAACGATACCTGCGTGCCCCTCTGCGGTGCTGGAGAAGGAGAGCGTGATGCAGACACAATCCTACAACAACAACAAAAACTGTTAGCATACATAATCCAAAGTAAACTGTGGGCAATTAATGGGTATGGACGCACAATGTATATCTCTTGATGGGCCATAGGACGGAGAAATATCTATTTATGGGCCATACACCACGAGAATCTGCTGATGGGCCATAACGTATAGACCGCGCGCATTTAGAGCATTTCAAACATTTACACCTGTATTCACAATCATCTGTGCAGTATTTTAGCAGGATAAGCAGTGTCATAGGCTAACCAAAACAGAACATTTATATATAAAAATATAATGTCTAGTATTTAGACAGTATTTTACCGGAAGCTGAAATATATTTGCACTAAATCACATTATATTTAGGCTACACCTAAGCAGATATTCGCAAATAAGCTACATTACGCATAAGCTAATCAAAACTGAGTGAAATATATTTAATATACAAATGTTTAGAGAGTAACGTTATCATATTGAAAGTTTACACTTGAGCATGTACACGAATGTTATATTGTAAGGCAATATTAAGCAAAATATAGTCTGAAAACATGAGTTCTATATGATCAGAAAAATAATTATATAACACTAAACAATATAACACTTACTCCGAACTTGTATCCTCGGCGGGATCAATTCTCTCTTCAAAATGCAGCCGTTCGTCGTCTTGAGTTGCAATAATCTTCCTCTGAGGAAAAAAGGTGAATTCTTCCTCGCTGTACAGAATCATCTGGCGGCCTCTTTACCGGAGTAGCGTGCCCGCTGTGCCATCCTCAAAACGCGATGAACTATCAGCGAATCTCATGAAGAAATTTTTTGTTTTTATGGCATTGATCGGGGGCGTGTGCGATGCATATAGATCACCTAAACTATTTACATGTGAATAGCGCCGGGGGCGTGGCGGCCTCAACTCATTAAAAATAATGAGGGGAGAAAGAAAAAACTGGACCTCTCCTTGGTTTCAAACGGATTACATAAACTGTGAGTATTTGTTTTTTATATAAATTACTTCATTTAAAAGAAGAGAATTCAAGCTTCATAAAGAAAAATCTCTCGTGCCTGTGTGACAAGTATTCGCGGAGTTACAGTTAATCTTAGGACGTGTTTCAGAATGGACTTCACAGACAGAGAGAACGCAGAACTCGCATCATGTTCGTTTTTCTTTATTTGGCGAAAAGCACAACACTTTGTTTTTATTGCGAGTATCCACAAAAATAATAGACACTTAACAGGATCTAATGATGTATAACACTTAAATGTAAGATCAAAATCAACAGAGTATTTTGAGTCTCTTTTGCACTGATAAGAAAAAAAGCGAGCAAATCACGCCGGCGTGATTTCAGACCCCAGAGGGTTAATAAACAAACTACAGCTAGTTCAAAACGCAGCCGCTAGAGTTCTTACCAGAACCAGGAAGTATGACCATATTAGCCCGGTTCTGTCAACACTGCATTGGCTGCCTATTAAACATCGTATACATTTTAAAATATTGCTGATTACTTACAAAGCACTAAATGGTTTAGCTCCCCAGTACTTGAGCGAGCTCTTAACGCATTATAGTCCTTCACGTCTATTGCGATCTCAAAATTCTGGCCAGTTGATAATACCTAGAATATCAAAATCGACTGCTGGCGGTAGATCCTTTTCCTATTTAGCACCAAAACTTTGGAACAATCTTCCTAACACAGTCCGGGAAGCAGATACAGTCTGTCAGTTTAAATCTAGACTAAAAACACATCTCTTTGGCTTAGCATACACATAACACATTATAGATTTCTATAATTCAATGTTAGGCTGCATAGTTTAGATCAGCCGGAACCGGGAACACTTCCCATAACTCCTGATGTACTTTGTACATCATAAGGAGGATGGCGTCTACGCTAATATTAGTCTCTCTGCTTATCCCGAGGTTTACCGCGAACCGCCGGATCCAGGCCATATCCAGATCTGAGGAAGGACCATCACATGGACACGACGACAACGCATCCCTGATGAGCCAGCCCCATCAATACTGTGAAGGCCCATGGACACCTCAACACACTCATCTCCTCACCGGCCGGATGACCCAACCCAACCAGATGAACTGGATAAATATCGTGAAAGTTCTGATCACATCTGACTCCTGACATTATGCTGCTGTTACGTTCTACAGTGTAATTTTATTTTATATTTTTTAAAAAATACTTTTTCAGGCCACTAGGTGGCAGTAGTGGTTGTTTCTCTGCATGTCTTCTGTGCAGGTAAAGTCAGGTGAGGACAATCACCTCTGCTGATGGCTGCTTGATTAGATTCGTCTTCAAAGGAGAAGAAGAATATAAAGCCACACTCATCCCCACTGAAGAAAAGCTTGGTTTTCCTGCTGGTTGTACTTGACTTATTTGTTGTGTTGGTATATTACTGCTGCTGTTTGGTTGTGACCAATTGTAAAACTTACCCACTCTACTTTTCATTGTTGTGAAAAGTTCTGAATAGTGTTAACTTGATGTATACGCTTGTTGTTGCTGAACCCAACTGTTACACTATTTATTTTGATGTCTCTTTTGTATATATTGTAAATAGACAAACTTGGAAGTTCCAGGGAGTGAGTGCCTTTTTTTTGTTTTTGAAACGCTTTTCTCCTGTTTAAAGTAGAGAGGGAGTCAGGGAACTATTTTGTTGTTTATTTCCTTTTTCTTTCCTTAAGGTAAGTGTAGATTGGGTCTCTATAGTTAGAGGTATTTTGTTTATGTATTTTCTTTGGCTTTTCTCACTCCTGAAGTCTTAAAACTTCCTATATTTGTGTTACACCAAATAAATCCTCTTGTATCACATTTCTGTTGTTATTGGTATGTAACCTTTTGGAGCCGAACATTTGCTTTGTTAATTTTAGTTCTTTAATGTTGCTTTCCCTATCCTAGACTAGGTGGAACGTAACACTGCCTAACTCATAATCATACACTGTTCGTTCATTGGCCAAAGGAGGACTGGCCCCCTGACTGAGCCTGGGTTCTCCCAAGGTTTTTTTCTCCATTCTGTCACCTGATGGAGTTTTGGTTCCTTGCCACTGTTGCCTTTTTCGCCTCTCTTCGCCTTTGTCGCCATTGGCTTTTGGCTTGCTTAGTTGGGGACATTTAACATTTAATTTTGAATTTAACAATACTATTACGACATTGTTTTCCTGTTATCTCTGTAAAGCTGCTTTGAAACAATTTGTATTGTAAAAAGCGCTATATAAATAAAGGTGACTTGACTTGACTCTTGTCATCCTGCTAGTCTCAGTCTATTTATACCATGTTCATTCATTCACTCACCGCGAAGTCTTGTTGTACTGTGTGTCTGCATTTCCGAGCGTTTTCCCATGTTTGTTTTCTGTTTTTGACTTTGGATTGTTCTTGGACTCTGATTATTGCTGCCTGCCCTGACCTCTGCCTGTTTCTTGGATTCTCCCTGTGTATTCTCCATTGTCCTGTCTGCTGATTCTTGACTCTGCCTGTACGACTATTCTATATAAAGCTGCATTTGGATCTTCACCTCCAAGTCTCGGAGCAGTTCATAACAGACGGAGCTTTATGAAATATCTCGCGAGAATATTTCCTTCTTACAGAAGTAAGGATTTCACCAAAAACTAAGAAAAACTATACATTTTTCTTACGTTCGTTCCACATTAATACACAAGGTAAACACAAAATAACAGAAAAAGAGGAAGCTTAGATCTCTTTTGTGTTCTTCCCATGCTCTATTAAAACATGAGGATATCCTTCCCGCAATTATCAAACTACGAGGTAAACCACAAAGCAGACTGATCAGGTCTCCCTTGTCGGCCTTCCCGCATTAATTAAAACACGAGGATTGTCACCAAATCTGGTAACCTATACGGCACTACAACGACTCAAATTTTTTTCTCATCAAGCAGTAAGAATCATCTCTATCCTCTTTTCATTAAAAAAGAAAAAATTTGATTCTTACCACCTGGAGAATCCCGGACGAGCGACCAATTGTGAGAAAGGAAAATCTTCCAACCACGAAGTGCCTTTTTCTCTCCGTCCTTTTATTAAGTTGTGAATGAATAAAATAAAAGACCAGCACTGGGAAACCATTCAGAGAATAGCTCAGTTTTCCAATACGTGGCAGACAGAATATATATTAAAATACAGGGGAAGTTATACCCTTCTAACCAATAAGATCATACATGACTTCATACAGATATCATATATACGTTATATAATATTTATATAATAAGTCCATATATAGTCAATATCCGTCTAAATCTCCACACAGACTTGTGGGTCCAGAAAGGCTCTCCATGTATCTCAATGTAAAGAGAACAGAAAGGGGAGAGAGGAGGACTTGAGGTCCTTTCTAATATAAAACAGATGTTTGACTTGCATACATAGAAAGAAATGTGCCAGCACAGCATTAACTCTGGACAAAGCTTTTGCACTCTCTGGACAATAGCTGAGAAGAATAGAAAAACATTTCTCACAGTACTCTTAAAAATAAATAGTAAATCATCAATATAGCGGCCATACCATGTTATACAATGAAAGAAAGGACGTTTTATCCTCCATATCTCATTGATAATGTACCTTTCGGCCAATTCGGTAACACTTTATATTACGACCCGCAAACAACTGCCTAAGTAAACCGAAATTACGGTGTACGTTTCTGTAATTATAGTGTACTTCTGTGTAGGTATAAGGGAACAATATGTTAAGTTGTGGGTAATAAAGGGGTAACAAGCAGATATATAACCTGCAAACAACTGCGTAAGTAAACCGAAATTACGGTATACGTTACTGTTATTATAGTGTACCTCCGTGTAGGTATAAGGGAACAATATGTTAAGTTGTGGGTAATAAAGGGGGTACAACCAGATATATAAGCAAATTATTTATGATGTAATTATTTTAAAACTAACAGGTACCTATTCTGTTAATATATTCCAGGCAAAAATTGTACGTCTGTTGTATATAAAAGTTTTTATCACATTTCTGGCAAAATATGTTCTTGTGCAATGCAGTTACAGGGTAATTTTGACATCTGTGGGTTGTAAATTCAACATATATATATATATATATATATATATATATATATATATATATATATATATATATATATATATATATATGGCTGTATGTAAGCACAGTATGATAAAAAATTTAATTTATTGGCTTTTCTTACTAAACTAGCCTACTTAACGTTAAGCCAAAAAAAAAAAAAAATTCTGCTATGATTTTAATTTAGAACGTAACATGTAGTACTTAATACTTACCTTATCACATTGTATTGTAATGACACTTAAATGTCAGGGCAAATATAGCCTACTGTGTACATTTTTGTTTTGTTTTGTTTTCTTAATAAGAGTACATTTCTCTGTACTGTGCAAATCGTGTTGTTTCGTATTGTTACATAGTAAGTAGTGTTTGTTACCCGTTTCAACTGTATTTACAGGGTAAGTGTGACTCCTGCGGGCTGTAAATTAAAGTGGCGCTTGTTACCCCCTTGTTCTGTGTATTTACAGGGTAAGTGTTACTCCTGCGGGCTGTAAATTAAAGTGGCGCTTGTTACTCCTTTATAACCCAAAACTTAACATATTGTTCCCTTATACCTATACACAGAAGTACACTATAATTACAGAAACGTACACCGTAATTTCGGTTTACTTACGCAGTTGTTTGCGGGTCGTAATATAAAGTGTTACCGCCAATTCCAATGGTTACGTTGTATATGTGATGATAATGTTGATTTTGAAAAACAGGCAGACATTATGTCAGAACGTTTTATTAAAAGAGCCTATAATCCAGATATCGTCGCTCATGCTCGTTCCAGAGCAAAAATCCCTGTACCGTCTGATACCTTGATTCTTGATCTTGGCTTTTTTAACTTTCTCCTCATTATAAACTTGACTGAGTGCCTGGGACCTGTTTTTCGTTTCATTATATAGAACTGTATTGAAGTCAATGGCAATTTCATGTTTTGTTCTATGATAGCCCAATCAAGAGGCTCAATCCCACCATTTTTTTTAATGTGTACTCAGAGTGAGCCTGTGTGTTTATCTGTGTGTCAATTTTGGTGAAAATATCTCAAGTAGCTCCTGAGTTATAGACATTTATACGAAGAAACACGTAAAAAAATGACTGACACCTAACTTTGTTTTTTGTCGGCACGGTCTGGAGATGATCTGGTCAAATTTTCGTGAAAATAGGAGCAACCGTCTAGGAGGAGTTTGAAAAAGTAGTTTTTTTGGACAATTCAAAATGGCGGACATATTTTTATGACGGAAAATGTAGAATACAATCGAATCGTCATGAGCTCAGGAATCAGAGGAAACATTTTGTTTCTAGCCCTTATGGTTCAAAAGTTATTAGCATAAACATGAGTGAAACTTTGGACAGTTGGTGGCGCTAGAAGAATTGATTTGGAGACTCAAAATTTGCTATGTTGACTTTTCAGACTGTCCTCTATCAGTGTGCCAAATGTCATAACTTTCCTGCAAGCGGTTCTTTGGGCTGCTCCCAGGTGGAAAAATTAAGTAGGAATAATAGGAACGGGAACAAAAACAATAGGTGCCTACGCAGATTCTATGCTTGGCCCCTAAATATAATACTTGGCTATTACAAAGGATAGATAAATACCACTCTGCAAGCAAACATGTAAAATGCTTTTAATTTTTACTCAGACTAAGACTTGGATTGCCATTAAAACTCAAATATCAGACTCATACACACACACACACACACACACACCTGCAAACTGCAACTTGAATGCCTTCCTCGTCTATCTGAGCACCAGACTTTTTGGACATCTCTCTGCCAGCGGTGAACTTGGCATGGCAGTACCGCAGACAGCATTTGCCTATAAAGTCAGTTTATAACACATTTTAAGATACATAAAAACACAAAACTAAAACATCTGTATAAACAGCTATTATAAAAAACAAACAAATAAAATGTTCATACACTTCTCATGTTCCCTTTGACAAGGTCAACAAAGGTAGCAACTTACTCGTCCTTGGCCAGGAACAAGCCCTCATATATGGGTGGCTCCTCAGTCCTGTCCATGATAAGATAACATGCGTCATTAGTAAAAATCACAAGTACTACATTTACTATTTGTTAAAATGTAAGTTATGAACACTAAAGACAACCCGAAGGGCTACTATTTGTGTTAGACAAGTCTAAAATAAACTTCTGAAAAATGCCCTTTTGACTTGCTGAAGCGGTAATGTTTTTGGTTTCCATCAGAGCAGACAGCCTACATTCTGGAGAACATGCTGGACACTCAAAATGATGGACCTGGCACATATCCTCTTCTTTGTATTGACAGAAGGGAACCTCAAAAAAAACATTTGCTGAAATGTATTAACACAGATACTACCTGTCTGCATGTTAAGAAATGTTTGGTTAGGATTTTTTGAAGCAATGCCCACAATTAAATATTAGGTATTGTGATATAAATTTTTATAATGAATATTAAGCTAATCATGTTTTAACATTTAACCTTATTTAACATGCTAAATCTCTGAAACAATGTACTAAAGACATCCTGTACTTTAGATGAATGTCAAAGTGTCAAACCCCTGACTGTGTGTATAAATAACAAATATGGGAAATGAAACTAGACAGATGACTAGGTTAGAACTTGTGATCAATGAAGTAATCATTAAAACAAAGTCTCCTCTACCTAGTAACACACTTTTTTTCTGGAGCACGTCTCTAAACTTAAACAAAACTCAGCGAAAACTAGTCACACATGCATGAGCAATATTTCTTTATAATCATTTAAGTGTGTACTTTTAAATGATCTAATTCAAAACTAAAACAAATATTGGGCCCTATCTTGCACTCAGCGCACGATCTGAAACGCAAGTGTCAAAGTGCAAAGCGCAAGTAACTTTGTGGGCGGATCCCGGCGCTGTTGCTATTTTCCCGGCGGGATAAATGCCTCTTGCGCCTGGCGCAAATCTAAAAGGGGTTGGTCTGAAGTAGCTTCATTATTCATAGGTGTGGTTTGGGCGTAACGTGAAATAAACCAATCAGAGCGTCATATCACATTCCCTTTAAGAGCATGATGAACGAGGTGCGCTTGTTCCATGGCGCAATACTATTATAACGGCGCATTTACCAGGCGCGTTTCAGAATCGGTTCACAGCCGAGGAGATCGATGTTCTCGTCAGGGCCGTAAAAGAAAGAGAAGTGGCATTGGAGATGGGACAAACCCACCCAAATTAGCTTCGGTTATACATGAATATAATAATTTGGGTAAATATGTAGGCCTAAGCTTTATGCCTATTTTTCCGATCGTCATGGACACAACATATTAATACTGTGAAGCTGCTTTGATACAATCTCTATTGTGAAAAGCACTATATAAATATACTTGACTTGACTGGACAACAATGATTTCCCTCGTGTTTTAATATTTTTCCTTATAATAATGTATCATTTGCAAAAAGGAAAATGCATCTGTGTAGATGAGAGAATCATATACAGTGTATGCGCGTTGTTCACACTCTGTATTATGACCAAGCACGCGTGCTTAAAATAGCATCTGAATGTACGCGCAACGCGCCAATGACTTTAGACTAGGTTTTTTCTGGTCGGTGGCGCAATTGTTTTCTGGAACTGCAAAATAGCATGTGGGAAAGTTTGCGCCAGAACACGCCTCTTTGCGCTGAACCGCCCCGGGGAGTGCAAGTGTATTTCTTAGTTAACCGACGTGTGTCTGTGGAGGGAAAAGTCCGCTTTGCGCGGGTGCAAAATAGGAATGATACATGCGTCGGTGTACAAAGTCAATTGCGCTGAGTGCAAGATAGGGCCCAATATCTGTTTATGTAATCTATATAAAAAGAGAGAGATGTCAGTCGTTCTCATTTCAGATAATTATATTTTAATGTGACCACGCCCACAGAGAGCCCGCGCAAACGCAAATGATCTGAGACAAGCCATGCAAACTGTTAACGCCCCCATATCAGCTGGATAAAACACATCAAGTTTAACAAGAATCGTGGACTTTACCTCGTCTTGCTGCGCTCTGAGGAATAATACTATCGTCCCAATCCTGGAACAATTTACCTCAGAAGTGCTGTTAGTTTCATTCTGAGGAGCAACGAATCAAGCTGATGTAGTAAGTTATTTATTCTTAAGAGCTTTGTTGTAGGAACTGTAGGGTGATGGAAATGGTTTAGGTAGAGTGAGGTTTGGTGAGCAAACGGAGTCTCGGTCAGAAGACGTCAAATGATATGGAACGATGAATGAGGCAGGGAGAAGGCAAGGGCTTTTTTCCAACACCAGTAGTATTTATTGCATCATGCTTATTGACTTTGGGTCAATGCATTGTCTGTGTGCTGCATAAGGGGATAACAAAGAAATAATACAATTGGTGACAGTGATCAATCAACACGAATTAAACAATCATATAAATGAACAACAAAGATGTGAGTGTACTAATCACAATAGAACAGGCTGTAACATATAATTCAAACAAACAATCTTTCCACATGGCTCAGGGCACATGTCTGGCAAACAAATTAATCAATCAGCAGTGCACATGTTGACAGTGACAGTAAATCATACAAAAGGCATAAAGAGAGAAAAACACAATCAAATTAATAGATGGACTCACGTAATTCATAAAGACGCACACAGTTATGCATCAGAGTGCCAGGAGAGAGTGCAAAGAATGAGCCAAAGGGTTCACAATCAATTTATAGGCAACAGGTGAGGCGGGCGTGGTCAGGTGACAGGTGGCAAAGTATCATGGAAAGCGCGAAATGGAGTTGAAAGGGAATAGAAGGGCAGGAGTCTTTTCATAGCCGCCCCGGAATTGGGATCAATTCCTCCTGGGAAAAAGACTCATTCCTCTACCAGCTCCGGAAGCGCCATCAAACGGGACACTGGTCTTGTGTAAATCCGACTGCCAACTTGGACGTCCACTGCCCGGACACGCCCATCCCTCCCGGTGGTGACGTTGGTGACCCTCCCTGTTGGCCAAGAGGCCCGAGGCAGTTGTGGGTCAAAGATTAGAACAGTCTTCCCTACTCCGAGATTCTGGACTTCCCTCATCCACTTTCCTCTGGGTTGTAGGTTAGGCAAATAGTCACGAATGAACTGTGTCCAAAAGTGGTCAGCCAAAATCTGGCTATGACGCCACGTCCTTCGCCCAAGGAGCTTACTACTGACAAACATGGCTTGTGGCAGAGAGGCATCCCGCCGCCCCATCAGGAGCAAATTGGGAGTGATCGGATCAGGATCCGCTGCATTTGAGGAAAGATAACATCAGAGGTGTCAAGTAACGAAGTACAAATACTTCGTTACATTACTTAAGTAGACATTTTGGGTATCTATACTTTACTTGAGTAATTATTTTTCAGCTGACTTTTTACTTCTACTCCTTACATTTTCACGCAATTATCTGTACTTTCTACTCCTTACATTTTAAAAATAGCCTCGTTACTCCTATTTCATTCCGTTTGTCATCAATATTGAATAAATGATTCAACAAAAAAAAAAATGACCAATAACACACGGTTAATAGATCTGAGTCCCGCCTCCTGAACACACATCGCTAAACTGATTGGCTTTGTGTTTTCTTTCTAACTTGTGAGAGGCTGTACATTTGGTTGTGCGAAGCGGCAAAACTCCTCCGAAGGAAACCTAGAGATGCGGTAAGCGATGGAGAAATCAACAGTTTTCTGCTCAACAATACGGGGCAAATCGCGTCAAATATTGATTTGGGGGACAGCCGTTTTTACAATATACTGTATGATGACAATCGCGGGATAAGTGGCAAAGATAATCGTTAGTGAGTGTGGGTGTTAGAGAGAGAGAGAGAGAGAGAAAGAAGAGGAGAAGAGAGTAAGGGTGTCACGATTTCGATTTTAAATCGAAATTAAGTCACAATCTCGAACTTTGAATTCAAAAATGGAATCGTCGATGCTGTCACGCCCCCATGTCACGTCCAGTCGGTTTGCAAAGCGGAAAAAAACACTCGTGTTGAAGTGCTGCGAGTCCTCTCACATTCACGTTCAAAGCACTTCAAAAAAGCCACAGTTTGTAATGTATGTGCGTGTACCATATTCTTCCACTATTTAATTTAAAACTTTAAATTGACAAAAACTGCAGACTCGGACTCAGAACAGTATAAATCTTTATACAACAAATCTTGCATGTCACAAATAACTTGATTTTCCGAATGAGTGTCGTTCATTTCCGCACCACCGAGTCTATTTGTGCTGTGCACGCGCTGAGTTAAAGTGACAGCGCATAGTTGGTCACAATGAACACAATGGGCTCTATGCACAGCTGCACTACTTCCTGAACTTCAGGCAGGTCCTTCGTTTCCTGTCTGCCCTTATTGGACAAACTGATTAGTTCAGGTGTGCCTGACTAATGGCCATTAGTCAGGCACACCTGAACTAATCAGTTTGTCCAATAAGGGCAGACAGGAAACAAAGGACCTGCCTGAAGTTCAGGAAGTAGTGCAGGTTTGCATAGAGCCTATTGACATGAAAATGTTGTAATTTCATCATAAAGGCATTTAATTAAATACTACATTAAATACTAATATTTTTCACAGTCATGTTTTTACTTTAAGACCGAGGTAAAGCAAGATAAACATAGATGTATCTGTTAAACCGTGTTTGCACTGCAGAAAAAGCTTTTCTTATTTAGTATTTGTGTCTTGTTTTCAGTCCAAATATCTAAAAAGTCTTAAATCAAGATGCATTTACTAGATGAGTAAAAGCCATAAGATATTATTTGTTTTCTGGGGAAATAAGTAAAAAAATATCGAAATTATCTGCCAATGGAATAAGAAAAATAATCTTGTTTTTGTTTGAATTAAAATTATTTTTCTTATTCCATTGGCAGATAATTTTGCTTTTTTTTTAAAGCAAAAACTCAATTATTTTTTATTTATTTCCCTTGAAAACAAGACATAATATCTTATGGCTTTTACTCATCTAGTAAATGCATCTTGATTTAAGACTTTTTAGATATTTGGACTGGAAACGAGACACAAATACTAAATAAGAAAAGCTTTTTTTGCAGTGTGTTTTGTTGTGAACTTGAATGTCATCTTCTGTGAATAAGACTGCAGTTACAAAATAGAAACTACATGGCAGGTTATTTTGCTTAAGTTTCCAATTGACTGAAGATATAAGTTATTGTGACATTATTTTGTTAATAAATGTTTTAAATTTGACAATGTAGTGTACATTGCGAACAAAGGTCATATATTATATTGCATAAAAGTCTAGTCTAAAAATGGCATAGCAAACTGTGCTTTAATAAAATAAATGTAAAAATCGAGAATCGAACTGAACCGTGACCTTAGAATCGAAAATGTAATCAAATCGAGGATTTGGAGAATCGTGTGTGTGTGTGTGTGTGTGTGCAACCCTACAATACAGGGTCAAAATATCCCCAAAAAGATGGCAATATCCGAAATCCTTGTCCTTGTGGGTAATTTTTTTGGGGGGAAAACAGCTTATAAACAGACTAAGTAAAAATGCAGAAAGTTTTCTGTGATAGGTGATTCTATCTTCCGCTTCATGAAACACGTTAATGCTCAGTAGTACACATATGGTTTGCATTGTACTAAAATGTAAATAAAACTGAAATTAATTTTCTAGGGGCATATATGCAGCTGAAACAGGGAGCCTAGTGCATCCCAAATTTTTCAACATTAACATTTTAATATAACATTATAGTCATTATGGCCTTTAGAAAAAAGGCCTGTGGCGCGGCCTAAGCTTTGGTCATTAATGGCATTTTTTCCTTGCATTACTTTTACTTTTATACTTTAAGTAGTTTTTGAAACCATTACTTGTACACTTTTACTTGAGTAAAAAACTGGAGTTGATACTTCAACTTCTACAGAAGTCTTTTTAAACCCTAATATCTATACTTCTACTTGAGTAATGAATGTGAATACTTTTGACACCTCTGGATAACATAGAGGCTTTGAATTCATGATGCCTTCTACCTCTATCAGGACAGTTTGAAGGACAACTTCAGAGGTGGTCTGCTTTCCAAGAATCACTCGCAGTGCATTCTTAACTGATCCGATTTCACGCTCCCTGGCTCCACCGAAGTGGTGGATTGAAGTTAAATGAAATCTGCTGATTAGCCAAGTGTTCCTTGAGCTTGGGTTCCATCGCCTGGAAGGATTTATTCAGTTCTCTGTCCCCAGCACGGAAGTTTGTTCCTCTGTCTGCCCAGATCTCCAAGGACTTGCCACGACGTGATATGAAGCGACGGAGAGCTAGGAGAAAGGCGTCAACATCCAAACTTCCAAGCAAGTCAAGATGTAAGCAACGAGTAGTTAAACACTTAAAAATGATTCCCCACCGTTTTTCTGTTCTACGGCCCTGGTAGATAATAAAGGGTCCGAAACAATCCACCCCAGTGGACCAGAATGGTGGTTTGAAAAGATGCAGCCTTGCCGGGGGCAGATCAGCCATCTTCGGCACTTCAGGAGAGGATTTCCATCTCTGACACTCCCTGCAACTGTGCTGATGTTTACGGATGGCTGGTCTTCCTCCTACGATCCAATACTTGCGTCTCAATTCTCCAAAAACCCTCTCTGGGCCCGGATGCAGCAGAGACTCATCATAGTCCTTAATGATGAGCTGCGTAATAGGATGCTTCGGGTCTAGAATGATTGGGTGAATGATGTCGGGGTCCAGGTCCTGGGATCGACGTAGTCTTCCTCCCACTCTTATCAACCCCACATCTGGATCGAGTTCAGGAGACAATGAGAGGAGACGACTTTGCCTATGGAGAGGTTTCCCTTTCTGGAGAGCATCGAGTTCTTCTGGGAAACATGACGCCTAGGCTTGCTGTAAAATAAAAGTTTCGGCTGCTGCCCCTGTGGAGACTTTGTCGGCCTGAGTTCGTGGCTGCTCAGTGGCAATGATGAAGTCACTCCAGTTTTGATACTGGGAGACGTCTGATTTGCTGTAACGGAATCAGGGACAGATATTTGAGGTCTAACCCAGGGAGCTTGCTGCTCTGAAACCAGGTAGACAGGTTCACCTGAATCCAAACCTCTGGAGCTCATTGAAAAAGGAGCCAACTCTTGAGGTGGTGGCAGAGCAGTTGGATGATCTATGGTCACTTCTCCGGTGAATGAGGTTATTAGCCGAGCCTCTTCCAATTCTCGTTGAACTCTCCGCAGCCGTCGCTGTAGAGTCAGAGATCGGGACATCCTCTCTCTCTCCGTCAAAGCTGCTTGTGCTTGCCTGTCCAGTTCTAGAGTCCGGCCATCTAGGGCTTGTTCCTCCTGGATTTGAATTTGGATCTCTTGCAATTCTCCACGTTTCCTCCTCTCCTCAATCATGGCTGCCTGTAGAGGGGTGAGCTCCACCTGGTTCCTCTTACAGGAGCTTCGGGAACTTCCACTGCCATAAGTGTAAGTATAAGAGGTGGCTTTCTGCGACCTGGGTAATGACTCCCCCTTATCCCTCTTGCCTCTAGATCTTTTAGGTATTTGGATATGTGTGCATGAGACCTCGGTAATCAGTGAACATGATCTACATGTTTTTTATTTCCCCAGGTTATACATCAGCACTCATTCAATCTCAGCAAGAAGGCTACACCAGATCGCCTAAGGCTCTCCGAGAATCTAGTGCTTCCTTGAATAGCAATGCACCTGTCCCCATCTCCAAATCATTTAATCAAATCCCAAAACAGGAAGCAGTTAACTTTTATCTCACACAGAAATCATGTTTCAGCAAAAGCTTAATTTAGTATCTTGTAGTGGTTGGTTGTTGGTTGTTGGTTGCGACTTGTCCTTCTCTGTTTGTTCTGTAATTTAACTGGATGGTGGGATCTGTCACGAACGCTGGTGAAGATTTCCCTGTCGGCCACCGGAGGTCTCACTCTCCTGAATACTGACGTTAGCTTTGAACTACACTTCCCAAGAACCCACATACAGGGACTGATTACTGCACACCTGATCCTCATCACCAGACTATTTAAACCCTGCTTGTTCATACACACATTGCGAAGTCTTGTTTGCCCCGGCTGCATTTCTGAGTGTTATCTTATCATTGTATCTTCTGTCCGTGTTTTGACCCTGCCTAGTGATGGCCAAATGAAGCGTTTCGAAGCATTATTGCTTTCTGATACAATTGTGCCGAAAATGGTTCATTACTCGAAGCTTCATTCAGATAGAAATTGCAGCACCATCTCCTGGTGAAGTAAATGTAATGCAACAAAGCTGACAACCATAAAATGCAAGTAGGCTTATGTTAACGCCCCGTTTATTAAGTTTACCGAGGTGATCAGAGCTGAAACAGTGTTATATGGAATTACTTTTGCTTCAATAATAATGAACGTAACTTTTCAAGAAAATAATGAAAATATAAATTGAAACTGAATAAAATATCTTTGAAACTGAAAAATAATGAATCTCAGTCCATTATTTATTTATTTTTTGAATACACTGCATGTTTTGCTAACTATTTCTCATATTCCTTTCACTGATCTAAACTTTTCGTTTGCTTCCAAAATTTTTGTTTACGCTTTCAGAGTTTTCGTTTACGGTTCCAGAGTTCTCTTACGAGAGTATCTCTCGTACTGCGTAATATCTTACGCTATGGGGAAAACTCTTTTCCACGAGATATTGAAGCCAAAAATTATCCTTAATTTTTTAATCAATGTAAAACGCTTTGCGGCAGCAAGCAGACATAGGCGAGACAGCTCGCGCGCCTATTGGCTGTCTTGCGGCAAAAGCAGCAGCCTATCGAGAGAGGCTCTGCGTGACGTCATGACGAATGAGGGCACTTCGCACCCATATCGTCACGTCCCGCCAGAAAGGGCGTGGTCTCGCCCTATAAATAAGCTCGATAGGCTGCCATACACTGATTTTCAACTCTTCAGCGAAGCTCACACGTCGCTGGATCTGGAGTGAGAAGCCGCGCCGTCGACCTGTAGCCTTCAGCGGCGAGGACCGTCATGTCATCTGCGTGTCCTGCCTGGGTGAGGATCACGCGGCTATCGCGCTCGCTGACGGCGGATGCCCTCATTGCGAGGTATTGCCCATGGCGACTCTGAGGACTCGCCTGGCATCATTCTCCGAGCCCGCATTCCAGCCTGCTGTGGTGCCGCGCCGCAAGAAGCGCCGCGCCAAGCGCGGTCCCGAGCTCTCTCCAGCCCGCCAAAGCTCGCCGCTTCGCCCGCCTGCTTCGCTCCAGTCGCTCCCGGACGGACAACGGCCGCCGTCTGACGCCGTATCCGCCCCCGAGTTCGACGAACCTGCTGAGGTATGCTCTCTCGTGGCTTCTGATAACGTTTCCAGCCAACCCTCTGGGAAGAGAGCCGGCATTGAGGCTGAGCTGATGCGTGGAAAGCATCGGCCTCGATTGGGAGGCGCCCGCGCTACCACCGCGCAACAGGCTGGACGGACGCTTTCTCGGGAAAGACGAAGCTCCGTCAAAGTCCAGGGCCGCTCCTTTCCTCCCTGAACTTCACGACGAAGTCTCCAAGTCGTGGAACGCCCCCTTCTCCGCCAGGCTGCGTACCTCTACCTCCGCGGCATTCTCCACTGTCGACGGTGCGGGAGATAGAGGGTACCTCTCCATCCCTCCTGTGGAGACAGCGGTAGCGTCGCATCTCTGCCCGCCCTCCGCTGGACGGCGCGCACAGACAACGCTCCCATCTAAAGCCTGCCGGGTGACGTCATCGCTGCATGGGCGCGCTTACACCACCGCCGGGCAAGCAGTTTCAGCGCTGCACACGATGGCTGTCTTGCAGATCTTCCAGGCTGACCTTCTCCATAAACTGGACGAGGAAGGACCCGTAGCAATCTGCGTGGCGGATTTAAGAAGCGCTACAGACCTCGCTCTACGCGCCGCTAAAGCCGCTGCACAGGCCATGGGGCGGAATATGGCCTCTCTCGCCATTGCCGAGAGACATCTGTGGTTGACGAGGTCAGAGATGACGGAAGCCGAGCGCTCTTTGGATCTGCCGTCAAGGACTTCGCGGACAGATACACCGAGGTGCAGAAGACTTCGCAGACCATGAAGCACTTCCTGCCGAAGCGCTCGAGCTCCGCTACAGGTCGCCCTAAACAGCCGCCTGCTCGCAGCTCTCAGCCGCAGCCTGCACCGCCCGCCGCCGCCGCTTCACAGCGCCGCCAGGCCCGGGACCAGAGACCGCGCTCTCGCTCTGCTGGACGCCGCCCCCCTCAGCGCGGGCCCCGGCCGAGGATTGTGATCAAGCTCGAGGCCTCAAAGCTTTCCTAGCAACGCTAGGAAAGCGACGGTGTTCAGATCCCGCTGCGGCCGGATTTCCACCGAAACTTCTCGCTCCTTCAGTTCCATGCGTCGTGACTGTCCCAGTGTATTTAGCAGTGAAGCAGCCGGTGTCTCAGCCCGCTTGCCTGCGCACAAAAGCCGTTTTTACGGCTACCCAGATAAATCCAATAGAGTGTATTTTCTGGTGTTCCGGCCACGGCCGATGGTGTTATGAGTGTTGTAAGAATGCCCACGCCCCAGTGCCCATTCCCACACCCAGACACAGCCCGCCACGGTGCAGGGCTAGCACACATAAAATTGACTCGATTGTGCAGACAATGTAGTGAACGCTTACACTACACGCCGCGTGTCCCTTGGTTTCTGTAAAAACGAAACCAACACACATTCAGTCGGCTCCAGCCGAAAGCGTGTGCAGTGCAGTAAATGTGCCCGTAGTTCTGCACCCACATTCCCCCACAGACACGCTGAATCCCACGGGATTCGCCCCGCTCACTCTCGCTGCGCGTCCCGCCATAGAGAGGCTGAGCGCGGCCAGGCTGCCCGCTGTGATCAGCGCGCCCCCCGCCTCGAACGCTGTAAATACGGCGTCGTGTTCCCAGGACACCGGGGCTCTCGAGCTGCCGTCTTGTCACGGCCAGGGCCCGGTTTTCATTCTACCTCTAGCTATTCACGCAGACGCGTGGTCAAAGCTTCCCGGGGTATCAGAATGGGTGCTGAACACTATAAACTATACGTTACGTTATACGGTTATACGGCGCGTGTCGAGACTATGGTGAAAAACGAAGTATCTCATCTACTTCGAGCCGAGATAGCGAAACTACTGAGCAAAGGGGCTATAGAACCCGTATCTCAGGCTCAGAGCGAAGGGGGCTTATACAGCAGATATTTTCTGGTACCGAAAAAAGATGGGGGTTTCAGACCCATTCTAGATCTGCAACAGCTGAACAGAGCACTTGTGAAGCGCCAGTTCAGGATGCTTATGACCAGGAAAATCCTCGCGCAAGTGCGCCACGGGGACTGGTTTATGTCAATAGATCTGAAAGACGCCTATTTCCAAATACAAATAGCGTCCCATCACAGGCGATTCTTGAGATTCGTATTCGAGGGCCAGGCATATCAATACACAGTCCTGACGTTCGGCCTGTCCCTAGCACCCCGTACATTCACGAAGTGCATGGACGCGGCTCTCGCACCCCTGAGACTTCGGGGCATGCGAGTTATGAACTACTTGGACGATTGGCTCGATCACGATCGGAGCTCATAGAACACAGGGCCACATTACTCGAGCACCTCGAGAAGCTGGGCCTTACAGTCAATTGGGCGAAGAGCTCGCTGTTTCCCAGCCAGAAAATTTCTTTTCTGGGAACAGTGTTAGACTCGCTATCCATGACGGCACGCCTGTCACCGGAGCGCGGACTAAATATTCAGCACGTCGCGAAATCCTTCCGCCACAGCTCTATAGTCCCACTCAGAAGGTTTCAGAAAATGCTGGGCCTAATGGCCTCAGCAGCCTCTGTACTCCAGCTGGGCCTGCTTCGCATGCGCCCACTGCAGATGTGGCTAAAAGCACGGGTTCCGCCCCGGGCATGGACCAAGGGTCTGTTCCGCCTCAGGGTCGACCTACAGTGCGTTTCAGCTCTGGAACCTTGGAAAGTAACCGACTGGTATCAGTCAGGTGTGTGTCTGGGGACCGCCTCGAGTGTGAAGGTGGTGTCTACGGACGCCTCCACCTCGGGGTGGGGAGCGCTGCTCGAGGGCAGACCGTTAGCTGGCCTGTGGTCAGAACGGGAGAAGCTCCTTCACATAAACTGCTTGGAAATGATAGCAGTCGACAAAGCGCTTTTGTCCCCAGATAAGAGACCACCACGTCTTGGTCCGGTTGGACAACATGTCAGTGGTGGCATACATAAATCGCCAGGGCGGCGTCAGGTCCCGAAACCTTTACAGGCTGACGGAACGCCTCCTGGTCTGGGCTCAGCACAACCTGCTCTCGCTGAAAGCAGCGCATGTGCCTGGTCACCTGAATGTGGGACCAGACAGATTGTCCAGAAACAACGTCCCAGCAGGAGAATGGTCGCTGCACCCGCAGACGGTCCAGCTGATGTGGGAAACGTTCGGCAGAGCGCAGGTGGACCTATTCGCGTCCCACGAAAACGCTCACTGCCCAAAGTTTTTCTCGAAAAGCAAAGACGCGCTGGCCCATGTCTGGCCCCGCTGTCCCCTATATGCTTTTGCCCCTGTCTCGCTCCTGCCTCAGGTGTTGGAACGAATCAGGGAAAACGGATGCCCGGTGCTGCTCGTAGCTCCGCTCTGGACGAACCAGACTTGGTTCCCTGTCCTGATGCAGCTGACCAACGCTGCCCCATGGCCTGTACCATTGAGGAGAGACCTCCTCTCTCAGGTGGAGGGCTCGATTTGGCATCCCGACATGGGACCTTTCCACGGTCCTGGAGGCCATGAAAGGTGCCCCATTCGAGCCAATCCAGTTGTCGGACATGAAACACCTGTCCTTCAAGACGGTGTTTCTCATGGCTCTCGCTTCAGTGAAGCGTATAGGGGACTTACAAGCGCTTTCTGTAAGCGCGTCATGTATGGAGTTTGGGCCTAATGACTCAAAGGTCATACTCAAACCTAAACACGGCTACGTGCCGAAATCCCTCAATACACCGTTTAGGGCCCAGGTAATTTCCCTGTCTGCCCTTCTGGTTCTCAATGAGGAGAAGGACGCGGGTCTCCTTTGCCCCGTCAGGGCATTAAGAGTCCCGCTCGTCTGGTTTCAGACAGACTGAGCAGCTTTTTGTTTTGTTTGGCGGGCGTTCCAAGGGACTTGCCTCTTCAAAACAGAGCCTATCCAGATGGATAGTCGATGCCATAGCGCTGGCTTACACTTCTAAAGGACTTCAGTGCTATCTGCCCGCTGTGCGGCTCAGATACTGAGTTTTGGCCTGCGCATCGCTCAGACCGATGCAGCAGCTCCATGAGTATTGACACATGTATGGCCACCCAGTTTAGGCTGAAAGCTTTCACCCTAGCTGCGGGGTTTGATGGGCATATAATTAGCTCCCCTGGATGCTATTTTATATGGAAAGACGCTTTTAGCCTCTATTCCTCCACTCCCTGTGGGTTTATCTATAAGGAGTGATGCTTCTAGCCTCTCCTCCTCTACTCTCTGTGAGTATATGGTGATTATGCACTATATGCGCCCCGGGCCTCGGTCCCTGGGACTTTGGTGTTGGATCCCTGTCCGCACGGCGTGTTACACTGTGTTCCCCATAGCGTAAGATATTACGCAGTATGAGAGATACTCTCGTAAGAGAACGTACTCGGTTACTAACGTAACCTCGGTTCTCTCTAGAGAGGGAACGAGTACTGCGTATCTTGCCGTGCTTGGAATACGCGCTGGTTCGCTTCGGCATTGAAAAATCAGTGTATGGCAGCCTATCGAGCTTATTTATAGGGCGAGACCACGCCCTTTCTGGCGGGACGTGACGATATGGGCGCGAAGTGCCCTCATTCGTCATGATGTCACGCAGAGCCTCTCTCGATAGGGGGGGGTAGTAGCAGTGTGTTCTCATTGGCTACTGAGTTTTTGATGGACATCTTCTTGACCTGGAAGTGAAGACGTAAGTGTTGTGTTTGTGTGTATGTGAGCGTCTGTAAGCGCAACTTTCTATTTCATTTTAGTGATATTAAGTTTTTATCTGTATTTATTTGCTGCTACACTATATTATTGATATTATTATCATTAGTCAACGTCGATATCAGAATACTGATACTCGTGGTAAATCTGATTTATTTAATTTTTTTATGAATTAATACTAAACTAATACTATTTATAATACAGTAATTGCTTTTTCAGGTGGAGAGGCATTTTAGAGCTCAGTGAGAGCCCATCACTTTATACAGCAGTGTCGTCTTGATTTAACTGTTAGCCCAATCATTACATGACTTGTTTATCTAACGTTGATTAGATTATATTTGTTTCGATTAGATCATATTTTCCCCCTGCCAACCCAAACAACATTGGGCTAGAGTATTGTACAGTATTTGTTCTGTAGCCTACAGTACAAAAAGTACTGTATCAGACAATGACCTATGCCATTGGACCAGAGCGCTGTCAATTGGACCTGATTCAACTTTGGCAATGTAAAGCCAATTGCTGATTAATTTGCAATGCAGAGTTTTTAAAAGAGGAGAGACAGGACTAGACCACAGACCACGTCTCTGTTCATAATATGTAAACCCATTTAATTATTTTGAAGTATTGGAATATTTATTCTGCAAAATGCAACGGTGTAAGAAAAAATGCTTTTTCTGTGTCTATATTTGACTAATAATAATGCAAAAAATGTGCACTTCAAATTAACATTCCAGAGATTTTTTTTTTTTTTTTTTAATAGTCTTTAATAATAAATATATGTCCAAATGCAAAACCTAATACATGCAAATAATTATGACAGAAATCATCCAGCAACCAGGGAATACACAGCCATGGATAAATGTTTATATATAGGGCTATATAGCCATCTACTGGTTACACAACAGTATTACAGATGATAAATGGTGCATGACTCAGAGGTAAATATTTAGTACTGTAAAATGTATAAAACATTTATATAATTTGTTTTAAATAAATATTTTAAGTCTGCAACTTGTTACTGCATGTGGGAGTTCAAAGCAGTTGTTAGATTATAATACATTTCCTTTCTCATTTCCCAGGGAGTTTAGCAACTTTTCCATAAACACAATTCTGATGCTGACACAGAGGATGGAGTGATAATACCAGAGATCAACTGTCCATCAGACAATAATCTTACTTTGTTCAGACACATCACCTTTGAATGACTGAGATCTTGATCTCCATGGCGTTAAACCCCCCTGACTGACATGACTGTGTATGCAGAATATTATTTGTGTATGTGTTTGTTGCCACAGAACATACTTTCTCCTATTGATTTCTAAATGTAAATTCTTTAAGGATATTTAAAGAATTTAATTAGCCCTTATACAGAAATTCTATGGACGTTAATACAGGACGTTTGTTGGACGACTAAATAAGACGTCGTTTGGCGTCACAGTCTGCACCTTTAAGGTATAAAAATGTGACGTCCACAATGACCACATTTGGAGTATAATTAGCCCTTATACAGAAATTCTACGGACGTTAATACAGGACGTTTGTTGGACGACTACATAAGACGTAATTTGGCGTCACAGTCTGCACCTTTAAAGTATCAACATGGGACGTCCACAATGACCACATTTGGAGTACAATTAGCCCTTACACAGAGGTCTTCTGGTCGTTAGTACAGGACGATCATTAGACGACAAAAAAAGACGTCGTCTGGCGTTACAGTCTGCACCCATAGGGGAACAAAATGTCCACAACGACCATATCTGTCCACAACGACCATATCTGGACTACATTTAGCCCTTAAACAGAAGTCCTGTGGAAGTCCATACAGGAAGTTCGGTAGACGTCGGAAAAATACGTTGATTGGCGTCACAGTCTGCACCCTCCTGATACCGACATAGGACGGACAAGCACACCGTTGAAACTACGTCATCTGGAGGTAACTTTGCGCAGGGGGTACAACCCACGGTGTTGCCATGGTTTGGCTTCACTTTTATAAGAAATACAGCCGCCAGGTTTCAAACCTGTCAACACTGGATTGGGCTGTCAAAGCAGTCAGGTGCTTCACTACAGGAGTGAACCAGTGTGTTTGCTTCAGACGTTATTTCCACGTGACTAGTGACGTAATGATACAAGCTCCGAAGCAGTGGTTCATTGCAAGGGCCGTTCGAGTTTGAAGCAAGCTTCGGAGCGTCAGCAAGCTTGAAGCAAGCTTCAGACGTTACATCACTACCTGCCTTGGATTACCGACTACGACTCTTCTCTGCCTGCCTTTGATCTCTGTTTCACTCGGACCTTCACTCCTGTTGTTAGCTGCCAGCCCTGAACCACTGCCTGTTTTGACCACGTTTCTTGTCCTGTCTCTGACATTGTTGTTCGCCTTGGTATTTCGATCCACGCCTGTTTGTAAACTGAGCTTGCTATATTTAAATAAACTGCACATGGATCCTACTCAACCTGCGTCTGTGTTACAGGATCCTGTCACTGCAATTCTGCTTGCCACATGGCGCTTGGGATAATCATCGTCTGTTACGAGTCATAAGTCATAAATTTAAGACATTTTAAGACATAAGTCATAAAATGTCATAAAAAGTAATGCTATAGTATATGATAAAGTCATAGTATACTGTTATAAAAAGTCATGCTATAGTATGTGATAAAGTCATAGTAACGTATGTTGAAAAGGTCATACAAATGTCATAAAAAATGTCAACGTTATACCTTACAGCTCAGCTGTAGTTAGAAAAAGGAAGTTTCAAGCCCACAAGTTTCCAAGCAACACAACAGTAATGACTTTATGACTATGCAACCGTCTACTATTGCATCAGGGAGTGCATTGTAGTCTCCCTGAGGAAAAATTTGAGTCATTTGTTGTTATAGGAGAGGAAGAATTTTGCAAATTCGTTAATTCATCTAAAACGACAACTTGTATGTTAGACCCTATACCGACTAAGCTACTGAAAGAGATGCTTCCAGATGTCATAGATCCTCTTCTAAATATCATTCATTTGTCTTTGTCTCTAGAATACGTACCAAAAACCTTTAAGCTAGCTATGATTAAACCACTTGTGAAAAAAACGCAACTTCATCATACAAAATTAGTCAATTACAGGCCAATCTCGAATCTGCCTTTTCTGTCAAAGATATTAGAAAAAGCAGTATCCTCACAACTGTGTCCCTTTCTTGAAAGAAATTATATCTGCAAGGATTTTCGGATTTAGACCGTACCATAGCACTGAGACAGCTCTCATTAGAGTTACAAATGATTTGCTCTTATCATCCGATTGCGGTTGTATCTCTCTATTAGTGTTACTTGATCTTAGTGCTGCATGACACACCATTGACCACAACATACTTTTAAATAGACTAGAAAACTATGTTGGCATTAGTGGAATTGCACTATAGCATGGTTTAAATCATACTTAACTGACCGTTATCAGTTTGTAGCAGTAAATGAAGAGATGTCTTATCGATCACAAGTTCAGTATGGTGTACCACAAGGATCAGTACTGGGACCGCTGCTGTTCACTCTGTACATGCTACCATTAGGAGATATCATTAGGAAACATGGCATTAGTTTTCACTGTTATGCCGATGTTACTCAGCTCTATATTTCTTCAAAACCTAATGAAACTTACCAATTCACAAAATTAACAGAATCCATAGCTGATATAAAAAATTGGATGACTAGTAATTTCCTACTACTAAATTCTGAAACAGAGATTCTAATTATTGGACAAAAAACTTCCACACGTAATAACCTAGAATACTGTCTAACACTTGATGGCTGCTCTGTTAAGTCTTCGTCGTTGGTTAGGAATCTGGGTGTGCTCTTTGATACCAATCTTTCATTTGAAAGTCTAGTATCTGTAAAACCACATTTTTCCATCTTAAAAATATATCTAAATGACACCATATGCTCTCATTGACAAATGCGGAACAATTACTTCATGCGTTCATGACCTCAAAGCTAAATTATTGTAATTCTCTACTGGGTGGTTGCCCTGCACGCTTAATAAACAAACTACAGCTAGTTCAAAACGCAGTTCTTACCAGAGCCAGGAAGTATGACCATATTAACCCGGTTCTGACAACACTGCATTGGCTGCCTATTAAACATAGTATACATTTGAAAATATTGCTGATTACTTACAAAGCAGTAAATGGTTTAGCTCTGCAGTACTTGAGTTCTTAACGCATTATAGTCCTTCTACATCTATTGCAATCTCAAAATTCCGGCCAGTTAATAATATCTAGAATATTAAAATCGACTGCTGGCGGTAGATCCTTTTCCTATTTAACACCAAAACTTTGGAACAGTCTTCCTACCATTGTCCAGGGAAGCAGACACACTCTGTCAGTTCATAGCTAGATTAAAGACACATCTCTTTGACCTAGCATTCACATAATACATTATCGACTTCTATAATTCAATGTTAGGCTGCATAGATTAGGTCAGCCGGAACTGGGAACACTTCCCTTAACAGTGAGCTTCATGCACATGCAGCCTCTCACTAAATGGACTGCATTTATATAACGCTTTCACAGACCCAATGGCCACTAAAGCGCTTTACATTTGCCTCACATTCACCCATTCACACACCGACAGCGGTGTCAGCCATACAAGGCGCCATCCAGCTGGGGTAAGGTGTCTTGCTCATGGACACCTCGACACTCAGGTGGAACCGGGGATTGAACCACCAACCTTCCGGTTTGTAGACAACCTACATGAACCACTGAACCATACATATCCTTTAAATTTAACACTATTCAGAACAAGAATGAAAAAATATAAGTAACTATAAACAAGCCAAAACTAAATAATTTCAAGCGAAACTTAAAGTAACCAGCGTTGGGTTCATTAAAATCCAAATGTTTCCATATTCACGATGTATTTGGATGCTGAACTGTTATTTATTAGGCTTTGAACTTCACTCGTGTTCCAATAAATATGAATGGAAACACCACAGTTTTAACTCCCTCCAAAGCATAATTTGCCCCTATTATGATATTTTAAAGTTTCCTTATGTTGTTTTGGAGTCTCCTACAACAGGTTTCATTTTCTCAATATATATTTGCACATCACCAGATTTTCCATGATTCTTAAAGGGGCTATATGCAGCTTTTTCCCAAAAATAAACGTAACAATAGCCTTTTTATTTTACCATTTATGACTCAAACATCTCCTGTTGAGCATACTGACACCTTGTCCGCTCACAGTGGGTGCACCTATAAGCCTGTATCCTATTTTTCCTATTTTCTGTCGGGTCGGATTTTTCCCGCGCTGTCTGCGGATGTGACGTCGAGCGCGTTCATGTTAAACGTTTCAGATCACTCTGCCACCACCGCTAGTCAGCAAGTAGCCTACACTCGCAAGCAGTGCAATGGGATATATGTATTTGACTGTTCTTACCTCTGTAAACATAATGTTGACCTCCTTGCAGCAGATGACTTGTGAAGTGTGCACGTACGAGCGCGCTGCGAGAGCGAGCAGAAAGGAAGAGCAGTTCGTTTTTTTGCCCACAGGTGTCAGTCACGAGTTTAAATTTCAGGAAAACGCATATAGCCTCTTTAAACAACTCGCCAAATGAATCAATCTCTCTAACTCCCTCCTTTCCACGAGCTACTCTGCTCTGATTGGCCAGACAGCTCAGTCTGTTGTGATTGGTTTACCGCGTACAGCACGCGTCGGAAACAAAAATTCACATTGCCATAACACCGACAGCTCTGTGTCCTGAGGCTTCCTTCACCGTAAACTAAACACAGTAACGAACAATGACGTCGATTTTACCATATCAATCCGAGCACAAGTCCGATGATGAAACACTAGAAAAAGAAGAACCATTCATTCAACCCGAACCTCCCCACTGCGCAACGTGATGTCGGAGTGACGTCTTTTTCCAGTAATTTTTGGATGTCCAATTTCAGTCCACTGAAGGGGTTGTTTTGTAACGCCAGGCGACGTCTTTTTTCGACGTCTACCGCATGTCTTTTATTGATGTCTGTGGGACCTCCTTGTAAGGGCTATTTATAGTCCAAATGTGGTCGTTTGTGGACGTCTTGTCAACGTCAAATTTACCCTTATTTTAGACGTCGTTTTTATAACTTCTATAGTCCCATGTTTCTCCGGAAACATGGGACTACATACATACATACAACACTAAAGTTATACACATACAAATAAATCACAATTCAATTTCACCATTTTCATCTTTATTCAAAAATACATTGCCCTGAATGGCATCAGAAGGGCACCAGACATATCAAGTACAATTATGAACAAATAATTCGATTGTAAATTAATTTAACGTTTAGTTTAAGTCCTGTAGTCTTGGCTCATCAGGGCGTAGTGAATCCTCCACATCCAAGTCTATGTGGCGCGTGCTTGAGGTGCACCAAGGATGAATGGTTTACACTTTAGATTAGGGGATGCAGAAAGTGTTGAAAATTCATGCGTTTACACATCTATAACAGGTGTTAAACACTGTAGTGTACTGCAGTGTAAGTGTTGACTGGTGAGGGTATAGACAGCTGTCTTCTCTGAAACACATGGAGTCTTTAACCACTGTGCACCTAATGTGAGCAAAACATAAAGTAACATTTATTAAACATTTATGAAATGCATAGTCATGTTTTGTAAATGATTAGTTAATCATTAACTAACCACTTATAAATGACTCACAACTGAATGTTATTATAAAGTGTTATTACAGTGTTTTATCAACCTGTTGTGCTTAGTGCAATTTACAAAAGCTAGCTTTGTGCTTGGAAACACATTGGACTCCATAGAAGTTAATGTTGAGAATAGTTTTGCATAAAAAAAGTTAAGTATTCTGGATAATACAACATCAACTACATGTACTACTTGTCAGAGCAGACTGTTTTCAGTTGGAGGCTACTTCAGCTTAAAAGTAATAAGGACCGCCATAGGAAGTCATTCATACCTACTGGTATAACAGTTTGTAATGACTCACCTTTATGCCGTAAGAGGAGAATAATATTTTGATAGAATTGTGACTATCATTTACCATCTTTTACTTTCAACTTTGCTGTCTTTGTTTCTTTCTTAATGCTGTAACACCTCTTGTGGATTAATAAAATCTATCTATCCATCAAGATAGATAATTCGCATTGCTTTTTTTAACATTCAGAAGGGAAGGAAATGTTTTTCCCATATGTATTTTTTATAGACTGGTCAACATGAAACTTGGGCTTACCTTTTATTGCTCTATAAACCTTTGTTCCCTCTAAAGGGCGTTTCCCCCTTTTCCCCTTGCCCTTCAAATTAAATTTGGCCATGAGGCTGTTGCTGAAGAGCCTAAAGAAAAAAAAAAGGGGTAGATTCGCTAATGTTGATCCAGGACCATCATGATAATTTCTATACGGGGTAGATTCGCTAATGTTGATCCAGGACCATCATGATCAGTTCAATACGGGGTAGATTCACTAATGTTGATCCAGGACCATCATGTTCAGTTCAATACGGGGTAGATTCACTAATGTTGATCCAGGACCATCATGATCAGTTCAACACAGGGTAGATTCACTAATGTTGATCCAGGATCATCATGATCAGTTCAATATGGGGTAGATTCGCTAATGTTGATCCAGGACCATCATGATCATTTCAATATGGGGTAGATTCACTAATGTTGATCCAGGACCATCATGATCAGTTCAATATGGGGTAGATTCGCTAATGTTGATCCAGATCAGTTCAATACGGGGTAGATTCACTAATGATGATCCAGGACCATCATGATCATTTCAATACGGGGTAGATTCACAAATGTTGATCCAGGACCATCATGTTCAGTTCAATACGGGGTAGATTCACTAATGTTGATCCTGGACCGTCATAATCAGTTCAATACGGGGTAGATTCACTAATGTTGATCCAGGATCATCATTATCATTTCTATACGGGGTAGATTCACTAATGTTGATCCAGGACCATCATGATCAGTTCAATATGGGGTAGATTCACTAATGTTGATCCAGGATCATCATTATCATTTCTATACGGGGTAGATTCACTAATGTTGATCCAGGACCATCATGATCAGTTCAATATGGGGTAGATTCACTAATGTTGATCCAGGATCATCATGATCAGTTCAATATGGGGTAGATTCGCTAATGTTGATCCAGGATCATCATGATCAGTTCAATATGGGGTATATTCGCTAATGTTGATCCAGGACCATCATGATCAGTTCAATATGGGGTAGATTCGCTAATGTTGATCCAGGACCATCATGTTCAGTTCAATACGGGGTAGATTCACTAATGTTGATCCAGGACCATCATGATCAGTTCAACAAAGGGTAGATTCACTAATGTTGATCCAGGATCATCATGATCAGTTCAATATGGGGTAGGTTCGCTAATGTTGATCCAGGACCATCATGATCATTTCAATATGGGGTAGATTCACTAATGTTGATCCAAGACCATCATGATCAGTTCAATATGGGGTAGATTCGCTAATGTTGATCCAGATCAGTTCAATACGGGGTAGATTCACTAATGTTGATCCAGGACCATCATGATCATTTTAATATGGGGTAGATTCGCTAATGATGATCCAGGACCATCATGTTCAGTTCAATACGGGGTAGATTCGCTAATGTTGATCCAGATCAGTTCAATACGGGGTAGATTCACTAATGATGATCCAGGACCATCATGATAATTTCAATACGGGGTAGATTCACCAATGTTGATCCAGGACCATCATGTTCAGTTCAATACGGGGTAGATTCACTAATGTTGATCCAGGACCGTCATAATCAGTTCAATACGGGGTAGACAGGACCATCATGATAATTTCTATACGGGGTAGATTCGCTAATGTTGATCCAGGACCATCATGATCAGTTCAATACGGGGTAGATTCACTAATGTTGATCCAGGACCATCATGTTCAGTTCAATATGGGGTAGATTCGCTAATGTTGATCCAAGACCATCATGATCAGTTCAATACAGGGTAGATTCACTAATGTTGATCCAGGACCATCATGTTCAGTTCAATACGGGGTAGATTCGCTAATGTTGATCCAGGACCATCATGTTCAGTTCAATACGGGGTAGATTCGCTAATGTTGATCCAGGATCATCATGATCAGTTCAATATGGGGTAGATTCGCTAATGTTGATCCAGGATCATCATGCTCAGTTCAATATGGGGTAGATTCGCTAATGTTGTTACAGGACCAGCATTGATTCAGAATCAATTAAATCACCAATCACTTTGCATAGCTCATGTGGAGAACTGATAGATGTTTTAAAATGTAATCTTTCAATGTATCAGCTCTTTGTTAGTGTTTCCTCTTTAAAGTTAGTATATGTGTTTGGTGATGCTGATGCGTGTTATTTTAAAATAACCAGAACAAAAACATTATGTGAAATTGAATTAACTAAGTATAATTTTTCTGTGTATACATTTCAGAAATGTTCCATGATGGAGGAGTTTATCAAAAAGTCTGTGGAAAATGAAGAAAGGAGAAAAATAAGACAGAAAAACATTAAACTCAAGGTGCATGTTCTTAAACAAGATGATCAAGAAGAGAACTTTATCACAGAAATAATTAACAAAGAGCACACAAAATCATTCAGGACCACAAATTGTTCCAGTTTAAAAGATAAAAGAAGAGGATATTATATTTTCCATTGCAGAAGATCTGGAAATGTATATGAAAGAAGTCACAGAGCTGTCGGGTGTAAAGCATACCTCTCTTTTACAGTGAGAAATGATTGGAAAGGACACAAAGTTATTGTGCAGAGAATATTTGACCAGCACAATGGACATGATGTTTCTGTAGAAGATGGTCATTTTCATCAGATTCACCCTCAGCTGGTGGATGAGATCAAGAAGTGGATCACATTAGGCGTAAAACCAGATGTCATCCTCCTTCAAGCTCATCAGTGGTCAAAAGCTCATGGAGAAGTTAATTATCATTCCAGAGAATATTTTGTTACACCAGAAGACAAACATAATATCCGTACCTGTATGCTTCGAGGGAAACATCTTGATAAAGATGATTATAAGAGTACAGAGAAACTATTAGCTGGTCCTTTAAAAGATAACGTTGTATTTTATCAGCCACTGGGTAAGGATCAGGATCTTATAATCGTTCTCCAAACGGAGTGCATGAGAAAAGACTTACAGGACCATGGGAGTAACATTGTGTTTTTTGATGCCACACACTGTGTGAATCAATATTCCTTTCCACTTTTTACACTGCTTGTGAGAGATGACCATGGTCATGGAGTTCCTGTTGCATACATAATAACAAGCAATGAGACACAAGAAACCCTTAAGCTTGCACTTCGGAGGCTACGACCTTTGTTCCCTAAGCCACCAAGGTAATTTATTAAGGAACTGATCTATTGGGGGATCCACTGCTGGTTGAACAAGTTAACTTGCTTTTCTTTTTCTTTAAAGGTGCTTCATGGTTGACAAAGACATGAGTGAAATAAATGCTTTGAATGACGTTTTCCCTGAGTCTGATGTTCATCTTTGCTGGTACCATGTACTCCAAGTAAGATGCTTTTTTCCCCTTAAATTTATTGATTCATAATGTTAATGATACTTGCATAATTCGTTACATATGTCCTGGTTCACAGGCCATTGTTCGGTGGTTGATGAAGTCAGATTCCAGTGTTCGTGGGCCACAGTGTTCAAGTATCCGGAAAGAAATTATTGATTACTTAAAAAAAATGAAAGCTTGTCCTATGGTATTTGAATTTTACATTTTAATGGTTGTATTATGCAGTTTTAATATGTACATAATGTATACCTTGACAACCCATTTTTAAAGGGTTGTCATTTTTTCACCCAAAAAGGCATTTTTTTTGTCATGTACTTACCCTAATGTTGTTTCAAACCTGTTTGAGTTTCTTTCTTCTGTTGAAAACAAAAAATATATGTATATTGACAAATGTTGGTAATTAAACAAATGATGGTTCCTATTGACCAACATAGTAAAAAAAAAACTAAACAATTAAGTCAATGGGTGCCGTCAACTGTCTGGTTACCAACATTCTTCAAAATATTTTTTTTTGTGTTCAACAGAAGAAAGAAACTCATAAAGGTTTGGAACAAAATGAGGGTGAGTAAATTGTCAGCATTTTAATTTTTCGGGGAATTATCCCTTTAAGTTAGAAATGTTTGAATTGTATTACCATTTGCCCCGTAACATTTTTGACCAAGAGGCTTTTTTTCACTATGCATTGTGTACTTTTCCATTCACTGTATCAATGTTTTTAAAAAACACAGAAAAGGCTAAATAAATAATTATACTATAAATATTATACAATATTACTAAGCTTTTATATTGTTACCTTTTTTTTTACTTGCAGACTCACCATACCTATTTTTGTTAATTGCAGAAGGCTGACTTTGACAGAATGTCTAAACAATTCCTAAAGGAATTTTCTCACTACAAAGAGCTTTGCAATTACTTCCAGAGGTACTGGGAACCAATAAGTCATAGATGGGCTGATTATGGACGTTGTTATAACCATGGGAATTCAGAGACCAACAATTTGATAGAAAGGTAACATAAGACCCTAGGGAATTTAAATTGGCATTAAAGACTGTAAAGCAGAAATCATTCACTGTAATTCCACATATAATTATGAACTTGTTTTGGGACTATAAATTGTTTTTCTTTTATGCAGGTTCTTCCATCGACTGAAATACCAATTCTTATCTGGGATAAGAAATCGGCGTTTGGATGACTTGCTTGACGTCCTTCTTTGCAAGACGGAGACTTACTTTCAGGTGATAAAACACTTGCAATCAGCAGGAAGAATAGCAAACTGTGTTGCCATGAAGTTGGAGGAAACATTTAGCAAAGCAACTAGAATGATGGAAAAAGGCTGGATTGACCACATTACAAGCGAATCATCGGAAATATATGTGTATAATGTGCCATCCGAACAAGACTCCTCACTTTCCTACAGAACCTGCCCAGCAGAGTGTTTCTGCAGTTGCCCTGTGGGTTTGAAAGGTGAAGTATGCAAACATTTGGTTTTGCTAGATATACTCAAAGATAAGGATGATGCATTCCCTGAATTTGCTCTTCAGCTGGAAGCTCATGCAAGAGCTTTACAAGACAATGGTCACTTCAGTACCTGTTCTGAGGTGAAGATGGAAATCGACGTGGAAAGTCTTTGTGGGAGAGGAACATATCATACAGATTTGGAAACCTATTCTTGTTCCTGTTGCACATTCTCATATCATGGCATATGTCCCTGCCTTATTTTAGCACAACAGTTGTTTGGCATGACCATTAATGAAAAAATGTGCTGTTCTGTGAATCAATCTGACAATGCTGATGTGTATTTTGAGAAACAAGACACAAGTTTAGACTTCCGGAGACTAGAAGATGTTCTTGAAATTGTCAAAAGATGGCAGACTGTTCCAGAGAACATCAAAAGCCAAATAAATGATCTCTATGTTAATGTGCAACAAGAAGACAGAAGTCTATTGTCAAAAAGGCATTGTACCAATGACAGTTCAAGGAAGATACAGCCACTCTTCCCATGCATTGCAAAAAAAAGAAAAAAGACTTCCAAGGTTTCCAAGAAAACCTGCATTTCTGACACCAATTCAGAAGGGTTTAAAAGAAGAAAGTGTCACGGGTCAGGGTGTGTCACCAGTTCCTCTCTGTTGTTTGTTTTGGTCCTGTCATTTGCTGCAGCTCGTGACGGTGGCAATTAGCACAATCACGAGCTGATCTTCCTCACCTGTCGCCCGTTTCCTCTACCCTTTATATCCCCAGCTGTGTCTTCCAGTGTTTGTCAGTGGATTGTTTTATGTTGCGGGTGCCTTTCTGGTCTGTTTGTGTTTGCTGTGCTACTTACCAGTGATCTGTGTTCAGGATTCCTAGACGTGTGGATCGATGCTGGACTGTTCACCTGCTGGTCCATGTCCTCGTCTATTGCTGTACACTCCTGGACTCTCTTTGTTCTGACGGTGGTCTCTGCTTCTTCACGTCTGCAGGATTGCGGGCTGTTCTCACTGGAACCGTCGATCGGAGAGGCTTCTCTATTATTCACTGTGTCACAGAATTGATTATACTGTTCACAAAGTTTTCTAATAAACTTTTCACTACTCCTCACTGCATTTGAGTCCTCCTCATCTCTAACTCCAGGCGTCTCGACAGAATCCACTGAACACGATGGACTTAGCAGAGGAGACGGAACTGCGTCGGGCCCTGGCCCAACAGGGCGTTCTGCTAGGACGACAGCAAGAGGAATTAGCAGCTTCCCGACAGGCCATGTCAGAGATGTCACAGCAGTTAGCGGCGATTACTCATCGACTTTTTCACTCCAGCCTTCCTGTTTTCAAACGGAGAGATCCAGGGTGGCGTTTGTGATCATGCACCTAGCGGGTCTGGCAAGAGAGTGGGGAACAGCCATGTGGGACAATGAGAACGAGTGTTGCAGATCGTATGAGGATTTCTCTCAGGAGCTTCGCAAGGTCTTTGATCGGTCAGCGTTGGGGGACCGAGGCGGCCCGAGCGTTGTCGCTGTTACAGCAGGGGACTCGCTCCGTATCGGAGTATTCTATTGAGTTCCGTACACTCGCGGCTTCCTGTGGGTGGAATCCCAAGGCACAGTGGGACCATTTTCTTCATGGCTTAGCAGAGTACATCAAGGATGAGATTTATTCCTTGGAACTGCCCACATCACTCGACGGGTTGATTGATCTCGCCATTCGGGTAGATAACCGGATCTCCCTCCGCGCCCAGACTCGGAGGGTGGAGTTTCCTCAGGACGTCATCAACCACACACCAGTCACGAGAGGGGCTGCGTCACAACAATGGGGACTCCCGGAGGAGGAACCCATGCAGATCGGAAGAGCCCATCTAACCATCATAGAGCGCCGTCATCGCTTGACCAATAACTTGTGTCTCTACTGTGGAGAGGCGGGTCACGTGGCGGCGGAGTGTCCCAGAAAGAGACGACGCTCTACGTCTAAGGGACAGAGGACGGTGAGCATCACCAACACACAACTGCCATCTGGTGGCCAATCCATTCTTCCGGCTTTTCTACAGTTGGAGGGGGTTAACCACCAAGTCTCGGCACTTATTGACTCTGGAGCGGAGGGTGATTTTATGGACATTGAACTAGCTGACTGCTTGGGTATTAGACGTTCTCTCCTGGCTGAACCCATTGCCGCCAGAACCTTATGTGGTACCCCGCTTACTGAGATTACCCAGTCCACTAAACTGGTCAAACTTACCATTTCGGGTAATCATACTGAGGAGATTCGTTTTCTTCTTATACACTCTCCTTCCGCTCCAGTGGTGTTGGGGCACACCTGGCTGGTCAAGCATAACCCGCACATTGACTGGATTCTTAATTCAGTGTTGGCGTGGAGTCCTTTCTGTCTGTCTCATTGTTTAATGTCGGCATCATCTCCGTTAATGTCTGTTTCTACCCCACAGGAGGAACCGGTGAACCTGGCGGATGTACCGGAGGTTTACCATGACTTAAGAGCGGTGTTCAGTAAGTCTCGAGCTGCATCTCTCCCTCCGCACCGTCCGTACGACTGTGCGATTGATCTATTTCCTGGCACTTCTCCACCTAAGGGACGCTTATACTCGCTCTCCGGTCCTGAGAGGGAGGCCATGGAAAGATACATCAACGATTCTCTGCGAGCCGGTATAATTCGACCTTCTTCCTCTCCAGCTGGGGCGGGGTTTTTCTTCGTGGGGAAGAAGGATGGGTCGCTTCGTCCTTGAAGAAACGAAACGGCAAGAAACGAAACTTTACAGAAAGTGAATTGGAGGTGCTACTATCGGAGGTAGAAACGAGAAAAAATATTTTATTCGGAACTTTGTACTCCAGAATTAATAACAAAAGGAAAAACATATGAGTGTGAGAGTTTGGCTGATGCCGTCAATGCGTTGGATCTGTAAGTCGCTGTAAATGACCTTAAATAGAAATGGTCTGATATAAAGGTGGACGTTAAACGGAGAACTGCTGCGCACCGAAAGTGTGGACAGAACAGGCAGTGGTAAAGGGGTCGATGAACTTACACCCTTTGAGCAGAGAGTTGCCTCAATTATGGATGACACTTCCCATACAAAAATGTAATATATGGCCATATATGTAGGGCTACTTATATTTTAAATAGCATGACATATATCTATTCTATACATATATTTGACTTATCTGAGAACACAATATATGCCTGCAACATAGGCTATATGAACATTTATGTGTCCAAACATGTGAAGAAAATATTTGAGTTCATCCATATATGATACCATATATCTGCATATATTACAGTATTGGTTTCTTGCATATATGGACAACATTAAGTATAAATATGTGACATACATATTTGTTTTCCACATTTAATAAATGTATGTAATATATGCATGTGATACTGATGCATTTTTAAAGCTGTGGCATATGGTTATGGTACTTTGTGGATGTATTTGTTAAAAATGACAGAAAACACTGCATTATTGTATTAAAAATACTATATTTGGTATTCACATACAGACACAAAATCTCCAACTATAGGCATTTAATTACAAGGTATTCAGATATATTATATAAAACAGTATGGAAATAAGTACATATATGCATGTATACATATATGCGTCTTACATACACTCACCGGCCACTTTACTAGGTACCCCATGCTAGTAACGGGTTGGACCCCCTTTTGCCTTCAGAACTGCCTCAATTCTTCGTGGCATAGATTCAACAAGGTGCTGGAAGCATTCCTCAGGGAGTTTGGTCCATATTGACATGATGGCATCACACAGTTGCCGCAGATTTGTCGGCTGCACATCCATGATGCGAATCTCCCGTTCCACCACATCCCAAAGATGCTCTATTGGATTGAGATCTGGTGACTGTGGAGGCCATTTGAGTACAGCGAACTCATTGTCATGTTCAAGAAACCAGTCTGAGATGATTCCAGCTTTATGACATGGCGCATTATCCTGCTGAAAGTAGCCATCAGAAGTTGGGTACATTGTGGTCATAAAGGGATGGACATGGTCAGCAACAATACTCAGGTAGGCTGTGGCGTTGCAACGATGCTCAATTGGTACCAAGGGGCCCAAAGAGTGCCAAGAAAATATTCCCCACACCATGACACCACCACCACCAGCCTGAACCGTTGATACAAGGCAGGATGGATCCATGCTTTCATGTTGTAGACGCCAAATTCTGACCCTACCATCCGAATGTCGCAGCAGAAATCGAGACTCATCAGACCAGGCAACGTTTTTCCAATCTTCTATTGTCCAATTTCGATGAGCTTGTGCAAATTGTAGCCTCAGTTTCCTGTTCTTAGCTGAAAGGAGTGGCACCCGGTGTGGTCTTCTGCTGCTGTAGCCCATCTGCCTCAAAGTTCGACGTACTGTGCGTTCAGAGATGCTCTTCTGCCCACCTTGGTTGTAACGGGTGGTTATTTGAGTCACTGTTGCCCTTCTATCAGCTCGAACCAGTCTGGCCATTCTCCTCTGACCTCTGGCATCAACAAGGCATTTCCGCCCACAGAACTGCCGCTCACTGGATGTTTTTTCTTTTTCGGACCATTCTCTGTAAACCCTAGAGATGGTTGTGCGTGAAAATCCCAGTAGATTAGCAGTTTCTGAAATACTCAGACCAGCCCTTCTGGCACCAACAATCATGCCACGTTCAAAGTCACTCAAATCACCTTTCTTCCCCATACTGATGCTCGGTTTGAACTGCAGGAGATTGTCTTGACCATGTCTACATGCCTAAATGCACTGAGTTGCCGCCATGTGATTGGCTGCTTAGAAATTAAGTGTTAAGGAGCAGTTGGACAGGTGTACCTAATAAAGTGGCCGGTGAGTGTATATTTAACATTTATGTGCATACGGGAAAATATATGTCACTTACATGAAAACGACCATTTTTGCTATATTTTGAAATATATGTTTCATATAGGCTATGTCTATGTGTTTTAAATATATGAATTTTGCATATATTCTCATATAGGCAGCAGACATAGGCCTACATGGGCACTGACATTATATAGGCTATGTAATTTACATATATTGACATATATTACATTTCTGTATGGGTTTACTGTCTCTGGAGTATATGCTGCTGTGAGACTCGGATTTACTACAGGACTGCCACGAAGGTAACCAATTTCTCATTTGTTTTTACTTTGGTACACATATAGCTTACCCATTTAATTTTCAAATGCATTAATGCTGACCTAAAGTAGGCTACACCGGAGATTTTACGTATCCATTGCATTTGGCAAATGCGTGTACCCATTAATAACAGACTCAAACAGTAGCGGTTCTACATTGAATTACACACTGGGCGAGACCCCCTTCGAGCGGAATTATAGATCTTATATAATTTATAATTATTTTATAAATTGCAAATTAATAGCAATGCTTCCCACATGTGGTGGTGCGATAGACTTGTAGAACAATTCGTTGTGTACATTGCCTGTAAGAGTCGCCAACGGACAAAAACTATGAGAAATGGACGTACGCCAGACATGAGATTGGCGTGGAGGAACGCACATTCTCGCGTTAATTTCACTGTTAGTACATCCGACCGTGAGCGTGAAAGCTGACGTACGCCGTGTTTTTGTGCGTACGCAGTGTTGATACATGAGGCCCCTGGTGTTTCACGTTTCCAAGGTCAAGCCCGTTATTCGCTCCCCACTTCAGCCCCAGACCTCTGCTCCGCCACCTCCCAGACTCGTCGAGGGGTTGCCTGCCTACACGGTGCGTAGACTTCTTGATGTGAGACGGAGGGGTTGAGGTCATCAATATCTGGTAGACTGGGAGGGTTATGGTCCGGAGGAGAGATGCTGGATTCCGGCTCGTGATGTGCTGGACCGCGCTCTCATTGACCAATTCCATCGGCGTCATGTTGAGTCCTCCGGGGATGCCAGGAGGCGTCCCTGAGGGGTGGGGGGGGGGGGGGTTCTGTCACGGGTCAGGGTGTGTCACCAGTTCCTCTCTGTTGTTTGTTTTGGTCCTGTCATTTGCTGCAGCTCGTGACGGTGGCAATTAGCACAATCACGAGCTGATCTTCCTCACCTGTCGCTCGTTTCCTCTACCCTTTATATCCCCAGCTGTGTCTTCCAGTGTTTGTCAGTGGATTGTTTTATGTTGCGGGTGCCTTTCTGGTCTGTTTGTGTTTGCTGTGCTACTTACCAGTGATCTGTGTTCAGGATTCCTAGACGTGTGGATCGATGCTGGACTGTTCACCTGCTGGTCCATGTCCTCGTCTATTGCTGTACACTCCTGGACTCTCTTTGTTCTGACGGTGGTCTCTGCTTCTTCACGTCTGCAGGATTGCGGGCTGTTCTCACTGGAACCGTCGATCGGAGAGGCTTCTCTATTATTCACTGTGTCACAGAATTGATTATACTGTTCACAAAGTTTTCTAATAAACTTTTCACTACTCCTCACTGCATTTGAGTCCTCCTCATCTCTAACTCCAGGCGTCTCGACAGAAAGAGGCAACCCAAAAAAAGTAAGAAAATAATAGAAAACGTGAATATAGAATTGGGTGCAGATTACCTTGTATGAAATTTTGGTACCAAATGAAGAGCTGATTTTTAGTGCGGCCAAATGTTTTGTGTTGCTGTTAATTTCTGAACAATACTGTTTTCGGAAGAATCTGCAAAGCTGTTTTCAATGTGATGTATTTTGTGTGCTAAAAAGTAATTCCGTCAATGTAAATTTGATATTTTAGATCTATAATTAATTTACAGTTACAATACCATTGCAATGGGGCTAGATGACATGTGGTATGTTTCTGTTTGTGTTTATAAGGAATTATACGTCATTCATCCAATAAAACATTTTTAATTATTCCACATACTAAATATGTAAGAAATTTATTTTACACTGAGCATTTAGATATAACAAAATTATTAATATAACACAAATTTTGCAGAAATAAAAGACCCCTACTGATTCGATTAATTGGGAAAGTTTATGAACCATCTGTATAAACAAAACGTCAAACATAAAAGGTTATTCTCAGATTTAACAACCTTAACATTTCACAAACAGTTTGGTGCTGCATTTGAGATTGATTCGTTCTCCTTTTATTTTAGACTCTCTGAAATGAAACCTAACACTCCATCCACTGCCTGCGGACCAAATGTGTGGGTTAACAAACTGAAAGCTGAACTTGAATCCAGGCTTGATTGCAAGTTGGCACGTACACTAGCCAGAGTTGTCCTTTAATGAAAAGAAAAAGATGAAACCGTTAATTAAATTACATCAAATATCAGCAACGTACATACAGTAGCTCTGCATTAAGAAAATGTACTGTACCTGGTCACTTCTGCATTGTGGTCACTTATGTCTTTACGTACCAACTTTGGACTGACATTTTGACACAGGCTTTTAGTTAAACCAGTGGCAAGATCTGAAGCCTCTCCCTCTGTTAGTGCACTAAAAATGCTTGTCTTAGTCTTCTTTTTCTTGGGAAGATTGAGGACTAATTCAGGCAGATTTTGTTTGCGCCCCTTAAGAAAAATGACCAGTAGTGCATTAGAACTAAAATAAAACTAAAAGAGAGATTAAAACAAATATAAAACACAACTGATAACTAAAATATCGACCGTATCAATTTAAAAATCAACTTACTCCTAGCAGATCTCTGAAAACATTAGAAGACATATTCTCCCCTTCTATTCTGCGCTGAATTTCTTCCTTTGTGACAACATATGGGGACTTTCTCTGACCAGTGAGGACTAAGCGTCCAAAAACTTTGATGCCTTTAATGTCGTCTGTGGGGTTATTCAAAGGACAATCTCCACTGTCTATTGCCTCTATTTCCTCATTTTCAAAACCTGCATCCTTGTCAGTGTCAACGGTTTGTGGCTGTCTTTCTTCCTTGCGGTCTTGCTTTTTTCCCTATCTGATGCTTCACTGGCCTTTATTTTTTTAGCCTTTGATTGTTTTTTTTTTACTTCCACTTTTTCTGTTTTGTGAGTTTCCCTTTTCTCTTCTTCCTCTTGTTTCTTCTCATCCTCTGAAGGTCTTCTTGTGTTTTCCTCTGTCTGCTTACTTTCTCCTTCTTGTAGATGTTGGAACACAGTGTTTCCTTCACCTGCTATTTGAAGCGTCATAATAAACAGCAATGCCATTCTAATCTCAGGACGAATAATCATTACATCTAAAACATTAAAGGGGTCATGACATGGTGTTTTGTTTTGTTTTATTATGTTCCCTTAGGTGCAATTATAGTATTACTATAGTTTTTTGTACAAAAATAAATAAAAAAAATGTAGTGATTTATGACATTTTCCCACCCTGTTTCTCACCTCTGATTCAAACAGTCTGTTTTGGGGTGTTTCCCCTTTAAGACTTCAGTGTTAACGCCTATACTGTTATGATTGGCTAACGCTGCTTATGCATAAATTATTAAAATGAAGGCCTGATTATTTCAGGGTTCTTGTCACAAGTCCATTATTTTATTTATTTCTGTGTTCATTTTGCTATATTTTCACTTTACCACTTTCCCAAGTGGTACCATTGTTGTCAGAATTACTGTAAGTCTGAGAATGATTCAGTGGACTATATAACACTTTTAATTGTCAAGAAATTACTTTTCTTTAAATATTTTGGTTCAACATACTTACCTGTTCACTCTCAGAAAAAAAGGTACGAAAAGGTACACTTTTGTACCCAAAGGGTGCATATTGGTACCTTAATGGTACATATTAGTACCTAAAGGGAACATTTTAGTACCTAAAGGGAACATATTAGTACCTAAAGGGAACATATTAGTACCTTTAGAAAAGGTACCGCCCCAGTGGCAGCTTTGTACCTTTATTTCTGAGGGTAAATTGCCTTGAACTGACACCAGATTAAAAAAAAATAAAAAAATTTAGGAGTAACTTTCAGGAGGGTGTACTTATTTTTGCAATACAACATTTTATCACTCAAAGGTGGGGTATGTGATTCTCTTTTTTGTCCATTTCTTCAAAATCACTTGAAATCCTATTCATCACCTACTCATAACCTATTCATAGCCACTGAGTTAGAAGCATTGAAATGAAAATTAATCACTTTAATCATCTGTGGAACGGGCAGGACTCGAAAAACTCCAGCCAATCATCTTCCACAAAAGACCATCTAGAATCATTGGACAGTAAGTCCGTCAATCAAACGGTCGTACCATACCCCCCTCCCCCTCCCCCTTGTGCTGTGACCCCTTCGTGCGCATAGTCAAAGCACATTGCTATGAATTTTGCTTTAAATAGAAGGCCGCTGTACAGACGCCAGGGCTGAGTCTCGCGCATTTGAGTTTTCGCTCGTGCATGATTGCGCGTCCATGTTCTTCGAATGGAGTCAGGGCCAGCGTTGGAGGGAAGAAGGGAGGACCTTTTGAGTTGTGTATTTTCAAAATCTGTCGACTGTTTTGCAAATCCCATACCCCACCTTTAAGATAAGAAAATACTATTTTCCTGAACAATTTTGTCATGCTTCTTTGATAATTGATCAAGAAGACTTCCTGGAACATTATATCTCCAAAGAACCCTAACATGTCTTCCAAGTAAAGAGTAATTGCTGAATTTATTAAGTTTTAGATACTTATTTATGCTATGCACGATATGTCATCAAAAGCCCCGGAAGTTTCCACCTTGGCTTAAATTCTTTTTTTGAAAACTATCAGTTGCTATTCCAGAAAAACATTAGAATCTGCAGCTTTAATATTTAGATGGGCAAATGTCTTTGATTGCATTTTTTAATGTTAGATCATATTTTAGGTATGTAAATATTATTTACTGCACCTTGCAGAAGTAGTGGCTTTTAACCCTCTGGGATCCAGACAGAATCTTAGTCATGGATTGTGTACAAATATTGTACACATCATTGAATTTCTTAAGGGGAAAAGGAAAAGCAGATAAATACATACATACATACATACATACAGACAGATAGACATACATTATATATTTCATACCTTGCAGGTGATACTCATGAGAGCATCCATTACCTATTGATAATAACTTTAGTTAGAACCTGAAAAAAATCATTAAATTCTAAAATACACCAATTATTGCAATTATTAAAAACACTAATAGCTCACCACATCTGGTATGTAGCCTGGCTCAAACAGTGCTTTTAAGTGGGCAGCTGAAATGCTATTTGGCCCAACACAGCCCAATAAGGACTCCCAAGGTTGATCTGTACATAGGGTATGTATATAAAAGTAATCAGCACAATTTTAAAAGGGTAAGTATGTATATGTGATACAGAATGTGCACCCTTACCAGTCATGTTGAATCGTACGATAAAAGCTGGAAAACAAGAATGTCACAGTCCATTAGGAAGCATTTCTGTTAACAATTAAAAGGGGCTATGTAAGAAATTTTGTATGGCTTCCCTGACTACCTAGGTTGGCTGTGTAAGTCTGTAGACTGATTTTTATGATTTATCACCCTTTTTTGAAGGGAAAATCCAAAATGAACTATCATAAAACGATCATCTGTCAACATAATGTCGGTAAATTACATTCAGTTACTGTTTTGCCCAAAACTAAGTCACTTATGGAGTGTGCGCACAAGAGCGAGCACGAGCAGAGTGTTTCTGGCTGCAGTACACTTAATGGCCGCCGGTGTTGTCAACAACAAGGGTTAATGGAAATAACACATACAGCCTTCGAGAAGGAAATAGAAACGTGGGTTAAGCTAATTAATTATATAAATGAAGGCAAAAGTATCCAAAAAAATTTACCAGACACTGTAAAATGTGACTTCAGTGCAGGGTGCAGCAGAGCTAAGTTATTTATCCTTAAACTAAGTATTAATATTTACAGTTACAATTACAGTAGCACTTCCTTCAATACAAAATATTAGATTTAGATTTAATCCATCACTGTAATAAGTAAAAAAACAAAGATTTCAATTAACTTATGATTTGATTAACTACAGTAGAAATGGTATGTTGGAGAATTTGCTTAAAATGCTAATTTATGGGAATCATGAATAGTCCACGATCAACATTAGTGAATCTACCCTGTATTGAACTGACAATAATGGTCCTCGAACAACATTAGCAAATCTACCCCATATTGAAATGATCATGATATTCCTGGATCAACATTAGCGAATCTACCCCATATTGAACTGAACATGATGGTCCTGGATCAACATTAGTGAATCTACCCCATATTGAACTGAACATGATGGTCCTGGATCAACATTAGCGAATCTACCCCATATTGAACTGATCATGATGATCCTGGATCAACATTAGTGAATCTACACCATATGAACTGATCATGATGGTCCTGGATCAACATTAGTGAATCTACCCCATATTGAACTGATCATGATGGTCCTGGATCAACATTAGCGAATCTACCCCATATTGAACTGAACATGATGGTCCTGGATCAACATTGGTGAATCTACCCCGTATTGAAATTATCATGATGGTCCTGGATCATCATTATTGAATCTACCCCGTATTGAACTGATCTGGATCAACATTAGCGAATCTACCCCATATTGAACTGATCATGATGGTCCTGGATCAACATTAGTGAATCTACCCCATATTGAACTGATCATGATGGTCCTGGATCAACATTAGTGAATCTACCCCATATTGAACTGATCATGATGGTCCTGGATCAACATTAGTGAATCTACCCCATAATGAACTGATCATGATTGTCCTGGATCAACATTAGTGAATCTACCCCATATTGAACTGATCATGATGGTCCTGGATCAACATTAGTGAATCTACCCCATATTGAACTGAACATGATGGTCCTGGATCAACATTAGCGAATCTACCCCGTATTGAACTGATCTGGATCAACATTAGTGAATCTACCCCATATTGAACTGATCATGATGGTCCTGGATCAACATGAGTGAATCTACCCCATATTGAACTGAACATGATGGTCCTGGATCAACATTAGCGAATCTACCCCATATTGAAATGATCAAGATATTCCTGGATCAACATTGGTGAATCTACCCCATATTGAACTGATCATGATGAACCTGGATCAACATTAGTGAATCTACCCCATAATGAACTGATCATGATGGTCCTGGATCAACATTAGTGAATCTACCCCATAATGAACTGATCATGATGGTCCTGGATCAACATTAGCGAATCTACCCCATATTGAACTGATCATGATGGTCCTGGATCAACATTAGCGAATCGACCCCATATTGAACTGAACATGATGGTCCTGGATCAACATTAGTGAATCTACCCCCATATTGAACTGTTCATGATGATCCTGGATCAACATTAGTGAATCTACCCCATATTGAACTGAACATGATGGTCCTGGATCAACATTAGTGAATCTACCCCGTATTGAACTGTTCATGATGATCCTGGATCAACATTAGTGAATCTACCCCGTATTGAAATGTTCATGACAGTCCTCGATCAACATTAGTGAATCTACCACATATTGAACTGAACATGATGGTCCTGGATCAACATTAGCGAATCTACCCCATATTGAACTGATCATGATGGTCCTGGATCAACATTAGTGAATCTACCCCATATTGAACTGATCATGATGGTCCTGGATCAACATTAGTGAATCTACCCCATATTGAACTGAACATGATGGTCCTGGATCAACATTAGTGAATCTACCCCATATTGAACTGAACATGATGGTCCTGGATCAACATTAGCGAATCTACCCCATATTGAAATGATCATGATATTCCTGGATCAACATTGGTGAATCTACCCCATATTGAACTGATCATGATGATCCTGGATCAACATTAGTGAATCTACCCCATATTGAAATGTTCATGACAGTCCTGGATCAACATTAGTGAATCTACCCCATATTGAAATGTTCATGACAGTCCTGGATCAACATTAGTGAATCTACCCCATATTGAACTGATCATGATGGTCCTGGATCAACATTAGTGAATCTACCCCATATTGAACTGAACATGATGGTCCTGGATCAACATTAGCGAATCTACCCCATATTGAAATTATCATGATATTCCTGGATCAACATTGGTGAATCTACCCCATATTGAACTGATCATGATGATCCTGGATCAACATTAGTGAATCTACCCCATATTGAAATGTTCATGACAGTCCTGGATCAACATTAGTGAATCTACCCCATATTGAACTGATCATGATGGTCCTGGATCAACATTAGTGAATCTACCCCATATTGAACTGATCATGATGGTCCTGGATCAACATTAGTGAATCTACCCCATATTGAAAAGTTCATGATGGTCCTGGATCAACATTAGCGAATCTACCCCATATTGAACTGATCATGATGGTCCTGGATCAACATTAGTGAATCTACCCCGTATTGAACTGATCTGGATCAACATTAGCGAATCTACCCCATATTGAACTGATCAAGATGATCCTGGATCAACATTAGTGAATCTACCCCATATTGAACTGATCATGATGGTCCTGGATCAACATTAGTGAATCTACCCCATATTGAACTGATCATGATGGTCCTGGATCAACATTAGGGAATCTACCCCGTATTGAACTGATCATGATGGTCCTGGATCAACATTAGTGAATCTACCCCATAATGAACTGATCATGATGGTCCTGGATCAACATTAGTGAATCTACCCCATATTGAAATGTTCATGATGGTCCTGGATCAACATTAGCGAATCTACCCCATATTGAACTGATCATGATGGTCCTGGATCAACATTAGTGAATCTACCCCGTATTGAACTGATCTGGATCAACATTAGCGAATCTACCCCGTATTGAACTGATCATGATGGTCCTGGATCAACATTAGAGAATCTACCCCATAATGAACTGACCATGATGGTCCTGGATCAACATTAGTGAATCTACCCCGTATTGAACTGATCATGATGATCCTGGATCAACATTAGTGAATCTACCCCATATTGAACTGATCATGATGGACCTGGATCAACATTAGCGAATCTATCCCGTATTGAAATGATGACAATAGCAATTATCAAAATATTGATTGCAATCATATTCAAAAAGCAATTATTCTACTGTTTTTTTAAATGCATATACTTTTTGCACACTGTATTCTGACTAAAATCATAGTAGTCTGTTTTAAAGAGCAGGAATTTATTACCATTTTTAAAACATTATTATAAAATTGTATTGAATATTACATTTGTGTGTAAAAGTATGGGAGAAAGAAGACTTTTAGGGGTTATAGAGAAAAGTAAGCTAAGCTATTAGCTCATCGGCACATAGCTGTTGGATGTATGTTCAGAGTTGCATTACATTATGCCATTTAAGTGTAATATTTCAGGATTTTTTAGTGAATAAATACATTTACAAGGGTAGATTTTTAGTTACAGAGAGGGTGAAAGAAAGAGGACAGACAAAATAACTTACCTTTTGTCGGTCAGCCGAGGTAAGAGTGGAGGGAAGATTCAAAATGGACTGATTGTATTTGGGTCGGCACACACGGATGACATCAGAGGCTTATGATTGGTTGATTAAATGTTGATCCAGGATCAACAAAATTTGTTGATCCAGGAACACATCTTACTTGGCAAAATCACGGTCACCTGGTGGATCCACTGCTGGACCTAGTAACATTTAAATGTAAATGTTCGCCATACATTTATATACTATATAATAACATTCCATGAAACCCCTACTGGTTGACCAAAATAAGGGCTGGAAACCAACCAGTAGAAGCCAGCCACTACTGACACTGTGCCCTATCCTGCTTCTTTACCTGGAGCGATAGCCATCCCTCACATGACCTCTTGCTGCATGACGAGACCCTGAAAAACACACGATGTATTCTTACATTTCACAAGACCTGACAAAATACAAAAGTGACTGTTTAAAGTGTGATGAGATGAATACTCACTGGGTGTCGACAGCTCTCTGCTCCGAGGTGCTGTGCTAGCATCTTGAGGGCGAAGAAAACAAAGAATATTCAAATATGTACAATTATTGAAATGAAACAAAAAAGGTAAGAACTTACGCTCCTGTAAGCCGGACAAGTCTGAAACATGTCATTAAGCCAATAAAATAAATCATTACCAAACTTGATTCTCAAGCAGCGAGTAAAAATAAATGTATAGTTCTGCGTCGACCTCCTGCCGTAGCTACGTCTTAGGCTGTGTGTAGCGTACCCTTTGGCACACCCTGACATACACCTCTCCAAAAATGTAACAACGCATCAATTCATCAGACGCAGGTGCTGTGATTGGTCTGCTAGAACCCCTCCCTCAGGTTTCACATGCTCCCTTTTGCATGAGTAATTGCACGTCAACGAGGAGAACAACGCAGAAGTATAAATTAAAACAGTGTAGTCTATAGTCAAGCAGCTTCACAGTATCAAAACAACATAATGTTCGACCTCCACGTTTGGTAGGGCTGATCAATGGTATTAATGATTGGTTAATTAACTTTAATATCCCCAACTGAGCAAGCCAACGGCAACAGTGGCAAGGAACCTGTTGTGGGAATATTAATATTTTACCTTTCTTTGTTTATTTTCTTAAACATGGTGTGGGCTTATTTCAATTTAATCATGTATTTCTTTCTTGGAGGGTATGTATGTGTGCGTGATGGGAACAGAGACAGCACACGGTGAAACAGATGGTCAGAAAGAGTCTTTGATATGAGTAATTTGCATTCAAGAAAGACAGGGGGGTTATTTAACCATAAATAAAGACCTTTTGACCTCACGGGTGTAAATACAGTAAGAGCCCAGGGGGGCTAGAAGGAACCACTGTTTTCAGGAAAACAAAGGGGTTATCTAGCTTTTGACCTCACGATTGTGAAGACAGTTAAAGCCAAAGGGAGTTAGGACTGGTTTACGGGGGTGAATGTAATTTTATGAAGATAGTATAAAAGGGCTGTCTGTTTCTCTGTGATGCAGGTCTGTTCCGATCACGAGGTAGCTGTCGTGGTATTTTTGTGAACAACCTCTTTCAAAAGAATAAACATCTTTTGGAATATAATTCGAATCTTTATGTCTTTTGTCACAACAAACCGAAAAATTCCATCAAGTGACCTAATGGTGTCTTAAAACTCCATCAGATGACCCAATGGAGAAAAAAAAACCTTGGGAGAACCCAGGCTCAGTCGGGGGCCAGTTCTCCTCTGGCGTTTATGAACTAGAGGCCGGATTTACAGTAACTGTAAGATAAAAAAATTTATATGAATGCCTGGCTGAATAGATGCGTCTTTAGTCTAGTTTTAAACTGGGAGAGCGAGTCTGAGCAACGAACAATATCAGGTAGGCTATTCCATAGCTTCGGAGCTAAATGTGAAAATGCTCTCCCTTCTTTGGTGGATCTGGATAATCCTAGGTATGACCAGAAGCCTTGAATTTAGTGATCTTAAAAGAGCGCGATTGATTATAGGGCGATAGAAGATCCATTAAATATACTGGAGCTAAACCATTTAGGGCTTTATAAGTCAGTAGCAATACCTTGTAATTAATACAGAACTTTATAGGTAGCCAATTTAGTTAACATTGCAAACTACTTGTCTTGCCTATAAATTTGATACAGAATTTTGTTTTATTTTATCACTTCGGGGTAGGTACGCAAAACGAAATTCACAACGCTTTATCTGTAGCGTAGAGGCTCGGGCATAGGTCTGACGCAGAAGTATAAATCAGCCTTAACACTTTGTCCTGAATAGACTTTAGGTTGGTGCAACAGATAAAGTGAATACTTGCTGGAAATTTACTTGCGCCAAGATCTGGCTGCACATTTCTCCGGGCCAGAGAAGGCTTCCACAAGGACATCCAAGGTTTGACCTACAGAGTCTGAAACACATGAGTCAGCCTGTAAGTACGGTTATGTTGCATATACTAAATTAATAATGAAATACTTGAGTCATTACTACGCTTAATTAAGAGTGAAAACCAACTTGTCTTGAATGGACTACAACTTTGTGCAATGCGATGGTTGGTGCGAGGGGAAAAGTAGATACTCACTGGGAGTTGACATTTCACTGCCCCGGGGACTGTCTGCACGCTCCACTTGGCCAGACATGGCTCCATCTTCATGGGCTAAAACACATGAATGAGCCACACAAAAAGTGAGAAACTACTCGTCTTGAATGGACTATGACTTTGTGCAGTGCAATGTTTTGTGCAATGGGAAAAGTAAATACTTACTAGGAGTGGACATTTCACTGTCCGCACGCTCCACTATGCCAGACATGGCACCATCTTCATGGGCTAAAACACATGAATGAGCCTGTGACTCATGTTTTACACAACACGTTATTTATGCTTCTTAAATTGTCATCAGTATTCACAAGTATTGAGCAACATGCTGATGTCCTCAATGGGCTGCAGTTTCCTTGGTGCAGTAGGGAAGGGGGGTAGCTTGACACCTATACAGAGGTAATGTAAAACTAAGCATATCCATAGAATTTTATTCATTTTGAAACTGCAATTATAAATTAAGAGAAAACCATTACCCCTGACACTCATCCGAATTCGATAATTCTGCAAAAATATTTATTTTTTGCAGAATTGATGTCTCAAATTTCAGGCCCAATTTGTATCAACCGATTTTATATTTCAAATGAATAAAGTATCTGAGAATGAGAAACATACCATTTCTAAGAAAACCCTACGGAATTCCTTTTTTAGTGCGCTTCCTTGTCGATCTAATCCCCTCATCATCCTCCTCTGCCAGGCTGGTCAGGTTGTATGCGTCACATTCACGACGCTTATAAATTAGACAATTCACCTTAAAACAAAAAGAATTCAACAATATCTTGACATGGCAATGCATTTAATTTTCTATTAATCTGATGAATATAATTTTCTATTAATCTGATGAATATACTTTTTTTTTTTTTTTACAAAACTTGCCTGAAGTTATTTTTATCTTGATTAATGAGAATGTCATCTAATCATCCTGGGGGTTAATTTTGTCCTTTATAGCTTTTTCTGTTTTTGTAACGCTCATTTTATGTGGCCATCTGACGGATTTCATTTCTGTCAATCCAACTGTCAGGAACTACACCCTCCTCCTCTTGGGTACCCTCCCTCCAAACTGCCCTTGTGTACATGACCTGGAAAGGATAAGTTTTTAACATTTTTGTTCAAAGTTTAGAGGTTGAGAGGGTTTGGACATGAATGTAAGGGCTATGAGGGTTACATTGGGAGTAGGATATTGTGGCAAGAAGACAGAGAGAGGCCCGGGGAGTTTTATGGATGCAGTAAGAAAGGACATGCAGGAGTCACCGAGGATGATACAGAAAACAAACGGATGGAAACAGGTGATCAGCTATGATGATCCCTAAAGGAATCTAGCTTAAAAAAAAAAAAAAAAGTAACCTTAGTGTGTGTGTTCCAGACCATGGCGAAGGGGTATGAGGACAAAACCACCAGCTTCTTGTGGCAGGCCACCTTCCGGAACAGATCCCTTTCTTGCAGTATTGCATTTTTCATCCTGACATGACCATTTCCTATGCACACTATGTTCAGAAGTCCAGAGCTGCACGGTTGGTGAAATAATGGTGAAGTGTGACGCTGGCGCAGAATTTCACAAGCAATAGTCCCGTCTGCATTTTTCTGTCGAACAAAAGCAAAGCTGTTGTCCCTCAAAAGAAAACAACTGTCCCTTTCTTTAACAGAGACAAGCACTTTATGGTGTCTTTGGTTATTGTCCACTTCTGATTGTTCGATTTCAGACAAACGCCTAGTTACTTGTTCCAAGGGACTTTTCCCACTCCCCACGTGTTTCTTGACTTGTTATAAATAGTTTTCAAATGGAAAACACGAAATGTCATTTGAGGAACAGTTGAAGTGGCTGGCATCCTCTTTGAGATGAATTAGTGCATGTACATTGTATACAGGAAAAAGGTATTGCCATACAGGTCAGCACAGCACATTACAAAATGTTTGATTAGTTCTTGAGAATATTGGAGATAGGCATTTCGAATCCACTCATCTGACTCCAGCATTATCGACATGGATACTGTCAATGACAAGAAATGTTGGTATTTTTCGGGGGACAACAGTTTTCAAAACCACAGGTCCTGTGTACAGCAAAAACTGCCTTAGTTCAGTGGCTTTCCACCTATCAATTTCATGCAAACCCCGCGGTTGTCGAGCAAATTCACTTTTGCCTCAGATAAACGACAGACCTTTGGGCCACGAGTCAAGTAAATTAACAGGCGCCTAACTACTCCCAGGAAGATGACACATAATCTAGGACAAAAGAGCTGACGCAAGGAATTCCTGCTGCAATGAAGGGGCTGATACCAGTTAGGTGGTTACTGTATTCCACTCTAGAGAAACCATCATCTGTTCGAGAAGTGCATTCCTGTTCACAGAAAACTATTCTTCTCTCAAAACGAGTACCTCTGATTAAACATCTTTCACAACTCTTGAAGGCAGTGTGACCCTTAATACATTTCAGATATGCCCTTGCTGGGGCATCACATATCAGAGCATCAATATTGACAGTGTAAGTCTGGCCTTTAAATCCTGATGTACTCGTTACATCATAAGAAGAATGGCATCTACGCTAATTTTAGTGTCTTTGTTTATCCCGAGGTTTTCCCACAGCCTGCCAGATCCAGGACATATCCAGACCTGACTAGGACCTTGGCCTGGACCCGATGACAATGCAGTGCTGAAGTGCAACTAGCCTCTCCCTATGGAGGATCCCTTTACCACTCTACAGACAAAGCGTCAAAACTAACTTTAGCTGGAAAATAACATTATTCAAGAACCGCTATAAAGTCAAACCAATCTCTGTTACCTTAAATTATATGTTTATCTTTGTAAAGCTGCTTTGACACAATCTACATTGTTAAAAGCGCTATATAAATAAAGATGAATTGACTTGACTTGACTTCCGAGTGAATCAAAGCTTTATTGGCATGACTGTCAGGCATTTACAGTATAAACATAAGCTATACACTCACCGGCCACTTTATTAGGTACACCTGTCCAACTGCTCCTTAACACTTAATTTCTAAGCAGCCAATCACATGGCGGCAACTCAGTGCATTTAGGCATGTAGACATGGTCAAGACAATCTCCTGCAGTTCAAACCGAGCATCAGTATGGGGAAGAAAGGTGATTTGAGTGACTTTGAACGTGGCATGATTGTTGGTGCCAGAAGGGCTGGTCTGAGTATTTCAGAAACTGCTAATCTACTGGGATTTTCAAGCACAACCATCTCTAGGGTTTACAGAGAATGGTCAGAAAAAGAAAAAAACATCCAGTGAGCGGCAGTTCTGTGGGCGGAAATGCCTTGTTGATGCCAGAGGTCAGAGGAGAATGGCCAGACTGGTTCGAGCTGATAGAAGGGCAACAGTGACTCAAATAACCACCCGTTACAACCAAGGTGGGCAGAAGAGCATCTCTGAACGCACAGTACGTCGAACTTTGAGGCAGATGGGCTACAGCAGCAGAAGACCACACCGGGTGCCACTCCTTTCAGCTAAGAACAGGAAACTGAGGCTACAATTTGCACAAGCTCATCGAAATTGGACTATAGAAGATTGGAAAAACGTTGCCTGGTCTGATGAGTCTCGATTTCTGCTGCGACATTCGGATGGTAGGGTCAGAATTTGGCGTCTACAACATGAAAGCATGGATCCATCCTGCCTTGTATCAACGGTTCAGGCTGGTGGTGGTGGTGTCATGGTGTGGGGAATATTTTCTTGGCACTCTTTGGGCCCCTTGGTACCAATTGAGCATCGTTGCAACGCCACAGCCTACCTGAGTATTGTTGCTGACCATGTCCATCCCTTTATGACCACAATGTACCCAACTTCTGATGGCTACTTTCAGCAGGATAATGCGCCATGTCATAAAGCTGGAATCATCTCAGACTGGTTTCTTGAACATGACAATGAGTTCGCTGTACTCAAATGGCCTCCACAGTCACCAGATCTCAATCCAATAGAGCATCTTTGGGATGTGGTGGAACGGGAGATTCGCATCATGGATGTGCAGCCGACAAATCTGCGGCAACTGTGTGATGCCATCATGTCAATATGGACCAAACTCCCTGAGGAATGCTTCCAGCACCTTGTTGAATCTATGCCACGAAGAATTGAGGCAGTTCTGAAGGCAAAAGGGGGTCCAACCCGTTACTAGCATGGGGTACCTAATAAAGTGGCCGGTGAGTGTATGTTACTATAAGCAGGCTGGTAATACACAACGTTAATTTGGGTAAAAAGATAATGAGTTCAACTGGAAAATAACACACACACACACACACACACATACATGTGTGGTGTGTGTGTTATTTTCCAGTTGATTTCATTATGTTTGTGTGTGTGAATGGTGTCAAATGGTGTCAGAATGTGCACAGACTAATTACGAGCTACAGGCAAAACAAGTGAAAATTAGGTTTTCAGAAAAATGGGTTCATTAAGCGATCCCAGTGCTACAAATAGCAATTACCCAGTAAACACATTTACGTTGTAGCAACGTCTATGGCACATTGCATTTCTGCTAGGGCAACGTCGCTGTCTACGTGCTCGCAACATTGTAACAATGTAGAATTGTAAGACGCGGCATGGCTGTAGCAACGTTGTAGGGCGACATTCTGACAATTACATTTTTTAATATGCTAGATATAGATATCCCTCATTTACCCTGTTATGTTTTGTGGTTAATTTTTAATTAGTCATATGTTAGATAATTATATAACGTTACTTTTTAAATAGTGTTTATCATTAGTAACAATAAATTAATAATCAATACCTGAAAGTGTACACTTTAAAGAGTAAAAACGACAAAGGTTAGCTAATTCAACTTATTAAGCATATGGTAATCAAATTGCACTTCCAAGAATAAAAGTCATACATTTGTGAGAAAAAAAAACATTATATGGGAGTGACTAACGTTAACTAGCATGAGCAGACATGATCAAATCTAGCAAACAAATGAGACGACAGATCAAATGAAAAATAAACAGGTGTGCGAGCGGTTACAAACATTTTTACAAACAGTTTCCAAAAAAAAAAAGGAAAAAAACATTAACGTGCAATGCTTAAGTCGCTGCATGTTCAAGGAGAGCTAAAATCAATTACTCATCAGTCATCATTAAAGTCATTTTAGCTTGTGGCTTTTAACTTTTGGCATAAAGTTAAATATTTGTCATACCTGACCAGAAGATGTTCAAATAAATATCACAATAGACAATGAAGTTGTAGGTTGTGTTTGTATAAGTCCATATCTTATTTAGCTGAGGTAAATTAAACGCAATTCTCATGTATCCTTGCTTGATGATGAATGAGACAACACAATGAGCCCAGCGGTTGGTTGAAATTTAAAAGGCTGATTTTCGTGCTTTAGGGCGGTGACGAGTACATATGTTGTCCAGTGGTTGTCCAGACACCCTAGGCACAACCTTAAGCAACGGCCCTGAACGGTGGTTCAATGTCAACATTGTGACAACGCCGTAACAACCTTCACCACACAACGTAGTTATAGCAACCTTTTGGCCACGTTGTTAAAACGTTGTTAGAAGGTTGGTTACGTTGTGCCAACGTTCTGTGTTTGTTGGGTAAACATCTATAATAATCTTTTTTTGTGTTTTCTGAGAGGAGTACCTTTCCTTTTTCCATGAAAAATGCTGTTCTCTTCTTGCTTCTTGATGACTGGCGCTTCCCCTCAGCACACGTTAGGTATTGTTTTAAAGTGCAGCATTCCAACTTATATTCAGGGTGACCGCTAGAAATCTAGACTCCCCCTAGCGGCAGCAAAATGTATTTTGCAGCCAGTGTAGTCTAGCAACTCTCCGTTGACTTTTGAGCTGAAAAAAACGAACTCTAGCCTATCACATCGTGTGTAGAGTCGGCGGGTAGCTAGAGCTAGCCTGGAGCTAACTCGGATAACATTAGGGAACAAGCCAAAGTCTTTTCAAAATCTTGCCGTCATGTAGAATAGCAAGGAGGCACAACGACTGAAGACATTATTTACTTACATGGTGTTAGAAACGTTAGTCCTAATCAGAGCTGTAGAGATGCACAGACACAATGGCGCTTTTGCTGGCATCTGCTGACAGAACGCGATATATTGCCTGTGCTAAAACGCAACTAATTAGCGATGCTCATTGTCAGAAAGAAAAAGAGACAGGTGTTTGTGTGGGCTATGCCACCCAATGGAATCAGCAGTGGAGGTGTGCTGCCGTGAGGTGAACGCGTTTTGGAGTTTAGTGGAGCAGCTCGACCCGCGACCGGCAAATCTGACATGCATCACGCAGCATCCTGGTATTGACGCATGCCCGTTTGTTTTGCGAATATCTTACTCTCATTTCAGGCAGGATCACAGTCCTCATGAAGCCAGCACACACGAGTATGTTTACAATTGAGTTATTTCATTCATCACTGCTGAATCTAAAAAGAAAGCTTGCCGTTAGACGGTAACTCTAGGCTGCTTGCCGCTTGGAGTCCCTGTTATGACGTCACGCCCAGCTTAGCGGAAGGGAGGCGGAGTGCTAAAAACCACTGTAAAAAGTACCAACTTTTCATATTATAGTCAGCATTTTGGTATAAAAAACATACAAAACAATGGTGGGGGGTTCTTTTCTTTAAGCACATTGCATTATCTCGAAAAAAAATTAACCTGCAATTTACACTTTAAGGAGGACTTTCTGTCGTATTAACCAAAAGAGCCTTACCTCAAATAGCAGCTGGTGTTATCGTTCCCGATGCCCAGGGGCGGAAATCGCGGGGGGGTCGGGGGGGTCCGGACCCCCCCTATCTGAGGGTTGTCCCCCCTAAAATATTAATAAAATGTGTATTGTAAATAATATAATGATATATACTTAAAATAGTTGTGCAAATATTCTAACAATACAAATGCAAACGGGGCAAAAAACAACAACAACGTTTTAAAAATTTTGAGTCCCCCCTTGCCTCACAGTGCTTTGGTCCACTCCCCTTTTACCTCACCACCGACGCGCACAGAGACAGAGTCCGGCGGGAGAGAACAACGTTTTTGAGTAGGCTAGTAGCCTAGTTGTGGCACTCCAGTAAGTTAGTTAATGCTATTTTATTCACTTTGAACGTCGATTGAAGTGATTGTTTTCTCTTTAATATAGATGACGCTGATTCATTAATAAATAATTAAAAAAATATATGATTGTGTACCAATGTATTTTTGTCACCGATGTAGTAGATCGCTATGTTAGCGATTATAACGTTTACCCTTGTTTCATACAGTCTATGCGTTTACCTACCTTGTTTAATACGTAGTATTTCCCTCTCTCTCTCTCTCTCTCTCTCTCTCTCTCTCTCTCTCTCACACACACACACACACACACACACATAGAGTGTACGCAGACTGTTACGTGATGTAACGTTAGTTAGACTAGTGCGGGTGCTAGCGTTTCCACCCGTCCCGGTTTTCCAGGGATTGTTCTCTTTTTTGAGCGACTGTCCCGGAAAATGTATATTCTTTCCCGACATTTTTTGTGAAAATGTAGCCTACTTCAAAAGTAGAATTTCCTGGTTTCAAATTAGCTAGCTACATCCAATCCTGTGTTCGAAAACGGGTAAAACAGTGGATTGGCCAATGCCAGGCGTTTACTTTTATTTGATTGGAAGCAGAAATACAAAGCTCAAATTATCGCCTATCAACTGCCTGTGCTGTCGGTCGGTCGCACGCCACGCGCACACATCCAGGATGAAATATATGTTGCAACTAGGGTGGCCATACGTCCGGATTTTGGCCGGACAGTCTCATTTTAAGGCCCTGAATTGTTTTAAAAAAAATAACCTATAAAAATCCCGCATACTGAATCTAGAGCTGCGCATGCGAGACAGAACATATTGTATGTGTGCGCCAAACCGTGTAGCGCGCGCACGGCAGAGAGAAAGAGAGAGAGAGAGCGAGAGACCTTGCGTGCGAGACCCCCTTGCGTGCGAGACAAAATATTGATTGTGTAAACAAATTCAAAAACATTGCAATAATTTTTGGTCAATTTAGTCAGCTTTTTCATTGAACCAGAAAGAAACTTTGAGAAGAATGGAACGGTCTCCATGCTACACTAATAATAGTAGTAAGGCTTTCCTCTTTGTACACGTATCCTCGCAAGTACAATTTTGCCTGTATTATTGGTGTCCCCTTCAAAAATTGCTCTTGAGAAATGTTATGTTTACTGTCCCCCCCAACATTTAGATGAAATTTTCGCCCCTGCCGATGCCATGAGAAATGAAGCCATGAAGCGAATTGCCATAAAGCAGCACTGGCAGTATGAAAATATGTGACGTCATCACATTTTTGGAATGGATTTTTTGAACAGATAAGTGAAGTTAAAAATGCAATTTTCAGCTGAGTGTATTATCTTAGCCCGTTGAAGTGCAGTTTCTGTTCATGTGTGCTATGAGTGTTAACCCTATAGCCTACCCTACGTACAGTTTTGGTGATATACATGACTTAAAATGTGATATTGTCCGTACACCTCTTGGGTTTCGTTTGGTCACACACCACAAGGTGTCACTGTGGCCTCAAAGCTTCAGCACTGCCACTCTGAGCTGATGTCTGAGTTAAAACACGCCCCCCTCATTAGCATACGGAGAAAGAAATGTAGAAATAAATAAATAAATGTGGAAATAAATAAATGTAGAAATAAATAAATGTGAAAATAAGTAAATGTAGACATAAAAACATAAATACATAAATGAATGTGGAAATAAATAAAAGTGGAAATAAATTAATAAATGTATAAATAAAAAAATAAATGTGTGAAAAATACAATTATACATAAATAAGGAAATAAAAGTATAAATACTCCTTTATTTGTACTTTTTTACATTTCTTTGTATATTTATTTATTTAGGCTATTTATTTATGTATTGTTGCTTTTTTACATTTCTTCGTAGGCTATATTTATTTATGTATTAATACATTTTTAATTAAGTCAGCTTTGGCATTCCATAGCATTAAAGGTCTTAAAAAGTTTTAAATTTAAATTTAACCTTCTCGATGGCATGAGTCTGAATCAATGAAATGTGATTTTAAAATTCATGCTGATGTAAACAAAACGATCTTGTAGTTGTAGCCTATAGAAATTTTTCCTCTAGATTGGTTTTAATTTGGTGTGTGCCTGTTACCAGGGATTTTAAGGTATGGTTGCTATAGGTGATTTTGTTTTGGTTTTGGAATACATTTTTCTCAAAATGTACTTTCCTCACAAATCATGATCATTTGCTCATTGTAACTAATTTTGCCATTAAAATTTAAATCAATACTTAATTATTCCTAATCAAACCTGTTTGGGGATAGAAATTGTGTTTTTCCAACAAGATAACAGAGCGTATCGTGTTTTAAAAAAAATTTTTAATATGGTTTCCGCCAGTAGAAGGCGCTTATGCAACCGAGGCATTGACACACATCCAAATCTAGAAGAAGAAGAAGTGATCCAGGGAAGAGAATATAAACATATGAAGTGGAAAATAGCCGCTTATTCTGCTCTAAATCGGCTGTTTTTCAGACTGAGTACGTTCATTTAATCCTTTATTGAGAGAAATCTAAATCCAAACGACTAAACGATTCAGTTAATTTAGTGAATCACTCACAAACGAATCAAAATGAACCGACTGATGTTTTGCATTAACGCTCGTGAAACGTAAACAACTTGTTATTCTGACTGGGATTACAAAAAGATTATAAATTGCGTTTACGTTTTATGTAATAAACAAATCTGGTTAATAGTTTTTAATGTATGTGAATCATATCTAATGTAAGAGCAACATAAAAATAAGCTTAGTAGGCGTTGAATTGATTCTAAACATAATGAGAGTTTTTCATGAGAGTTTTTAAATGCTGGGGAATATTCTTCTTCCCACAGGACAAGAAGCAGCAAGCAGGAAGAATTACTCTAGGATAATCTACTGACATACTATTGTAAAGATGGAGTTTAAGGAAGAATCCTGCAGAATTAAAGTTGAAGATACAGAGGAACAAATAGGTTGGTGTTTTTCATCATTATCTTTAATCACTGATATGGAACATTATTAAAACTCACATATCCTCCTGAGACCCAGGCATAGGCCTAGACCTGTAAAGAGCACATTCAGGGCATTTCAGAGATAATTTTCACTATTACAACCCCTTCTCCTTGGTCTTTAAAATGATTGGCATTGACTGAATGATCAAATATAGTACTCTTATGGAAATATGAAAATATTTTGTAATTTTTAAAAATTTGACTTTAAAGCTGCAGTCTGCAGTTTTTCCTCTTTGTCGCCATCTCTGTTCGAAATCTGCAATTACAGTTATTCGCGGAATTATCAACTTTGCGTCCGTTGTTCCTCGGCATGGCACAGTGCAGATGAATCCAATGTTTTAAGAGAATGTACGGCTGTCAGTCACCGCACCGGTGTGTATAGTGATACTGTCATTCGCTATCTCAGATTCTACTTTTTGGAAGTATGACAAACATAAGAATTTTCACTGGAAAATGTCATCTGAACAAGTAAGTAACATCCACTTTTGTTCTGACCAACTAAGGGGAAAAAAGCATTGCAGTAAATCGCTCCGATTAAATCTAACGATCGCTTATCATGTCGCGTCAAACTGTGCAAATTATTGTTCTCAAATTGTAATGTTAACAACATCAGCATTGCGTGACTTCATTTAATGCCCTTCCGGTGTTTATCCTTGTTTTCGCATGGGCCTGGTTGCTGTCTCTTTATTTCTGTAGCCACTCCGAAGTCCAAGGTATTTTGCATTTTACGAGTGAATCTAGTTGTCACTGGTGATTGTCGTTTGAACTTTTAGGGGTCTGCCTTCAAATTGATAAGTTTAATTATAACAAGTGCTGTGAGAAAAGGCTATAAATCTCCACCTCCAACATCCTTACACGCAATATATCCTACTAGCCGAGACACCTTTTTTATGTGTACAGATGTGATGTAATGACGCAAAGACAAGCTCGAATTACCCAGAGAAATCCACCTGTACCACTGGAATTAAAAACATTATTACAAGCTTACCGTTTTGAATCGACCTAAGGCAAGCAGATAGTTTTGAGCACTGGCTGGTTATGTACTTGCTCAAATTATTTTGGATAATTTTTAACCCAAAAAACTACGTACTGCAGCTTTAAATGTTTGTTGTAAATAAACATCTTAGTTATGGGGTTTCAAATCAGAATATGACTCTGTTAGGAAACAGGCCATCAATTTCATACATGTCCTCTGTAGAAGAAGCCAGGACTTACAGCATGTTCATCAGGCATTTAGGAAAGACACAAGTCAAGTGGGAAGGACATTTTATATCAATATTCCACTGAAATATGAGATATTTTTTATGAAATTGTTCCCATGTTATTACTCTCATTATACGTCTTTCTTTCATTCAATGTTGCCAAAAGAACACATCAATATGCAAATTAAATACACTGTATAGAATGGGACTACCCATTTATTGCAATTTTACACGCATTGTGCATAAAGTAAAATGGTTTGTTTGGTTTAAAAATAGCCTTAAACCTAAAAATTAATTGTAAAAAAAAAAAAAAAAAAAAAAAACTTTATTTTCTTAATAACTGAGTCCTGGTGTCCTCTACAAGGGTCATAGTGTAAAATATGAACAAAATATCCTTTTTCAACAAAGTTTTCATTTGTTTCTTATGCTAGGGGTCAGGCGTAACAGGGAAAGAGAGAGTCTCTCTATAAGAGAGATGCCAAATAAGAGTTTTAATATTTTTAACAAGGGTTTAGGCTGAATCCCAATTCTCTGTCTTACCCCTTCCCCTTAGTTTTGCACGTTCACGTGAGAGTAAGGGCTATCCCAATTCTCATTTTGATCTAGGGGTAGGGCTAAGGGGAAGGGGTAGATACCCCTTAAAACTAGGGATGTTCCGATCACGCGATCGGAAATCGGGCCCGATCACGTGGTTTCAGACTCGATCGGAATCGGACGTTACCTCCCGATCAGGACTCGGATATTATGTAAATTAGGGGTGTAACGGTACATCTACTCGTAATTGAACCATTTCGGTACAAGGCTTCCGGTTTGGTACGCATACAAACCGAACGATTCCTAGGACAATTTTTCCTGCCGACAAAATCCGCGCTAGCGCGATCACCACAACGTTGCGCAACATCAAATGGCAAACGTAATGAAAGCGGAATGAAACTGCGCTACTCATTATATTGTGCTTAACGGACCATTTATCAGTTCGGACCAGCAACATCTGTGCAGCGCGAGGTCAAGCGACACTGTGCTAAGAGATCCAGTGAAGAAAACATTTGAATTCGCCACTGAAGTAATAACATTGCTACGAGATCTAGTGAGAAGCATTCAAATTTCTCCGTTATTAACCTAGATCTCTATTAGATCAAACAGCGCTGACGTGGGAACCAGGATAAACATTGTGCCGCGAATGAACATGGATTTAATGTTGCACTTCAAAACTCAAATATTATATAAATATATATTTAAATGTTATTTTTAATGTGATTACCAAAACATTATTTGTTCATCCTTGAAAGATTACCCCCATTTATAAATCTGAAAGTTTCAAGATGTAACTAACTTATTTAAAAATATTTTTTATTTTAATAGGAAATGTCTCAGGCATTTCTTTCTTTTTGCTGTATCGTATCGAACCGAACCGTGAATTTTGTGAACTGTTACACCACTAATGTATGATATTTTCATGATATTTGATACATGATATTTTCATTATTTTTTTATACACTTTTAAAACACTTTTTATTTTTTGTTTACATGCCTGCCGGGTATTTTAAGTTGAGGTGCTATTTGTTTTTATAGTAGACTTATTCCTATATTTACTGTTGCACTCTAAGGCCAAAAGTGAAGAATTTATGTTATTTATTACTTGATTGTTCAAGCTACCTCAAAGAAGTGCTCTGTTTGTTAACAGAGTTGTTTAATGTTAAAATAAGGTGAATTAATAAAAAATAAGGAACATCCTAGATCTGTTTTTTCGCTCTTCTTTATTTTTTAAAAATGTATTATATAAGTATCGGATCGGGACTCGGTATCGGTAGATACTCAAAATCAAATGACTCGGACTCGGAGTCGAGGGCAAAAAAACCTGATCGGGACATCCCTACTTAAAACCAAGAATTTTCGCGAGCTTACTTGAAACCAAGGGGTACCCAGAATGCACTGCGCAACCGGCAACAATGGCGAGCATATCATCCAGAGAGTCCCATACATTTAAGTATTTTCGGCTTAAATGATTGTTAAAAAAATTATGACAGTCTTGGTTTGTGCTCTACGCAGTTATGTACATATATATATTTGCAACTATGTTGTTTATTGAAACGTTTTTAATGTTTTTAAAAATCGCTAGTTTGCTACGCTGGGCTATGCTAACGTTACATTGCTGATTTGCACAATCAGTCCCACATTTCGAGATCACCCAAAATGTCCGGGATTCAGCTTTTACTTTCTACAGTCGCCATTCATTATGTGTACATTATTTGACACTGACACGTACACTCACCGGCCACTTTATTAGGTACACCTGTCCAACTGCTCCTTAACACTTAATTTCTAAGCAGCCAATCACATGGCGGCAACTCAGTGCATTTAGGCATGTAGACATGGTCAAGACAATCTCCTGCAGTTCAAACCGAGCATCAGTATGGGGAAGAAAGGTGATTTGAGTGACTTTGAACGTGGCATGATTGTTGGTGCCAGAAGGGCTGGTCTGAGTATTTCAGAAACTGCTAATCTACTGGGATTTTCACGCACAACCATCTCTAGGGTTTACAGAGAATGGTCCGAAAAAGAAAAAACATCCAGTGAGCGGCAGTTCTGTGGGCGGAAATGCCTTGTTGATGCCAGAGGTCAGAGGAGAATGGCCAGACTGGTTCGAGCTGATAGAAGGGCAACAGTGACTCAAATAACCACCCGTTACAACCAAGGTGGGCAGAAGAGCATCTCTGAACGCACAGTACGTCGAACTTTGAGGCAGATGGGCTACAGCAGCAGAAGACCACACCGGGTGCCACTCCTTTCAGCTAAGAACAGGAAACTGAGGCTACAATTTGCACAAGCTCATCGAAATTGGACAATAGAAGATTGGAAAAACGTTGCCTGGTCTGATGAGTCTCGATTTCTGCTGCGACATTCGGATGGTAGGGTCAGAATTTGGCGTCTACAACATGAAAGCATGGATCCATCCTGCCTTGTATCAACGGTTCAGGCTGGTGGTGGTGGTGTCATGGTGTGGGCAATATTTTCTTGGCACTCTTTGGGTCCCTTGGTACCAATTGAGCATCGTTGCAACGCCACAGCCTACCTGAGTATTGTTGCTGACCATGTCCATCCCTTTATGACCACAATGTACCCAACTTTTGATGGCTACTTTCAGCAGGATAATGCGCCATGTCATAAAGCTGGAATCATCTCAGACTGGTTTCTTGAACATGACAATGAGTTCGCTGTACTCAAATGGCCTCCACAGTCACCAGATCTCAATCCAATAGAGCATCTTTGGGATGTGGTGGAACGGGAGATTCGCATCATGGATGTGCAGCCGACAAATCTGCGGCAACTGTGTGATGCCATCATGTCAATATGGACCAAACTCCCTGAGGAATGCTTCCAGCACCTTGTTGAATCTATGCCACGAAGAATTGAGGCAGTTCTGAAGGCAAAAGGGGGTCCAACCCGTTACTAGCATGGGGTACCTAATAAAGTGGCCGGTGAGTGTACGTGCCAGCTTTGCAGGTGATGCATTCAGCTTCAAACGGATCCCAAACGAGACGAAAACACAGGAATATTAGCAATGCTAAAATGCACATCAACATATCACTTGTTTAGCGTGTACGTCAGGAAAAAAAATCTCCGAATGCCCCACATGAAACTTTAGTTTTCCGACCTTACCATCGTGTCGATTTATTTTGATTAATATGTGCGAGGGAGAGAGACCAATTACAGCGCTTAGTTTTGAGACGGTGAAGCCTTTCGCTTGGCTCCGAAGAGCGACCGGGGCTCCCTCTCTCTCTCTCTGCTCGTTCAGGTAAACATGCGCCCTGTCACAAGCGCAGCAGTTCATCTACATTTCTCTTCTCCCTTGATTTCTGCGATGTGTTGCAGACAATAAACACACTTGCAGACGGCATCTTGGAAGTTTGTGATAAACACCTGTCGCCCGTGGTGACACAGATAGGGTGGCCATACGTCCGGATTTTGGCCGGACAGTCCGGATTTTAAGCCCCCTGTCCAGCGTCCGGCGCAGCATCAAGCCGGACACTCATTTGTCCTCCTTTTTGGAGTTGCGGTGAAATTATTATTATTTTTTTAAATAACCTATAAAAATCCCGCATACTGAATCTAGAGCTGCGAATGCGAGACAGAACATAGCCTACTGTATGTGGCTATGTGCGCCAAACCGTGTAGCGCGTGCGCACGGCAGAGAGGGAGAGAGCGAGAGAACTTGCGTGCGAGAACTTGTTAAAATGCATAATATTATATACATAACAGACAATCAACTTATGTTCATTATGTATTTTAACAAACGCCTGCATAGGATGCCAACGGACTGGTGTTGTTACACTTTAGATCAAATCTAGTAGATCAGATCAACTAGTAGATCAAATCCCGTTTAATATTAGCCAAAAAACATTTAATTCAAATGTAAACTTAATATTTGGCCTCTTCTTTACGATAGAAACTCAGAGCAAGAACTTTATTTTGAAATTGCGATGAACAACTGTTACGTTCCCCTAATCGTCTAGGGGTCGGAAGGGGAGGTAACAAAGAAAGAAAGAAATTAACGGCGAGAGCACACTTCAATCCTCTACCCCAGAGTGAAGACAACACCAGAATATTTATATATAAAAGAAAGTATTTTTATTTACAAGATACCAAAAGAAAAGGACAGAACAGACAAATATAACAAACAAAACAGCCCACTAACTAATTTTGGGAGGAGTCCTAACTAACCTAAGAAAGGTTCAACAAAAAGAAATAAACAACACAAACTTCCCTCAACTCCCTGGCTATACAAAAAACAGGAAAAAACAGTATTAAAAGAAAAAGGCACTCACCCCCTACAGCTAGGGATGGCTGATGCGAAACAGTCGTTCCGAAGCTTTGCGAGATCCCGAAGCGCAGATGTTTCGAAACACTGATTCGAAGCGTGATTCAAAACACCCATGTCACGTGACTATGGCCAAACGAAGCCTCGAAGTGTTTCACTAAGTGTTTCATCAGGTGTGATCCGCCGAATCAGCGTTTGATTGACACGGTCGGAAACAGACCAAAGAAGAGTTTGATTTTAAGATAGCGGATTTTTGGTGATATAGTGACATTTATAGTGCGATTTGTTTAGTTAGGCTATATTTAGGTTTACATTTAAATTTACACAACACATTGACTGATAGGCTAGAGACAGAGTATACATATAGTGACACATTAATAGATACATAGATATAAATATATATAGACAGCTAGATTAATAGATATATAGATAGATACATATATAGATAGATTAAAGATAGGCTACATATATAAATACATAGATTATAGATACATATCTAAATACATAGATTATAGATACATATTATATATACATATCTAAATACATAGATAGATTGTAGATACATATATCTAATTACATAGATAGATTAGATATACATATCTAGATAGATTTGGATAGATAGATAAAATGGAGGCTCCCCAGAAAAGTACATCTGTGGTGTGGGAGCATTTCCATTTAGAAACCCCAAATAAAGTGAGATGTGTGTATTGTGATCGGCAGCTCGCCTACTGCAACAATACATCATCCATAAAACACAGGACAGTTTATGTGAACTTTGGTATAATCACCCCCTTTGTCTATAAAACAGCTGGCACACTAAAGCAAAATATATAACTTTTTTGTTGAAGAATCTAACAAGCCTAACACTTTTGCACAGTATGTAGTCAACGTTACATGGTTTTAGATATAGTGTCCCTAACTATTTTCTTGACAGACACAGGGTACTAGGAATTAGTCCAGCTCTCCTGACAAGTTGTGAACCCAGATGATACACAATGCTACAGCTGATCCCACAGTGGAAGTGAAAAAATACCTCAACGATGCGTTTTTGCCCAGAACTCATGATCCCCTAACTTACTGGAAAGAGAGAGCAGTAATCTTTCCTCATTTGTATGTCCTAGCTAAAAAATATATTTGCATGCCAGCAATAAGTGTCCCTTGTGAGAGGATTTTTTCAAAGGCTGGAGAAATTATCTTTAATAAAAGAAGTAGGCTAAGTCCTTCCACAGCAGAGAAATTAATATTTTTGAAAAAAATCTATAAGAAAGTGAGACATTGTGGCTTGATTTCTTTTATTAATATTCATTTTTAATGACCAAAATAACATTATGCACTGTGAGGACCCTACGGGTTACAAGATTCACATATTAGAAAAATACAATAATAAAAAACAAAACATTTTTTTAATGGCTCGTTGTCAAGGTTGTTTCAGATCAACACCTGCAAGTGACCACTAGGTGTCACCGTGGAGACGGGTGTCGGATTGATTCGAAGCTTCAAAGATATGGCACATATGCTTCAACTGTTTCATTGCTTCACGAAGCCTCGATCTGCCCACCACTACCTACAGCTTCCCTCACAACAGTAACTACTAAACAGGTTATCAAAACCACAATACCTTCAGCTTAATTTTTAGTTGTAGTGAGAACAAGATCACTGAACACCAGCCACTGCTAAGCTCAGTTAGCCACCGCTAACTCACAGTTACTGTCTCTGACTGTCAGCAAGTAAACATGTATCAGAACAGCATTCAATCTGGAGCAGGGGAGAAATGCGTCTCCCTCTGCAAACACTGGACTGCACCCTTATACTCTCCATCTCAGGCACGCTCACCAACGAGTTACAGGTGCCGATGATTAGGCCTAAGAGTGAGTAGAGAGAGAAAAAGAGAGAGACAGCAAGCAAACAAAAACACAGGGCACACAACCACGCCCACTTTCAGGAATAAAATAATTCAAAGAAGATCAGGAGCAAATAATCATCATAATAATAATAATAATAATAAATAAAAATGAATACGTCCTTGGACGTAACACTAAATAAATTAATACGTCCTTGGACGTAACAACAACAGTTTGCATATTTAGAAACTAATAAATTATTTACCTTACAAATCTGATGAAATGGAGCACATTGCTTTCCTAGATAAATGTTATAAGGAAGCTCAAACAAAAGAGATTGAGACACTCCCAGGGTTGCCAACTCTCACGCATCTGGCGTGACACTCACGCTTTCAGTATCAATCTCACGCTCTCACGCACACGCAAGAAATGTCACGCCAAAATCAAATTTTCTCCCCTCTCAATCCGTTAATTTTTTGTTGATGATTAGACTAGACCGCAGTTATTAACAGGTAACATCTGCCTACAACGTTCTCACTGCACAGTATTCTCTGATCGTTGATTCGCTGAAAACCTTGCGCCTGATACGTCAGTTGCGTGTGAAAAGTTCGAGAGAGAGTTGGAGTTCAGAGCATAGGTTCGAAGTCGGAGCCCACTGATGCACGTTTGAAAGTTCGGATGACAATCAAGGTAATCAGATAACAAAATGGTGTGCCTTGTCAATACAAATGTAGCCTTCCCTAATCAGTCTGTGTGCCGAGAGTAGGCAACAGACTTCAACTAAATAGTTGCAAACATTGTCTGACGTGCACTTGATGGCTGACCCTGAATGATGGGAAGTTCGGATCATTTTACTGACTCGCTTGTTCGATCTCGGTCATTAAAATGAACAAATAATTTTTCGAGTCATTTCGTTAATTTAAGGGGCTTTAAATTATATATTTTTAACAGGCAAATTTCCCAAACACATCCACCTACGCAGGCTTTATCATAATCTGAATTAAGAAATCATTATAATGCAGTCAAAAATAATTGACAGAGAACATTTACTTTACCTTCCGATTCTTTCGTTCATTTGTCACATGACAGACGCTTGAACGAACCCTGCTTCAGATACGAGCTCCTGCAGAGGTAGTGAAGCAGGCCAAACTGCCACTGCATACAACAGGCCTCATTTGTGAAACTTGTGTGTTGTTGGTTTCTGGGGAGGTGGAGTAACTATTATGTGTCCCATTTGTTTTGAGACTTCTTATTGTTTTGATGTTGTTGTTGTACATATTTGTTATTTAATCACCTCTATCTTAATTTTTTATAGTATCATCAATAAATTAATTGTACATTTAAAGAAAACGTTTCCATTCTATTCGTTTTTTTTTTTTTTTTTTTTTTTGCATAAATCAGGGTTTATACTAAGTAAACAAGGACTGACATTTTTAAAATTAGGGTTAGGGTTACCAAAAATGTTCTTTGCGCTCGCGCATTGAAATTTTACAGAGTCTCACTCCAGCCAAAGTCCCAAAGTTGGCAACCCTGCACTCCACGCATGTAAATAATGACAGCAGGGTTCGAAGTGCTTGAAGTACTTGAATTTGACTTTTTGAAATTTAAGTCCTGGAAAACCCTTGAAAACAGCCATATTTTTGAAGAGGTACTTGAAAAGTGCTTGAATTATTAAAAATAAGGTCGGATGCACCGATACCGAGCTCATGTACTCGTAAAAATGCTCCGATGGGGTCCAAGCGTGTGTATAGAAACACTGCTCGAGCACATCCCTTTAAACGGACATCAATGGCAAAGAAAATAAAACGAGGCATGTAGCTTATTATTAACGTTAATTATTTATATTGAATTCTCACATGAGTAATTAAAGAGGGGGAAGTTGAGTCATTTAATGAAGTGCATTTAAAAATGTATACATTTTTAATAAAATGAATATGCTTTGGACATCAGAATTGACACGCCACGTCATTGACCCTCTTATTTTGTTACTGACTGCTTACCTTTAATAATGTTTTAAATTCACATTAATTAGGCTGGTAGTTTTTGTTGTAGCCTAGTATCAAAATTGGATTAAATAATTGGTATTTCACTGGTATGTAAACATGACCCAACCCTCAGCCCTTCTGGAGCTGCTCTAGTCTAAATATGTGCTGTGCTATTAAATGAAAGCTAAAATATGATAGAGCAATAGAATGTACTGTAACAGAAGCTCATACAATGCATTTTAGCAGGCTTAATTAAGCATGAAAATAATTGAAAGAAATATATATTTGATGAACAAATTAAGCCGACTAATATGACTTATATTCTTTTGGTTTATCTACTAATACATTTTAAAAATTACAAATGCAGAGAAAATTCAGGGATCGGTTACGTTACGGTATCGGACTCGTTCTGCAAAAAGTTGTATTGGTGCATCCCTAATTTAAAATATTTAGTTTTTTTTTTTTTGTTTGTTGAAAAAATACAATTGTTTCACGCTAAATCAACGCTGCAGCCCATCTGAGATAGAGATATTTCTCATGGCTATGAGCATGATATTAAGTATATGAATGGTTATGGGGATTTCCCATGCCTGACAGCGCTGGTCACTCTATGAAGTGAAACATCAGATACCATATATATGTAATTTGAGTAAAAAAATTAAAGAAATAGAAATAATAATAATAAAGATATTGTTTGATAAGTGCTGATTGAAGTCCTTGAAATCCAAAAAAGTAGTGCTTGAAAAGTCCTTGAAAGTCCTGGAATTTAATTTGACTGAGTCTGTACGAACCCTGTAACAGTTCATATGGAGCACTGTGAACGGAGCCCTAACCTACAAGCATGCAAATAATTCAAGCGCATATATATTAAACCCACAGGGCATATATTTATTTAATTTAATTGCAGTCTTTGTGAATTCTCAAAAGTGTTATATATGATGTAGTATGTTTTTGTAAGTGGTTTTAATACACCGTGCAGCCTTACAAACCGGTCTAATAATGCTGTTTATGGATTATCATCCGTGTAATGTGCCATTTATAGTATTTTGCCGATTACTCGACAGTGGTAATTTGCAAGCAAGGATTATTTTTTCAATCGAGTACTCTAATTTAATCGAGAAATCGTGACAGCCCTAGTTGAGTGTTTGGGGTGGTTCTTATATCTGGATCAGGTGTGGAAGAGAACCAATCGCAGCCTCCAGCAAATACTAAACACTAAGGCCATGTTTACACAAGAACGATTCCGGGTGAAAACGTAAAAATATTTTATCGGATGTGCCTTTCGTTTACATGGCGACTGCGTTTTTGGGGCTTAAAAACGCAAAAAAATTAAACCACCCTCCAGAGTGGAAATCTTAAAAACGCTCCACCTGGTTCCTGTGTAAAGGGTAAAAACGTAAATCTGCTCTCGTCGCGTATTGATTTCTTACAGGAAAATAACAACCAACATTTCAGATTATTTCCATACGTCGGACCTTCAAGTTGCCCTAGCAGCTCTGATAAACATACAAGAGTCTTTTCAGCAGTTGTACAAAATATTCTCAGATATTGGTGTTGTTGTGTGGCAGTGCTTCACATTGCCACCTAGCCGCCTGGAGTGCATGATACATCGAATTTCACACACTTTTGCGTCACCATATGCACGCAGATTTCCCCCTCATAACGCTCGTCTAAACGCAGAATAAAAAGTGATAACGCAACGCCACTTTTGCGTTTTCTCTTCTGATCGTTTTCGTGTAAACATAGCCTAAATTCACATGATGTTTTATTAACAAAGTTCAGGAGGAGCATGTTCAGATAATTAAGCTAATCACTAAGTCTTCCCTCCAGACAGCACTCCAAATATGCATAATATTTACTCTAATTTTTTGTTGGTGTGAAACAAAAAAAAAGTTCTGGTTCTCAGGAGGATATAACAATACATCTAAAACTAGATACTAGTAGACTCTGTAGTAAACTAGATTTGTGCTAAATTAATAATGAACTTTATTTATTTGTTTCTCATTTGTCCTTCTTTAATTGAATTTTGGGAATTTAATGTTGATTTCAGACCTGGAAGTGAATGAAGAAAAACACCAGCATTTCACAAATGAAGATGGAAAATTTACATATAAAAATGAAGACAAAAAACATCTGTTTCAAAAACCTCATCATTTCAAAAAAGAAGATGAAAATGCAGTCGTTTCAAAGACTGAAGAAATTTTCACACAAAAACAAGCTGGAAAATCTGGAGTCAAAGGATTTTTCACCTGCTCAGAGTGTGGAATGTTTTACATGCATAAAACAGACCTTAAGAAACACATGAAATCTCACACTGGAGAAAATCTGTTCACATGCACTCAGTGTGGAAAGACTTTCTTACACAAATCAGACCTTAACAGACACATGAGAATTCACACTGGAGAAAGACCGTTCACATGTTCTCAGTGTGCAAAAACTTTCAGTTGCAAAAGAGTTCTCAAAAATCATCTGCGCTCTCACTCTGGAGTGAGATCGTTCAGCTGTGATCAGTGTGATAAAACATTTGTTGTGGAATCAATCTTAAGGAGACACCTTAAAATTCATGCTGCTGTGAAGCCTCACGTTTGTTCTTTTTGTGGAAAGAGTTTTTCACTACTGAAGTATTTAAAAGTGCATGAGCGTATTCATACTGGGGTGAGACCTTATGTGTGCTTTGAATGTGGGAAGAGCTTTGCTACAACAACACATTTAAAATTACACCAGAGAATTCATACTGGAGAGAGACCGTACAAGTGCTCAAACTGTGGAAAAAGTTTTGCTCGGTCAGGAGACATGAAAGATCATGAGAGAGTTCATACTGGAGAGAAGCCATACCAGTGCTCTTCATGTGGGAAGAGATTCACCCGATCATCTCATCAACGGACTCATGAGAAAAAGCATTGCCCAAAGTTGTCTAAGTGAGCCCAAACCTTTTGCTTTTCTGTTTTATCTTGGGATGCCTATGAGCTGACGTAGTTTGGAACCAAACTCTTATGAAGACTTCAGATGCCCCAATACCTGTGAAGATATTACGCCAACTCCGAATCAACATGTACCAATGTTACATTTTTCTATATATCCCAATAATTTGTTAACAACCATGTATTTATTAGTTCAGGGAGCTCATTGTTTCTGCCTTAAATTAATACATTGTTAGCTAGCTGTATGATTTGTATGTACATGTTTAAAATGCATAACTTGGACACAGTAACCTCTCATAACACACCACTCTAAATTGTAATATAGACATGCATTTTCAGTAAAGCTGTTTTGAAACGATATGTATTGTGAAAAGCCATATACAAATAAATTGGAATTGTGCAAAATTCACATTCACACGGTTACACCCATGATTTACAAATATTGCACTTAAAAATTATTTGACATTCAGGTTGTTTCAACAGTGATTAGTTTTTTTTTGGTTTAAATCTGGTGACAGTTTGGTCAAGCATTGCCCTTCTCTTTTTAGAACCGCTGTAATACAACCATATTATACGAATATTACTGTTTTTGCAGTGTGTAATTTAGCTGTCTGTGAATGTAAACGATCTGCAAAGTTGTGAAGATGAAAGTGCACGATAAATTAAGTTATTGTCTCTCAAAAGAAAGAATCGAGACTGAACCGCGTAAACGAGTCGTCAGAAATTCGAATTCCACTTCGTTACGGCTACCCGTCACTGGGTAATACATTTGCACAATGGCTGCCTATGGTCTTCATTGGCTGCCCGATAACAACATCTACTTTGACCCACCCTCAAATGCTGTAGCTGGTTGTGTTGTGTACATGTTGAGAAGAAGCTGGCTGTGTTCGAAACCACATACTTCCCGTAGGGAAGAGGTAGTAGAGAAAAAGCAGTAGGCGTGAGAATAAGTGTGTATGAATCCTTAGTATTCCTAAAAGAGTAGGCAAGAATTACCTGGGTGACGTGAGAATTCTCGTGAGATTCGGTCATGCGTATACTAATAGTACGTTCGGATACGCCTACTTACCTACTTGTGGTCGACCGATATATTGCCGAGGCCGATATATCGGCCGATATTTGGAATTTTTTAGATATCGGCATTGGCCGATAAATATTTCTGTTTGGCCGATATATTTCAAAACAGTTAGTGACAGTGCATTAGCGCTTTTTTCCACTGGCGCGAGCAGAGGGAGCATGAATGAACTGAATATGCTCGCTCTGCTCCGTCCAGCACTGTAAGACAAGCCACTCAGAAGTGAAGCAGACATCTGACAGACACAGTAAATGACCAATCAGCATTCGCTTTCTAACTTGACGCTACATTGTGTTACACACAGAAACACTCCGGCGTGCAGCGAAGTCTATTCAAACAGTACTGTGATATGTCAGATCCGCAGCCCAGCGGTAGCTCCAGTGGGGGTCACAGATGTGACAAATGAATTCAAACAAAACTGAAAACATTTAACCTCACAGTCAAAAATTCTGTGACTGGCTGTTCCTCAGATGCGCGCGCGCTGTTCTCGATTACGTTTATTTACTAGACGCTGTTTTCCCACGGAATGAAAAGATGGGTCGCGTGCACTACGGATCAGTGATCGCGTGAGGTGGATGAGAAGAGAACACTGTATGGTAAGTAATAATACGTTTGAGAAAAAAAATATTCCTTAATCTGAATTAAGTTATTCACTATCTCTGTCTGCTGTATTTAATTATCCATGATTGACGTAATATTGTGTGTAGTATACCTTTTCATATGTTCCGGTCGGATTTGATGCTAATTGAGCATGCAAATACATGTGACGGCTTTCAAAAAAACAAACAAGCAAAACTAAACAGCCATAAATCATTATTATTTAAATATACTTAAAGTAAACAACCTGTTTAAACTTAATAGTGTAAATAAATGTATATTTATGAGATGTATATTTAACGATGTATGTACATAAAATGTATGGAATTGCACATTCTATTCATATTTATGAATATTGTTTAGATTGGTTAATTAATGATAAATGTTATTTGTAACCTGCAGTAAGCAGCAGTAATTATTTATGTGATGAAAAATCTAATTACACATAACAGTTTAATCTAATGTTTTTGTGTGTGTTTTCATTCTGCTAGATGGCTGGACAGAAAACAAATCCCCTGTGGGAATACTTTACAGAGACAACACCAGGGAATGCAAAGTGCAATATTTGCAGTGACGTGGTGAAAATGGGAGCTGCAACAGGGAAGAAAAAAAATACCACAAACATGTGGAGTCACCTAAAGTCTCGCCATGCATCTGTGCATGAAGAAGCACAGAAGAAAAGAGATGATGCTTCAAGCTCTGCCTCAGTGAGCAAAGTCCAGACAACACTCACACACATTTTTGACACGCAAAGAAAATGGCAAAACTCTGATCTTAGGTCAAAAGTTATTGACACATTAATAACAGAGATGATTGCCACTGACAATCAGCCTTTTACAGTAGTTTCAGATGTTGGCTTTAAACGGTTGTTGGCTGTGGCTGAGCCAAGGTACACCCTAAAAAGTGAAAAATACTACCGCACAGACATGCTTGACAGTGTGCACAAAAAAGCAACAGATAAGATCAAAACTTTGATTGCACCTGAGAATGCTGGATCCCATTTAGCTTTCACCACAGACTGTTGGTCTGGAGAAGCTGAATCGCTGATGAGCCTCACCTGCCATTTTATTGACAAGAATTGGGAAAGGAGACAAGTTATCTTGAATGTAAAGGCCATGTTTGGCTCTCATACTGGAGATTATATCAGTCAGATGTTCCTTGACCTGCTTGACCAGTGGAATGTTTCAAAGGATAGAGTTGTGCTTGTGTTCAGAGATGGTGGTGCAAATGTTGTAAAAGGCATGCGACTGACTTGTAGAAATGCCAGACTTTAGCTCCTGTGCTCATACGCTGCAGCTTGTCGTGAATGATGGCATCAGTAGCCAGAGAGTAGCTGGGGATATAATTGCAAGGTTGAGGACATGTGGAACCCACTTTAATCACTCTGTGTTAGCAAAACAACGTCTGAGGGCCATACAAGAAGAGCTTGGCATTCCAAAGAATGGCATCATTCAAGCTGTGCCTACCTGCTGGAACTCCACTCTGCACATGTTGCAAAGGATGTTGGAGCAGAAGCGTGCTTTGAGTGTTTATGGAGGGGAACATGGGAAAATTTCATGCCCAACTGCAGATCAATGGGACATCATTTCAAATCTGGTAGACACTGAGCCCCATTGAGGAAGTCACTCTTGAAATGAGCAAAGCAGAAGCATCTTCCTCTTGCATTATTCCCAGTATTGCTGTGCTGAAGATGCTTCTTCAAGTAGAAGGTCCCACAACACGAGGAATCCAAACACTGAGGCAGACAATGGTGCAGAGCTTGGAAAGAAGGTTTTCCAAAATAGAAGATAACAAATGTTTGGTGTTGGCAACACTGCTGGATCCGCGTTATAAAGGCCATATGTTTACAGCTGCAGAAACACTGGATAAAGCCAAAAAGTGGATAGTGGAGGAACATGCTACTGCCTCAGCACAGCCAGAAGTCACTGCCACACAGGAAGAAGGCCAAGGACCAACAAGTCCTCCTAAACAATCAAGGAGAGAGGCAGAAGAACCCACTGGTATTGTTGATCAAATTTATGCCAACATCCTTGGAGCTCAAACACCTCTGGAAATGAGAGTGAACATCACAGAGGAACTGAATCTTTACCTCAGGGAGCCACTTATTGACCGAAAGAGTGGTCAATCACTGGAATGGTGGAAACAGAATGAGTCACGACTGAGTCTCCTTGCACCATTGGCAAGGAAATACAGTATCTCTGTCCTCCGCCATCAACTGTTCCAAGTGAGAGAGTATTTAGTGAGGTTGGGGAAATTTATCAGAAGAAGAGGAACAGGCTCACTGGAGTAAATGCAGAGAAACTTTGTTTCCTGCACTACAACTTGCCACTGTTAAACTGGAACTACTAACTAAAGGGACTGGTGGTAATGCTGTGAGCACTTTAGTCTTAACATTTTCTGTTTGTAAAAATAGTTGAGTGTGTGTAAACCAAATAAGTGCACTTTGTAAAAAACACAAGACTGCTTTCAATTGCACTAAAAAAACTTTATTTTAACAAGTGTTACAGTACCCCATTGCATTTGTTTAAGTTTTTCAACATTTTATTTCTGCAAATGTTTAAGCAGACAAGAAGCTGCACTAAAACTTTATTTATTGAAGTGTTACCTTACCTCATTTGTTTACATTTTAATTACTTAATTAGTAAATAATATTTTTGCAATTAAAAATATGTACAATAAATGTTCATTTAGTTTCACCAATATTCTTTCTCTCATTTACTGTTTTCACATGTATTGTATCGGCCTCATATCGGCCAGATTGATTTCTCAATATCGGCATCTGCCATTAAAAAACCCATATCGGTCGACCACTACATTTTATCATAAACTCATCTATATATTTAGCCAGTTCGGATCAATATGAATGCAACGGTACCACAAACGATATAGGAAGATTATAAGAATAGAGGGTTACATTTAAAATGCATAATATATGTACTTGTAGTTCGTCTAGAACGATAATAATAATACAGATACCCCAACATGGTATGGGCAACAGACACACATAAAAATTGTGTGAATTTGCACACATGTTGAATTGCGCCTCTGCTAGGGCATGCTGCTGCTTGGCCAGTTCCAGCTTGGCTCTCTTCAGCTCCAGAGACTCATTTGCTTCGGTCAACTGGCGCTGAATGTCCTGCAACACGACCAACTTCTCATTTTCAATGTTCACCAACTCTTCGCTACACCAACATTGTGAGATTGTGGAGTGACGTTGTGATGTCGTGTAGCGAAGTCCTGGCGAAGATGTGTGTACGGAAGGTGGGTTGCACCGAACTGGTCCCCGCACCTGTCCCCGCCCGGTCTCTACGGACAGGAGAACCTTTCACCTTAACCTGGCTTGAAAAATCATGCCATTTTTTCCTGACGTCCTGCCAGGACTCTTCACTGGACTCAGACAGAGAGAAGGGAGATAAGTATACTTCACAACTTTGTCAAGGGATTATAGGCTGGTCGCCCGTACACTCTGCGACATCCCACACTTGTGTATACACTTCAACACACTCAGTTCCTACGTCAGTAACACACGGAGGGCCCACACAGATCACCCTTCTCCCCTGCTTCTCCTGAATTGTGTTGTTGGAATTTCCCCCACCGAGATGATTCTCGACAGAAATCACCGTCAATCGACGCAATACACGATCATCCGGTCTCGCAAAGCACTTAAGAACACTTTACACACTCTTAAAAAGTCCTTATTTCTCACTATCTCACTATATCACTGACTTTTTGTCACCTTTAACTCAGCACAGCGTCCGCATGAACAGCTTCCACGACCACGTTGGGAAAGCGCGCTGCTCACACACAGTTCTCGCGACACTTTCAGGAGTGACGTTTCTTAAAGGGCCAGCGGAACTTTACGTCCATAACTGAGAAAAGCACTAGAACACTTCACATATGCAGTTCACTTACAGGACTCTGTTAAACAGTTCAGTTACTAACTTTAGTGACTTTTGACCCGGTTACACTCTCCCCTGCTGATAGTCGACGTCCCCGGTGACTACCAACCCTGAACATCTTAATCCTCTCGCCCTCTTGGCCACTCTCCTGTGCCGTGAAGGACCATCCCGCTGGCATCTGGGCGAGCCTCTCAAGATTAACAGCCATTGCATTACACGCTGACTTGGGCAAACGGTTCAGATTCCTATGCACTCCTGCAGTTTTCCTTTGTGTTCTACGCACGGCAGGACAAGGCACTTCTGGACTAACACACTCCTTCCCCTCCTCTCTAGGTGCAGGCACTGATCTCATCTCAGGACTCCCAGCAGGTAAGTGAACACTTCCTGTTTCTAGTTCCCGAGATACTGGCATCACTCCTCGGGTGTCATCAGTGTCCTCGCTGCACTCTGGTTTCGTACGATAACTCCTATCAGATTCCACTATTTGATCCATGGAAGAGTCTCCACATCCCGGAACTGGCTGTCTTTGATGCTCAGATGCTGGTGCTACTGTCCGTTTCTCCTTAGGACGCAGAACTTCCTCCTCTAGAACACACTCCGCCTCCAATGAGGTCATCTCTGATTCAGACTCTGAGGTAGGTACTTCTTCCACAGACTTTCTCCGACGCCTTGACATGGTCTCTGGGACTGGATTATTACAAAGTCTTAGGTTGGATCTGTGCACCCTTTTCACTGTACCTCCTTCAACAGGTTCCACGGTGTAGGTCGTTCCTTGGACCTCTACTACCTGGTACATCGTTGAAGACCACGAGTCCTGAATCTTGTTTCTTCCTTGTGGTCGGTGTCGTAAGTACACATGCTGTCCAATCTCCACCGTCGGACAAAACACCTTCTCCTCATGCCTCGCTACCCGCTCCGCAGCCTTCCTTTCTGCATATTCCTTCGCTCGAATATGGGCATCTCGCAGACGTTCCTGGTGTACTCTTAACCAGTCAGGTTTGTCATCCGTTTCAGCCTCCTGGCCCAGCAGAGCGTCAACCGGCAGATGTGGCTGGATCCCGAACAACAGATAATACGGTGAGTACCCTGTGAATGAGTGTGGCGTCACATTATAGGCGTAGACGAGCTCTGATAAGTGTTCAGGCCATTTCCGCTTCCTTTCAGGTGGGAGGGACTTCAAGAGGTCATGCAGGGTTCTGTTGAACCTCTCACACTGAGGATTGCCCTGTGGGTGATGCGGTGTCGTGCGCGTTTTCTTGACTCCATACAATTTGCAAAGCTCTGCAATCACAGCACTTTCGAAATTTCGGCCCTGGTCCGAGTGCAAGCGTTGGGGCACTCCATACTTCAGGAACCATTCTCGGAGGAGGATCCTGGCAGTAGTCTCCGCCTTCTGATCACGAGTGGGAAAGGCTTGACCAAACATCGTGAACACATCCGTTACCACTAGAACATTCTCTCGCCCATCACTGGCTGGTTCAAGGACTGTAAAGTCTACTGCTACGACCTCCAACGGACGTGTGGTCAAGAAGGAGGCCCAAGGTGCTTTGACTTTTGGCTGGGGCATCTTCGCCAACACGCAGTGCTGACATCGCTTAATCCACTTTTCCACATCCTCGTACATTTCTCCCCAGAAACATCTCTGTCTCAACAGACCTAGGGTTCTCTCGATACCCTGGTGACCCATTTGATCATGGACATTCTTCAAAACTTGATCCGTCAAACAGGTAGGTAACAACAACTGATGACACTCTCCAGTGTGGACATCATTGATCACACGGTACAACAGACCATCCCTTTCCTTCATCTTCGGCCACTGTTTCAGCAGGGATCGCACGGCTCTGGACAAGCCTATCCTCTCTTGCTTGGTCGGTTTCCTTTTCCTGTTCCAAAACTTCCTGAACACACTGAGTGTTGGATCAGACTCCTGGAACTGACAGAGTTCCGACTTTGTATACCCGGGCAGAGTGGGGGTATTCTCTCACTCGCTAAACTCTTTTCCAGCCAAGGTTGCCCGTAACTGCCTGACTCTACTGCGCTCAACTCCTGCTGCCAACAGGTCTGGTCCCAGAGCTGTTCCTGTCCTAAGCAAGTTGCAGATCGCCATACAGCCATCATACTCGGCGTCTTCGCTCGCAGAGTCCGGTTCATCCGTTCCTGGCTTCCTCGAAAGAGCATCGGCAGCCGTGTTACACCTCCCGGGGCGATACTTGACTTCGAAGTCAAACGCAGCGAGTTGAGCGACCCAGCGCTGTTCAATGGCTCCCAATCTGGCGGTACTGAGGTGGCAGAGGGGATTGTTATCTGTTATTATAGTGAATCTGGACCCCAGTAGATAACTTCGGAACTTCTCCGTGACCGCCCACTTCAGCGCTAACAGTTCCAGCTTCATGCTGCTGTAGTTTTTATCATTTCTCTCAGCCCCTCTCAGCCTTCTACTGGCATAAGCAATCACAGTCTTCTTGCCATTTTGATGCTGGTACAAGACTGCTCCTAATCCCAGGTTACTCGCATCAGTCTCAATCACGAAGGGCAGGGCGAAATCAGCATACCCCAGCGTGGGTGCCCTGGTCAGTTGGTCTTTGAGGTGTTCAAACGCCGTTTGGCACTGAAAGGTCCAAAGACCCTGATACAACTGAGCTGCCTTGACGTGGCTTGCCTCCTTAAGGCACAAATTTACTACATCGTGCAACGGCCCGGCTATCTGGGAGAAACCTTCAATGAATCTCCTGTAATAGCTACAAAACCCCAGGAAGGATCTGAGTTCTTTCAGATTGCCGGGGGTTGGCCACTCCCGTACGGCACTTATCTTTCCAGGGTCTGTACTCACACCTTGGGCTGACACTTGATGGCCCAGGAATCTCACTTCCGGCTGCAGGAAATGGCACTTCTCTATCTTAACCTTCAGCCCAGTTTCCTTCAACCTCCTGAACACAGCCTCCAGTCGCACAAGATGTTCCTGAAAGGTGGAGGAGTACACCAACAAGTCATCCAAGTAGATCAACACCATTTGGAACACAAGGTCACTCATTATGGCCTGCATGAGTCGCTGGAACGTGGCGGGCGCATTACATAGCCCGAACGGCATCCGATGGTATTCATAGAGGCCAAACGGCGTCGTGAAGGCCGTCTTGTGTCTGTCCTTCTCATGGACCGCAACTTGATGGTAACCGCTAGCAAGGTCTATTGTCGAGAACACCTGCGCTCCGCCCAACGCATCTAAGCTCTCATCGATGTGTGGCAAGGGAAAAGCATCACGGCGGGTCTTGGAGTTCAGTTTCCTATAATCCACACACAGTCTCAGACTTCCATCTGTCTTGCGCACCAGAACGATGGGTGAAGCATAGGAGCTCGAGCTTCCCTGGATAACTCCCTTCCGGAGCAGACCCGAGATATGCTCTTTGACCTCTTCGAACTGGGTCGGCGGTATCCTGCGATATGGCTGCGCTACGGGAACCTCATCTGTCAAGTGGATCTCATGCTTCACTCGGTCGGTATAGCCCAGGTCTTCATCACGAACTGCAAACACATCTGAATACTTCAAGAGCAGCCCTCCAAGCTTCGCTTGCTGTTCCGGCGTACCTCCTATGTGCAGTCTACTCAATAGATTACTCAGGTCAGCACCAGACTCCAGTCTGTCCTTTTCCTCAACTCTCACTTCTTCGCACTCAGCAGAGATACGCTGGAACCTCACTTGGCTAACTTCATTCTCAACGCGCTGACAGGGGGTAAGTACCCCGAGCGGAACTTTAGGCGACAGCCAGACATCTTCTTGGGAGAAGTTGACCACTTGAACTGGGAACACTTGACTTCTGGACGACACTAGGGTGGGCATGGGGATCAATCCGCCTGGTAATGGGGTGCTTCCTGGTTCCAGCAATCGCCAAGCATTGGCGTCCGAATCTCTCTTATTTACTCTGGCATACACAACGGCCACAGAGGATGCTGGGATATGGGCCTTGCCTTTGCCCCGACAACTAACCCGGGCTGTCAACATTGTCTTCCCCCGTTCCTCTTCCTGTACACGGGTGAAAGCTTCTCGCCACACAGAGTCCAATTTCCCTCCTAAGCTGGTGTCAAACTCAGTCAGTGCTGACTCTCTGCATCTCTGGGTGATATTCATGCCTAGGATACCGGGTGGAGTTGGGTCCGGCTCTGCAGCATCCACATCCCTGACTATCAGGAAACCACACTCCGGGATAGTTAGTCCCATCGCTTGGATGTCCAGTTCAACATATCCCAGGTAAGGCAGGGGTAACTTGTTTGCTGCAGTTATTCTTAACCACTTGGAGGTGCAATGAAGGTCCCCGTCTTCTCCATGTAGGTTTTCCCTGAAGAAACTTTCTGTTAAGGTACTCGCATTACTTCTGGTCTTCCTCTCATTGCTCGGCTCACTGCAACAGAGGGACCCCGTTTCCCTGACCCGCAGAACTTGTGGTGGGAGTGGGCTGGCCTTTGAAACTACGAGGCACAGGACACTGTCTGGCTATATGTCCCACCCCTTCACACCTCAGACAGACGGGTTGGCCATCAGCTGTGTACTTGGGTTTGACTTTGGGGCTACCCATCTGGTTACTACTCGAACTAGCCTTTTGAGCGGTAAGTTCACGAACCGCATTAGTGAGTTCTCCGATGGTTTTGCCCTGCTGCGTGATCACCTTCACGATCTCTTGGAGAGCCACAACAATGTCACTTTGTGCGGTACTGACCGAATCCGAAGGCTCTGACGTCCCCTCCGAGCACGTGCTCACCATGTGCCGACTCCTGGCCACATTAGCTCCACGGGGTCTGTCCTCCATAACCCACATCAGGGCCTCTTCACGGACGTCAAACAGGGTAGACTGAGGTTTTTCTCTGACCAGCTTGCACAGCTCCCTTCGCAGAGTCGCATCTCTTATGCCTTCAATGAACTGGTCTCTTAGTGCAAGCTGGGGGTCAGACACAGCGCTATGGGACTGCTGGAGAACAAAGTTTAGCAGTTGGGAGAGAGCATGGGAAAAGTCACGGAGGTCTTCCCCCTCTAACTGTCTACGTGCGTAGAAAGCATGCAACAACTGTGGAGTAGTACGTTTCTCCCTAAACGCCCCCCTCAAGTATGAAAACAGATCCCTGGGTTGTCTGCTCTCCCCCCCCCCCCCATACACAGTTTGACCTCGTCTAAAGCTGAACCTCTTAAATGGGACAGTATGAAATCTAATTGGTCATCAGAATTCAACCCTCTTACTCGAATTACACGTTCAACCTCATCAATTAACTCATCTACAGATTGACCATCTTTAACAGGATCGCCACTAAAGGGCACAATTTGACGTTCCCTTGGAATGTAGACATATGACCTAGTAGCATTGTTCATATTAGACAGAGCAGACATTACTTGGTCGTGACTTCGACCTAACTCCAGAATCTGTGACTGAAGTTCGGCCACAGGATTACCCACATCGTCCTGACCTGCCGCACCAGCATCGTCCATATCACGGCTGGCTCCAGCCTGAGCAGCTGGCACATCGTCGTCCCGGTCCATGGCCTTGCAATGTCTCTATCTCGAATGGCACAAAGAGATAAAACAGTCACAGTCACTGCAGTTAACCCTGAGGCTCTTCGCTGCGGCTGCCTTTGCCAACAACCTCCGTGTTGAAGCGAACACCCTCTTGCGCTCCAGGAAGCTGGTCCTTAGCTCCCCTCACAGGCCCTCCAGGCACGTCACACTTCACGCTGTTGACCTCCTGGGCACCGGCTACTCGACACCTCTTCACCACTACTGTTGTCTATGTTTCTCCTACTCTACCTGTCTGTCACCCTGAAATTAGCAATGGAGCCCCACTCCTGGTACCAAAATTAGTCTGTGGCCCGGTGTGCAAGATAGTGACGACACCGGACACAGAGCTAGAATTATAAAGGGTTTTTTTCTTTATTCCAGACTGCGTTTTAAACGACGCAGCATTAAGCGGAATTTCAGGAACTGAAATTCGACAGGACTGTGTAAATTTAACTAAAACAATAAAGTTGGCTTTTCACATCCAAATGAGTCTCACTGTCTCTTTTGTTCTCCGTCACAACATCAAATGAACCATTCACAAAATCAGTTTAACTAACATAGACAACAGTAGCAGCCTTTCTCTTCTTTGTCACCACTTAATGACCCATAAACAGCTTCACAGTGGAAGACGCACTTGAATTTCCCTCTGATGTCTCACTCTCGGCCCAGTAACACACGGAGGGCCCACACAGATCACCCTTCTCCCCTGCTTCTCCTGAATTGTGTTGTTGGAATTTCCCCCACCGAGATGATTCTCGACAGAAATCACCGTCAATCGACGCAATACACGACCATCCGGTCTCGCAAAGCACTTAAGAACACTTTACACACTCTTAAAAAGTCCTTATTTCTCACTATCTCACTATATCACTGACTTTTTGTCACCTTTAACTCAGCACAGCGTCCGCATGAACAGCTTCCACGACCACGTTGGGAAAGCGCGCTGCTCACACGCAGTTCTCGCGACACTTTCAGGAGTGACGTTTCTTAAAGGGCCAGCGGAACTTTACGTCCATAACTGAGAAAAGCACTAGAACAGTTCACATATGCAGTTCACTTACAGGACTCTGTTAAACAGTTCAGTTACTAACTTTAGTGACTTTTGACCCGGTTGCATATATATATGTATAACCATGTGATAAATGTATTGCCATGTATCAAATGTTCCATCTCATGGTTTGTTTTCATGTAAACTCTAATACTTAATGTTTCAAACTCTGCAAACTATGGTTAAGCAAAACTCACCTATACCGTGTTTGGTTTTGATAAATTGGTACTTTGGAGATTGGAAAGAGTGTGCATATGATATGTTGGTATATATGAAATATGATACAACATATTAGTATTACAAGAATCTTCCCTAGTCCTCTTCATCAGAAACCAGTCCACGTTTAGGACAAAGACTCGTAAATCAATGACAGAGCAACTTTCCTGCCTGGAACTTCTACCCTTCTTATTGGTCGAGCCAATGAGAGGTGGGACACATTCTCTAAGGCTATAAATTGCATCCACACAAAAAACTCCCTCTCTTGCCTCTTACCCCCGGCGTCAGGATGTGACTTCTTAGTGATCTCCTCCGGAGATCTTTCATCTTTTCTTTCTTTGTTTAATTCTAAGTTCTTTTAAGTACCCTACCGAGTTCATTTCCACCGACGAGGAATGAACTTAGCCTGGATTGTTTCTTTGGTAAATTTACCTCAAAGACCTTCAAACATGCGTTTGAAAGTCCGCGCTCTGAACCACCAGGAAACCACGTGGGACACATGGACCACCACGTGCAACCGCTCAACGAACGAGCAGGCGCGCGCCCCAAGGACACACACACACACACGCCTTCTCCTCGGCAAACTAAGAGACGGTGCAAGTATTTTATTTCTTATCCAGATTTATTATGCTGTACGGTTGTTGCCTCAAAAGGGGCGATTTTGTGATTCCTTGTTGTCTGGTCTGAGGTTCCGTTGTCCAGATGACCTTTGCCAAACGGTTGACCCTTACGGATCTCCGTTTCTCTCTCTCTCTCTCTCTCTCACTCTTTCTCTCTCTCTCACTCTCACTCACTCACTTTTACACGTGTTCCCATTGTCTAGACTCCCCGCGTGTCTTTGTCATTAATGTTTGTAAATACATGTATTCCTGTAACGTAGTAAATGCATAGGCTAGTTATTTCTTATTAAAATTCATGATACTCATTTGATGGATTTACTGTGTCTGCTCATACTTCGGGTCCCTGAAATTGCTAGATCAAAAGCTACGAGCTTTACAAATTAAAGATACTTTAAAGAGTATTTGTTTATAGGGCGGGAAAGGTAATTCTTGTGGCCACAGAATTGATTTTCCTGAACTCTATAAATTAATTGAGCTAATTAATTTTACCTGTTTGTAAAACATGATCTGTGTAGCTAATTGCAATCAACTTGTGGTTGGCTACCAAGATACACATGCAAGCATGCTGTTTTTGCATGCAGGTAAAATAACGTATCATCCCTTATCGGGAGTTTTATTAAAATGTAAAGTTGATCTGGTCCAAACCTGTATGAATAATTATGAATTATTAATTATTGTATACAAATTCCCCAAAATCGACCGGTTCATACCTTACAGTGTATATGGCTTGGTCAGCCCAGGGGATTCTACAGATATCACAAAGGACATGTATAGAGTATGATATTGCCAAGTTACATTAAAATGCATAGTATAGGCACTTGTATTGGATTTAATATTACTATAAAATCATATATACTCCAACGTGACATTTGGCAATCAGACAAGCATAAAAACGTATAGAATATATCATAGTAAGGTCTTTATATGAGGAAATTCATGAATGGTTCATGTATGTGGGTGTGTGTGTGGAACTGTTTGTCAGGAGAAAGTTCCGTTATCTCTCTTCGGTCATTCCTTCCTCTGCAGAGAGGAAGAAGTGTGATGATAGCAATCTGTTTGAAGCTGGACCTAGAGTTTGAGAAGGTGTGGGGGTTGTTCTGGTGCATCTCACCCCCTAAAAGGTGTCAGAAGGCACTCTACACCCAGACAGGCTGGCACCAAGGCCAGTAATTTAGGTTGTCACGTGGCCTTCACAAGCTTAGTCTAAAAGCTTTGGATTTAAGGAAGAATGTGCATTATGTGTTCAGATGGATAAACCATAATTCATTCTGGTCCATACGCTACATTGGTTAGGAGGTCTCTGTCCATAAAGTCTCCTGGAGAAGGTGGGGTACCATCAGCATAGATGGTGTGAGAATGAATGGATCCTCTGGATCATTTGAAACTGGAACCAGAGGCTTTGCATTCATAATTGCTTCCACCTCCGCCATTAGTGTGCACAAGACTTCATGGGTCAGACGAGTGCCATCTTCAAGAAGCATTGACTCCAGGATCCTTTGAGCCACCCCAATGAGGCATTCCCATGAACCACCCATGTGCGAAGTTGGTGTAGGTACCTCTGCACAGTGGTATCTGGTTGGTCAGCAATCATCCCGACTTCTCTGTTCGAAATTCGTGCCACAATCTGACCTTAGTTGTTTGGCTGGTCCTCTTATGGTGTGTTCACACCGAACGTGAATAGAGCGTCAAATACGCGAATCTATTTCTAGTTAGACGCTTGAACATTCGCTCGAGTTAAAAATTTTCAACTTGCGCGGAAGACATTCGCGGCAAATGCGTTGCCCAATTCGCGTCATTCGCAACGCCCGGCGCGAATGATGCGTCTATTCGCGTCTTTGCATTGACTTTGTATGTAATCTACTCGTGCAAATAATTAAATTCGCGTTCGGTGTGAACACACCATTATAGTGAAGAAACGCCTTAAGGCATTGATACAGCTTGAAGTGTCCATTGAGGCAAACACCTCTATGTGAACCACCCTGGAGCTCATACAACAAAATAATATGGCCCACCGCTTGCTCTCAGGCTAAACTCCTCTTGTATGTCTGGTAGTGATGTGCCATGGTCCGAAGACGTCCAGCCCCACATACATGAAGGGAGGGCAGGCCTTGAGATGCTCAGATGGCAAATCCACCATTAGTTGCTCCTGCATCCGTCCTCTGAGTCTGATGAAGAGTTGATTTAATGAGCCTTTTACCTCCCAAGACCCAGAGTCCTGCAGCTCTCACAGCGCCTTCTGTTAAATGGCGGCCCTGATGTTTTACTTGGGTATGATGGTGTCTGATGAGCAGAAAGGAAACATGGGTTGTCTTTTGGGAAAATTACAGGGTTCTTTTGATCAATCTCCACGTCTGCATTTTTCAGGCGGCCTCCGATGCAGATGAGATTATTTTGCAAGATAGGGTTGAGACGACGTAAACAGCTGTTTCGAGGAATTGGCTTATCTCTTTCTAGAGTTTCAAATTCCTTTCCAAATGCTTTCCTCTGAACGGCTTTAATGATGACTTCTCTGGCTTGGGAAAGCTCATCCGGAGAGCGAGGCAGCTCACATTTATGCTATCCCCTAAAATTGTCCATTATGTTAGGAGACTTGTCAGATCTTGCAACATGAATTAAGAGTGCCACGTCTCGCTGGAGTGTGTGGTGGCGATTTTATGATATTCATTGATCTTTAGTCAAATATAGATGATTCAAAGAATGTCACATGTGTCTCTCACTTGCAGTGAGAGAAGATTCTGTTTATGTACCTGGGGAGGCAGAAGGGGGAGACACTCCAGAGAACAGACGAACAAGGACCTCTGACCTAGATGTCAGAAGGTAATTTGGTGCAGGGGGGCTTAGTGGGCCAACTAGTGACGTCTATGGAAAACTACTGGGAGGAAGGCTCTGGGGGGAAGAAGGCCTTGAAACTAAGATAAAAGCTAGTTCAGTCTGTCTGGGGGTGTGTCACTTTTCTGCACAGGGTAACAACTGTGTATTAGACTGCTCCTATTCTTGCAAGAATAAATACTTCTATTTTTATAATTTGACAATGAGTGTCTCTTACGCAGTGATGTTTGTTTGATGAATTTTTGGCACAACAATTTGGTGTCAGAATAGTGGGATTCCTTGGACGTACCTCCTGGACCTGAGATCGGACGGTGTTTGGCCACCTGGAATGAGTAAGTTCCAGCTCTACCTCGTAAACTTGAGAGAGAGGGGCAGACCGATATCAGGGCCGGGAGAATCGACCACTGGGATCTAAAGAACCCGCAAGTGGCATGAAACAACGTCTCTGGTAAGGGTCAGGTTTAATTGGGGGAAGAGTGAAATTGAACCATATTGGCTGAAGGCTGTTTCTGTGGTACGTAATCTGGGATTAATTGAGATTTACGACAGATCAAGATATTTCAAGCAGATACGAGGGAAAATAATCTGGGATTAATTGAGATCTGAGGCCAGATCAAGAAATTTCAAGCAGGTACTGAGGCTAATTATGGTGAACTAAAAATCAAGAGTTTTGGTAAACCATAGTTAGGAGGGCACTAATAGTGCAACCCGACCGATTTGGGTTAAAAGAAAAAATCGGGTTTGTTGGGGACGCCTAACAGATCAGGAAAACGCGCGTTGAAGAGAAATGTATGGCTATGTACATCCCTCAGTATGGGGATGTCTCAAAAGCAAGCTTGCGAAATTTGGTACACCGGTTTTCTGTCAAATGAGATAAAATTAAGGGCAGAAATGTATGATATTGAGCGCCACAAGATTAAAGGTGGTGCGGGAATCAGTTGAACAGGGCAGTGAGAAACAAAGGTTGTTGTATCTGCGTTCAACATGTGGGTAAAAATTTGAACAGACAGTGGGTTGTTGGCTTGAAGCAGATAAAAGAGAACGGAGTCGATGTAGAATGTATTGCCATAGTAAGATTGAATATAACTGATAAAAGGGTTTTTTATTTTTCATGACAGATGTCAGAAGATTTTTTCGTAACAAGAGTTGAAGTAGTAAGCAGCAATAAGGCTGTCTTTGTGAAGGATTGAGATTTGAGTAATATGATATTTTGGTTTCTGTAAAAAAAAAATAAAAAAAAACAACAACAGTAGAGATAAGTGGGACTGAGACAGTAATGATAATACTTGTTGAATCTGCAGACTAACCATTTTGAGAAGAAAACAACTGAAAATGTATGTTATGAAAATAACATTTCTGATCAAATTTATGGAACTATTAATGAACGCCTGTTGAGTCAGATTAAGAAATGGTATGAAAAGTGAGGTTCAGATTAAAAATAATAATAATAAGATATTGAGTATGATATACAGAATCCCTAAACATGATATAACATGACATAAAGATAAGGAATGTTTCATTAAGCAAAATGGGGAACAATTCTATATTTTAGTGGTAAAATAATGATTGAAATTATGTTTATTTTTGGTTTGACAACCATTGTCTTTTGAACCTAAAGACTCCAGCTATGCTGGGAGTACAGTAACAGCGCGTGCTTATTCAACCCGGCTACCGGATGTTAAATGTGTACTTGCTATGGTAATTAGTGTTGGTGATGATAATACCGAATTAGAGAGATGTAAAGACAGATTTTGGAATTCAAATAATGTAAAATGTTGGATATTTTGTTGATATTAAGCCATTTAAGCGAAAATATATTGTATGTATTATAAAGGAAATTATGGGTCGGGGATAATTTCCTTGGACAAGTGTGACAAAGATAAACAGAAACTTTGTGAAAACCCCTTAGAATGTTTTTAGCATTTCCGTGCAGCTTATGAAAATTAATATTGCCACTGATAATAATAATGATGAAGATTATGATTTGGTTATTGTGATTGAATCCGCCACTGGTGGACTGTAACAAGAATACAGAGAACTGCTTATCAGTGGCTCTGTTTACATTCCTGGTTGGGACACACTGCTACAATGGTGTGCAGTAAGTTGGAGCCGTTTGCAAGCTCACAGTGATCAAACTAGGCAAGGTGTCTGTGGCTGTAGTTGAGGCTGAAACAAACCCACCAGGTGACAAAGTGTTTTAATTTTGGTCAGCAGGGCCATTTAACACGTAACTGTAAATGCCCACCGAGAAGGTGTTTAAAAATGTGATAAAGTGACAAAAATTTCGGGTATTAATGTGGGTTTGAAAGTAGATCAGTGTTTAAATGACGACATTAACCCTCTGGGGTCTGAGGTGTTTTCTGGGTCCTGGAGGTGTTCTGACATGCTCTGACATTTGTGCTTATTTCTGATACTTGTGACATTTTCATGGCTAAAGTCTGATTACACTGTATTCAGGACAAACTCTGCTACAGTAATATGTCAGCAGCATGTATGTAAACATTTTTAGTTTTGAGATAATGACGTTTATGCGTGGTTTGTGAAAAAACGAAAAAACATTGTCCCTGAAATAAGGTAATAAAACCCATACTAATTATTTATTCACAAGACTTTTGAAAATTGTATCACGTGGCCTAGAATATTTGGTTCAAAACTATGTGAAAATCATCCTGACTACTCATTTAGATAAGACAATATATTGATTTAAAATTTGTAAGACGTGTTTTGTGTTAGAAAGCTTTATGCGAGGAGGCGTGAACCATGAACCATCAACCCATGAATATTTAGTGTTTCACACCTGAGAAAGACAAAGTCCCTCCCCTAATGGCCCTATAAGGTGCTATCAGCTGTCATTATCAGGAACCTTGCACAAAGAGTGAGGAGAGACTTAAAAAATAATGGCTTTTAAATGGTTTGGATTTATTTACAACACAACACTATCCAAAGATACACAACAAATGACAAAAAAGCACATTAGTAAACACTGATCTAAAGACAGAGACTTGGACAGTCCCACAGCTTTCTGCCATTCCTAAAACATAGTAGGCTACATACCTGTCATCTCCAAAGTGTTTGATTTTTTTACCATGTTCATCTACACTCATGTGAATGTCAGCAGGACTCATCAGTGTCTTCTGGTCCCTGTAAAAGAAAACATTTAGGAAAAAAACACCTGTGAACATGCTGATATCAGGAGAAACTATTTTAGATTTTTCTGGTTAAAATTATGAAATTTACTAAATACATACATACACTATATATATGAACTCCCAAGTGTGTTGTGCCATGTAGGCATATGTAGGGCTGCATGAAATAATAACAATAGCCATAGCAGGCAGCCTATAAATCGTTAAAAAGTTCAGTGACACTACACTAGAGAAAACTATATGGATTATCATGTTACTTCGTTTCCATTCGTTACGACGTTATGAAATGTTGGAGTAAAAACATGAAGCCTATAATGTTTGACTTGTCTTTTCAAACCCACAGCGCGTGACTCTAACTCACCACGTGCAAACATTTACTGAATGCGATGTCATTGTATCATAGGCTACATGTATATAAATTTAGCATTAGACTTCATGTTTTTAACTCCAATCACATTTTATAACGTACATTTTAGTCTGGCACCAGTTTAACTAGTAGCTACAATGTAAAGTTTATGCAACAATAACATGCTGCTGCTAACATGCTAACAATAACATGTCTTACCTTAAAAATCTCATAATCAAATCGTGTTCTTCTAACTCTTCTGAGGTAAATCCAAGGGCACAGCACAAACACAGCATTCCCCACTCAAGAAAAGCAGAGTAGGACTAAAGTCGCTGAATCTGATTCTTTGTGTTGAGGGAGTTGATCGCGTTGCTCCACGTGGCTCATTAGTATGCGAACAGCTGTTTCGCGTGGGCGTGGTCACATTAACGCTAATGAGGCCCATTTGAGAAACTGTATATGTCGCTGCTTTCATACGGATTACTTAAACAGAATATTTGTTTTTGCTATAATTTACATCATTTAAAAATAGAGACTCCAAGCGTTGTAAAGACATACGTTTCAAGTTTGTGTGACAAACATTAGCTACTGTCGCGTTTCAGAATGAGCTTCACATTGAGACTGACGACAGAACGCGCATCATGTTTATTTTATTTATTTTACGAAAAACACAACATTTTGTTTTTATTATGTGTGTACACAAATAAAAGAAGACATTTAACAGTTTTGAATGATGTATAACACTTAAATGTAAGATCAAAATCAACAGAGTATTTTGAGTCTCTTTTGCACTGATAAGAAAAAAAGTGAACTGGTATCATCGGCGAGACCGCTGACCCCAGGGGGTTAAGATAAAGTTAATTAATTATTCTTTGTGTGATGTGTTATGGAAATTTTTATTTTACATTGGTTATATGAGTTTCTATCGAACCTTCAATGTATGTTCTAAATTCATTCTCAGCAGATACTGCAAATGAATGTCGCATGATCTGGCCATATGCAGAGTGATAATGTCTGTGGAAAATTACTGAGAGGCAAGGCCATAGCAAACAGCCTTGGAAAGAACAGTATAAAGATTGGCCCGACCTGTGTTATGTGTGTCACTCCTTGCATGGGCAACTATGTATGGACTGAACCTATTTGTTCTTACAAGAATAAATACTTTTCTTTTTACTAATTTGACTCTGGGTGTCTCTTACGCAGTGATGTCTGTTTAATGAATTTTTGCCACAACAATTTGGTGTCAGAATAGTGGGATTCCTTGGATGTGCCTTCTGGACCCGAGAGCGGGCGGTGTTTGGCCACCTGGACTGAACAGTTCCAGCTCTACCTCGTAAGCTTGAGAGAGAGAGGCCGACCGCTATCGGGGTCAGGGGGAGCACCACTGGAATCAAAAGAACCCGTGGCACAGAGAAAAGAGACATCCTGGTAAGAAACACGCTAAATTGATTTATTTTGGGTATAGAACGGAGACAAACTATACTGGCTGGGTCTATTCCTGTGGTACGGGTACAATAATTTTCAGGGGGAGATCTGGTTCCTGAAGGAAGGATCTCCAGTCTGAAACTGAGTGCTCGTGCGAAGTGGTTTCAAAAGAACCACACCCAGGTAGTTGGGAAAGAATTACCATTAGAAAAACCTGGCCCGATTTGGGGAAATGAAATCGGATCTATCGGAGACGTCCGACAGATTATAGACGCGTCAAGTATAAAAACCCACAGGCAGGGGAAAGATAGACCAAACAAAACAGCCAGTATGGGGAAATCTCAGAGCAAGGTTGCCAGATATGATACACCGGTATTCTGTCATGCAGGACATAGGAAAATTAATACAGTATCATGATTTTCCCAGTGAGGGAACCAGAGCGCTACCAGACTAAAAGTAGTGAAGGAATCAGTGGAACAGGGCAGCGAAAAGAAAGCAGGTTGCTGTGGCTGCATTCAGCATGTGTGTAAAAAGTTGATTGTTGGCTTCAGGAAGCTGATAAGCGAGAACAAAAACAAATGCAGAAAGAATTAGCATGTAGGAGTGAGAGTGAGATGTGTGAAAGGTCTGTATGTGTGTCAGCACCACCAGAGACTAACAGAAAATGAGTTTGTGTTTCTCCAAATGAAACGGTGATCGGGCCGGCAATTGACGAAGACGGTGGAATTGTGGCTTGTGCCACACTGACGATCATGAGTTCAACAAAAATCTGAAATGCAGAAAGTGCAAGAAAGACGGACTCTGGGCCAGGGAATGTCCGCAACAGAAGGCAGATTGAAGCATGGCGAGCGGAGAGCACAGAAGAGAGGGTCGAAAGAAGGGTGATCAGCTGCCGACTACAGATAAGGAAAGTGAAACTTTTTTTTAACCACACACACACACACACACACCACACAAGCACATACACTGATTTACATACTGCTCTTTGCAATGAAGAAAAAAGCTTGCAAATCTTTATGTGTGACTGACAAAGTTTTAAGCAATGATGTGTGTGTCTGATGACGCTTTATGTGAGAATGTTTCAAAAGAAAAATGCTTGCAAACTTTGAGTGTGTCTGATGACGCTTTATGTGAGAATGTTTCGGATGAATGCTAAAGAATGTACAAAAGTTCAGGATTTTTACAAATGCCACGATATCAAATGCTGGTAGATGGGGTATTAGTAAATTTTCTAGTCGATTTGGGGGCAGTGGTCTCAACAATACGACCATGTGACTTGTCATGTATGCCAGAATTAACAGGTTCAGTGTTTGAAAGCACATCGGCCTCGGGCCATCTAATCTCTGACAAATTCACAGTGCCATTACAGTGTGAGACGGAGGGGGGGGGAGAACATTCAAACATGTGTTTGTGTGCTCTCCATCTTGTCCGGTCCCACTCATGGCCAGAGATTTAATGTGTGAGTTAAATTTAACCCTTACGGGAAATTCATTTGGGTTGAGGAAGAACTGCAAGTGTGTTGTTCTAAATTTGAACCAAAATGGGCCTATGAATGGCGTATGAAAAATGATGGTAACACTTAATATTACGACCCGCAAACAACTGCGTAAGTAAACCGAAATGACGGTGTACGTTTCTGTAATTATAGTGTACTTCTGTGTAGGTATAAGGGAACAATATGTTAAGTTTTGGGTTACAAAGGAGTAACAAGCGCCACTTTAATTTACAGCCCGCAGGAGTCACACTTACCCTGTAAATACACAGAACAAGGGGGTAACAAGCGCCACTTTAATTTACAGCCCGCAGGAGTCACACTTACCCTGTAAATACACAGAACAAGGGGGTAACAAGCGCCACTTTAATTTACAGCCCGCAGGAGTCATACTTACCCTGTAAATACAATTGAAACGGGTAACAAACACTACTTACTATGTAACAATACGAAACAACACGATTTGCACAGTACAGAGAAATGTACTCTTATTAAAAAAAAAAAAAAAAAAAAAAAAAAGTACACAGTAGGCTATTTTTGCCCTGACATTTAAGTGTCATTACAATACAATGTGATAAGGTAAGTATTAAGTACTACATGTTACGTTCTAAATTAAAATCATAGCAGAAATTTTTTTTTTTTGGCTTAACGTTAAGTAGTTTAGTAAGAAAAGCCAATAAATTCAATTTTTATCATACTGTGCTTACTGTACATACAGCCATATATATATATATATATATATATATATATATATATACACTCACCGGCCACTTTATTAGGTACACCTGTCCAACTGCTCCTTAACACTTAATTTCTAAGCAGCCAATCACATGGCGGCAACTCAGTGCATTTAGGCATGTAGACATGGTCAAGACAATCTCCTGCAGTTCAAACCGAGCATCAGTATGGGGAAGAAAGGTGATTTGAGTGACTTTGAACGTGGCATGATTGTTGGTGCCAGAAGGGCTGGTCTGAGTATTTCAGAAACTGCTAATCTACTGGGATTTTCACGCACAACCATCTCTAGGGTTTACAGAGAATGGTCCGAAAAAGAAAAAACATCCAGTGAGCGGCAGTTCTGTGGGCGGAAATGCCTTGTTGATGCCAGAGGTCAGAGGAGAATGGCCAGACTGGTTCGAGCTGATAGAAGGGCAACAGTGACTCAAATAACCACCCGTTACAACCAAGGTGGGCAGAAGAGCATCTCTGAACGCACAGTACGTCGAACTTTGAGGCAGATGGGCTACAGCAGCAGAAGACCACACCGGGTGCCACTCCTTTCAGCTAAGAACAGGAAACTGAGGCTACAATTTGCACAAGCTCATCGAAATTGGACAATAGAAGATTGGAAAAACGTTGCCTGGTCTGATGAGTCTCGATTTCTGCTGCGACATTCGGATGGTAGGGTCAGAATTTGGCGTCTACAACATGAAAGCATGGATCCATCCTGCCTTGTATCAACGGTTCAGGCTGGTGGTGGTGGTGTCATGGTGTGGGGAATATTTTCTTGGCACTCTTTGGGCCCCTTGGTACCAATTGAGCGTCGTTGCAATGCCACAGCCTACCTGAGTATTGTTGCTGACCATGTCCATCCCTTTATGACCACAATGTACCCAACTTTTGATGGCTACTTTCAGCAGGATAATGCGCCATGTCATAAAGCTGGAATCATCTCAGACTGGTTTCTTGAACATGACAATGAGTTCGCTGTACTCAAATGGCCTCCACAGTCACCAGATCTCAATCCAATAGAGCATCTTTGGGATGTGGTGGAATGGGAGATTCGCATCATGGATGTGCAGCCGACAAATCTGCGGCAACTGTGTGATGCCATCATGTCAATATGGACCAAACTCCCTGAGGAATGCTTCCAGCACCTTGTTGAATCTATGCCACGAAGAATTGAGGCAGTTCTGAAGGCAAAAGGGGGTCCAACCCGTTACTAGCATGGGGTACCTAATAAAGTGGCCGGTGAGTGTATATATATATATATATATATATATATATATATGTTGAATTTACAACCCACAGATGTCAAAATTACCCTGTAACTAGCCTACATTGCACAAGAACGTATTTTGCCAGAAATGTGATAACTTTTATATACAACAGACGTACATTTTTTGCCTGGAATATATTAACAGAATAGGTACCTGTTAGTTTTAAAATAATTACATCATAAATAATTTGCTTATATATCTGGTTGTACCCCTTTATTACCCACAACTTAACATATTGTTCCCTTATACCTACACGGAGGTACACTATAATTACAGAAACGTACACCGTAATTTCGGTTTACTTACGAAGTTCTTTGCAGGTTATATATCTGCTTGTTACCCCTTTATTACCCACAACTTAACATATTGTTCCCTTATACCTACACGGAAGTACACTATAATTACAGAAACGTACACCGTAATTTCGGTTTACTTACGCAGTTGTTTGCGGGTCGTAATATAAAGTGTTACCAAAATGATGATTGGGCTAAAATGATTGTAAAATTGGCAAAGGATCGAACCATGTCATTTGACACAGAAATTCTGACGCCTGATCAATTGCATTGCACGTCACATGTTGTAGTTGAGCGTGAGCCGCAATATGAGCAGGGCTGGTTTAACACAGAAGACAGTGAGACTGTAAAATTTGATAAGATTTTCTGGGCAGAAAATGTGTGTGCGCTTTAAGCTTGGCTGATAGAGAAACAAAGGGAGATGTTTTTGTTGGCGGGAGAGTAACCAAGGCCAAAGCGCAGCCTGGGCAGATTTAGGCCCTTTTGTGAATAAATGTATGAAAGCAACAGATTGGGCTGACATTATAGAAGGGGTAAAACACAGCACAAGTTTGGGAGCATTTATGTCAAAATTAGTTTTTAAAGTGTGATGAATCTACATGTGTGGCTGACTTTCTGACTCTCTTTCAAAGCATCTGGCAAGAGAGGGCCACAGGGTCAGTTTGTCAAAACTGCAATTTGTTAAACAAGAGATAACATTTTTGGGGCACGTGATAAAATTCAACAGCAAATCTATCTCTGAGAAACGGGTGAGGGCAATACAGGATGTGCCAAAACCAATTACTAAAAAACCATTATTGTCATTTTTGGGAATGTGTGCTTTGTACATTTATTCCTAATTATGCTATTTTTGAACAGCCCTTACGAGCCCTGACAACGGGGAAAGGGTTGAGATCATGTGACAAACTTGTTTGGACAAGTGAAGCAGGGGAAGCTGCTGTTATTTGAAAACTTGAAAATGGAGCTGGCTACGGCCCCCACATTGGGCCTACCTGTAAAAAAGACCGTTTGTTCAGATGATGGATGAGAGAAATGGGTTTATGACTTCTGTTCTTTTGCAGACTCATGGTGACAGACCACCGACCTGTGGTGTATTTTTCAACCAAACTTGATCAAATAGCAGCAGGACTTCCACACTGTCTGAGGGCAGTGGCAGCTGCTGAAACAGCAGAAATGGCATCAAGGGAATTTGGGGGGGGGTATTCTGATTTGACTTTAATGGTTCCACACGCAGTCTCCATGATTTTGCAAGAGCAGAGAACGACATGACATTGCCATTGAACGACATTGTTAAAAGATGCACAACTTTTGAACCCTGCCACCCTTCTCCCCACAGAGGAGGATGGAGAGGTGAATAATTGTTGTCCATCAGCGCTTGAACAGGTGTGCACACCACGTCGAGATTTATTAGATACGCCATTGGACAATCCTCTTTGTGGATGGATCGGCTTCAAAAGATCCACAAACAGGACAAGATAAGGTTTGTTATGCGGTAACCACTGAATTTGAAATTGTGGCGTCTGGCAAATTGCCATCAAATTATTCGTCTCAGGCAGCTGAATTGGTTGCTCTGACAGCGGCGTGTAAACTTATGACTGACCAATGTGTAACGATTTACACTGATTCGCGTTATGGTTTTGGGGTCAAGCACGATTTTTGGTGCTTTGTGGAAATAAAGAAAATTTTAGAAGACGGGCGTCCAATATTGAACGCCAATCTTGTGTCTGACCTGCTGGAGGCCATTCTGTTGGCAGACAAGGTTGAGATTTGTAAACGCGCAGCGCACACTAATGATAACACTTCAGTCTTAACAGGCAACGCCGGAGCGGACGCGGTGGCGAAGGCCGCGGCAGCACAGGAGACAAAAGAAGAGATATGAGCTATGATATCTAACCCTAACCTCAGCATTTCTACTTGTTTACAGGGCGTGAAGGCTTTTGGACACAGGGACAGAGTAACAGACATGGAGGGTGTCTGGCTGCAGCCTTGTGGAGAATGCGCCAACAATTGTTTAAACAGTATGTTAAATTGACACATGGGTTAAACCTGTGTCAAAGAGAGGGATGATGAAAGAGTTGTGGTTTACTAAGGATTGCTGAATGTTTGCTGAAAATTTTGTGCAAAAAATATTTGATGACTGAATTAAGGGACCAAACTACAGACCTGAAAAGCAGGAAACACTGTGAGATTGAGGGCCGTTGGCCTTCAAATACTCTGATAAGAAATATGTCTAGGCTTGATTGGGTAAAAGCCCAGCAAGAAGCCATTGTCCCTAACAAAATTCTCGTTTGTAAATGTGCTAATAACAAAATTACAGGACTGTCTCAACAGGAAACCGCTAGGGCATAACTGGCAAAAGAAACTATGTGTACTTTACTATCGGACAATAACCTTGACGTTTTGCTTTCCTTTACAGAGGATTGAGATTTTTGATACAGGGTAATATGTGCCCAGTAAAATAATGGCTATGGGTGAGATTGGCTAACTATCCTGGCCTGGGTTATTATTATGTCTGAAAGAAAGGTGCCACACCTGTGCAGCACATAACTTAAAGTTTTCCTTTTGCAGAATGACAGGATGGCTGGAATCAAAGAGGTTAAAATAAATCATTGCCATTTTGAGGGCAACTTGAACTGATTCTGTTCCAAATGTATAAATATTGAATTGTTGATATGAGCACAGGGGGTTGAGTGTTTTTCAGGGGAAAAGGACCCTGAGTGCTATTAAGTAAGCAAGTGCTATTAAGTGATATTGCTTTGGTTTGTTTCAGTAAAATGAGAAGAAACAGAGTTGAATTGGCTAAATGCAAACAAATGGTGAACATTCCACAGGTCACACCAAAAGGGACGACCGGCTAGACAAGCGGTCAATAACAAAATACTTAGGTTTTACATTCACAGGTGAAAATGACCAGGAAATGGTCCACTCCACAAACAAGGTTGCAAGGTTGGAGATGTAACACCTAAGCCCAAACATCTCCCCTTAAGCTACACCAATCAACCTCAGATACCCCAGAACGCCGACGCTGACGCCAACGCGAAGCAGGACGTGGGGGAAAAAAGGACGTGCTAGTAACGTAACCTCCCCCACCAACGTGGGAAGCCCAGGGCTATGGCTCGCAAAGAGCTACACCTGGCGAAGACGGAACGTCCATGGGGCAACGGTCAACACACCTAGAGGAGGATGTGGTAAAACTAACGGTTTAAGTTTAGCAGAGGAGTGTTTTTTGTGATGAATTTGATGATTTTATTTGATTGAATTAAAATATGTATTGGTATAGATCTAATGATTTGATTGATTGGTGCAAATGCTTTCAGGAAAAGTAGAAAATCTATTAATTATGGTGAAGTAATGGAAATATAAGAGTTAATTTTGAACAACTACATTAATTATCAGAATTGATAAAATTATAAAACTTTTCTGGAAAGATTTTATTGAATAAGGCATAAAATAGTAAAGTTTTAAGATTTAAAAGTTAACAGAATATGGCTAGGAAAATGGATTAATGTTAATGTGTTATTCTGATAATGTTGTTATTCATGGGTGAATAGGAGTCTGTTCAATTGGAAAATGACAGTCTATCCCAAGGATGAAGGGAATTATGCAGGGTACACATTATCTGATCAATGGATGACACCCGGAGAACATAGGGTAGTCAGGTTTTCTAGGGGTGGTATATTTTCTTAGAGGTGGGTACAACGGATTAATAAGATTGGAGAATAGCACAGAAAATGCTATGAGATTAGATGTCTAAGAGAATTACAATTTATGTTATAAAGGATGAAGCCGTTATATGTCTGTCTGTGATTTAGGGCCTGAAATTTGAGTAACATAATATTTTGGTTTGTTTAAAGATAAATGGGACTGAAACAATAGGGTTGTGTGAGAGAGGTAGGTGGATTGTAAGCAAACAATAATGTACTGGTTAGAGAAGGAACTGGCAGGGCCAGGTAGGGAGAGAATGGGAAGGATGAGCTGATAGAATTTATGGAAGTTAAATTAAGTTGAAATGGTATGATTATAATAATGAGGCATTGAGCAGCAATAGGGTTGATACCGTTTGATTACCATGTATTATGAAGAGCTACAGTGAAATGTTAAACATTGGGGTATGTTTTCTTTTCCTGTGAAACCAATGATAAGAAATGAGGGTCAAAAGCAGCAGTCTTCCGTGATCTGAGAATGATGCTTAAACTGAGGGATTTTTATTATGCTTTTATTCTTTGTATTTTGATAACCTGATGGTTTTGAGTTTTTCTTACTGATCTATACACTATTTCTTATTCATGTTGAAGTGACTGAGGGTCCAGTTATACTGGGGATGTGATGGCAGTTGTTGTGATAGTCTACGTAATACATGTGTACGTAAGACGTTGTATGCGTGTACCGGAAGTGTATGATATATATGGAACATGTGAATCCCCAGTAAAGACGTTCTGATCCAACTCTGATGCTGTCGAGTAATACTTCATGGTGGCAGCGGTAAAACAACTATAGTATCATCCGCGTGAGTGTTCGTGACCAGTGAAGCGAGAAATTTATGCCGCGATCCCAATCTGTGTAACGTTATATGGCTGTGTGGAATGCCGCGGGAGACCATTCCGTGACGCGATCTCTTGTATACGTGTGGAGAGCATTGTCTGCGTGATAATTGCTTACCAGTCCAGAAAATACAACAAAATACGGAAAAGAACAACTACTTTTGACGTGAGTACAAGATAAATGCGCTAAAATGGCAGCACATCTACCAATAATGAACTGGTCTGACCCCGATCTGAGTGAAGCAATGTCTTTATTTAAACAAAAAATGAATCTGTACCTGGAAGATGAAGAAATAACGGATGCAGAAAAACAAGCTAGAAAAATATGTAGAGGAATTGGAGATGAAGGATTAAAACGACTAAATGCAAGTGGGCTTAGTGATGCAAATAAGAGAGAGCCTGACACCTTGTGGAATTTCTTTGAAGGACAACTAAAGTTAAATGTTTCTGCAAAATGCATGCATAGCATTCATGTGAAACCACCCAGAGATGAGGCATATAAAACTCTGAATATTAAACCACCTCTCCTGCAAGGACATGGATACACGCTTCGCCTGAAAATAGATACAGGGGCATCTGGAAACACGCTTCCATTGCGTACATTCAAACAGATGTATGGTGCATCACCATAAAGCATGGAACATCTCAAATCAGCATCCAATGTAAAATTGACGTCATACACTGTTGATGTGATCCCCTGCTTTGGAACCATCAACATGCCATGCCAGCACAAAAAGTCCAGATGGATAGATGCAAAGTTCTATGTCGTTGACGTACCTGGACCAGCCGTGGTTGGACTACCCACAAGTGAGCTCCTCAGCCTTGTGACAGTAAATGTTGATGTGATGACTGAAAGAGAAAACAATGAACATGAAGGACGACAAACAAATGTGAGTACCCAACAACACATAAAAGGCATCAAAGAACTAAGAGAGAAATACCCAGACCAATTTGATAAAATTGGCAGTTTCAGTGGCACAGCAAAGCTCATCCTAAAGGAAGGTGCTAATCCATTCATCGACCCACCACGCAAATGCAGTATCCACATCAAGGACAAACTTCAAAATGAACTGAACAAACTTGTCGATCAAGGAGTCCTGCGAAAAGTAGAAGAGCACACAGATTGGTGTTCTAGTCTTGCCTTCAGCACCAAAAAAGACGGATCACTTCGAATCTGTTTAGACCCTCAGAAACTAAATGCAAGCCTGAAGAGGTGCCCTCACAAAATTCCAACTGTGGAAGAACTTATGTGGAACTCCAATGCAAAAGTGTTCAGCAAGCTAGACGCAAAAGCCGGATACTGGTCGATACATCTTGAAGAGGAGTCACAAATTCTAACGACGTTCCGCACTCCTTTTGGCAGATACTGCTGGAGACGATTACCATTTGGTCTCAGTGTGTCCCAAGACCTTTTCCAAGCCAAAATGGACCAAATTCTTGAAGGTCTTCATGGTGTAATCAGCATAGCAGACGACGTTGCAGTGTGTGGAGTTGACGAAGAGGATCACGACAGGAATCTGACAAGCCTGGTGGAAAGAGCTGTAGAAACAGGTCTGGTGTTTAACAGTTACAAATGTATCATCAAACAGCAGAGCATATACTTTTTTGGCAACCTGTACACAGACAAAGGCATCAGACCAGATCCAGCCAAAATCCACGACATACAAAAAATGCCAACGCCACAAAACAAAGATGACCTTCATCGATTCATGGGCATGCTAAACTACCTGTCACCCTACATAATAAAGTTTGCTTGCTTAAAGTACTACAATCCAGAAGCCACCCTAACACTGGAGGTAGATGCGTCACAGAAAGGCATTGGTGTAGCACTGGTGCAAGACAACAGGCCCATTGCTTTTGGTTCAAAGACACTAACTGAATGTCAATCAAGATACAGCAACATTGAAAGAGAAATGCTTGCTATTGTGTATGGTATGCAGCGATATCACACATACGTGCTGATGGCCTGCACCCCAGCAGAGTCGGAGCGGCTGTGCTGTCGGACAACATCTCCAAGACGCTACACACCATATGACTAGTAAGTCAAAGTCCAAATCACAGTCTTTGCTGTCCCAACTTAATTGATATAAGCACCAATGTAGAACATTATATAGAAACTGTGTCTATTCCTCGTTTAGTAAGGCCAAATAATATATATAATGTAGGATCTAGGAAAAATTTTATTGTAATTAAACCAGAAAATCTCAATATCAGTGATAAACAATTTCTAAAGCTAGGTCTTCTAAACATTAGATCGCTCACACCTAAGGCGGTTATTGTAAATGAAATGGTCACAGATAATAGTTTCGATGTACTGTGCCTTACTGAAACCTGGCTTAAACCAAATGATTATTTCGGTCTAAATGAGTCTACTCCGCCAGGATACTGTTATAAGCATGAGCCCCGTCTGATTGGTCGTGGCGGCGGTGTTGCAACAATCTATAGAGATATTCTTAATGTTACTCAGAAAACAGGTCACAGGTTTAATTAGTTTGAGGTACTTGTGCTAAATGTTACACTATTAGATTTAAGAAAGAAATCCCTATTATCTCTAGCCTTGGCTACTGTATATAGACCTCCAGGGCCTTACGCCGATTTCCTAAAAGAGTTTGCAGACTTTCTATCAAATCTATTGGTCAATGTTGATAAAGCAATAATTGTTGGAGATTTTAACATACACGTAGATAACACAAATGATGCGTTAGGGGCTGCGTTTACAGATTTATTAAACTCCTTCGGGGTCACGCAAAACGTCAGTGGTCCCACTCATCGCCTAAATCATACACTAGATTTAATTATATCATATGGAACCAATCCAACCGATATGGATATTGTACCGCAAAGCGATGATGTAACTGATCATTACATGGTAACTTGCATGTTACGTACTGCTGAAATTTGTCATGTTGCGCCACGTTATCGACCAGGCAGAACAATCCTTCCAAACACTATAGATAGATTCTCAAATAGCTTACCTGATCTATCTCAGCTGCTCAGTGAACCCAAACAAACAGATGAACTAGAGGAAATGACTAGCAGTTTGAGCACCATTTTCTCTAGTACATTAGAAATTGTTGCACCAATTAGATTAAAAAAGGTTAGAGAGAAAACTAGAGCACCATGGTACAACAATGCTACGCATGCTATCAAGAGAGAAACTCGTAACTTAGAGCGTAAATGGAAACAAACAAATTTAGAGGTCTTTAGAATCGCGTGGAAAGACAGTATGTCACGTTACAAAAAGGCTCTTAAATCAGCCAGGGCTGAGCATCTCCGCAGACTAATAGAAAATAACCAAAATAATCCAAGGTTCTTATTTAACACCGTGGCCAGACTAACAAATAAACAGGCATCACCTGAGCAAAATATTCCGTTACAATTTAGTAGTAATGATTTTATGAATTTCTTCACTGAGAAAATAGAAAACATCAGAAACACAATTGTAAATGTACAATCGCTTATGGTGTCTTATGATTCAGCCTCAATTATCGCCCCTCAAGAACAACTACACCGCTTTACAACTATAGGACAGGAAGAGCTAAATAAACTTATTATTGCATCTAAACCAACAACTTGTTTATTAGATCCAATACCCACTAAATTACTTAAAGAAGTGTTACCTGTAGTGGAAGAGCCTCTTCTCAATATTATTAATTCATCTTTATTTTTAGGTCACGTTCCAAGAATATTCAAGCTGGCAGTAATAAAACCTCTTATTAAGAAACCACAATTAGATCCAAATAACCTAGCAAATTACAGACCCATTTCAAATCTTCCATTTATGTCTAAAATACTAGAAAAAGTTGTGTCCGCTCAATTGTGCTCTTTCTTGCAAGAAAATGATATCTATGAAAAATTTCAGTCAGGATTCAGACCGTATCATAGCACAGAAACTGCGCTAGTTGAAATTACAAATGATTTACTTTTAGCTTCTGACCAAGGCTGCATCTCAATACTAGTTCTACTCGATCTAAGCGCTGCATTTGATACTATAGATCATAAAATACTCCTGGATCGACTACAAAACTACACTGGTGTTCAGGGACAGGCATTAAGCTGGTTTAGATCGTACTTATCAGACCGTTACCACTTTGTCTGTTTAAATGGGGAAAAATCAAAGATAACGTCAGTAAACTATGGAGTACCGCAAGGATCTGTGTTAGGCCCTCTACTATTCTCAATATATACACTCACCGGCCACTTTATTAGGTACACCTGTCCAACTGCTCCTTAACACTTAATTTCTAAGCAGCCAATCACATGGCGGCAACTCAGTGCATTTAGGCATGTAGACATGGTCAAGACAATCTCCTGCAGTTCAAACCGAGCATCAGTATGGGGAAGAAAGGTGATTTGAGTGACTTTGAACGTGGCATGATTGTTGGTGCCAGAAGGGCTGGTCTGAGTATTTCAGAAACTGCTAATCTACTGGGATTTTCACGCACAACCATCTCTAGGGTTTACAGAGAATGGTCCGAAAAAGAAAAAACATCCAGTGAGCGGCAGTTCTGTGGGCGGAAATGCCTTGTTGATGCCAGAGGTCAGAGGAGAATGGCCAGACTGGTTCGAGCTGATAGAAGGGCAACAGTGACTCAAATAACCACCCGTTACAACCAAGGTGGGCAGAAGAGCATCTCTGAACGCACAGTACGTCGAACTTTGAGGCAGATGGGCTACAGCAGCAGAAGACCACACCGGGTGCCACTCCTTTCAGCTAAGAACAGGAAACTGAGGCTACAATTTGCACAAGCTCATCGAAATTGGACAATAGAAGATTGGAAAAACGTTGCCTGGTCTGATGAGTCTCGATTTCTGCTGCGACATTCGGATGGTAGGGTCAGAATTTGGCGTCTACAACATGAAAGCATGGATCCATCCTGCCTTGTATCAACGGTTCAGGCTGGTGGTGGTGGTGTCATGGTGTGGGGAATATTTTCTTGGCACTCTTTGGGCCCCTTGGTACCAATTGAGCATCGTTGCAACGCCACAGCCTACCTGAGTATTGTTGCTGACCATGTCCATCCCTTTATGACCACAATGTACCCAACTTCTGATGGCTACTTTCAGCAGGATAATGCGCCATGTCATAAAGCTGGAATCATCTCAGACTGGTTTCTTGAACATGACAATGAGTTCGCTGTACTCAAATGGCCTCCACAGTCACCAGATCTCAATCCAATAGAGCATCTTTGGGATGTGGTGGAACGGGAGATTCGCATCATGGATGTGCAGCCGACAAATCTGCGGCAACTGTGTGATGCCATCATGTCAATATGGACCAAACTCCCTGAGGAATGCTTCCAGCACCTTGTTGAATCTATGCCATGAAGAATTGAGGCAGTTCTGAAGGCAAAAGGGGGTCCAACCCGTTACTAGCATGGGGTACCTAATAAAGTGGCCGGTGAGTGTATGCTGCCACTTGGTAATATTATAAGAAAACATGGAATTAATTTTCACTGTTATGCTGATGACACTCAATTATATATTTCATCACGGCCAGATGAAACCACTAACTTATCTAACTTGACAGAATGTCTTAAAGATATAAAATACTGGATGACGTGTAATTTCCTGCTATTAAATTCAGATAAAACAGAGGTATTACTTATTGGTCCAAAAAACTACCCACAAAATCCCTTACAATACAACTTTAATTTAGAAGGATGCCCAGTTACTTTATCCACTACAGTAAAAGACCTGGGTGTCATACTTGACCGCAACTTGACTTTCGAAAATCATATTTCATATGTTACAAGAACAGCCTTTTTCCACCTCAGAAACATTGCTAAGCTACGTAACATGCTATCCGTTTCTGATGCAGAAAAGTTAGTTCATGCATTCATGACCTCGAGACTAGATTACTGTAATGCTTTATTAGCTGGTTGTCCTGTATCCTCAATAAACAAGCTACAGTTAGTCCAAAATGCAGCCGCTAGAGTTCTTACTAGATCAAGAAAATATGATCATATAACACCAATTTTATCATCTCTACATTGGTTACCTATTAAGTTCCGTATCAATTACAAGGTATTGCTACTGACTTATAAAGCCCTAAATGGTTTAGCTCCAGTCTATTTAACGGACCTTCTATCGCCCTACAATCCGTCGCGCTCTTTAAGATCACTAAATTCGAGGCTTCTGGTCATTCCTAGGATATCCAGATCCACCAAAGGAGGGAGAGCGTTCTCACATTTAGCTCCTAAACTCTGGAATAGCCTTCCTGATATTGTTCGAGGCTCAGACTCGCTGTCCCAGTTTAAAACCAGATTAAAGACGCATCTCTTTAACCACGCATTCACATAATGCTTACCTTTTATACTACTGCCGAATCAGATCGAATGCATTAATATTATGAACATCAGCTACGCTAATTATTTCTCATCTGCCTTTCTGCTGTTATCTCGGGACGCAAGTCCCGAGGTAAATAGCGTTCGTCAGCTCCAGTTTGTATCCAGCCTCTCACGGAGACTTCGGATGATCCAACACCTGTGATGAGACGACTAAACGCCTGTGGAGAGACGACTCGACGCCTGTGAAGAGACGACTCAACGCCGGCGATATGTTATGCCCTAAATTAATACATGATGAACTAACTATTTTCTATGTACATTTTTAATGCACTTTCTGTAAAGCTGCTTTGAAACAATGTGTATTGTGAAAAGCGCTATACAAATAAACTTGAATTGAATTGAATTGAATACTTGTATGGCAAATCATTCGTCGTAGTAACGGACCACAAACCTCTCGTCACCATATGCACAAAGCCTCTGCATGCTGCTCCTCCCAGGCTACAACGCATGCTGATCAAAACACAGGGATACAACTATAGCATCGTGTATCGTCCTGGATGCCAAATGATTTTAGCTGACACACTCAGCCGCCTACCAAACCCCGAAAACAATGAAGACATTGAACTTGATGAACGCATTGATGGGCTGGATACCGAATTCGAAGACCCTGAGCATCATACTGTTGCAATTGTAAACTTCTCACCAAACAAACAGGAGACTCTCAGAACTGAGACTGCAAAAGACCCCAAGCTCAGTGCGCTAAAAGAAATCATCCATCAAGGATGGCCAGTCAGAATTCAAGACTTGCCAAAAGACCTACGCAGCAGATCTTGCAGTACCTGTGCAGAACATCAAGATGCACAACCAAAAGAACCTCTCATTCCACACAAAACACCCACAACCATGGCAATACCTGGCGTCAGATCTATTCGAGATCCATGGACATCAGTACCTACTTACCGTGGCCAGGTATTCCAAGTACCCATTAGTTGATGAAATGCCCATACCAGTAAGTAGCCATGCAGTTGCACAAAAAATGCAAAGTTACATGTCTTTATTTGGTCGACCAGATGAAATGCTGACAGATAACGGACCACAGTACACGGGACAACCTTTCAGGAAGTTCATAACTGATTGGGGAATCGAACACATCACAAGTTCACCACACTACCCAAAAAGCAATGGATTTATTGAAAGACATGTGAGACACATCAAATCCATCATCAAAAAAACAATACAACACAAAGGAGATGTACAAGTGGCTCTGATGCAGGTGCGAGCGACACCCATTGACAGTGAGTTACCATCCCCTGCAGAATTACTCCTTGGCAGACCAATCACCACACTCCTACCAAGTCATGCAGATCCAGGTAAACTTGAACACATACAGCACCTGGAAAAAGGGATTACAAGGATGAAAACACACCATGATCAATGTAGTGGTAGAGACTTGCCACCATTGTTTCGTGGACAGAGTGTGAGAGTGCTGGACAAGGAGAGGAAAACATGGCACCCAGGGACTATTGTGGAAAGATGCAAGGAGCCGAGAAGTTACCTGATCCAAACACCAAATGGAAACACAGTCAGACGTACTAGGAGCCAACTCCGTGAAATGTATGCACCACACACACAAAAAATCCAGAAAAAGGTACAATTCGCTGAAACACCCAAAAGAGATGTGGTTGAACAAAGCCACAAGAATCCAGTTGAAAACAAAATCACACAACCTCTTGAAACAAAAGCAGACAATACAGGTACTGAGACAACAAGACCAACATGCACAAGGTCTGGACGGGTCATTGTCAAGCCAGCGCAATACAGGGACTATGTGTAAAGCTGAATTAATAGTCAAGCAGTAAAAAGAATACCAAATATGGACTGAATGCTTATTTTGCACATGTAACCACCAAACAGGTTGTTATTGTTCATTATTGTTATAATGTGCACCCTATTGGAAAAAAAGCTTGACATATTTTTGTTAAGAATCTTATGTTATACGGGGGAAAAAAAGAAGCAATCTTGTTGTTGTATTGGTTGTCTGAGGTGTTTACACATTTATGTTAAACAGGGGGAATGTTGTGATAGTCTATGTAATACATGTGTACGTAAGACGCTGTATGCATGTACCGGAAGTGTATGATATATATGGAACATGTGAATCCCCAGTAAAGACGTTCTGATCCAACTCTGATGCTGTCGAGTAATACTTCAGCAGTGACTGTCCGTTCAGCCCGGCTTTACATTGAATTCTTTACTTGCTTGCTATATAAATTACGGGGCTTTACTCCACAAAACAGCCTTAAGCTTTCTTCTTTTAAAATACAATTTTTCAAAAATATTGAAGAAGAGTGATCATTTTTGTGGTGATATGACTTAAAAAATTTGTCTTATTGTTTTTATTATTGTGATTATGGATAATCTGAATGATAAAAGCAGCGGGGATTTGTTATGGAAATTTTAATTTTACATTGGTTATATGAGTTTCTATCGAACCTTCAATGTATGTTCTAAATTCATTCTCAGCAGATACTGCAAATGAATGTCACATGATCTGGCCATATGCAGAGTGATAATGTCTGTGGAAAATTACTGAGAGGCAAGGCCATAGCAAACAGCCTTGGAAAGAACAGTATAAAGATTGGCCCGACCTGTGTTATGTGTGTCACTCCTTGCATGGGCAACTGTGTATTGCAAGAATAAATACTTTTCTTTTTACTAATTTGACTCTGAGTGTCTCTTACGCAGTGATGTCTGTTTAATGAATTTTTGCCACAACAGATGTCAGAGTGGCGTAGTCGGTTCTCTTAAAGCTGCATTTATTCAATTCAAAGTAGTTTAGGCCCTAGTGCCACTAAGTGCAGTTTCCTCTTGCCACACCTAGGTTTTGTTAAGAGTAGGGTTATCCAGGGTGCTGGGTGCATAAAGTAAAAAGTGCAACAATTAAGAGGGTATCAATAGAAGCTGTATGCAGACTGATTGCAGTTTGATGAAGTAAAGAACAAAACATACTGAGACCAATCAATAGTCGATTCCAACAGTGTGGAGGCCAAAGATTTTATATAAAAACTATAATTGCATAAAGGGTTGACAAACTTTGAATCAGCACTGTAGCATAACACAGTCGGATGTCCTAGCTACTCAATACCACAACATTTCAGTTACTTTTTACAGACATATCTGTGAGTGACATTTATGAGGTGCAACATGAGGAGAATCCAAAATCTTGCTCATACATGTTTGCCACAACAGAGGCATTGGGCAGCAGCTCTTCAGAGATTTTAGCTGGACAGCCACCTGCTGCAAGTTCATTGGGTATCCCACTGCCTAAAACAAGGAAACAAATAACTAACAAAGCAATGCCATTTATGCTGTATGTGGTTGGAGTTTGAAAAAATAACTGCGTCAAAGTATTGTACATACTCAAGTTTAGCATACCTGGGATCGTGTGTGCATTCCACGATTGCACCACTCTGCCTAGTCCAATTTGACATGTCAGGTTTTAAATGCAGAATTTAGTCATATTGTCCTCCATGTTGAGGACTTCTTGGTCCAGCAGGTGTACCAGGGCGTGTTTCAATGGGTAGTTCACGCGATTAATATATGATCGACACTTGATTAATATTACATAATCAATAATCATACGGGTTATGAGTTATCACTTACAGAATAAACATTCCCCGTAAAGGGGATCGTTGCCACTATCTCTATGGGCAACCAAACACAACAGATTGTATTTAGCTGTACATACAGGAGGGCAAAATTAGGGCAGTTGTGTACATTCACATTCAATCATTACGCATTATAATTAAATATCAATATATCAACTGTCTATGATAGATAACTCCTAAGGGAATTAAAACGTTATCGAATAATCAGTTCGCCAGCGAACTGACCATCAATCTGTTATTAAACCTCAAGGAAGTTAACTTAGAAAAGGCAGACTATTTCTCTGGCCAAGACAAACAGTTTCCCTATTCTATAAACAGATACTATTTGAAGTATCTATTATTGTAAAGCTTGTAGCTAGATCGAAAACATTTCATTGACTTAATACATGAGCAAATAGACAGTTTTTATGTATGCATATACTGAATTTTAATACAGGCAAAACTTCAAAAAACAACCCTTTTTGAGGCAACAACCGTACAGCATAATAAATCTTGATAAGAAATAAATACTTGCACCATGGGTCTCTTAGGTTGCCGAGGAGAAGGCGTGTGTGTGTGTCCTTGGGGCGCGTGCTCGTTCGGTGCGCGGCTGCGCGCGTTTGCTTTCGTTCAGCGGCAAGTTTGAAAGTCCCTTGTAGATGGATTTGCTGAAGAGATAATTCAGGCTAAGTTCTTTTCACTCGTAGGTGGAAATAGACATGGAGAATTATCTAAGACTGAAAACAAAAACTAAACTAGAAACAAACAAAAGAAAAGACGAGAGCTCTCCCGGAGGCGAGGCGAGACGTTACATGATGAAAACAGGACAGGAGCAAGAAGTAAGAGTAAGAGAGAGAAGGAAGAGCGCCAGCATCCTTTAAAGGACGCAGACCACGCCCCTTCCGGAGCAACCTTAACCAATGATATTCGGCAAAACTTTGGCGCGAAGACTTCCCTTTGTCTTGTCAATATCTGATTTATGGTCGCATCTAAGTCTAGTCATTTTCACTCCAAAGATGGTAAACATAGTAAAATATATTTTACTGGATACCCATGTGCATATTAATGTTGGTCAGACCAAGAGCGTCCTAAAGGTAGTAAGAACGACATGCAAGGTGGATCATATTCCAAAGTTACATGAAAATGCATACTATATGTACTTGTAGTTCGTCTAGAACTATAATAATATCCCAGATACCCCAACATGGTATGGGCAACAGACACACATAAAAACATACCGAATATATTTTTAGTAAAAGTCTTTTATGGGGAAATTCGTAACAGTTCATGTATGCGTGTGGTGAATGTTCTTCGGAGTGGGTCTGCCTTATCTCTCTTGGAAGGAGAGGGGGGGGATTGGAATTCCTTTCTCTTCGCAGAAAGGGAGAAGTGTGATAATACCTTTGAAGCTTGCGCTCAGAGTTGTCTGGTAAGGCTCTGTGGGCCCATAAACGGTGTCGAAACAGTCTCATGCAGACAGGCTGGAGCCAATGACAAATAATTTACATTCATTCTAAAAGGCTTTGGGTTTTAGGGAGAATGTGCTTTATTTGTGTTCAGAGGAGTGACCCGTGATTTACCCAGATACGCTACACACCAGGGGCTATCAAAACAGCATACCCTTCACAAACACTGGTATAGTGTTTGTGAAGGGTATGCTGTTTTGATAGCCCCTGGTTTAATAAAAATACAGTTTCTACAGGGGTATGCTGTTTTGATAATAATAATAATAATTTGTTACATTTATATAGCGCTTTTTCTGGGACCTCAAAGCGCTTTACATGGAAGCGGCACCACCAATGTGCAGCATCCACCTGGATGATGCGACGGCAGCCATATTGCGCCCACCACACACCAGCTTACCGGTGGAGAGGAGACAGTGATGAAGCCAATCAGTATATGGGGATGATTAGGAGGTCATGATGGACAGAGACCAAGGGGCAAATTTGGCCAGGATGCCGGGGTTACACCCCTACTCTTTTTCGAAGGACATCCTGGGATTTATAATGACCACAGAGAGTCAGAGCCTCGGTTTAACGTCTCATCCGAAGGACGGTGCTCTTTGACAGTATAGTGTCCCTGTCACTACACTGGGGCGTTAGGACCCACACAGACCACAGGATGAGCACCCCCTGCTGGCCTCACTGACACCTCTTCCAGCAGCAACCTGGTTTTCTCAGGAGGTCTCCCATCCAGGTACTAACCAGGCTCAGCCCTGCTTAGCTTCAGTGGGCAACCAATCTTGGGCTACAGGGTGACATGGCTGCTGGCTAATAAAATATTAGTATAGTACATATACAGTTTATAAAGGGGAATGCTGTTTTGATAGCCCCTTGTTTAATAAAAAATACAGTTTCTACAGGGGTATGCTGTTTTGATAGTGTTATGATCGTGGAGGATGAACCCAGGCGCAGACAGGAAATAACTCAAAACGGGGTTTATTGATGACAAAACAGAAAACAAAACCCACGAGGGGGCAAAACAGGACAGGAACAGGATAGACAAAACAATTGGCCATGTGCTGCACATGAAACATGATTCTGTCACGATCCTGCCTCAAGACCAGGGAAAATCAAGAACACTAAGGCAGAATCATGACAGAACCCCCACCTTAAGGAGCGGCTACCAGACGCTCCTCAAGGGGACATTAAACACGAGACATGACAGACTGTGACAAAGACACAAACCAACAATACATGACAAACACTAATAATGGCATACATGAAAAAACAATGACAGGGTTGGGATGAAACAATAAAAACAACATACAAGGCAGAGGGGGTGAAGGAAACACAAAGTCCTTAGGGGGCAGTCCAGGGTGGATGGGAGGACAGGGGGTCTTGGGTCTTCGGGACGAGGGCTGAGGACGGGGAATCCGGGGGGACTTGGCTGGAGACACATGAGGAGATGGCTTGGGGGAAACAGTCCGAGGCTGGCAAATGACAGGGGTGCTAGGGGAAACACTAGACAGTCTGACAGGGGTGGAAACCGCCACAGGAACAGAAACAAGCGGAGGGACAGGAATCTTGATGGGGGACACAGGAGGCAATACAACAGGAAACAAGACAGGGGATGCTGCGGGTAACTGTGGAGCAGAAGAAAGAACTGAGCTCCCCGAAGACGGCTCAGTACCAACGCTCCACGTCTCTGAATCGGGGAGATCGTCGTCTGCAGCTGACTGGTGCACGGCGCTCACGGCAGCCGGCTGGGGCACGGCGCTCACGGCAGCCGGCTGGGGCACGGCGCTCACGGCAGCCGGCTGGGGCACGGCGCTCACGGCAGCCGGCTGGGGCACGGCGCTCACGGCAGCTGGCTTCAGAATAGCGCCCTCTGACGCAGTGGACTCTGGACAAGACAACATACCAGTTCTGGTTGGAACTTCCAGGATCTTGGCTAAACTCGACAGATACTCAGACAATGTTCTTGCAGCAACGACGATAGGCAACTCCCGATCAGCTGACACTGACCGCAAAACGGCCTCAGCAGCCGAATCAGCCGCGGCCCTCTCTGTGGCGCTCACGACAGCAGGCTCGGAAACCGCATCTTCAGCAGCTGGTTCAGTAACAGTACCCTGAGTCGAAACAGGATCAGGGACAACGTTAGCAGTGGAAGCGTGCTCTGGGACAGCGCTTGCAGTGGGGGCGTGCTCTGGGACAGCGATTGCAGTGGGGGCGTGCTCTGGGACAGGCAGAGATGAAGGACGAGAGGCTCCCCTCCTCCTCCTCCTCTTCTTCTTCCTAGGTCGCGGTGCGGAAATCGTAGACGGACTAGTGACCGGTAGGAGAAACTCAATGGGGTCGGTGACCTGAGTAGGAAGGGCAGTCTCAGGCAGCGCAGACTCAGTCGAGGATGACTCCGAGGGAGAATCCCACGAAGTCCGTCTCCCTCGTTTGCCACGAAGATCAACGGGTGTGGACGAGACCTCGGGAGAAGTGGAGTGGGTCTGCTCCTCTTGAGACACGACAGCCAGGAGCCGACCCTCCGGAATCACGGGCAGCTTGGCTGGTGGCGACAACACAGAGAGACCATGCAGCTCCTTTCGACACAGACAGTCCACCATGTCCCGGAACGGACGGTGAACCAGCCTCTCTCGTTCAGCCAGAGGTGGGGGAACCTTGAGGCCAGCGATGAAGTAGCGACTTAGGAGGACGTCAGGTAAGAAAAACCTCTTCTTTTCTGCGACATGAGCGTACTGCTTCAACAGCAGCTCACCCTGAGGGGGAATTGGGAGCTTGCCCCTCCTCGAGTCAGACATGGTCTTGAGCCACCAATCTTCAAGAGGATCCAATTGCTGATCTCCAGGGGAAGACAAACAGTCTGCTGGGTTCTGCGTTGGCCGGTTCATTCTGTTATGATCGTGGAGGATGAACCCAGGCACAGACAGGAAATAACTCAAAACGGGGTTTATTGATGACAAAACAGAAAACAAAACCCACGAGGGGGCAAAACAGGACAGGAACAGGATAGACAAAAACTACATAATGACTTGACGGTAAACAAAACAGCAAACGACGAATCAGAACTTCTCCGTAGACAATACACTTGACAGGATACTCACAAGGATGACTGCTAAGGGTATGCTGTTTTGTGTCACGGATGGGTGTAGGCAGGAAGCACGAGGAGACGAGGAATAACTACTAACAGGAATTTAATGATCAAAGAACTCAGGAGATGCAACACATACCATATAAACGCAACATATACAATAACCGACCTGGGGCTCGTTCTTCGTACGTTGCTTAAAACATCCGAGATCAAATGAGACATCCCAGATAATATCATCGTGCTAATCATGATCCAGCTAATTGGGTTCTTCGAACACTCCTGTTGTTTATGATTAGTATCGCTGGATTGAGTTATCTGAGATAACTGCGCGTTCATGCGTTGGTTTAAAAGGGGATATGTATCGATAGTAGAAACAGTGATCAGCAACGCTGCTATTGGCTGTTCAGCATGGCCAAAGAACACGCCCAGTTTTTCTCCCAAGCAGAACAAGAGCTTTTAATGGAAGGTTATGCCGAATTTGAGTCTTTAATTAAAACGCCAGGGACCACCTCAAAGTGTGCAAAAGCCAGGAGAGAGGGCTGGCAAAAGTAGCAGACAAATTAAATGCGTTTGTGATGGCCATGTTAGATGTTTTAATAACTTTTTTTTTTTTTTTGTATTTTAATAATTTCATAATTACTTTGTTCATTGCCATGTCAGAGTCACCACACTATAGTGAACATGGTGAAAGTGAAGTACAAAAATATTCTACATAATGGTCATTTTTACTATGGTAATGCCTACTTATAGGCCTACTAGTCTCTTTTAAAAAGGCACTGTTAAATAAATGATTGTCTGTTTATAAAAGCAACCAAGAAAAAGGCTGAGAAAAAGAACAACAGATGCTCCTGCACCCTGGCAGAAGAGCTGACCCTTGGGTTGAATGTGAATGGACCTGTTGTGGAGGGCATCCCTGGGTTCAGCTCTTCCAGACCCACATCAGGGACCAGGAGCAGCAACACCTTCATTACTGGTAAATGAGATTTAAATTCTCTTAGTACACTGTGAAAGAATTTGTTGCTGCATTAAATTAAGTAGGCCTATAATCCAAATTGGATGGCATAAGTAATTTCAACTGTTAAATCTTGAGTAATGATAAATTGCTTTGACTTGTGAAAGTAAAAACTGATAAACTTATGTTAATGTAAAAATATTTTGCCATGAGTTATTAATCACATTGCACTGGATAGTGAAGAAACCTTCTCAGATGACTGTCCTTTGGAGGAAGTAGACTATACCTGCAAGTGCATAAATAACTTTAATTGATTTATACTTGTGCCTATGCCTATTATTTCTGACAGGAGTCCACATGTATAGAAAGGCCTACGCCGCCTACAGAAGAGTCTGCACACAGCAGTGATACAGAGATGGGCAGTGTATAGCCAACTTTTCCTTTTTATTTGTTGCATGAGGCATGTGTGACACAAATGACACAGGGTGATATTCGTTCCCTTAGGAGTCTTCAACAGAAAATAGAGTATTTTGAAAAAACAAAATCAGGGGGAGAAATAGAACTTGACTACTTAAAGAAAAAAATTGCACTAGAAATAGAGTTGCTTCAAAATAAACTTCAGAGTAAAATACACTATTTCACACAGAGTACTATTGCTGACCTTGCATAATATCTCTTATTGCAGGCAAAAGATGACTGGATAACTGGCTTTTCTTTACAAAGAACTATTGAAATAAAACTCAAGGAACTAAGCAAATTTGTATGGTCTTTTTGGCTTTTCAGACACTGAAATCTTCCCTTTAGTTGGCCAAAGTTCATTTCATTGTGTGCCCTTGTCCTGGCTAGAGCTGCATTGTAACTGGTCTGGGGTTTGGGTCAGGGAATGGGGTCATAAAACACCTGTCTCCAAGCAGGATCCTGTTGTAATCACCTGTTGGCTATAATGGAAAAATGCAGTTCTGTTAGGATCAGCATAAGTGTATGTAATACACTTGATATTTATAATTTTCCTTACCACGTTCAAATAATGTGCATAAATGTGAATCTCTGAAAATTCTTGCACAGATCCTGGCCATTTTGCTTTCACATTGATTTGTGATATGGAACATAGTCACACACCATCTAAGTGATTTTACTCAACTGCCTTTTTTAAAAATTGATAATATTACTAATCTGGAATATTAAAAATTGTAATAGTAACTTGGCTGCACATTTACATTGTGAGCCCCCTTTCTGTTCACAAAATCCCCTTCATTGAGGCCTTGATGGGAACATGTGTGCAGTCTACGTCTATAGTCTATGGCACCAATCATGTTAGTGAAGCCTGAAGGGACATACTGTAAGTCATAATCGGCATGGTCATCATGATTGCATTATCCTTATTAAAAATTATAATATACCCTACCTAAGTTGGCAAAAAAAATAAATAAACTGCTTTACAATCTTGGGTCTTAAATGGCTTGCAAATGCCAAAAAAAAAAAAAACTAAAAACTGCTTGGCCGCCAGGTAAACTTTGCGAATGGCACGACAGACAGCACATATCAAGTTCTCCGCATCTCCAATATTGTAAAGGAAAGAGCCACTCGCAACGAACTTTAGGGCAATGCAAACATTTTGTGCAATTGTTAAAGCCCGACTCCGAGTCGAACATTAATGTGCATTTCCAACAAAATAATAACGTTTAAATGACAACCTCACGACGATTGTTTCACGAGAAAAAAAAAAATCTCAGAAATTCGGCTACACTATCGCGCTGCGCTAAAGGACTTCCCGTATCAGCTCCGCTTATAAAGCCGCGATCTAATCCTGTTTACATGAAATAAACCTGCTCGCGAGCAGGTTCAAGCTTACGGACCTGTTGCTATGACAGCAAGTCCAGGATGAGCGTTGAAGAACCAAACAATCCAAGATCATGCCAAATCGTCAACAATCAAATCCAGCTAACTGAGTTAGCGACGTACGAAGAACGAGCCCCAGGGGCCCGTTCTTCGTACGTTGCTTAAAACATCCGAGATCAAACGAGACATCCAAGATAATATCATCGTGCTCATCATGATCCGGCTAATTTGGTTCTTCGAACACTCCTGCCGGTTATGATTAGTATAGCTGGATTGAGTTATCTGAGATAATTGCGCGTTCATGCGCTGGGTTAAAAGGGGATATGTATCGATAGTAGAAACATTGATCAGCAACGCTGCTATTGGCTGCTCACCGGTGCCAAAGAGCACGCGCAGTTTTTCACCGCAGCAGAGCAAGAGTTGTTGCTTGAAGGATATGCAGAATTGAAAAACTTAATAAAAAATGTTCACCTCAAATGTGCAAAAGCCAGGAGGAGAGAGGGCTGGCAAAAGTAGCAGACAAATTAAGTATGTAGTGACCATGTTAGATGCTTTTATCACTTATTACAGTATATATTTTATATTTTAATAATTTCTAAATATTAATTGTTCATAGTAATGTCAGAGTCACCACCCACTACTAGAACATGGGAACAAGTAAAAGTGAAGTAGAATATTCTACATAATGGTAATTTGTACTACTTATACTAATCTCTTTTAAAAAGACACTGTTAATAAATGTTTGCCTGTTTATAAAAGCAACCAAGAAAAAGGATGAGAAAAAAAAAGAAAGAAAAACAAACAGGTGGTGGTCCTGCACCCCCGTAATAACAAGACAGAAGAGCTGGCCCTTGGGTTGTGGAGGGCATCCCTGAACCGACCCATTGTGGAGGGCATCCCTGAACCGACCCATTGTGGAGGGCATCCCTGAACCGACCCATTGTGGAGGGCATCCCTGGTTCAGCTCTTCCTCAGACCCACAGCCAGAGGCAGGAGCAGCAACTGTGTAAATGAACTTTAAATGATCCTAGTACACTGTAAAATAATTTGTTGCTGCATTAAATTAAGTAGGCCTGTAATCCAAATGGCTGTCCAGTCATATCAACTGTTAAACCTTGAGTAGTAATGAATTGCTTTGACTTGTGAAAGTCTACATGTGTGAAACTAGTTAATGTAAAAAAATATGTTGCCATGAGTTATTGATCACATTTCCCCCAGTGTCATTGTAATGAAATTGTGTTTTCCTCTTTTGTGCAGTTTTAAACAATACACCAACACTTTTATCTGTTCCCAAGAAAGTGGCTGAAGCATGTGCAGTAAGACTTTTACTAATGTTACATCAAAAGGGAAGAAAGTAGGCTACAACACTTTTTAATGTCCATTTTTCCCCAATGCACAGGACAGTGAAGAAACCCTCTCATGTATCTTTAAGTGCATAAATAACTTTACTTAATTTACACTTAAGTACCTATTATTTCTGAATGCAATATGAGTTGCAGGAGTCCACATCTACAGAAAGGCCAACAGAAGAGTCTGAACAAAGCGATGCAGAGGTTGGTAGAGTTGTACTTTTCCTTTTAATTGTTGATGCATAAGGCTTGTGTTGACAGGTGTACATACCCCTACCCCTAGAAAATAGAGTATTTTGAAAATACTTGACAACTTAAAGAAAAAAACTGGCCCTAGAGATAGAGTTGCTTCAAAGGAACTTCAGAGTAAGTGCTAATATATTATTTCACACAGAGAACTATTGCTGACTTGCATAATATCTCTTATTGCAGGGAAAAGATTTTTATTATTGGCTTTTCTTTACAAAGAACAATAAAATAAAACTCAAAGAATTCTAAGCATATTTGTCTTCTTTTATTAAACATTATTATTTTTTTATTTTATTTTTTTTCTGATGGTGCAATGGTCTGTATGGCACATGCAATGTCACAGGCCCTGTCAGGTGCAACCCTCAGACTTTTCAGACACTTTAGTTGGCTAAAGTTCTCTTCATTGTGTGCCCTTGTCCTGATAGAGCTGGATTGTAACTGGTCTGGGGTTTGGGTCAGGGAATGGGGTCATAAAACACCTGTCTCCAAGCAGGATCCTGTTGTAATCACATGTATAATAGAAAAAATCAGTTCTGTTCTGTTAGGCGTTCAAATATTGTGCATAAATCTCTGAAAATTCTTGAGTCATGCACAGATCCTAGCCATATTTGTGATATGGAACATCTAAGAGATTTTAGTCTGTCAACTGCCTTTTTTTAAATTTGATATAATATTATAATCTGGAATATTAAGAATCGCAATAACTTGCCTGCACTGTTATTAAAGACTTCAACGAGTCGTGCGTTCATGCGTTTGCAACAAATTAATGATGTAAACGACATCCTCACGAGTCATGAGAAAAATTATATCTCTCAAGTACACTATCGCGCTGCGTTAAAAGACCTCCCATATCAGCTCTGCTTATAGGCTAAAGCCGCGATCTAATCCTGCTAACACGAAATAAGCCTGCTCACGAGCAGGTTCAAGCTTGCGCACCTGTTGCCATGACAGCAAGTCCAGGATGAGCGTCGAAGAACCAAACAATCCAAGATCATGCCAAATCGCCAACAATCAAATCCAGCTAAGTGAGTTAGCGACGTACGAAGAACGGACCCCAGGAGTGAGGGAGAACACTGGGTTTACATACACAGAGAACGGATCATGGGAACAAAACACAGCTGAGGCAAATTAACTAGACACAGGTGGAGAAACTGAACACAAACGAGGAGCGGGAAAACTGAGACACAGGACTAAACCAAAACACAGAGACGGGGGAAACTAAGAAACACAAATCACACTTGTGACATTTTGATAGCCCCTGTTTCGATAAGTCTTGCTTCATAGAAAATGAAGTGTTGGGGTATCCCTTTTTGTTAGTTTTCACACTTACTAGCATACCCCTTCATACCTATTTCTGTCCCCACTAACACAGAACGTTTAGGGAACGTTAGGGAACGTTCGTTTATGGTTCTCTAAAGGTTAGTTTGAACCAAACCAAAAACCAACGTTTAGGGAACGTTCCCTCAGGGTTATAACGTTCCCTAAACGTTAAGGGAACCAACCAACTAAAACGTTCTCCTGTGGTTGCACTATACCTCCACACAACGTTCCCGTTTGGTTATTTTTGGTTGTTCTGAGTGCGGTTTTGAAATGATTATTTAAACCAACTCCATTTAATGACGTAGCATATAAAAGGTTTGCAGTCACTTGATTTAGATTCACTCAAAAATGATTGGTCTTATGAAATATAAGTAAGATAAACAGCATAGCAAGAGAATAAATTTATTTTTAGGCTGATAATAAATTTAGCTAAAAACAATACTTTTTTGCTTGATTTTGTTTTTTTAACTGTATTAGTTAAAAATACTTAAAACAAGAATCTATCAATAGAACGATTTTTACAACTAAGAAAATTCACTTCTTTCATTTCACATTTCACTTCTAACAAGTGACTCAGTTCGGTGTACAAATCCAACCGTTACACCCCCACACCAGTAGGGGGAAGTGCCTCTGCTTTCAGGTGACCCATTGAAGTCCTGTACTGACTTCCGTGTTGTGCTATTTACATGTAGTCCTTCTGGATCGATACACAGAACTTGCCTGGGAACCCGTCTTCTTTCAGGTAAATGGACACTCGAGATAAATTGGTGTGTTTGAGCACAGGTATATTAGCCCTAAACGTTATAGACACGTTTTAATTAGTGCTAGCTCCCAAATTACCTGACTTACCTTTGTGTAGTTACATTTTTGAATTAATTTTTTTTCCGTCTCTTTATAGAAATACACACGTAGCACTCACACTGTTTGTGAGTTTCATGTAGGATTAAACAAATAATAATAGTTCGGTAAAATATTTTTATAACAGTTTTCTGCTATCACTGTTAGAATACATTCAGAACTTGTTTCATTTATTCCTGTACCGTTGGCATGCCTGTGCCGTCGAGCAAATAAGGGTGTGCGATGTTACACACTGTAGCATTATACTTTTACGTTTAAACAGTAAATTAAAAATAATGGTTAAGTGCAGGAAAGAGGTTACAAAAACCACTATGGGCAGTACCACGGTGTCGGAGAGAGCAACACACTCCATTTTAGTTTAAAATTACCCTCTAAAATGCTGATTGGCCAGGTTGCCTGACGTCAAGGCGTGTGACGCAACACGGACGTTCCTGATTGGCTTGGGAGAAATGGATAAGTCTACGTAGAACCCCGTTCACTATCAGGAAGTCTTGGAAAAACAACCAACGACCTACACAGCTTCACATTCTCACGAAAAAGTAAGTGAAATACGCTGCAGTTTCATGATGTCGTGGTTGTAATGCAAGTGTTTGGGGTTTAACCTTAAAGTCCCTGTAAAGTCAAAATGAAGTATGTGTTCTGAGTTTGTCACACCACAGACAAATGTGTTATTAGTCACCCAGCCAAATTTGAATGATAAAAAAAGCCGGCAAGTACATAAAATAAGCTTTTAAAATCTTGAAAAAATTAGCAGTAGTCTCTGCTCTCAAACGCTGGGGGCGTGTCCGCTGGCTGCGCTGAAACCACGCCCACTCGCGGGAAAGCTGCCTTCGCCACACTCAACTCTGTCACCGCTACAGCCAAAATGGATGCTTTAGTAGTGTTACTGCGTGGACTCCAACTACCAATTATAATTATAACATAAGCACACAAGGCAACTTACACTCATTGGTGGGCACGCACTGCCGATGATGGCACCAGTTGTCGGCGCGACGGGAGGATAAAGGGGGGAGATAGTCGGTTCGGCCCGTTAGGCCACATTCACCAGTAACAGCGGATTATCAGTGAATCCCAGTTGTCTCCGACGAACATTTATAAAACTATCCCGTGTAAAATGATCACTACAGATGCGGGTTTTGTCGGTGATCCTCATCTCTCCATCAAGGTGGCTCTTCACAAAATTAATACACCTCTTCTTGATGTGATCGTTTTTCGGAAATGTAAATAAGGACACCGATCTGTTTTGTACGTGATGGCATCCAGGTAGTACGCATTTCCGTGATGAAGGCATAGCTAGCTAGCAAACTGTAGGCGAGTATCTAATAGACGGACGCGATTGGTCGGCAAACTGATGTGAATTTGCTCTAGTGTGGCTCCAGTGCGTCATCAAGTAGGGGCGTGTCCAGGAGCTCAGGGGCTCCAGTGCGTCATCGAGCCCCCTTTTAGCCCCGCCCAGAAAATCCGGAAAATTGCAATGGTGAAAAACTGTTTAACGGTCTAACTCCACAATTCAGTACTTCACAGTTCACAGTCTTTGTAAAATGTGTTAGCAATACATTTCTAACATTTATAATGTGTTTAGAATTTTTTTTTTTAATTGCCTTTACAGGGACTTTAAGCCCTTTCCCTCGTAGGGCTTTGTTATATTCCGTCACTGCGCATGCTCATATGACTGTTTTGGGTCCTGTAGCTGTAATAATGGACATAGCTCCAGCTAATGGCTGTAATTCATATATAATATATATATATATATATATATATATATATATATATATATCTGTAATGCATATATATTGGGCTTTGTTTGAGTCTTTGTATGCGGCTGTATGCGGCTGTAACATGTGTTTTGTGTCATCATGTTAACCTGCTTTCGTTCTTGTTACAAATAAGATATACCGGTTCTTTTAATTAATTAGCATTTCTATGGCTGCTGTGTCTCCCCATTAGAAAGTCTCTGGGCTACGACGCCCATGGACAAACCTATGGATGAGACCAGTGACTCCTGCAGCAAGGAACACCACCCACAAGGTTCACTCAGGTACTTCTGGGCCAAATATACAGTCAAGAAAATCTGGCTCTGTACAGGTGACCTAATGCTGCTATACTATATATAAATAAATAATAGTTTTCTCTGTATGGAAATACCGCTTTGTTCTGCTACTGGCTCTCAAAAAAGTACAGAAGGAATTATTTACACCATTCAAATTTTCTTTTTGTAATCTGTACAAATTGTTTAGTCTTTTATTTCAGATTAAACTGTTCCACAAGCAAGAAAGCATTCCAGGACAGAGTGTGTGTCTGGAAGCCCTGTCCGTAAGTTAACATTTCTGCATGCATTTAAGAAACCAGAGTCATATTTCCTACCATGGAACTACTGAGTACTGACATTCAACCTGGTGCATATCATGTGACTGTTCTGATGTGTTTGTCTCTTCCTGCCTTTTTTCAGGTCTGCAGATGCCTCCACCACCTGCATGTAAGTTGTTTTGTTTTTTTTGCCATGTGCAAGAAACCTGCCATAAAGGAACTGACCAATATTCATATCTACTTTCTTTTTAGATGAGTCAACACCACACAGAAAACCAGCCAGTCACCCAAAATTGAATGGGTCTATTGTGACGCAAGCTCAGCCTGAAGGTACAGTGGCTTTGAATTTTCCATTTCCAATTAAATACAATGTCATGACAAGGAATTTGAGAGTAACTTGACTTTTTTGTTGTTGGCTCAGCCATGGAGACGGAAAAGAGAGGTAAGAAGACTCACTTAAGTTGTTCACATATGCAAGTATATAATGTATAACAACTAAAACTAACACCAATAATTTTTCCATAGCCGTGAGGACATCCATTACCCGCACGGCACAGCAGATGGATGCATTTGAGGAGAAGATGGAGCAGAAGATGGATGAGCTGCTCATGCTCTTAAGGAGCTCCCAGTCACCTCCCTCTGCTCCAGTCGATGACATGTTGCTGTCGCCCTGCTCAACAGTCACAGAGCTGGAGGAGTTCGACAGGAGTCTCAGTCAACAGGAGAGGAGGGACAACATGGTAATTAAGTGGCCATAGTCCTGCCCTAAGATTAACACTATATAATTGCATAACTTCAAATATCATTATAACTGAACTGACGGCTCTTACAAAATGAGATTGTACAAGCTCTCCATTTTGTTCTACATGTATAATTTGTATTTCTATATGTTTTACAGCAACTTTTCCTGACAGCCCTTGGAGGTTCGACCACAGGTACTGCCATGCGTCGCATGCTACGGCGAGTGGCAACCAATGACGTGCTAAAACAGTATAGTCTGCGGGGCAGAAAGGCAAAGAAGGCCTTCCAGGACCTGACAATCTGCAGGGTTATTACAGGCAGGTGTTATTTTATTGTTCACATCAGTATTATTCTTAGCTTGTAGGTTTTAATTTGATTTGTAACTATGCTTCATTTTGACTTCTACTCTAGTGGCCTCCCAGAAAAACTTCCCCGCGCTGACTGCAGCAGGAGGACTTGATTGGGCAAGTGCTAAAGTTTGCCCCACACAGACGGTAAATTGAAATTCTTCTATGTGATGTTCATAATAATCAATGGAATGGGAAAACTATCAATATTTGTGATCATAAAAAACAGGGTTGTTAGTAAAGCAATTTGTCTTGCTTTTGTCAACGTGTTCATTCTTAGTATGACATATCAAACTTTTGTTTCTTTCTTTTTAGGCCAGCTGAGAAGGACTGAGCCTTCAGAACCATGGAGCTCTATTTTTTTATTATTGTATTTTTGCCACTTTGGCCATTCACCTACACATTACATACTTTATCATTCAAATATGCATCTTGCAAACTACATTTGCACTATTACTTTGCACTCTTCATCCCACTCCATTTGTACTTGTATTTATATTATGTCATAGTTGTATACTAAAACTGTATAAAACTGACTCTGATTCTTGTATTATTTTTTTAGGCCTTCTATATTTTTAGTATTTTCATTTTGTATTAAAGTTTTAAATCCCATCAAGTTTGCTGTTTGTTCATTCATTCATTCCTGCTAATATATAATAATTCATTCCTGCTCATGCACAGACAGTTTAACGTAATAATAAAATTGGTACCATTGTTGTTAAAGTTTTTTAAAGGTTAGGAGAATGTAAAAAAGAACGTTAGGGGAACGTTCCCTAAAGGTTGCAATGTAACTAAAAACTAACGTTCCCTGAACGTTAAGAAAACTTTCCATGGGAACCAAAACCTAACCAAAACCATAACCTTAAGGGAACGTTCCCGCAACCAAAAACTAACGTTCCCAGAACGTTCTGGGAACCATAAATTGTTAGCTGGGGTGTATCTTACTAAAAGAAAATATATTATAAAAACATTAATTGTTTATAGACTGGTTGAGTAATATTTTAATACAAATTTCAAATAGGTACATATTGTACAATATGTACAACATGGCAAACATTATGCATTTAACACACTTTTTACACTTGAAATGCTCTGAGGCAAGGGTTGCAGGGGTACACTCCTTGTGCGTCCATTTTGAGCATGTCACACTGCACCTTTAAAGACAAAATGTAAAAAAAATCACTTTAGAAGTGCAATATATAAGCATTGAAGAATTATGAACTTTTTCAGCTGTACTAGCAGTAAGAAGAAATAAAAAAATTTCTTACTGCTATAACCCAGCTGGCATTTTAACGTTGAGTCACTGTTGAATCAACGTCAGGTGTCAGGTGAAATTTCAACATCACTATAAAGTCCTGCTTTTCAACAGTTTATTTTGTTAAACTGTTTTCACTAAAGTATTGATGTGTTCAACAGTAACACCAAACACCTTGAAATGGATACATAAACACTAAGTTTACAGACAAGCACAGTCAGCTAGGAAGAAGCCAACTGGTCAAAGCACCAGGAAGATGATTAATAATGACATTTCACGGACGTAAGAAAAATGCTTTATTACATGGCTGAAAGTGTGCCAACATTTCACACATAATTTTACACGTGTGTCAAACTTTAACCTTTAGAAAAACAGCCCAAACATTGGGCAACATTGAACATGGCTGGTTAAATCTTCCCTTCTTGTTACTTCTTTCTGCCACCACCACCCATCCTCTCTGGTGCATATTTAAAATATTTGGTCATGTATAAGTCTACTTTTGTTGTAGTTGTATCAAATTAACTCAATGTTGTAGTTGTATCAAATGAGCTCAAGACAGCATCTGATTAGAGGAAGAAAAAAAAAACAGATCAGTGTTAGCAAACGCTAACCTCTCAAATTAGAATATTTATAGTGCCAATATTTCAAGTATATAAATTAGTATTTATCAACGTGCAAGGTCTTTGATAATCATGTGCTTGAGCAACAAAAGGCAGTTGGTAGTAACCAGTGCTGCCGGTAGAGAAGTTAGTCTAGAGCCCAGAATGGAATATTATATATTGTTAAGACTCATGGGTGGATCTGATTACGGGGAATTTGCATATCATAATTAATAATTCATAATTAATAATTATTCATACAGGTTTGTATCAGATCAGTCTTACATGTCAATACATCTCCCTTTTTGGGATGACATGTTATTTTACCTGCATGCATACATGTGAATCCTTGCAATAAACCACAAGTTGATTGCAATTAATTACACGGACCACGTTTCACAAAACAGGTCAAATTAATTAGCTCAATTAATTTATAGAGTTTAGGAAAATCAATTCTGTGGCCACAAGAATTAGCCTTCCCACACTATAAACAAGTACTCTTTAAAGCATCTTTAATTTGTAAAGCTCGTAGCTTTGATCTTGCACTTTAGTGACTCGGGTATGAGCAAAAGAGATGAATCAGTTTATGAATATGAAATATTTAATATCGAAACTATAAGTTATAACGGTTATTAAGCATTACAAAGATTACATGTATTTGCAAACATAATAAACAACCAACATGAACGAGAGATGCATAGACAGGGACATGAGAGGAAAAGTTGAGAGAGATCGGATCAGAGATCACGGAGAGATTTGCAGTTTTGCAAGAGAGAGAGAGAGAGAGAGAGGGGGACGGAGATCCGTAAGGATCAACCGTTTGGCAAAATTCACCTTGACAACGGAACCTCAGACCAGACAACAAGGAATCACAAAATCGCCCCTTTTGAGGCAACAACCGTACAGCATAATAAATCTGGATAAGAAATAAATACTTGCACCGTCTCTTAGTTTGCCGAGGAGAAGGCGTGCGTGTGTGTGTGTGTGTGTGTGTCCTTGGGGCGCGCATGCTCGTTCGTTGAGCGGTTGCGCGTGGTTGTCCATGTGTCCCACGTGGTTTCCTGATGGTTCAGAGCGCGGACTTTCAAACGCATGTTTGAAGGTCTTTGAGGTAAATTTACCAAAGAAACAATTCAGGCTAAGTTCATTCCTCCTCTGTGGAAATGAACTCGGTAGAATACTTAAAAGAACTTAGAATTAAATAAATAAAAGAAAAGATAAAAGATCTCCGGAGGAGATCACGAAGAAGTCACATCCTGACGCCAGAGGTAAGAGGGAAGAGAGAGAGCGGGGGGGGGGGGGGGGGGGATGGGTTTGTCAATCGCTGAAGAACTATGAAAGATTCTTGTAATACTAATATGTTGTATCATATTTCATATCTACCAACATATCATATACACAGTCTTTTCAATCTTCAAAGTACCAATTTAGCAAAACCAAACACGCTATAGGTGATTTTTGGTTAACCATAGTTTGCAAAAATTTAAACATTAAGTATTTGAGTTTACACGAAAACAAACCTCATAAACATCAGACCATGGAACATTAGATACATGTTAATACCTTTATCACATGGTTATATATATAGGATTGAACAGGTTTCATTTCTCCTTCTCAGAAATAATTACGTCCATGCACATTCTTTTGGGTCGTAAACTCGTTACAGGACACCGAACGACTCCCAGTGTTAGCTCGATTTTTGGGGGAAGTTTCATGTGCTTGTGTGTGTGTTAATTTACATTCAGGCTTTTTGGGTCTGAAGGCTTTGGGACTTTGGCAAGGATGTATTTAGTTATTCCGATTCACCCTTCGCCCAGTCCTTACAATATAATATTAGAGCATGCTGTGTAGAGTCCTCCAACTAAAATTATTTTTCTTATGAATTATTATTCTGCTTACTATATTCAATTATTTAAAACATTGTTACAAAACTACTATGTTAAAGGTGCCTTATGTCAAAAAATCAGTTCATACTCCACATATTCCATACCAGATGGGGGCAGTATACCTCCAGAAAGTTGGCCTACTCTAGTCTGTTTCTTAGTTTCAGGTTGTTAATCTTCTAAAACCGTCAAATAGTCCGCTTTGTCCCGCCAAAGCTTATTTTGATCGGTGAGGGATGTAGAATAGAATGACTGCTGCCGCTGCGCTTGACAGGGCGCGTTACGAGCAGAGAGAGAGAGCGAGCGAGCCCCGGCCGCGCGTGCGCACTCTCACGTCTTCAAACAACACGAGCGCGGTCCTGCTCTCTCTCTCTCGCGCATATTAATCAAATCAATTGACACGATAGTAAGACCGCAGTTTCACGTGGAGCATTTGGAGATTTTTAGAGATTAGAGATGTAACGCACGCCTAGCGCACGTGAACCGATCATCTCTACTAGCTAGCACTAATAGTAAAAAAACACGAACACTGTTGAAAGATACAGTATGCTGCAACTTACCAAAATGTATTCCTCATACATAATATCGACCAATCTTTTGAACTCTTCCCTGAACTGAAATGTAGTAGTGGGCTGTACCAAAGTCCTTTTTTGTCCTTTACACGATTGACATCAGGTTCAAGTACGCCCACAAGCCGTGCGAGTTATTCGTGTGTTGCAGTTTGGCTGGTGGTTATGTATGTTGCCTGCATACCGCCTCCCATGGCCGAAACTGGTATTATGACACCAGCCGGGCCGGGGCTAGTAATTTAGCATGCTAATTCAGGTTTATATCTCGGCAGCACTATAACTTGTAATTTTTTTAATGACATCATTGCACTTATTTCATCTCATTCTTTTGATACGTGTAGCTAATTTTTGGGATATTTTTACCTAAATTTTTACATATGGCACCTTTAAAGCAAACTCACCTATCTTGTAGAGACGGGTCTTCATGAAGGCAACCTTCCCACTTCTTCCTCTGAGGCTCATTATAGCCATCATTTTATTTGTCATAGTTCTGCCATGGTAAAATACTTATTTGCTGCTGTATCTTACAAATAAATAGTAAAAAATATCATACATTGTGATTTCTGGATTTTTTTTTATAGATTATGTCTCTCACAGTGGACATGCACCTACGATGACGATTTCAGACCCCTCCTTGATTTCTAAGTGGGAGAACTTGCAAAATAGCAAGGTGTTCAAAATAATACTTATTTTCTTCACTGTATACATATTTTTTTTTATTAATTTCAATGGCAAAAATAGACCATAAATATTGCATAAATATTAATAAATTCAATCAAATTTTCTCAAAATGCTAAATTAAAAAGAATAAATATTATAGAACAAAAATAAATTGCATTGGTTTTACTGGGATGGAGGAAGTTTCATTTTTAGGTCTCCGGTCACTTCTGACCGAGTAGGCCCAGGGTGTGACTCCGAAAGGAAGACCGTCTGAGGGTTAAATTGTCACTTTTTGGTGCTCAGAAAAATAGTGTGTGCCCTTTAAATGCAAATGAGCTGCTGCACGGCACAGGGGGCGGAGCTTCATGAGCTCGCGCTCAGTCTCAGGACAATTTCATCTCACAGAATGATGCTAATATCAGAAACTCCCAGTAACGGTGTTCATTTCGAACCGGAGTCGGACAATAATGACTACAGAGTTAGAGAATATACTGTATGGAGATGGAACAGGTATAGTTTAGTTTAATTACGGATATAACGTATTTGTCATTTGCTTGTATGTATCCACTATTATTAGCCTACAAGCCTACTGTTTCAGACCCCGTCCAAATGATGATCAAAAATATACTGATGAGTTTAATAAAGTTTATTGTACGTCACACAAAAGATGAAGCGTCGGTTTTACTCCAGAAAATCACCGTAAGAGCTGAGTAAACACAGTATAAGATGGTTTCGGTAGGGTTGAGGGAGCATTTTCTTTGAAAACAAAATGAATCCACCTCGTCTTCAGCGGCTGCCTCAGATTTCAGGAGTAAATAGAGAGAGCTATGTGGATTAATACATCCAGCCGCAGCCACACAACACCTACAAAGCTTGGGAGACATTCACGCCAGTGCAGCAATGGCAGATGTGTGTACAACTCAATATTATCTGTCTGCAGTCCCGGAGGCTGCATTTTCAGGACCCCACTTCTAGGACCGCATTTCTAGGACCCTAGTTTTTTTGTGACAGCGCCACCTACCGAGTCGGAGAACCGCAGTCACAGGAACGCATTTCCAGGACCCTAGTTTTGGAGGACCGAAAAAAGTGCCACCAAGGCAGTATTTCCACCCAGTTTTAACTACATTAGAGTTTTTTTTTTTCAAGTTTGATTACACCCAAATACTACTTTATTTATTGCAATTAAACCAGGTTCCTAGGAATGTTGAGAAATTATTGGGTCTAAGTAGTATACTATAATAACTCAAGTAAAATAAACAAGGAATCATGTTATAGTCTTTTCAGATGGGCCACATTTTCAAGTACAGAGGGAAGACAAGGATGACTCTGGGGGTAGATTTAAGATTGTGTATTTTACAAAATATATAACACCTGAACTTGAACACACAAAATATTTTACAAAATAAAATATAACAACTGAAATTGAACACACAAAATATTTTACAAAATAATATAACAACTGAACTTGAACACACACAAAAACAAATTTGATCATGGCGTGAACCACATAGACAGAACTTCGATGGATGGACAAACACGTGGACAACATCATCACTGACTCCTAAGAGAGAGAAAGAGAAGTGAATTAAATAAGGAACATTTAGTTGAACATGTTCTACTCTCTGATTTTAAATTTCATATTTAAAAGATCTTAGTTACCACAGAGTAATGATAATGATAAAAATAATGATATCAATCTTCATACCAATTAATGTTCATAATACAATTATTTAGGGCTGGGAGAATTAACGCGTTAATCGTTGCGATTAATTTGAGATGTTTAACGCATTAAAAAAAAATAACGCAATTGACGCAGCACCTTTTTTTTTTTGCCTCGTTTTAATGACTTCCTTTTGCGGCTGCTATTGAAAAGGCCGAAAATATGTCGTCCCGCCCCTCCGTGTTCGGCGATCAGGATTCATTCTCGGCAGCTTGTTTAGTAACTTCACCAGCGGGTCTTTGCTGTGTCTGTGTGTGTTTGTCGGCGCGCTGCGCTCTCTCTCTGCTCAATGTTCCGCTCCGTGTTTGCGCTGCGCGTTCTGCTCTGTCGTTAACGGCCCAAATGCTCCAATCAAATAGGCTACCGATCACGTACTGGAAAAGCATAGTCCGCTCATATAACGTGAAATTTCTCAGTAGACTTCTGTTTGCCGAGCTGGTATAGACATGCTGGGCAACAATGGTAAAATGACCTGCTCTGATCACATGTTCTGGTAATAATAGCTTATGACTATACTTTATTTTGATAATTAGTAAAAAAAATAAATAATTCTGTTAAATCTGAGTATGTTGCATAGAACTGAATGAAGAATAATATATTGATGTTTAATATTTTAATATAGGGCTATTTTCTGTCTAATTTGTGAGGACATTTTTCCAAAATCCCCCCTCCCCCCCAAATATTGATGATTACAAGTTTGGGGGAAATGCGATTAATTACAATTAATCACAGCAAATTGTGCGATTAATTAGTTAATTTTTTTTCAAAGATTCCCAGCCCTACAATTATTACATACTGTTCAAAGATTTGAAAAAATATATATATTTTGATGTTGTGGGAACAAAGGTTCTAATAAAGCCCATCTGAACTGAGAAAAAAAAAAAAATAATAGAGAGAGATGCAAGAAATCTGAATAGCAATAATATTGACACGACCTTTCCTGACCATAAGATCAGGAAAGGATCTCCCTTCTTGGATTGTTATGTGTTTCTTGAAAAACATTTTTAAGTTAATTTCATATAAATAAATAGACATAAATTAGGCCTAAGCCTAGTATTTAACCAATTTATTTATTTATCTTTTGTCATACTATTGCCTACCCTGAGCTGTGTCCTTGATAGCACTTCATATACACTCACCGGCCACTTTATTAGGTACACCTGTCCAACTGCTCGTTAACACTTAATTTCTAAGCAGCCAATCACATGGCGGCAACTCAGTGCATTTAGGCATGTAGACATGGTCAAAACAATCTCCTGCAGTTCAAACCGAGCATCAGTATGGGGAAGAAAGGTGATTTGAGTGACTTTGAACGTGGCATGATTGTTGGTGCCAGAAGGGCTGGTCTGAGTATTTCAGAAACTGCTAATCTACTGGGATTTTCACGCACAACCATCTCTAGGGTTTACAGAGAATGGTCCGAAAAAGAAAAAACATCCAGTGAGCGGCAGTTCTGTGGGCGGAAATGCCTTGTTGATGCCAGAGGTCAGAGGAGAATGGCCAGACTGGTTCGAACTGATAGAAGGGCAACAGTGACTCAAATAACCACCCGTTACAACCAAGGTGGGCAGAAGAGCATCTCTGAACGCACAGTACGTCGAACTTTGAGGCAGATGGGCTACAGCAGCAGAAGACCACACCGGGTGCCACTCCTTTCAGCTAAGAACAGGAAACTGAGGCTACAATTTGCACAAGCTCATCGAAATTGGACAATAGAAGATTGGAAAAACGTTGCCTGGTCTGATGAGTCTCGATTTCTGCTGCGACATTCGGATGGTAGGGTCAGAATTTGGCGTCTACAACATGAAAGCATGGATCCATCCTGCCTTGTATCAACGGTTCAGGCTGGTGGTGGTGGTGTCATGGTGTGGGGAATATTTTCTTGGCACTCTTTGGGCCCCTTGGTACCAATTGAGCATCGTTGCAACGCCACAGCCTACCTGAGTATTGTTGCTGACCATGTCCATCCCTTTATGACCACAATGTACCCAACTTCTGATGGCTACTTTCAGCAGGATAATGTGCCATGTCATAAAGCTGGAATCATCTCAGACTGGTTTCTTGAACATGACAATGAGTTCGCTGTACTCAAATGGCCTCCACAGTCACCAGATCTCAATCCAATAGAGCATCTTTGGGATGTGGTGGAACGGGAGATTCGCATCATGGATGTGCAGCCGACAAATCTGCGGCAACTGTGTGATGCCATCATGTCAATATGGACCAAACTCCCTGAGGAATGCTTCCAGCACCTTGTTGAATCTATGCCACGAAGAATTGAGGCAGTTCTGAAGGCAAAAGGGGGTCCAACCCGTTACTAGCATGGGGTACCTAATAAAGTGGCCGGTGAGTGTAGAGTACAGTATACAGTAAATGACACAATCTAACACGTGGGATTTTAACAGTCAATTATTATAATGGCCTCTCTGATATGTCTGACTATTAAAATGTCATATGCAGGGTGCGATTTGCCAGGGGGGATGCGTGGGATTTCCCCCTTTCTGGTCAATGTATCCCTGCCTCTGCTTAATTATTTCTATCCCCGGTGGGGATAAATTTATCCCCCCCTCAAAGTGATCAGTGCTAATACACTAGTGGCGAGACGGATCACAAAACTTATCACGGATCCGTGGTTTGATTAAAGTAAATTTTATTAGAAAATGCGATACTTTGGCTGGCTCTGATAAAGTTGTCGCAGCCTCTCTTCACCACTTTGCTCAATGTCCCGCCCACGGCGCTCTCTGATTGGTTAGACCTCACGAGTAATAGCCTATCAACACTTGCGAGACGGTTGCAGGTCCGCTGGGCTGTGGAGCTGTGTGTCGAAAGGGAGGCAGCATATTCAGTATATTACTGATGCGGGAATAAACCGATAAACATCACAATCTGATTATCTGTTTCTATGATGACAAGCAGAGTTAGTGTCCCAGTCACACCACTGAGGTGAGGCTAAAGCGAAGGTTTTTTGATTACTCACTCATGGTGTGTTCACACCGAACGCGAATTTAATTATTTGCGTGAGTAGATTACATACAAAAAATCAATGCAAAGAAGCGAATAGACGCATCATTGACGCGAATTAGGCGACTCGTTTGCCGCGAACGTCTTCCGCGCAAGTTGAAAAATGTGAACTCGAGCGGAAGATTCGCATGACGCTTTGTTCTCTTCATTCTCTTGTTTCTCTTGTTTACGCGCGACTAGAGGTCCTGTGGCGCAAATGAGGCGTTTAGCGCGGTAGACGCAAATTAGCCTCATTCGGGCGAATGAGGCGAATTGACTAACACAGATAGTGCATCTCTCTTTTCTATCATTTGACTGTAGCTCAGCATCGCGGTGTAACGTTAACGTTATTACTTTAGCAGCAGCAGTAAAACTGTTTCTACTGTGGTGGTTTAACTTTGCAATCAATCCGTGGTTCAGCAGAGGCTGATATATAGAAGTAACATATAGCCTATTAAACTAAATAAAGCGCTGTAATGTGAACTGTCAGTGCGATAGAACAATAACATCCGAAATGGACCACTATTTATTTATTTTTATATCAACAATAAAAATGTTTCAAAACATCCCCCCCTCTGTTTTTTTCACAAATCGCACCCTGGTCATATGTCTCAACCAACTTTATAAAACCATGTCAAAATGAAGAGACGTACACATAACATGTATTGTGGGTAACGTTAAACAGGCTGACTGTGAGCACGTGACAGTGAAAACATTAAGATTATTTTAACTGAATTAAAATTGAAAAACAATGAGTAATTAACAAGCTTTCAGAACGAACATGCTACAGTTTATTGTGCTGTAAATAAGTAAACACAGGCTTATCATGCAACAGTTCCGTTAAATGAACGTGCTAACAATTCATTTTCCAGCATTAGAGGCTAATATATGATGGCTATGCATTCAAGACTGTTTAGTAAATCACCAGCACGTTGGCAACGTTAACTTTCCAATGAAATGCATCACAATTGTTTTTAAAGTTAAACGAATAAAAATTGATTCGCATTTGATACTCACACTCTGAATGTCATCCATCTTCGCTGGTCCTCTAATTCGGTAGGTGGCGTTGTCAATAAAACCTAGGGTCCTAGAAATGCGGTCCTAAAAGTGCGGTCCTGAAAATGCAGCCTCCGTCTCTGCAGGCAGATGCTACTCGTACAACTCGCTGTGAACTCGATCAGGGCGGGTCGATGTTCAAACCGCAGTGTCTGTCAACATTCGTGGGCGGGGCCTGTGACAAACTGACAATGGAGGCGCGCGCGCGAATAGCCCCTCCTTTTCGAGCACGATCTGAATCAAAACATGCGCATGCGTTGAAGACGGATTGTGTTTATTCCCCCAGCGAAGATTCCAGAATCAATCCGGAGTTGCATGGTTAGTATAATAATGAACACTGTTCTAAAACATAACTCTGAGAAGTTAGTCTATGTTAAACGCTGTCGTGTTTCCATTACAGATTCGCGCAAAACTTTTGCGCTTTTTTTTTTCTTTTCTTTTTTCCCTCTAAATATTGATCAAAAACGATTGCGAAATGACGGCGTTTCCATTAACTGATGTTATGGGACTAAGCGTATTTTTTTCCTCTTGCGATCAGTCATTCCAAAACTCATGACAACGGACGTTGGTAGGTTTATATCACAGCCACCGCACTAGACATTATTATTATTAATAATAATGCCTAAGCGTGTTATCCAAGCATTAATGGCAAGGAAAGACTTATACTGTGAGCGGCACATATGAGGTGTTTTCTCACTCATTTCTGCTCCGAGGTCTTGATTGTGGCATTTATTCTCTTTATTATGTTGACCCTGTCCTGAGGCCTTCCCATATGATAGGGCATTGGAATATTTTTTTCAGAAAGGCCCGTAAAATAAAATCTCACGCTATCAATATGCGGGAGACTCCCGGAACTTCCAGGAGACTTGGGATGTCTGCAATATTAAATTACAGAAAGAACTGAGTTTCACTTTGTAGTGTATTCTTGTGGTTTTAATAGGTTTTCAAAGTAACTTGAAAGTAAAGTACTTAGTAATCTGATTACTTTTTACATGCAGTAATCAGTAATGTAATCAAATTACAAGTTTAAAGTAGTAATTAGTAATTTGTAGTGGATTACATTTTTTGAGTAACTTACCCAACTCTGCACATGATCCTTCAAAAATCATTCTAATATGATGATTTGATGCTCAAGAAACATTTATGATTATTATCAGTGTTGAAAACAGTTTTTTACATTTTTATTTCATGATGCTATGATGAATAGAAACTAAAAAAAGAACAGCATTTATCTGAAATCTAAAGCTTTTGTAACATTAAACTCTACCCTTCAAAAGTTTGGGGTCAGTAAGAATTTAAATTTTATTTTTGGGGGAAAGAAATATAATAAATCAATACTTTTATTCATCAAGGATGAGTTAAACTGATCAAAAGTTACAGTAAAGACATTTATAATGTTAGAAAATATTCTATTTTAAATAAACGCTGTTCTTTTGAACTTTCTATTCATCAAAGAATTTTGAAAAAAAAAATTTACACAACTGTTTTCAACATTGAAAATAATAATGAATGTTTTTTGAGCATCAAATCATCATATTAGAATGATTTCTGAAGGATCATGTGACACTGAAGACTGGAGTAATGATGATAAAAATTCAGCTTTGATCACAGGAATAAATTACACTTTACTGTAGGCCTATAGTCACATAGAAAACAGCTGTTTTAAATGGTAATAATATTTCACAATATTACTGTTTTTTTTTTGTATTTTTTATCAAATAATTGCAGCCTTGGTGAGCAGAAGAGACTTCTTTTAAAAACATAAAAAATCTTACCGATCTAAAACTTTTGCACAGTACTGTACATTATAAGCATCTACCGATGCGATGCAATACGATTCACTACTATAACGATGCGGTGCAATCCGATTTCGATTCGATCCAACGCGAAGCGATTCAATGTAATACGATCCAATGGAGAAAAATATGATGCTATGCAATTCAATATTGTATAGATAGTTAACTTTTATTTATTCTGTTCAGATATATAGCAAATCATAAAGTAGCTTAAGTGCCATATATCTTACTTTTAACGCATGGCTCTTTCACAAACACAAGATTAGGCTAAATAAAAACAGACATACTTTTCCTGTCCTGTCTCCAGTTACATTTTTAACAGCTCACACATTTAACAGTGGATCAATCTAAGGATGCTCAGGGATAAACAATAAAGAAATGTTCCTAATGTGATTTCAGCAGGCTAACAGTGACCAGAAAGCAGGTGCTGTTTTAACATAAACAATAATAAAAATAAACTTTCACAAACAGGTCTTTCATAACTGTATTCAAATGTATAATATATATATATATATATATATATATATATATATATATGAAAAACGATTATTTGCAGTCACAGGCTTCTGTAAACCAGATTAACTTAAATGTCCTACTTTAAGGTTTAAAGTGTAAATTGCAGGTTAATTTTTTTTACGAGATAATGCAATGTGCTTAAAGAAAAGAACCGGCCACCATTGTTTTGTATGTTTTTTATACCAAAATGCTGACTATAATATGAAAAGTTGGTACTTTTTACAGTGCTTTTTAGCACTCCCCTTCCGCTAAGCTGGGCGTGACGTCATAACAGGGACTCCAAGCGGCAAGCAGCCTAGAGTTACCGTCTAACGGCAAGCTTTCTTTTTAGATTCAGCAGTGATGAATGAAATAACTCAATTGTAAACATACTCGTGTGTGTTGGCTTCATGAGGACCGTGATCCTGCCTGAAATGAGAGTAAGTTATTCGCAAAACAAACGGGCATGCATGCGTCAATACCAGGATGCTGCGTGATGCACGTCAGATTTGCCGGTCGCGGGTCGAGCTGCTCCACTAAACTCCAAAACGCGTTCACCTCACGGCAGCACACCTCCACTGCTGATTCCATTGGGTGGCATAGCCCACACAAACACCTGTCTCTTTTTCTTTCTGACAATTTAGCATCGCTAATTAGTAGCGTTTTAGCACAGGCAATATATTGCGTTCTGTCAGCAGATGCCAGCAAAAGCGCCATTGTGTCTGTGCATCTCTACAGCTCTGATTAGGACTAACGTTACTAACACCATGTAAGTAAATAATGTCTTCAGTCGTTGTCCCTCCTTGCTATTCTACATGACGGCAAGATTTTGAAAAGACTGGCTTGTTCCCTAATGTTATCCGAGTTAGCTCCAGGCTAGCTCTAGCTACTCACCAGGACACCTGACCAACCCTCCACTCATTTTCCTCACACCAAGCATTTATTACTCTTTGAGGGCCATGATTTCTGGCAATTTCCTCCCCTCTCTCATGCCTGACTAGTTCAAAATTATAAGGCTGTGGTCCATCAAAAATGTGATGGTTTTCCACCTCCTCGTTCTCCATAGTCAAGCCACAAACAGTGGTAATCTAGCAGAGTATAGGTTGCGACTCCCTGTTATGACGTCATCACAGTTACTGTAAAAAACACGCTACCTTTGAAGAAACCCCAATAAATGTTATTTTAACGCATTTTAAGACAGAAATGTTTAAATATATACATATTGAGCACTTTATTTACACATTAATTGATTGTGGTGGTTAACCTGCAATTTACACTTTAAATGTACAGGTGACTCAGGACACGCCTCGCTCTTCGTAGTGTTGTAATCCGTCATATTCCCGTGTAGCAGCGTCAGCAGTGGTGATGAGAGAACGCGCTCGAGCAACAGTTCAGAAAGAAGAAATCAATCTAGTCGAACTGGACGCGCGAATGAGGTGAAATCGCGCCTATAGCGCCGCAGGACCTCCAGACCCGCGTCAACGCGTCTTTACATTGACTTAACATGGAAATCACCCGCTACAGACGCTCTATCCACGTTCGGTGTGAACGCAGCAGTTACATAATAAAATATTGGTCACAAATGATTGGTCACTTTCTAAATAGTAAAAGTATAACGCATCTACTAATAATTATATATGAATAAACCGTTTTTTACCGATGCAGATATGTTAGAACCGATGCATCGCGATACAAATGCCAACTTGTATCCGATGCACACTTATTTAAATCGATGCATCGCATCATTAGCTTTTATGCCGATGCACCGATGCGAACCGATGAATCTTACCATCCCTAGTACACACACAGCCAACACACATTTATGTCCAAACAGCATGCAAAAGTGAATTTTGCATAATAGGTCCCCTTTAAAACAGACCTCCTTATTCTTAAATACCTCTGAATGACCCTATTGTTGAAACCTCTTAAAACCACAGAGACTAAAAAATGCATAAATTCATCCCAAAACAATTATTGATGGACTTATGATCAAACATCGTTCAACTACATAATTCTATATTGTGTCTACGACCCCTGTATGTGTCTATTATGCTTAGATCACATATAAGTCATGTAATTGTTATAACTATTAGATGTGTGAATGAAAGTGTATCGTGTTTCCTATCAATTTGATCATATGTTCTTAATTCAGAAGATGGCTTGGATTGAAATCTGTGTAAAATGTTTTGTGTTCTTAAAATAGAAATTATGTCTAAACTGAATCCTCTGTACTCTGCTCGAGCTGCAGAGCAAAGGGATCACAGATAATGTATAATTTATTAACGAGAGCTGAAGAAAATACCACCTCTCAAATAACGACAGTGTCTTATTGGTCAGAATTCATCCAAGAGTTAAGTTAATAAAAAAATACTGAGAGAGTTTTACTAAGAGTTACGTAATACCAATGAGTAACCATGTAGACGAGCAGACAGAAGAACCCAAAACCAAGATCAGAAGAACCTGGGTGAAACAACAGCTTCATTCAAGCCATTTAACTACGTCTCACTTTCCTTTCTTTTTCTTAGTTTTCTTTTTATTTTCCGTTAAAAGTCTCGGTTCTAAGTTAAGTTTTGCTGCAAAGTTTCATTAAAATGTTTCGACTGCAAAACTCGCTTCCAACTTCAAAGACTTTCATCCATTAGCCAACACCACGTGATTGGCTGCCCAAAATCTATCCAGGCACAGGAGACCGCCTGTGACTGTGCAATATTCTCCTCGACCTTTTCTCTTGTGCTCTCTTGCATTCTCTGACTGTCCCTGAGAAATTCACTGCAGTCTTCAGGGAGTATTATTGTTGAAAGCTACAACAAAATAGATAATGACTTGTACATTTCAAAGTATAGACTTTTACACTAAATTAATCTACAATAACATATTAAACATGTTTCCAATAAAGCTGAGCTTCATGGGCAATATATCTGTATTTATATATTACCACTGCATCTAATGGATATATGTGGGATCTGGGAGTTACAGGAAAATATATTGTGGTTGGGGTATTCAGAAAACCTGAGCAAGGTAAAAGAGGAGCAGTGGCACCTTTTGGGGTGATATGCTATGCTATGCCAGCAATATTCCTGAGTATTTATTGCCGTGAAGTTTCGTGCAGTTTCAAAACTTGTGTTGGTTGGTACGATCGATTGTGCAATCGATTTTCGAACGTAAAGTGACAGCCCTACTGGTTTAAGTTATATTATCTAAGCCTATCTTTTAAAATGTTTGTTCACTTGATGCTTGGCCCTAACAGAAAGCCATTTTCAAAAAAAAACTAAACCTACCGGCAGTTCAACAGGCACTTCTGATGGAAATCTAGCTTCTCGCCCATACATTAAAAGAAATGGTGAGAATTTTGTAGTGGTGTGTATTTTGGATCTTAGCGAAAAAAAGACTTGCATCTAGGTACTGGTCCCAGTCATCCTGCTGATCATTGACAAGCTTTTTAAGTGCCCTAGAAAAATAATTTTTAGAATTATTTCTAAATGAATGTATTTCAAGACAGAAACTACCAACTTTCAATACACTCTGGTAATAATGATCAGAACAGCTACTAAATAAACAAAACCCTGAAAATAAACGCAAGAATAATGAATGCTTACCGTTTGATGTTATCATTGGTTTTCTCATCAAGCCCATTTGTTTGGGGATGGTAAGCAGCCGCAATAGTCCTCTCAATAAAGAGCAGCTCACAAAGTGTGCTGTTGATCTAAAATTTTAAAAAACATCAGAACATTATTATCATTTGGTTTATAGTACTTTTGTCAAATATTTCAATCAATAAATCTTTATTTGTTGAGCACCAAATCACAAATGACATCATCAGAACAAAATGCATAAAGTGAAGCTTACTTGATTGACAAACTCCCGTCCTTGGTCTGACACTATGCGCTTAGGGCAGCCATGATTATAAATGACTGTACAAAGGTTTTTGGCTACTTCCAATGCAGACTTTGTCTTTTGAGGAAAGGCCTCCACCCACTTGGAAAAATAGTCAGTGACTGTCAATATATACTGATACCCAGTAGATGAGTGGACCAGTGAGATCAATGCCAATGAGCTCCCAAACAGCAGATACCTAGTGATTTGAATGCATAATAGATTAAATAAAATAATGCTTAGCATTGTTAAAATCTAGTCGATTACAAAAGATGGTGACCTTGATGCAGTCCAGAGTTTTTACTGCATTCAGGGGTGGTCCCACCCATTGACATTGGTCACTTTCAGATATCTTGAAAAAAAAAAAGAAGCTCAAATTACAAACAGTAAGTTTCATATAGCTATTAAAGGCACAACATGCAGAAATTGTGTTTTTGTCAAACAGCGACCCCTAGAGTCGCTGTGCAAAACTTGCACTGTCGTAAATATACCCCCACCCCCACACTGTACACCGATACCTGTTGGGTAGGATAGAAGCGTTGGTCATGGAACAGGCACAAGACACCGAAGATATTGACCAAGTAATGTTTCACGATTTCATAAAAATATTGGGCTATTGCGTATGCTGCATAGTCTACTGAACTAATGATGATGTTCAAAATCGGATAATATATGTCAAGTGTTACTTTATAATAATAAAGCCTACTGCGTTTGGCAGCTTATAACTGTAACAGTTTGACTCTTTTGTTTTACCCTTTTTCTTGTATTGTGGTTTAGTCCTGTTCTGTTTTCCCGCCACTCATCTGTTACTATGTCTACCATTATTAGTTCACCTTCTTCACCTGTGTCCTGTTAATCACCTTCATCTTAATCACCTGGTTATGTTCATCAGTGTCTGTATTTAGTTTGTTCTGTTCAGTCAGTCCTTGTCGGTTGTTAGTCTTATTTAGTAGTGTTAGTGTGTCATCTGCCTGCCTGAACCCTTCTGTTTGTACCTGCCTGTTATTACTTTGAGTAAATTGTTGCAATTAGAGCTTTTTGCTTGTGAGTCCATCTTCAACCCACACTACACCGTGACAGAACAACCGACCTCAAAAGGACAGAAGAACCGACCATACAAAAGATGGACGAAGCGGGTTTAATCTTGTGTTCTATTTCCCAGAATGGCCGTAGGATAGAATCTTACGTAGAGCAGTTCATTAAGTACAGTCATCAAACCTCGCTTTCTGATCAGCAGTTGGGGGATCTATTTTGGAGTGGACTCGATTCACACTTCTACTCATGGATCCCGCCCAGAAATCCCGGTGAGACCATTGAGTGGTACCTGGATCTTGTGCTGTGGTTGAGTGGCTCAACCCTCACCGTAGGTGAGGTTGATGACATCGCCACTCAACTACCATCTCCAGCCATCTCCACCAGGCCTACCATCAAGCCAGCCCTCAGTTTGGTCTATGGTCGTCCAGGACTGGTCTCCAGCGTAGCTGATCCCCCGCTGATCAGCACGTGCTGCCAGGAAGGCCATGGTCCCAGAGTCCGGCCCCGCCGAAACCTCCAGCCCTGAGCCGCCATCGCTGATCGAGCCCTCAGCGCTGGTTCCGTCCAGCCCAGCCGAGCCTTCACAGCTGGTCCCGTCCAGCCCTGCCGAGCCTGAGCTTCCCCGCAGCCCTGCCGAGCCTGAGCTTCCCCGCAGCCCTGCCGAGCCTGAGCTTCCCCGCAGCCCTGCCGAGCCTGAGCTTCCCCGCAGCCCTGCCGAGCCTGAGCTTCCCCGCAGGCCTGCCGAGCCTGAGCTTCCCCGCAGCCCTGCCGAGCCTGAGCTTCCCCGCAGCCCTGCCGAGCCTGAGCTTCCCCGCAGCCCTGCCGAGCCTGAGCTTCCCCGCAGCCCTGCCGAGCCTGAGCTTCCCCGCAGCCCTGCCGAGCCTGAGCTTCCCCGCAGCCCTGCCGAGCCTGAGCTTCCCCGCAGCCCTGCCGAGCCTGAGCTTCACGTCAGCCACGTCCAGCCAGAGCTTCACGTCAGCCACGTCCAGCCAGAGCTTCACGTCAGCCACGTCCAGCCAGAGCTTCACGTCAGCCACGTCCAGCCAGAGCTTCACGTCAGCCACGTCCAGCCAGAGACCGTCCAGCCAGAGACCGTCCAGCCGCTGGGTCCGTCCAGTCCAGCCGAGCCCTCACCGCTGGGTCCGTCCAGTCCAGCCGAGCCCTCACCGCTGGGTCCGTCCAGCCCAGCCGAGCCCTCACCGCTGGTGCACGACAGCCACACAGAGACTGTTCACGTCCCGTCTGCCCGGCCAGAGACTGTTCCAAAGCCTGTCCCCGACTCTATTATGGAGTCATTTTCAGATTCCGTCACGCTCCCCTATAATTTTTTTGGGGGGGGGGGGGCAAAGGTCTTCGCCATGGCCGCCCAAAGGCCCACGGCCACCTGAAAAATCCTCTCCGCCATGGCCGCCCGAGGGGTCCTCACCACCCTGGACTCCCGAGGGTTCGTCGGCTCCGCCCTGGCCACGCCCACGTCCTGCTCCGCCCTGGCCACACCCACGTCCTGCTCCTCTCTGTCTTCCTGCACAGCCTTCTCCGCCCTGGAGGCTTCCTGCTCCAGACCACGCCCTCCTCAGCCTCCAGGGCGCCCACCCCCCCACCCCATTGTTATACGGCACGAGGACGTGCCCTTTTTGGGAGGGGGCGTACTGTAACAGTTTGACTCTTTTGTTTTCCCCTTTTTCTTGTATTGTGGTTTAGTCCTGTTCTGTTTTCCCGCCACTCATCTGTTACCATGTCTACCATTATTAGTTCACCTTCACCTGTGTCCTGTTAATCTAACCTGCCTAATGTATAATTTCATTTATGTTTTTTGATTGTAATGTAAACATTACAAAATGCCAGATGACATCAAAGTTAAATGTACGTTGCATTATTTCATAACATTGGCCGTTATGATGTCATTAGACATGATTATTGCAATTTATCATAATAGTTTGCAAATTGTGCTCGTTTACACTAGATAATTATGTGAGATATTGACTGTTCATCCGTTGACAGGAATCAACGTCAACAGCGTTGTGCGGCAAGCTAGGCAATAAAACATAACGCAACAAAAATAAATAAAAAACGTAAGAGAAACAAGTGTTTATTAGCAAGTCTGCTAACAGCTCTGATAATAGAAATCTAGCTAAACATATGTGGAAATTATTGGACTGGTCTAATTATCACCAATGAATGAATGAACTGCATCGTAAAAACAATGACATAGGCTACTACAAGCAAGCGCAACAACATAGAACGCAAACAAGTTTACAAGTAAGAGATTTACTTAGGCTACTAGTCCAGGGATGGAAATTAGCAGCCGCCAGCCAAATGCGGGTGATTACCGTGGTAAATAAAAATAGCATCATGCGACGTTCGTCTGTCATAGGACAAATTAGTTTGAATAAACGAGCAGACACTGATTAGCAAGACAACTCAGTGAATGTGCTTTCCATTAAATGAATCACACACACAGTAAACAAATTCTTAACAAAAAAACAAAACAAAAAACAGGGCTTTTCTGGTGGGTGCGGTGATGTAAGGGTGGCGGCGTGGCGCAATAAAGCTCCTAAAATCTGTCACAAAGAACCGGCAAAAGTAATGATTATGAATATGTAAAATATAGCAAGGAGATATTTTAATTAATTATTAATAAACAAGTCTTTTCTTTGTCCGTGTCAGTTGCAAAGATGAAGTTGACGATGCTGACTCGCGGTCTTCGCAGTAGTGAACGCGTCAGAGAGAAATGCACATTTCAAAGGGATTAACCTACATAAGCAGAGAGCAGTCTGTGTCTGTTTTCTTTCGTTTTGAATTATTCTGTTTAAAAGTAGACATGTCTGTGAGAGAGGCTACCTTATAGGCCTACACTGAGTTTCGGTTCATTTATGAGACGAGCTCCAGTTCATGCGCCGACGCCTCCGTGATTATATCGTCTGCTATATAAAATTTTAATTCTTATTTATTAAATCCAGGCAATTGGTTGATGAAACATTGATTAAAATTAAGATACAATTAATACAAAACGAAATTCACTTTAAAGAAAGGTTTTTGCTTTCTGTTTGATGTCTCTGTGAAAGTTTTAAAGCATATTTTAGTGCCGCTGTCAGAGCGGTCACGTCCGTAACATTGTGTTTTCCTCATATCCGAACTGAAATGAATATCAGTACATGGTTTGTGTGTGTAGGCTATAAGAGAGAAAGATAAAGTATTTCATTGAGACTTGAGATTAAATAAACTGCTTAAGTATTGTAGATCTTGTAGTAGCCTATTAATTTTCACATGCAGTTACACATTGTCGATTAAAAACAAGAACATTGCTGGTAAAAACATTGAGTGGCTGGTAGATTTTGAAATCCACCAGCCACAGTGGCTGATGGACAAAAAAGTTAATTTCCATCCCTGGTCTAGTCCATCAACAAGATCGCCAGGTCAGCATCGCTGTTGCATCCAGTGCTACTTTTTAACTCCCGCCAATGAGTGAAAGCCTGACTGAGTGGGACTCTTGTCCGGTTCCTCACGCGGTCAGATTCTCTTTTCCTTTTCCTACTTTCTTCCGACCGCGTTTTCTTTGCTTTTTCCATCATCTAAAATGAGCGCAAGTGTCTTTGTGCTTCATATGTTGTTGTTGTGTGTGACGTCGTTGCCGTAAAGCAAGTCGTGATTCTCGTGAGATTTGTCGGGGGCGCCCCTCTCAGACTTGCATTGCTGGTATTTACAGCGGCAACCCCCCCAAGCTTTACTACCAGGATGATTCGCCCTATTATGAGTTTGTTTACCACCAAAATTACTTTGAAGCTGTTATATTAAGGTACAATTCTTGCATATTGTGCCTTTAATATGTAGATATAGACGTATAAAAATAAAAATTTTGGCTTATGGATGAACAGATAAACTACATATCCATTTTTCAATGTCCACTGTCATGCTATACCAGTATAACCATGAACACATAGCAGCTCATGTTTTTAAGGTTCCTGTATGTCCTCCAATAGGTGAGGCATGAAATTCTTTAAATAAATTCATATTGTCCTCCTTTGTCTTTAAGACTCTTCTGTGACTGCCAAAGAGTAGTTCTCCATCTTTAAGGAATATTGACATAACCAATAATAAATAATACAAAATGTGAACATGTGCATATTCCTGTCAGTATTATAGACGTATTTTGATGGTAAATACTGACCGTGAATCCTGAATTTCGAGGAGTATTTCCTTAGGCTTTGCTTCTGCCCTTTATTTAGCTCTGCAGGGTATGAACCCTTTAAAAGGTAATTGAAAAGGTAATTGCCAGGTTGCATTAGTTTAATCCACTGGTTTATCTTTGGTCTTTCTGTGTCCTTCCAGTTCAGAGCGATTACATGTTTAGCCTGCAATAAGCAGAAACTAACAAGCTTCTTCTTTTTTGTAGTTCCTTTGCTAACTGCACATTTTTCCTAATGGTTTTAGAGTTTACCATCCATTGGCATGTTACATTCAATCAAACGGTAAATAAATGTAGTAACCTCCTTCCAAAAAAATCTGAAGTTCCGGACACTTCCACATACAATGAAGAAGAGTGCCCTTGTCTACACCACATTTTACACAGACATCAGGAATATTAGAATTAAAATGGTGAAGTTTTACAGGAGTAATATAGGTTCTAAATAACCATTTGTACTGCAGCAATCTAAATCTGGTGTTAATAGTTTGCGTACAGGCAAGAATTGTTTCACTCATCATGAATGAATGAGGCATTTATATAGCGCATTTCATATGTACTACTGTACACCCAAAGCACTTTACAATCATGTCAGGGTCTCTCCTCAACCACCACCAGTGTGCAGCATCCACTTGGATAATGCGACGGCAGCCACAGTACAACGGCGCCAGTGCGCTCACAACACACCAGCTATAGGTGGAGAGAGTGATAGAGCCAATTCAATTCAATCATCTGAAATTTCTGTTTGTAAATCAGTTTTCCATGCTTGTAAATATGAAAGAGGGGCCCGTTTCCGGCACCGAATGGAGTGAACGTGTTTATTATAGCTCTCCACAAGTCTGTCGTATTATCTGTTAAAATATCTTGTAGCCGCTTAAATATCACAAGTTATTAATTCCGAACATCTTGAGCAATGCTGACAAAACATAAGAAAACTGAAAAATCGAATACTGAGGAGCCAGGAGGTACAGATAAAGTTCACGAGTTGTCGCCGGCTAAGGCTAATCCAGCGAACGTTGAAGCAACAGTGCCGACGAACACAGACATTATGGAAGCAATAGCGAAACTGAGCAGCACCTTTGACAGAAAGTTCGATGTCCTTTCATCTACTTTATCCGAGGTGAACGTATCACTTGCTAATATTTCCACCAGAGTAGCAGCAACTGGAGAGGCAGCAAAAGTTCACGAGGCCCGCATCGAATCACTGGAGAAATTATGTGCACACCTGGAGACCGAATGTGAAAAGCTTAAGGAAAAGTCCTGTGACTTAGAATCAAGATCTCGACAACAAAACGTTCAAAACGTTCGAATTGTCGGCATAAAGGAAGGCGCTGAAAATGGCAAACCTTCTGATTTTGTGACAAATCTTCTGGCTCAGGTGTTGGGTGAGGAAAACTTTGACCGACCAATTCAGATTGACAGGGCACACCGCTCGCCACAACCCATAAGAGAAGGCCGCTCTCAGGCATTCATTGTACGACTTCATCATTATCAAGTGAAAGAACGCATTCAGCGCCTGGCAAAATCGAAACCTCTGCAATACGATGGAAAAGCGATGCATATCTTTTCAGATCTCGCCGCTGACATCTTGAAACAGAAACAGAAGTTTGACAACATACGAAAGAAATGCAGGCAGCATCAAGTGAGATGCGGATTTCATTTCCCTTCTAAGTTCATCGTGACCGTGAGGGATAAAGAAACAAAAACTTTTGATTCACCCGAGTCGGCCGAAGTATATCTATGGGACGCGGTGGAAAACTGGTGAAATTGCTACGTTGGACAGCGGAGTCAGAAGAGACTTGTGCTTAAATAGTTCCATTTTATATATTGAAAAGACTACAAGGTATCGTTTTTGTTGTTTTTTGTAAGATGAGTGGTGGGCTATATATTAACGGAAGAATGCCAGGTGGCATCGAGGTTGAGTTGACAGATGCAAATGTTATTTTCTCAGTGATGGGCATCCATAATGTTCGTGTGGGAATGGGATGCAGTAGTGGGTGGGGGGTGGGTTGGGAGGGGTCTGCTTTAAATCACAAGGTTCGTAATGTTCAATTTCATGGGAAGGTAAACATTTTTTAAGTTGGAAGGTTTAATGCACAGTTTTTATTTAAGGTGTTCAGGCAAAACACGTTTGATTTCATATACTGAGTAACGGAGTGAGAACTCGCGGTGGCGGGACACTGAATTTATTAAGTTGGAATGTGCGTGGAATTAATAGTCCAGTTAATAGAGGAAAGGTTTATGCGCATCTTAAGAAATTGGATATGGAGATAGTTTTTCTACAAGAAACGCATATCGCTAGGTTAGACACGCATCCCTGTCGAACCACAACAAATAAATCGGCTGGTGTACTAAGCAATTACATGCAAAAGTTAAATCTAATCGATGGCTGGAGAGCTTTGCATCCCACGGATCATGACTTTTCATTCTACTCCTCAGTCCGTAAAACATACTCAAGAATTTACTTTTTCCTAATAGATTCAAGATTGTTGCAATATGTAGTTTCAACTCAATATCATAATAGATTATTATCAGACCATGCCCCTGTTTCTCTTAATTTAAATATACAATTTAGTAGAGGAAATTATGCCTGGAAATTTGATAATATGTGATTAAATTATGTCAAATTTTGTGCATATATTTCTAACAAGTTTACATTATTTTTAGAAAACAACGATAAAGGAGATGTATCTGACTCGGTCCTGTGGGAGGCAATGAAGGCAGTTATCAGAGGTGCTATAGCATATCAAACCGCAAAGAATAGAGAGAATAGAGCCAAATTGAATAATATTGACACACAAATAACAAACTTAGAGATGGAATACAGATCAACTGGTTGTGAGACTATACTTAAGAAAATAGTTGCACTGCCCCAAAAACTACTTGCACGCCAATTAACAGAAGTGAAATGGCTGCCAATCTTAAGGATGGGGGTAGAATGCCCTTTTCATAGGACTCATTATACATTTCAATTAGATACGGTAATCATTTATCTGAAAATCTCTTATAAAGCTCAATAGACAGGCCATCAGGGGGGCATTGCCTGTATTCGGCTTTGGACTTCAGCAATTTAGCTTGAAACAGAAATAGAAGTGGAGATGAATAATAATTGGGAAACTTAATTGATAAGATAATTGGGTCGTGGTCTGAGAGTAGTATAGTCTCATACCAGCAATTTTGAATCACAGATACCAGAGGAAACCAAAAAGAAATCTATCCGAGAATACGTTTTATAGGTAGCAGAAAAACATGAATACTCAATCTTGCACGGATAAAGTTGTCAAGTCAAGTCAAGTCAAGTATATTTATATAGCGCTTTTCACAATACAGATTGTATCAAAGCAGCTTCACAGTATCAATCAAAACAACATAGGGCTGATCAATGGTATTAATGATTGGTTTATTAATTTGAATATCCCCAACTGAGCAAGCCAAAGGCAACAGTGGCAAGGAACCGAAAAACTCCATCAAGTGACCTAATGGTGTCCTAAAACTCCATCAGGTGACCGAATGGAGAGAAAAAAAAACCTTGGGAGAACCCAGGCTCAGTCAGGGGCTAGTTCTCCTCTGGCGTTTATGAACTAGAGGCCGGATTTACAGTAACTGTAAGATAAAAAATTTATATGAATGCCTGGCTGAAGAGATGCGTCTTTAGTCTAGTTTTAAACTGGAAGAGCGAGTCTGAGCAACGAAATGTCTCCAAATCTCCACTAAATTAAGATTGTTAATACATTTTCCAATCGTTTTCCTGGCATGTTGGTGGGAAGTGTCGGAACTATTTGAACGCTCACACAATTAAAATCTCCTCAGATGATGAACTGGCCATTTTAAGATGACATAGTTAGAAAGAAATGTTGGTAAAAGGCAGGATCATCCCCATTGGGGGCGTATAAACATACCAAGTTGACTAATGTAGAGATTATAGTATTATACCACTAAGTATAATAAATCTTGCAGATTGATCAAAATATTTATCTTTGAGATCAAACTGATTTATGGACAATATTATGACCCCTCTTGCATGAGTTGTAAAACTAGAGGAGAATACCTGGCCAGGCCACCTAGATCTAATTTTATTCACATCATCATCTACCAAGTGTGTCTCTTGTAAGAAACACCAACGCATACTCATCCCAAGGCGTCATATTCTGACACTTTGACAAAGCGTCTAAATCCAACGCCCATGGAACCCTTTAGCGTCAATATAACACGCAGAGAGATGGGTAGGTTTAGGTATGGTGTAGGGTTAGGGTTAGACCGCTAGGAGGCGCCTTCTGACCCATATATATCGGCGTCTCATATTGACGCTAAAGGGTACCATGCGCGTTCGATATAGACGCTTTGGCAAAAGCGTCATTATATTACGCCTTGGGATGAGAACGGGCTGGAAACACACTGTACTCTTTATTTGGTTAATTCTGCCCAGCACCTGTTTAAACGTGACAATTTTATTCAGACCTCTTACATTCCAACTGGACACATTTATAACTGAGGTATCAAACATAAATTATGTAATTGAAAATATCAACAATAAAAAAAATAAAAGGTTGTCCCCTTCTTAATCTCAATTTCAGGCCATGTTAAGTCAAACAAAAAATATGGAGTGAGCCCCTTATCACAAAACCCCACACATTTCCCCAAACGAAATGTGATGCTAAACCCTTTAAGACTAGTGTTATGGAATTTTTATATTCTCATTTGATTTTATTCTCTTTATCTGTATTCCTGAACTATGAGAACAGAAAGCCTTGTTTTCTCTATTGTCATGTTTGCACAGCTGTGAAGGCATTTGTAAAGACAATCAGAAGAAGGGTGGGGGTTATCTCCCTGTTCTGAGAGATGAGAAAACCCCGGGGGGGTAGAAACAGGAGATAATCTAAGTTGTAAATGAAGGGCTTTTGACTTCTTCCCAAACAAGGAACCATTTGACCAGTACAGGGGGTTAGAAAACCAGCCCAAACTAGTTAAAGGAAAATTACAGAAACTAGGAGGGAGGGGTTTACAATACCAGAGAATTGTATAAAATGTTGATGTTTTGTGGAAACAAACAGGTCTTCTCTTTCCAGGCTGGGTGGCTGCGGTCTGGAAAAGAGGCCTCCGAGAATAAACCTTTTCTCTTTATTACAATTTGCCTCTTGAAAGTTCTTCTTATACCTTTGATGCTGTTTTTCATTAATCCCTAAAAATTGCTATTACAGCTGGTGTCAGAAGTACTGATCCTGTGAGGAACCTTCTTCTTCTGGTCTTGAGCGGGTTGGACGGAAGTGCACAACCCGACAGCAACAGGCGGCCGGTCTCATAACTCGACGGTTTGAGATAGATCTCAACAGGTTAAGAGAGAGAGAGCCAATACCCGCATTTCAGGACCAGAGGAAGAAATCCCACAAGGACCAAAAAGAATCCGTGGTGATTACAGAAAAGAAAAAAGCATCTTTGGGTAAGAAACTGCTAATTGTTTTATTGATGTTAAGTGTAAATTGATAATTGTGAGTGAACGTGAACCATATTGACTGAATTTGACTTTTTGGTACGAGCAGAGGAGCTCATAAACTGAGCTCATAAGTGTACGGATGTGGATGCTACGTACCATGTGCTCGTGTAAGTGTACGGATGAGGATGCGACATAACTTACCATAGTGTACGAGAATTAAGAGACACGAATGAAGTACGGGTTTAGGCAAAATCCTGATTGTAAACTAATTAATCTAGTAAAAGCGGGCGGAGGAACCGCACTTGAGTTAATCTATGTAAAACAGCGTACGGAAGAAACGCGCTTGAATTAACTCTTGTAAAAGTGAACGAAAGAAGCACGCTTGATTGATTGAGTGCACAGGAAAATAGTAAACCGTATTTACAGAAAGCAGATTTGCTACCCTTTATCGGTTTGAGGTGAAAGAACCGGGTCTGGTAAAGACGTTTACAGATCATGAGACGCGCGTCGAAAGGAAAAAACCAAGAAAGGAGATTCAGTCAAAATGGGGTCATCTAACTAAAACCTAGGTGGTGTTTATACATCAATTTTCGAAAACGAAACCGAGATTGTCTTTGTACTGAGAGCCATCGAAGCTCGACTGCTCTCCGGTCCGAAGAGCAGTACAAAAAGCAGCACGAGACGCACAAGCGCGAGCAGCGACAGAAGCAGCAAAAACAAACAAGCCTAAAAATAAACAAAGAAAAGTAAAGAAATGGCGATGCTTTGTGTGTGCTTCGAATAACCATACGTTCAAAGAATGTACCAAATGCAGACTCCGCAATAGAGATGTACACTGGAGTAATGCGTGGGAGTAATGCGTGTCCGACTTTGGAGTCGGATATGAACGGAAAGCAGGAGAGAGTCTGGTTTGGAGCAGGAGACGATCGTGTCCGCAAGACTGAGAAGTAATTTTTTTTTTTTCTAATAACACACAAACAAACACACACAAAGACACGTAGGCCTATACTGATTTAAACTATGAGCAATGTTGTGAATGAGGAGCAGTGTCTAAGATGAATGTTTGAAGAAAACGTGAAAATTGTGATTGTATTGATAATGCGTAAGAATGTGAGCAGAGATTGTTGGATTGAAGAAAGGCAGGTGTAAGAAAAGAAAGAATTAGCATGTAAAGAAAGATAGCAAAAGTGTGGGGGGTCTTTTCTTTCCCTGATAGTTAACAGTGAGTGCACAGCTGGAAATTGCAGGGCCAAAGATGGCTTCTAAAGAATGCAGTGATATAAAACCGATCTATAGAGTTTTATATATAATATGATTTATACTATAACCAGATTGTGATATATATATATTATATTGTAATGACCAGGAGTGGTTTTGTTTTGTTGATGATTAATTGGTTCAGAAATGAAACAAAAATGTAAGGAATCAGAATGTAGATGGCATTAGAATATGGGGGGAGAAGATGGCAGGAAGATGGAACTATTCATGAATGCCTGTTAAGTTGAATTAAGTTGAAATGGTAAGGTTTTATCAAGTAGAATGGAGAAGAATAAGCTTTCTTTAGTGATAAAATGATTTAAATGGTGATGTGAATGTGCTTTGTTGTATTAATGTTATGAAAACAAGGGTATCGAAGAATATAGATTGCCATAGTTTTATAACAAGAGTTGAAGGTGCAAGCGGCTATGATAGTTGTCTGTGTAATTTAGGGATTGAGATACGAACAATATAATCTTGTGTTTCTGTGAAACAGTAGAGATAAGTGGGACTGAGGAATAATGATAATATTAAGTTGAATCTGCAGACTTACTATTTTATAGAAGAAGAAGCTTTCAAACCAGTGTTAATGAAATGTTAAATTTCTTTATACTATATGAAGAGTAACTGAACAGTCCTGCTAAATAATAGTGAGACAGAAGATAGCAAATGTTGTAAACAGCTGAAGCTCTCACTTTAAAGAGATTAGCAAATGATGCTTTTGTAAAAGTTTGATTCTGATAGATTGCTGCATGGGATGCTGCAGTGAATGGGGGATGTATTTGAAAGCAGAACAGAACGTGACACAGACACAGTGAGACAAATGGTAAAGAGCCTTTGAACTCTTAGGGTGGGTAATTATCTCCAGGAGAAACATAGAGATTATTTAGCCACAAACAAAGAATTTTCGACCTCACAGGTGTGAAAGACAGTAAAACGCCCAAGAAGGGGGGTCGGAGGGATCACTGTATTATTATATTGTTTTAACTTCATAGGGCTAATCGGCCATAAAACGCCCACTGTTAAATTGCATTAGTAAAACCTAATAGATCTGGTTTTTCTGGGGTTGATGCAAAATTTACAGATAGGAAATGAGTTGCAAAATACTTTTAAAAGTATTGCTAATTGTAGATTGGTAAACTCTTAGAAAAGAAAACATGAAAGTCAGATATTAAACTATGATAATTGAGGAACCGGACAACTACAATTTAGATGAAATTGAAAGGTTATTGAGACTCAATAATAATCATTTGTTCTCTAAAGATCAAATAGGCTAAGCAGAAGCAGTGTTACAGGATTAACAGTTGATAAATGTAACATGTGTAAAAAGCTTGTTAGTATTGAACAAGAAACAACTAGAAGTTGATGATTTGATTTTAGAAGAGAAAGCTTGTGATTTGGCTGAAAACAATTTGCTTATCTGAATCTGGTGTGTGTTGGGGCTGGAGCAGCCAGCACGAGAGACTCAATCTGAGTGAAATCTATAGTCTAAATTCCCTGTATGGGCAAGAGGAAACTATAAAATTAGTTTTGCTTGTATTAAAAATACATGTAATTTTTGGAAAAGATGCCTTAAGATGGGCTAGAGTTAAAAAGATAGTAAATCAAGTCTGAAGTTAGAAGTTTATGAATGCAGTGTACCAGTCCTGAAATGCCTCCACAGTCAATCTCTCTCTCATTCAATGTCAGCTAAAATCTGTTATCTGAGCCGGTGTCATAAGTGATGATAAACTATTTGTAGTAAAGCACAGTGTTTTTCAGTTGAAAATCATAGACACAGAGATGTTAAAAGAAATGATTGCCATTCAGACGGCAATCTGTAGTTGTAAATATTGTAAATGTACAACTGAATGGCTTTAAAGAAGTCTTTAAAAATAATGCAGACCTTAAACGGTAGAAGTGACATTTTTGATTAGTTTATTTTAGGACCAGTAACAGCTTTGTCTGATCTTAAGCCACCACCATGAAGCAGGGCCGATGACCCCGTCTACAGATGAAGTACACTGAATGTACAGTTGTGATCTAAATTCACTGAGTATAATCTAAGCAGCTAAGTTGCTGCTTTTAAGATGGTTAATGGATTTGAGTGATTAAATACTGTTGTTGTTAACCTGTCTCCCTCTGAGAACACTATCAGACAATCCGAATGGCTCTGGTGACTCTTGAATGCACCTTTCTTAAAGGGTACCCCGACTAGTGTGGCATGTTGGTCTTATAAGATTAACGTGGGCGTCAGCTATAAAAAGGTGATACAAAAACACTCCAAATGTTTTTAGTTTTATTAAAAAAAGCCGAAAATCCGTTCACTCGTAGGCCGCCATTGTTATTTACGTCTCAATGCATTCTGGGTTGTGACGTGTAAAGGTTGTAGTCGGTTGAGCCTAGCCGCTGTAGCCGCTTCGTATATTGTTTTTCCAACGTACCGGATAGCTAGCTAAGTTTTGACAGTAGTGAGATGAACACGTCTGCCGTTCAGCCTTTTCAGTTTGAACCCGAGCGCACCGTAGGCTTAAATCAAGAGAATAACGCGGTGTCTGTGCGGCAACTGCTTGCCAATGCCAAGCGAGAACGACCGCGTTTGCTGTAAAGAGCTTAGTGTAGTCTGTATAGTCTGAGATTTCAGATTTCAAATATGTAGTGCACGGCAATTTAGTGCAATGGTAATTATTAATATTGTAATTGTAAGATTGAAAATGTACATGAGGTAGATGAGCAGAATAGTGTTGACTTTGTTCAGTGTAAAAGGGGGTTGCACACCGGTCCGGACGAGAAGCGCCGCGTCTCTGACAACTCGAGGTATCGCACACCGGACGCGCACTTTGTCAGTTTATGGCCAGCAATATTGTTATGTTTAAGGACATTATGGAAATAAGATCATGTCTGTACTATGTTATGATTGTACTGTACAATTAAATACAATCGTTGCTTATTAGTCTGCAGTCTGAATTCACTTTGCCTCAGAGCGTCCGTTAACTTGCTCAAAATCCGGTAACATCAGCAATTTTCATTCAACCAGCCGATTTCTGTAAATGAATGTAAAACTAAATGTATATTGCTGCGCAGGGTGAAGTCAGTATATACATTAACAACGATTTTGAACAAGATCCGAGAGGGTATTTCTATGCGTTCAACTACATAGTGACAGCTTAGGGAAAATAAAGCAAACGACGGCGGTAGATGACTTATTAAATTATTTATACCGTACGATCGTTAGATCTATTACCCAGGACAGCTGCGGACAAAAAGTGTATAGCTCTTTACAGCAACGCTCTCGTTCTCGCTTGGCATTGGCAAACTGCCGCAGACACCATCTATTTTGCCCCACTCTCGCTTCTTCAACTCTCTGATAATCTTCATTTTCATGTAACTCTTGAGTAGGCCTATCGTTATCCGCGTTATTCTCTTGATTTAAGCCTACGGTGCGCTCGGGTTCAAACTGAAAAGGCTGAACGGCAGACGTGTTCATCTCGCTACTGTCAAAACTTGGCTAGCTACAACCTTTACACGTCACTACCCAGAATGCATTGAGATGTAAATAACTATGGCGGCCTACGAGTGATCGGATTTTCGTCTTTTTTTAATAAAATCAAAAACATTTGGAGTGTTTTTGTATCACCTTTTTATAGCTGACGCCCACGTTAATCTTATAAGGCCAACATGCCACACTAGTCGGGGTACCCTTTAAAGCTCCAGAAAACAACTGATTCTGTTGAAGAAAACGATCAAAGATTCTGTGATGACGGTCACCATGCGGGCACGAGGTGATCATCCGACGACGGGTACGACTCTCTTTGGCCAGACAGAGGGCAACCTAAGGCAGGAGATCACCGTAGACGCTGGACATCTCCTGAATGGAGATGTGTTATGTGAGAAAGGTATGAGTTGAGCAGGACGCTGTTAGGCCACCAGCGTTAGGGTGGATGAGTTGTAAGGAATTATGGCAGTCTGCCCCGTAAATGCAAAGTTTCTCTATACCACTCACCAGAAAGAAAAAAAAAGAAAGAAAAAAAGAAAAAGAAAAAAAAAACCGTATCAAATGCATGGCTTGTTCTTCATTGCGACAAATGCCAAATGACAGGGGACAAAACCCTGAAGAAACTAAGATTATAAATAAAGAGCAGATGACAATGGGCTTTCAAGACCCAGCTGAGACCACAAGGTGAATGCAAATTATCTGATGTGGAGACAGTGACAACATTCTTATGATGCTAGTTGCCTTAAGCAAGGGCAAGGAAAATGCAGAGATGCCAGGGTATCGGGACAAAGGCTAGGTGGTGGATTAAGATGAAGGCAACTAAGAAGTCTGAAAAACAATGGTCAAAGGTTAGTGTAAGTAATTTACATTCTGGCTAAATTACAGTCTAAAAGGCTGTTGAAAAGAGTATTCGTTTGCTCAAGAGAGAGAGAGAGAGAGATTGATTGAGTGGAAAAAGAGGGGATGATTACTCTGTGTCTTTCTGTTATAATTCAGCCAAAACTGAAGCAACGTATGATATAATGAGCCAAAGCAACACAGCTGACTCTTTCTAAAATCAAATGAATGAACCTTTAAAAGCTTTGAAACTGGTTGAGAGGCCATACAAAAATTAGATAAAAGCTACAGGAAAGGTAAGATTTCAAATATCATTTAAAATGCAAAATCTGATATTAATAAGAAGTATGAGCGGTTCATATTTAAATGTGTTTGATGGTGACTGCAATTTATGTCTTGGTAAATGTGAGTTTTGGGGAACCTCTAGAAAGAATGTTTTATCATTACAGATGGGTTAAAGCGAATTACAAATTAGAGAGAGATTGATAATTCTGAGTTAATCTGATCATTAAAGCTTTATCTGTTAGTCATTCATTTTGGTCATTTGTGACGTACAGTAGATTTGAATTACTTTCTGGATCAATTTAAGTATTGATGGGAAGAAAGAGAATTTTGTGATAAAAGTTGAAAAGTTATAGATGGCTGATAGATCAATAAACAAATTCGTAGATTTGATTATTGATCGTAGATTTGATATTGTTTTGAAACACTACAATGACACAGTGGCTAAATAAATATTAATTTATCAAGAGAACCCTTAACAGTTATGTGAACATGCATGTGAACAAACAAGGAGAATGACGTATGACTGACTTTGACAAAATCTGCTCTGGGGCCGATTGACCTTAAAATACTTTGATAAGAAGAGGAGATTGTGACTTTAAACATGAATGATTTTGTGTTTAAAGGTTAACGTTCTCAGCACGTGAGACATTTGTCTAAGTGGTCTCTGGTGTTTGTTTTAAAGTAGGTATATTTTGTGTAAAATTGATTAGAACGCCACCGTATAGGCTATAGCCTACTACAGACCGGACGCGAGCGGCGCGACGCAACAGCAGGGATGGAAATTAACTTTTTTGTCCACCGGCCACTGTGGCTGGTGGATTTCAAAATCTACTACCACTCAATGTTTTTACCAGCCACTTTCTTGTTTTTAATCGACATGTGTAACTGCATGTGAAAATGAATACTACAAGATCAATACTTAAGCAGTTTATTTAATCTCAAGTCTCAATGAAATACTGGCATTTTCTATTTCTTTCTTATAGCCTACACACACAAACCATGAACTGATATTCATTTCAGTTCGGATATGAGGAAAAAACAATATTACAGACGTGAGCGCTCTGAAACACGGTGCTTGAAGCGACTGTTGCAAAGAGCTGGGACTAGGTCAGAAATAGGATGGGGAATCCGTGTGCTGTTGGGGATTCATTCCACGGGTCGCGTCGCACCGCTCGCGTCCGGTCTAGACTGGAAACAAAAATATGACACAAAATATACTTTAAAACAAACACCAGAGACCGTTGTCAGAGAGTGGCAACCTCTTGAACCACCACCACGTTCGCTGGAAAACTTCTGCAGTCCCTAATTGGCCAAAATACTCTGTTCGACTTTTCTGAGATCATCTACTCTTCCCTGTGACCTACTTTCTGTAAGATCTGAATTTTTGAGATTGAATTTTTGAAACTGAATTTTAGAAAACTGAATTTGAAGTTCCGAATTTCTTCATCTTGAAAACTTGAATCTGTATTTTTTTAAACTGAATATTTGCAGTATAAGAATTCAGAACACAAAAACTAGCTGTTTGAAAATACATGTCTATAAAATTCAGTCATAAAAACCTTTGTTTGTTAAATTTCAGATTTTCAATATTCGTTCCAAAAAAGTTCAAATTCAGAACTATTTAAAATTCAGTTTTGTTAGATTACACTTGCAAATAATTCAAATTTACAAATTCAAATTCAAATCATTTTGTCATATTAATAGCTCCATACACGTGGTGCTGCTTGGCGCGCGTGTTGAACAGAGGGTTTTAAAGTCGTTGAGGTAACATTACCAGAGTACATAGTTCGGCTAAGTTCGTTTCACTTCGTGGCAGTGAACAGAGTCGACTACGTAAAACAAAACTTCAACTTACAAAGAAAAGAAATAAAGATCTGATACGGTCTCCGGAGGAGACCACGAGATAGGATTACATGGTGCAGCAGCGAAGGACCAAGAGAAGAGAGTTCGAGAGAGGGAGAGGGAGAGGGAGAGATTTATCACTTTGGACGAAGCCAACCTTTTCCTGTTGGCTTGGGCAATCGGAGAGTGGGAATCACAAGGCGGGAGTTTGGTTTTTATGATCCTTTGTCTCGTAGCAAGGCATTTGAAATGCTAATTTCGTCGGGTATTTAAGAGCAGAATCTTCACAATTATTATAGTCCTATGTGTCACAAAGTTTTAGCAAGTTGTGATGTAAATTGCTAAATGGGGAACGAAGATTCGAGCTCAGAGAATCCAAACTTGCCTCACATGGAGCGGATTAATCATAGTTTGCACCGTTTGAAACCTTATCCCATTAGTTTTCAAACACATAGATCAAACACATAAAAGACAAATCGTAAGATGAGATTAGATACATGGTTCGTACAATTCTCAATGGGTCATATACTAGAATGCATATACAGGAATAACGGATTCATTTCTCCTTAGTTAGAGTTCTGGGGAATAGGCAGTTATTTTTAAAATACCTAATGATAAAGTCATAGTTATTTCAATGTCATGGACAAACAAACACACATAAAACACATTGAATATATCTGGTTAAATGTCTTCTACAAAGAGAAGGTTCTTTTCTCTTTAGAATCCCTTTCCGTTGGGACATTCCGATCAGCCATAAAATTGTCTTGTAAGCTGACACCATGCTCTGTCCTGAGTGTGGGTGTTAGCTGTGGGGGATGTGTGTGTGTGTGTTTGTGTGTGGTTTTTTCAAGTTCCAGGCCTTTGAAGGCTTTGGGGACTTTAGCAAGGAGATATTTAATTATTCAGATTCACTCTTAGCCCAGTCCTTACACTAGGATAGGCGGATAAGCAGCTTTGGCTTGTCTTTAAAACAGCTCAATATTTATGGCGCTTACTCCGTGCCAAAATCAAACATCCGAACGACCGATCGAACGTCTATCCGAACGTCTTGTACTTTTGAGCGTCTTGCCGAGCGGGTGACCCACGTGACGACCTGACGTGACGTCAACGTCTTGAAATTAGCAGTTTTTTAACCATGCAAGTATCCAAGCTAATATGTAAAGACTATAAATGGACATTAAAGGCAATACATATAAATATTGTACCCCTAAAACAACACTAAAACAGTTCTCCTGAATCCTGTGCATGTGAGCCTATGTGTTTTACTATCAAAGAGCAGAAATACTGTAGGCTAGCCTATATATAGACATTCAATAGTCTTAATTTGACAAATATAATCATTTTAACTAGTTTTTATTGTTCATTTTATTGCCCAATGTACAATGTTCTCACAGTCCATAAAAGAAAACACTCCAAATGAATAAATGTAGCCTTTCATTTAAAAAAAAAAAAAACAGATCCAGAAGGTTTTCATAAATATATATTATATTTATATATTTGGAAATATAGATAGACCTAGCCTATAGAATATCCATTTAAACACACACATTTATATTTTAAACTGTTGTGACCTGTGAATCTACAGTTTAAAATATTTGCAGAACTTAAAAAAAAAGCTAAGTATTATTGTAATAATATGGTTACTGAAAGTTTTATATAGTGACGTGTTACAAATTTATCAAATGTTTAATTTAGATTCCAATACCAATTTATAACTGAGAATGTGCATTTCAACATATCAGCTTTGAAACAGTTTCCAGCACGAGAATCTGGCAAATCCTGTTTTTCTGTATTTGTCAGATTACTGAAACTCTTAATTGCTTCTTCCTGACATTCCTGTTTCCCTCTATTATAAGACCCTTGGTCCTGTTTTCTTAACTCTCAGTGTTTGAATAGGAATTTGATTTGGACCGAGATGGGCGACAGTTTCAATCTATAACTGGTTCCCTAAACCTGTTTACATTATTCACATGCTTTGTAAGTTCCTCCCCTTTTTAAGATTGTTATAATTGAGAGGGAATTGCTCCCTTAGTTAGACTTTCAGATGAGTGTGCAAGACTGCAGCAACAGCACAGCTCATGTTCTTAATAAAGCAACCTTCTTAAGATACAATCTGAGTCTCCTGGTCTCTCTTCTGAGTTTCTACACTTGAGAAGAAATAAGTTTACTACAGATGGTGCCGTGACCCGGGTGGAATTAACTTCACCTGAATCAAGAACTGAATTTCCACAAAGATCTCAACAAAGACTGAGTTCCAGAACTGAATCCTGAAACTTCAAAGCTCAACAAAGAACAAACCTTTTCTGACTGAGTTCCAGACGGAATCTTTTCATACAAACAACGATTTGGTGAGTTTCACTCTATTCAAAGAACCGTTGAAGACCAGTACAAATCTCTGCGCCGTCAGAAGAACAGTTATCAGACAGCTGTAGTGTTTGGTTAACGAAAGTACCCTTTAAAAGCTTTCTTTTAGAGATGAAAATAATCCTCTGTTTTTTAGGCAGGGAAGTTTTTAGATATCCTCTACGTTGCTAGAGAAGATTTATCCTCTAAAAGTTGAAAAGGTGAAATATCCATTTTCTTTTGTAGGGAAGATTAGCGTAGCATGCTAATAGTTTGTGATGTGTTGGTAACAAGGAAGATTTAACAACAGTTGATCTGTATTAACGAGTGTAGCCTTGTTTGATCAGAGAAGAAATTTTAGTGTTTTTGATTGTGTGATAAAGAACATCACAAAATGGTTAAGAAAAATGCCAGACTGATCCCCACAAATGAAAAAGGTGGTCTTGCGACCCCATTGTGGACAGACAGTGAGTTTAAGTCATTATTAGGAGAGCACATGGACTCCATAGTGACTGAGTCAGTCAGATTGAATTTGATAAAGAAATTTGGTATTCATCCAGACAAAGTATGGTCAATTGAAGATTGTAAAAAGGTACTAGGAGCAAGTATTCGCAAGAACAATGTGAAAGGCATAATCTGTTGCCATAGAGAATTTGGTTTAGCACTAGCTACACAACAGTCTGAGAGTAACTCAGAGCTAGAGAAACAGATTAAAGAGCTCCGTGCTAGAGTATGTTCTTTGACCAAGAAATTAAACCGCAACAAAAATGAAAATAAAACTGATGTAGAAGTTAGTCAGCCAGATAACATTTACCCTGACTTACAAGCGTTTTTTGAAACAGATGTAGCTCTCCAATCAGTAACTGATGAGCCTGTAGACTCAGTAAATGTTTGTGGGGCTAGGAGAAGATCTCAGGGAATTGAGGGAACTGAAAGTGTTCCTCCCAACTCCTCTGTTGTTCAAATACAAACTGTTGCTAAGGCCTTAGGACCTAAAGACATTGAGCGACTGTCCCAGAACTTACCCTCAGCGCGCACACAGTTCTCTGAATTTAGAAGAGCATTGACCAGCAAAATGCGTTTGTATGACATGTCGTTAACAGAAGTCACACAGTTAATGTCACAAATTTTAACTGAATCTGAATTCAACAGTTTTGAATCTGCAGTGACTTCTGAACTACGAAATGCCAGTAGAAGTGATATGAGAGAAGGTGTTCTGAAAATGCTAAAGAATATCCTAGGACCCAAAATAAATTGGTCTAGAATTACTAGCTGTGTACAAAAGAAAGAAGAGAATGTAAATGAATATACTGAAAGATTTTGTCAGTCAGCCGTAACTTACAGTGGAATAGTAGATCATTCTGAAAGTGTGCTTGATGACAAAGGGCCACTAATTCGTATCTGGGCAGATGGCCTTGTAGCCGATTACAGAAGAGCTTTACCGTTCCTAAATCTAACTTGGTCTAACAGCACTCTCAGAAGTAACTTAGACAGTTTGGCTGCATGGGAAAGAGATGCTGATGTTAAAGTGAGAGTAGCAGCCGCGGCTACGTTTAGCACAGCAAAACAAGAAAACAGGTGGTCTAGAAAAGATAGCAAATGCCACTACTGTGAAAAATTAGGACATTGGGAAAAAGAGTGCAGGAAAAAGTTGCAAGATAAAAAAAGAAATGCTATGCATAATTCTGCTCCTTCTCAGCTTGCTTACAACCCTGACGTAGCTCCGCAAATGTCCACTGAAAATTTAGGACAGCTCATTCAGGCTCTTCTAAGAGCACAAAAAGACCAGGAAAAAAACTAATTGTTGGGGCTGTGAATAGCTACCTTTCCCCCGTAATCCATCATAATGACAAAATAATTTTTTTGAAAGGTAGCATATGTGAGAAAGAGATAGTTCCCTATCAGGAACATCGAGCTGCGTGAAAACGCTGCGGGAACGCTTCTAGCGTTGTGCGTCTTGAAGCATAGTATGGAATCAGCCAACGGCGAGACGGAACGTCACGAGTGACGTCATCGACCAGGAAACTATAAAGCACACCCATGAACACAATGGCGACAGCTTCTGTTGTCTTCAGCAAGCGATTTGTGTGTGAATCTGTCCCAGTGTTTTTGTCTGTCTTTAGTGATTGCTAGGCAGGAGTTTTTCACTTAAAAAAAAAAAAAAAGGCTATATATATGTATTCACATATCTAAGCGAGCAGCATTACAGAAAGTGTGTGTTCCCCCCTGTACTCGTTATTTCACGGGTGGGGATTCACACGATCTGTGTGTTGTTTGTTTGGGAGTACAGCATGCCCGGTCAGCTCTCGAGGGGGCTGATTGTGAGCATTGCGAGCGTTTTCCAATAAGAACGCTCTGCTCCCGCCGATCACTCTTTGAGGAGAGTGATTCGGCTCGCGCTCCCCGCGGCTCGGGTCCCGCTTCTGTCGAGGCAGAGCGGCGGCGCGTGTCGTGGGGATCGCGGGTGAATCTGACAGCGGGGTTTGAGACGGGCCTCGCCCTATCTCAGCCTTTAACTGTTAGATTCAGTGCCTCAGTTTAGGGTTGGAAGCACGCTCTGCGGTTTCTTCTGCCCAGGCTGTGGCATTAATATTGCAACTATCCAGTTCTGAGGAGCTGAATGTTGTTGGTATTAAAAATATTATAATAATAATATTATATAAACTATAAAATAAGGGGATTATGATATATATGATATATGATATATTCCCCTGAACAGAAATAAATGAGGAGCTTATGGAGGTGCTTACTCATGCTGTAGAAAAATTAAACATTGAGTGGTCAGCAGTTTGGCAGGAGTTTTTTATATAAAAATATTGTATAAACTATGTTTGCCTTCCCGAGTGCAACCTCCACGACGGTGCCTGCCATTTTTCCGGATCTCCACACCGAGGTGTCGAAGTCCTGGAAGAAAACGATTTCATACTGTATTTTTAGCCCTCAGATCTCTACAAAAATATTTTATATTGCTGAGGCTTATTTACGGTTATGAGGCGATGCCTAGAAAAACTGGAGAGACGCCTACTGCCATCTCTCCGCTGAAACGAATTCGTCTTTTAGGCACCGGCATTTAAAGACAGGGACTGATGGGCGGGTCAGTCCTGGCTGTCGATAAGCTCCTCGCATGGGCGCAATAAAATCAGAGCGTCGCGTCTTGTGCTCCCCCTGCAAAATAGTGGAACCAGACGCGACACTCTCAGATGAAGTTTTCGGGGGTTAAACTGATCTGAGGACAGTCATTATAGCCAAGTGGCTTCATCAAAAAAAAAACAAAAAAAAAAGTAGTTCTGACGCCACCGGTGTCAGGATGCTGAGGGTGGTCCCCACCGTGAGAGAAAGGTGTTCACTGCATCTGACGGTGCCCATTCTCTCACGGTGCCCTCAGGGGTCCCTTCTGCCAACCCCGCCTTCGCGTCGGGGCGTAGACGGGCCCAGCGAGCGCTTCCCGAGGGACGCTCGCCCCCTCTACAGAGTGTCGCGTCTTGTGCTCCCCCTGCAGTGGGACCAGGCGTGACACTCTCAACCGAGGTCTTCTGGCCATAAGACTGATCTGAGGACAGTCATTATGGCCAAGAAGGCTTCGTCTAAGAAGTCCTGACGCCACTGGCGTCAGGATGCTGAGGGTGGTCCCTACCGTGAGAGAAAGGTGTTCACCGCATCAGACGGTGCCCATTTTCTCCCGGTACCCTCAGGGGTCCCTTCTGCCAACCCCGCCTTCGTGTCGGGGCGTAGACGGGCCCAGCGAGCGCTTCCCGAGGGACGCTCGCCCCCTCTGAGGAGGGGTTTAGAGCAGTCAAACCAGTTGTTTCCTGCCGGTGCGCCGTTACAGGGCGCTGTGTTTGCTGCTCAGAATATTCCAGAGGCCAGTCTCGAGAGGCTGGTACCCTTTGTAGATTTTCTGGCGGAGTGTCCAAAAGTATCTCAGTGGGTCCTGCATTCGATAGAGAAAGGTTATGATATTAGGTCTCGTCCTCCTCGATTCAGCGGGGTCCTGCCCACAGTGGTGGGCCCCGAGCAGGCTCTGGTAATGGGACAAGAGGTGAAAACGCTCCTTCAGAAGGAGGCTATAGAACGGGTTCCTCCTCCCAGCAAGGAGTCTGGTTATTACAGCCGATATTTCATCGTTCCAAAGAAGGATGGTGGGGTTGCGTCCAATTTTAGATCTGCGCCCGTTAAGTCGCTCAGTAGCAAGCTCTGGTTCAAGAGGCTCACTCTGAAGCAGATCGTGTCACAAATCAGATCCGAGGACTGGTCTGTCACGATAGATCTGAAGGACGCGTATTTCCATATCTCCATCCTTTCGCAACACAGGAAGTCCTGAGGTTCGCTTTCGGGGGCGAAGCGTACCAATATTATGTTCTTCCGTTCGGTCTAGCTTTATCTCCCCGCACGTTCACGAAGTGGCGGCTCGGCATCGAGATGTCGTCCTCGCGCACTTCAAGAAATTGGGGTTGAGGCTGAATGCCAAGAAGAGTGTGTTATCTCCATCTCAGAGAACCTCTTTCTGGGGTCAGCCACAAAACAAGTGAAGCTAGGCCAGTTGCTCACTGTAAAGCAGTTCCAGAGATTGCTGGGTCTCATGGCAGCAGCGTCTAAGGTTATACCTTGCAGCCTGCTGTGCACGAGACTATTACAGTGGTGGCTCAGAACCAAGGGGTTCTCCCTGAGGGGAAACCCCCTCCGCATGATCAAAGTTACATGGCGTTGCCTCCGTGCTCTGGTCATTTGGAGGGATCCTTGGTTTCTGTCCCAGGGACCTGTGCTGGGAGCTCTTTGTCGTCGTGTAACGCTAACGACAGATGCTTCCCTCACAGGCTGGGGGGTGATCATGAGTGGTCACCCAGCCCAGGGTCTGTGGCAGGACTATCATCGATTATGGCATATAAATTGTCTAGAGATGTTGGCAGTGTTTCAGGCTCTGAAACACTTCCTACCAGACCTCAGAGGTCATCATGTTCTTGTCTGGTCCGACAACACATCGGTGTTCTCTTACATAAACCGTCAGGGGGGTCTGCGCTCTCGCCCGTTATACAATCTGGCTCGCCAGATCCTTCTATGGTCCCAGGGGAAGCTCCTCTCTTTGAGGGCGATTTATCTCCCTGGGTATTTAAATCAGGGAGCGGACATCCTGTCGAGGCAGGGGCCGAGGCCCGGGGAATGGAGACTCCACCCGAGGTGGTGGAGCTCCTTCAGATGCAGTGCGGTCGTGCCGAGGTAGACCTATTTGCGTCCAGGGAGACATCACACTGTCCACTGTGGTTCTCTCTCAGTCATCCAGCCCCGCGGGGTTGGACGCTATGGTACAGCCGTGGCCGAGGTCACGTCTGTACGCCTTTCCCCCGATTGCTCTGCTCCCAGGAGTTCTGGAGAGGGTTCGCCGGGACGGGGTCAGTCTACTATTGGTAGCCCCGTACTGGCCGGCCCGAGTTTGGTTTGCGGACCTTATATCTCTCCTAGACGGTTCTCCTCTGGAGATTCCGATCAGGAGGGACCTTCTCTCTCAGGCGAGCGGGTTGATTTATCACCCCCGCCCAGAGTTGTGGAAGCTATGGGCTTGGCCTCTGAGGGGGCCCAGCTCGTAGGTGCTGGTCTCTCAACCGAGGTTGTTGAGACCATCCTTCACTCCAGAGCTCCTTCCACGAGGAAGTTATACGCCTTGAAGTGGAGGCTCTTCACTTCTTGGTGTGGAGAACACCTGTTGGACCCAGTTAACTGCCCAGTGGGTGCAGTGCTGGAGTTCCTGCAGGAGCGTTTCTCCTCAGGGTTATCCCCCTCCACACTAAAGGTGTATGTGGCGGCACTTGCTGCTTACCATGTCCCTTTCAGTGGAGTCTCTTTGGGGAGACACCCGTTTATAACTCGTTTCCTCCGTGGTACTTTGAGGCTGAGGCCTGTAGTCCGCACGAGGGTGCCAGCGTGGGACTTGGCCATCGTTCTAGAAGGTCTTTCCCTAGCTCCTTTTGAGCCTATTGAAGAAGTTTCTGAAAAGTTTGTTACTTTAAAGACTATTTTTCTTCTTGCAATTTCTTCTCTTAAGAGAATCGGAGATATTCAGGCTCTCTCGGTTGCTCCTTCGTGTTTGGAATTTGCGCCTGGGATGGTGAAGGCTTTTCTCCACCCCAGGCCAGGTTATGTCCCTAAGGTCCCTACCAATGTGGCCAGACCTATAGTTCTGCAGGCCTTCTTTCCTCCTCCTTTTACATCGTCAGATCAGGAAAAACTTAATCTGCTCTGCCCTGTCCGGGCTCTAGATACTTATGTCCACAGAGCTGCCCTGTGGAGGAAATCAGAACAGTTGTTTGTTTGTTGACCCCACCTAAGAAGGGGTCTCCAGTGTCTAAGCAGAGGATGAGCAAGTGGGTGGTCGAGGCCATCTCACTTGCTTATGAGTTGGCTGGTCAGCCTTCACCTTTGACTGTCCAAGCTCACTCTACCAGGAGTATGGTGGCTTCCAAAGCCTTATTGTCAGGAGTTTCTCTTCATGACGTGTGTGATGCGGCAGGCTGGTCCTCACCGCATACTTTCGTCAGGTTTTATGACCTAGACCTTAGCTCCACCCCTGGGGCGCAGGTGCTTTCGGCTGAATTTAATCCGTGATTCACACAGTCGGTCACTTGCTCTTATGGCGACGTGGGTATTAGCGTTCCCGCAGCGTTTTCACGCAGCTCGATGTTCCTGATAGGGAACGTCCCGGGTTACGTATGTAACCCTAGTTCCCTGAAGGAACGAGACGCTGCGTGTCGTTGCCATACTCCCAGCATTCCCTTGATCGACTTGCTTCAGACTTTTCCAGAAGCTGTCGCCATTGTGTTCATGGGTGTGCTTTATAGTTTCCTGGTCGATGACGTCACTCGTGACGTTCCGTCTCGCCGTTGGCTGATTCCATACTATGCTTCAAGACGCACAACGCTAGAAGCGTTCCCGCAGCGTTTTCACGCAGCGTCTCGTTCCTTCAGGGAACTAGGGTTACATACGTAACCCGGGACGATTTTTTGCTTGATACAGGTGCAGAAGTTACAGTAATTCCTACAAAATTAGCTAAAGGTTTAGACATCCCGTACAAGAAAACCAAACTTGCTTTAACTGGTGTAATAGGTGAAGATTCTGTTTTGTATGAAACCCCGCCCATTGAGGTACAATTCGGCCCGAAAACTCTGACTACAAAATTGTTATGTGCTCCATTAAATACAGGTGCAATTTTAGGCATGGATATCCTGTGACAAGTACATCTAACTTTAGACATGTCCTCAGAATCTGCTAGCATTCAAATTTCCTCAGCGCAAGTTTCTACCAATAATGAAATCCCTCCAGAGTCTGCTTTCTTACAGAATCATCCAATTTGGGCTAAAGACAAGGATGATTGTGGGTTGTTGACAGGTGTAGAACCAGTAAAATTGACAGGAACTACACCTCCGGTCACCAAACAATATCCTATCAATAAGGAAGCTATACAGGGGATCAAACCTATTGTAGAAAAATTGCTGACGCAGGGAGTGCTAGTTAAAACCAACAGTCCATGTAATTCACCCATATGGCCCATCAAGAAATCCAATGGGACATGGAGACTAACAATAGACTACAGAGTAGCCAATAAACATATTGATAAAATCACCCCCCTAGTGGCAGATCCTTCCACAATCTGTAATGGTTTGCCATTGGAGTGTAAGATTTTTTCAGTAATTGATATGTCTAATGGATTTTTTTTCTGTACCGTTGCACTCTGACAGCCAGCCATGGTTAGCTTTCACAGTTGACTATGAGCAATACCAGTGGACACGTTTGCCACAGGGATTTCAAAACTCTCCAACCATATACTATCAGGCTGTCAGGCGTGATTTGTGTGACCCAGAATGTCCTGTAAAACAGTCCACCATGATCCAATATGTCGATGATATTTTGATTGCCTCAACAAATCACGAGGTACATCAAACTGAATTGGCAGCATTGTTGAACTATTTGCATAAAAAAGGACACAAATGCAGCTTTTACAAAGCTCAAATTGCTAAAAAGCAAGTCACATTTCTGGGTCAAACAATTGGTGCAGGAAATAGATCCATTACACAGGACCGAGCTACGTCAGTCAAAACCATACCTCCGCCTACCACCATTAAAACACTCCGCTCATTTTTAGGAACAGCAGGTTACTGTAGACCGTGGATCGAAGAATATGCCTCGATTGCTCAGCCTCTCTATGACTTGTTGAAAGGCCATGGTAAAGATTCAGATACTGTTTGTATGGAAGAATGTCACCTCAAAGCGTTCAATGATTTGAAGAGAGCACTATGTCAAGCACCAGCATTAGGAATTGCCTAATCTGATAGACCCTTTGTGCTTTATGTTCATGAACACTTAGGTTTTATGACTGCATGTCTAATGCAAGATCATGGGGGCAGTTTACGCCCAATTCATTACTATTCTGGTAAATTTGACATAGTCGCTCAAGGTTTGGGCCCATGTCTTAGAGCAGTACAGGCAGTTCATTTGGCTCTTCAGGCTTCATCAGTAATGGTGTTAGGTCAGACTGTAAATGTAAAATGCCCTCATTCCGTGTCCGCACTAATGAATCAAGCAAAAGTCACCTCTGTAACCTCCTCCCGTTGGGGAAATTGGTTGGCAACTCTCACAGCCCCGAACATTGTTTTACAGCGTGCACCAGTCACAAACCCGTCCTCATGTATGATGTAAGCAATGACTGAAAGTTTGTTAGAGGATGAAGGAGAAATGACTCACGATTGTGTTACGCTTACATATACACCTACGAGTGAAGTAAAAGAAACTCCCTTAGAGAATTCAGAATTTGAGTTGTTTGTCGACAGTTCAGCTCAAGTAATTGACGGTAACAGACGAGCAGGTTATGCAGTAACGTCCACCACTGAAGTGGTTGCTTCAGGTCGTCTTCCAGATCATTTTTCAGCTCAAGCTTCAGAAATAGTAGCCTTAACAAGAGCATGCACGCTAGCTTCAGGATCAGTGGCAAATATCTTCACAGATTCCAGGTATGCTTTTGGGGTAATTCATGATTTTGGTGTCATTTGGCAAACCAGACAGTTTCTAACTTCTGCTGGATCCCCCATTAAGCATGTTGGATTAGTGAAAGATCTAATGTTTGCAATGAAACTCCCAAAGAAATTAGCAGTGATCAAAGTGAAAGCACATCTCACAACTAATACTGCAGAAGCTAAAGGTAATTCTCTTGCTGATGTGGCAGCTAAACAGGCTTGTTTATATGCAACTGTACAAGTGTGTTCAGGTAGTACAGCACAGAAGATAATTCTGCCTCCTGAATCAATAATTGATTTGTACAAAGACATTCCGCTATATGAAGCATGGACATGGTTAGACAAAGGAGCCATTGTGGATTCCTCTGGTTGCTGGACCAAAGGGGGAAAGTATGTCGCTCCCGAATCACTGCTGCCATATTTGGCTCAACAAATACACAGTTTGGGTCACAGTGGTCCAGCAACGATGAATCACAGGTTCTCAAATCAATGGTGGAATCCAAAATTCAGAAATGTAGCCACAGAAACAGCCAAGAGGTGTGTTACATGTAGAGGTCGACCGATTCATCGGATTTGCCGATTAATCGGCACCGATAGTTGATTGGTGGAACTATCGTTATCGGCAAAAATCCATACCGATAGTTTTTCCTGGTTGCGTCCGTTGCTGGAGCGGCTGAGAAGTGCGCGCTGTCATTCATTAACAGTACTAGAGAGCAGAGAAGGGTCTACTGGCATCATGCAGTACAATAGTGGCCTCTAGAGGTGTAATAAACACTATCACTCATGCCTCGTGTTTATTTCGGCGTGACGCTGCGCGCTGCACTGAGAGCACACGCTGCATGCGTGGAGTGCCTGACATCAGATGCGCGTTTAAAGCACCGACAGCGAAAAGGTATTCATACAGTACATTTTGTCATATCATTATAAAGTGATTAATTTGTTGACTAGATGCTGCATTAGTAGAGAAAGAACCGCATGTTTGTTTGCCTTCGAGGCTGAGAGGACGCTAACATTAGTACCTCAAGCGGTTAAAACACGGACAAAAACAAACCTAAGGCTAAGTCCGACTCCGACCCGAATGTTTAATGTCACAATTGTTACCATCTATTTGCATTAGATTATAACGTTATACAGCTGCTGGTCACTTTTATGCATTCATTATGCAGCGTTGCATATTTAAAGCTAGACGTAAAATAGTAAACTGATAGGCTATGTTCAATATACAGCCGACAGAAACATATAAACAAATCAGAAAAGCATTTGATTCGTGTTCAAAAAGAACTGATAAAAACATTTCAGTGTTTGAAGTGGAAAAACTTTTTAAAGCAAGATTCTGTGACATTTACCGTCATCAATAGCAACGCATTATAACAGCGCACATCCATGTATCACAACGGACGCGCGCTCTCATTTCATCCAAATGCAACTTGCCGTCTTGCGTCTGCGTTTTTGATTGTCTTTAACATGAAATCAGAGTTGATTTATAGTTTACAGAGTTTGATAATGTTGTAATCATCTTGTATTGGATGAGTTAAACAGTTAAATTTTGAATGTAACTGTTTTTTTTAACTTACATTTTTATTAATTCTTGACTGAGCAATGTAACTGGTTTTATTTGTTATTTAGAGTATTACTTTTTGTTTCAGTTGGAATTAATGTCTTTATTGACTTCAATATTTATTCATATTTATATATTTATTTAATTTAGCATGTTTTCATGGTTCATACAGTTTATATATATAAATATATATATATATATATATATATATAGAGGCCTGTATATAAAGTTCAGCACTGTTTTACTTGGAGTGTTATGTTTAAGCAATAAGGTTCCAGAGGCTGTGCTGTATCGTGAATAATTGTTTTTATCCAGTATCAGTTTTAAAAACTATCGGTTGATTAATCGGTTATCGGCAAGTACGGCCCAACCTAGCTATCGTTATCGGTAAAATCCACTATCGGTCGACCTCTAGTTACATGTCAGAAAAATAATGATGTACCAGCAGCCATTACACCAGCAGCACATACTCCAGCTCCACCAGGGCCATTTCGTCACCTGCAAGTTGATTACATATCATTGCCTCGTTGTAAGGGAAAAACTGATGATTTGGTAGTAATAGACAAGTTCTCAAGATAAGAAGCTTATCCAACAGGGCGTGCTACAGCTGCACATACTGCTAAATGTCTTGTCACTGATTTTATTCCCAGATGGGGACTACCAGATTGCATTGATTCAGATCAAGGTACACATTTCACAGGACAGGTCAAGGAAGTGGCTAGAATGTTGCAGATTAAGTGGAACCTTCACTGCCCCTATAGACCGCAAGCATCAGGACAGGTTGAACGTGCAAACAAAACAATCAAAACCAGGCTAAGCAAAATGCATCAGGAAGGAGTACCATGGGTCGAAGCGCTGCCAGCAGTACTGTGTAGTATGAGAGCATCACCTAACAGATCAGTAGGACTGAGCCCTCATGAGATTATTACTGGACGCCCAATGCAGATGCCAGGTGTGATTGATCTTAGAAATGCTGATGTACACATTGCCTCAGATGCCCTGATAGCTTACTGTGAAAACCTCACAAAGGCAGTACAGAGTGCCAAAGAGAGAGTTGAGTCGTGTTGGCAGACTCCACCAGAAGGTGGACATGCAATTATCCCAGGTCAATGGGTCATGATAAAGTCATTCAGAAACAAGCCATTAGAACCTAAGTGGTACGGACCACATCAAGTGATGTTGATTACAGCTGCTGCAGTATTGTGTCAGGGAAAGAAAACCTGGACTCACGTGTCACACTGTAAGGTTGTTCCCCCACCAACAGGGATAGGGTAGGACACGAAACAGTGAAGAACCCAAGGGAAGATCCGAATGCAATATGCGTCGGTGGCCACCCCTTCGGGCGAAGACTCCCTCATAGGCCTTCCCCATCCATTAGTAAATCCTCACTTCACTGTTTCTTTAGGTGTCAAAATAATTAAGAAATAGGGAAAGAAGGAACAACCAGAGCAGACTCGGAAAAGTTTACAACCCTAGTGTTTGAACAAATACTGCGCCTGTCTTTTGTTTTCTCTCTTCCTCTGTGCAGGTAACACTTGATGGCTGACCAGAGACCCATACGCACCGACCTCCTCATATGTGTATGAAGACACAAACTCAAGAAATCTAGAAATCAACGAGACCCACTGCCAACTATCACAAAAAGATAAAGAAAAGAAAAAAAAATACACAACGCAGAGAGTGAGACCCACATACGGAACCTTCAGTCATCCATCGACATGATCAAGATTGTCATACTACTACACATCATGAAGATCGCACAAAGTCCGGACTCCAGAAACAACATTCTTAGAGCTGATGAATATGTCAAAAACGCCTTGTTTGCTGGAAAAGAACGTTTGCATGTCGCATCCGACGATGGCTGCATTCCAGGACTCACTTGTGCACAAACATGGTGGTCCAACAAGACATTCTTGATCTTTCAGCAAAATTTACACCAAGATGACTGAAGATAATTCTTCATGGTTCAGAAACTTGATTGATCACGAGAAAATCACAGTTCCAACCAGAAAAGACTCACGGACTCTAATTGCATGTTTTGTTTCTGTGTCAACATGCAATTGCAGAAACACCAACACAGAGCAAGCTATGTGCCTGTAACAATCTCAAGTTACAAGAATTAACTTTAAGTGTTTAAATTTGTATATATTGTGGGGGAATTGACGTGTTACAAATTTATCAAATGTTTAATTTAGATTCCAATACCAATTTATAACTGAGAATGTGCATTTCAACTTAGAATATCAGCTTTGAAACAGTTTCCAGCACGAGAATTTGGCAAATCCTGTTTTTCTGTATTTGTCAGATTACTGAAACTCTTAATTGCTTCTTTCTGACATTCCTGTTTCCCTCTATTATAAGACCCTTGGTCCTGTTTTCTTAACTCTCAGTGTTTGAATAGGAATTTGATTTCGGACCGAGATGGGCGACAGTTTCAATCTATAACTGGTTCCCTAAACCTGTTTACATTATTCACATGCTTTGTAAGTTCCTCCCCTTTTTAAGATTGTTATAATTGAGAGGGAATTGCTCCCTTAGTTAGACTTTCAGACGAGTGTGCAAGACTGCAGCAACAGCACAGCTCACGTTCTTAATAAAGCAACCTTCTTAAGATACAATCTGAGTCTCCTGGTCTCTCTTCTGAGTTTCTACACTTGAGAAGAAATAAGTTTACTGCAATAGCATAATTAAAATAATTAATTTAATTTTCCAACAAATGTTATAATTCGGTCACTTTTGACCAAACAATTTTCTGTTTTGAATTTTAAAATTTACAATTATATGCAAATGAACTGTAAAGCTATTACCACACAGCATAATTGAGTCAGAAGACTGAAATAAGAGGTTGAAATGAGATCAGATCCAGATGGATTAAGCTGTGATAAAAGATTTGCTGTTTATTTATTTATTGAGTTTTACTGTTATGTGTAACAAAATGCTTTCTCTGTATTCATTTGACTGTAGTAATAATAATGCAAAAACTTGTACACTTCAAATCAAAATGTATTTGTTCTCTATAAACTTCGACAAAAAGTATTATTTGAGAATAAAAATAAATAAATAAAACATTCAAATCCACAGCTTAAAATGAAGTCATTTTGTCCAAAAACTACTAGAGAATTCACAAGCCTCTCCAGAGAGCAATACGGGCATCTAGTGGTAACACCATGAAATTACATGTTTTATTTCATTTTCTCTCAACAGATGGCACTAATCTGATTTAAAAAAAATTATTTAAAAGGCCTAGTTTCTATATTAATCCGAAATACTGCATTAATTGAAAAAAAATTTTTTTTTAAAAATTAGAAAACAATTTTTTGGTGTTATTTTTAATGGCAAAAATGAACCATAATTATTGCATAAATATATTTTTTTTTTTTTTACAATTTTTTTTTAAAGCTGGCTTCCAAAAATATCAATATTGGGAGTTGTCATTACAGAAAATATGTATTTATTAGTTTGTTCAATATTAAAATAGTTAATACTTTGATGTTTAACATTACAATTCAACCTTTACAGTGGACCTTACTTAAAGACTTTCAATAGGCATATGTTCTCAACCGCTATAATCTGATTTTTCATAGTCAGCTCTGGATGTTTTAATTGAGGTTATACAATAAAACACATGTTCAGTTTCCATAGAAGCCAAGCTGATTTTGGTGTAAGGTCTTGAATGAAATAAAGAACATCAATTTTATTGGCATTTACAGAGATACTGTATCTACTTGATCAAAGATATCCTCCTGAGATTCAGACATATCTTAACCTCTATAGAGTAGGAATAAACCTTTTTATATTTATCTGAGACCACAATTGTTACATTTGTATTCCATTTGTCTGATAAATGGTCAGTATATTTTATAGGCTATGGGCTTTTTAATTTATGTCTATTCTATTTGATTTGTATTATGCATAAAAAAGCAGATAGGGCTGCAGTTTTCGCTGCATTTGAATGTATGTTAAAGCGTATTTCCATGAAATATGAGACATTGTCTGTTCCTAAAACGTCCCGGGTTACGTATGTAACCCTAGTTCCCTGAAGGAACGAGACGCTGCGTGAAAACGCTGCAGGAACGCTTCTAGCGTTGTGCGTCTTGAAGCATAGTATGGAATCAGCCAATGGCGAGACGGAACGTCACGAGTGACGTCATCGACCAGGAAACTATAAAGCACACCCATAAACAAGATGGCGACAGCTTCTGGAAAGTCTGAAGCAAATCGATCAAGGGAATGCTGGGAGTATGGCAACGACACACAGCGTCTCGTTCCTTCAGGGAACTAGGGTTACATACGTAACCCGGGACGTTCCCTATCAGGAACATCGAGCTGCGTGAAAACGCTGCGGGAACGCTAATACCCACGTCGCCATAAGAGCAAGTGACCGACTGTGTGAATCACGGATTAAATTCAGTCGAAAGCACCTGCGCCCCAGGGGTGGAGCTAAGGTCTAGGTCATAGAACCTTACGAAAGTATGCGGTGAGGACCAGCCCGCCGCATCACACACGTCATGAAGAGAAACTCCTGACAATAAGGCTTTGGAAGCCGCCATACTCCTGGTAGAGTGAGCTCGGACAGTCAAAGGTGAAGGCTGACCAGCCGACTCATAAGCAAGTGAGATGGCCTCGACCACCCACTTGCTCATCCTCTGCTTAGACACTGGAGACCCCTTCTTAGGTGGTCCAAAACAAACAAACAACTGTTCTGATTTCCTCCACAGGGCAGCTCTGTGGACATAAGTATCTAGAGCCCGGACAGGGCAGAGCAGATTAAGTTTTTCCTGATCTGACGATGTAAAAGGAGGAGGACAGAAGGCCTGCAGAACTATAGGTCTGGCCACATTGGTAGGGACCTTAGGGACATAACCTGGCCTGGGGTGGAGAAAAGCCTTCACCATCCCAGGCGCAAATTCCAAACACGAAGGAGCAAACGAGAGAGCCTGAATATCTCCGATTCTCTTAAGAGAAGAAATGGCAAGGAGAAAAATAGTCTTTAAAGTAACAAACTTTTCAGAAACTTCTTCAATAGGCTCAAAAGGAGCTAGGGAAAGACCTTCTAGAACGATGGCCAAGTCCCACGCTGGCACCCTTGTGCGGACTACAGGCCTCAGCCTCAAAGTACCACGGAGGAAACGAGTTATAAATGGGTGTCTCCCCAAAGAGACTCCACTGAAAGGGACATGGTAATCAGCAAGTGCCGCCACATACACCTTTAGTGTGGAGGGGGATAACCCTGAGGAGAAACGCTCCTGCAGGAACTCCAGCACTGCACCCACTGGGCAGTTAACTGGGTCCAACAGGTGTTCTCCACACCAAGAAGTGAAGAGCCTCCACTTCAAGGCGTATAACTTCCTCGTGGAAGGAGCTCTGGAGTGAAGGATGGTCTCAACAACCTCGGTTGAGAGACCAGCACCTACGAGCTGGGCCCCCTCAGAGGCCAAGCCCATAGCTTCCACAACTCTGGGCGGGGGTGATAAATCAACCCGCTCGCCTGAGAGAGAAGGTCCCTCCTGATCGGAATCTCCAGAGGAGAACCGTCTAGGAGAGATATAAGGTCCGCAAACCAAACTCGGGCCGGCCAGTACGGGGCTACCAATAGTAGACTGACCCCGTCCCGGCGAACCCTCTCCAGAACTCCTGGGAGCAGAGCAATCGGGGGAAAGGCGTACAGGCGTGACCTCGGCCACACCTGTACCATAGCATCCAACCCCAGAGGGGCTGGATAACTGAGAGAGAACCACAGTGGACAGTGTGATGTCTCCCTGGATGCAAATAGGTCCACCTCGGCGCGACCGTACTGCATCCACAGGAGCTCCACCACCTCGGGGTGGAGTCTCCATTCCCCGGGCCTCGGCCCCTGCCTCGACAGGATGTCCGCTCCCTGATTTAGATACCCCGGAAGATAAATCGCCCTCAATGAAAGGAACTTCCCCTGGGTCCATAGAAGGATCTGGCGAGCCAGATTGTATAACGGGCGAGAGCGCAGACCCCCCTGATGGTTTATGTAAGAGACCACCGATGTATTGTCGGACCGGACAAGAACATGATGACCTCTCAGGTCTGGTAGGAAGTGTTTCAGAGCCTGAAACACAGCCAACATCTCTAGACAATTTATATGCCATAACCGATGATGGTCCTGCCACAGACCCTGGGCTGGGCGACCACTCATGATCGCCCCCCAGCCTGTGAGGGAAGCATCTGTCGTTAGCGTTACACGACGACAAAGAGCTCCCAGCATAGGTCCCTGGGACAGAAAACAAGGATCCCTCCACATGACCAGAGCACGTAGGCAGCGCCGCGTAACTTTGATTGTGCGGAGGGGGTTTCCCCTCGGGGAGAACCCCTTGGTTCTGAGCCACCACTGTAATGGTCTCATGTACAACAGGCCGCAGGGAATAACATTGGACGCTGCTGCCATCAGACCCAGCAGTCTCTGGAACTGCTTCACAGTGAGCAACTGGCCTAGCTTTACTCGTTTTACGGCTGAGAGAATCGAAGTGATGCGGGCCGGCGACAGGCACGCCCGCATTGCTACTGAATCCCATAATACCCCCAGAAAAGATGTCTTCTGTGATGGAGATAGAACACTCTTCTTGGCATTCAGCCTCAACCCCAGTTTCTTTATGTGCGCGAGGACGACATCTCGATGCCGAACCGCTTGTTGTTGCGATTGAGCTAGAATCACCCAATCGTCTATGTAGTTCAATATACGAATGCCCTGGAGTCGCAGTGGAACTAGCGCTGCATCCATGCATTTCGTGAACGTGCGGGGAGATAGAGCTAGACCGAATGGAAGAACACGATATTGGTACGCTTCGCCCCCCAAAGCGAACCTCAGGAACTTCCTGTGTTGCGGAAGGATGGAAATGTGTGTGGAATTGTGACACGATTTGCTTTAGCGTGAGCATCTTGAACTTGAGCTTGGCTACAGCACGGTTTAATAGGCGCAGATCTAAAATTGGACGCAACCCCCCATCCTTCTTTGGAACGATGAAATATCGGCTGTAATAACCTGACTCCTTGCTGGGAGGAGGAACCCGTTCTATAGCCTCCTTTTGAAGGAGTGTTTTCACCTCCTGTTCCAATACCAGAGCCTGCTCGGGGCCCACCACGGTGGGCAGGACCCCGTTGAATCGAGGAGGAGGAGATCTGAACTGAATGGCATAACCCCTCTCTATCGACTGCAGAACCCACTGAGATACTTTTGGAAGACTTTTCCACTCTGCCAGAAAATCTACTAAGGGTACCAGCCTCTCGAGGCTGGCCTCTGGAATATTTTGAGCAGCAGACACAGCGCCCTGTAACGGCGCACCGGCAGGGAACAACTGGTCTAACTGCCCTAAGCCCCTCCTCAGAGGGGGCGAGCGTCCCTCGGGAAAACACTCGCTGGGCCCGTCTACGCCCCGTCTTAAAGGCGGGGTTGGCAGAAGGGACCCCTGAGGGCACCGTGAGAGGACGGGCACCGTCTGAAGCGGTGAACACCTCCCTCTCACGGCGGGGACCACCCTCAGCATCCTGACGCCAGTGACGTCAGGACTTCTTTTTAGACGAAGCCTTCTTAGCGACAATGACCGTCCTCAGATCAGTCTTGCCGCTGGAAGGTTTCGCCTGAGAGTGTCGCGTCTGTTGCCACTGTTTAGAAGGGGGGCCACGAGACGCGACGCTCTGCTTTTGTTGCGCCCTATGTGAGGAGCTTGTCGACGGCTTGGTCTGCCCTCGCCCAGCAGACCCTGAGATACTAACTTTAAGTGGGAGGAATTTTTGAAAAGCTGCAGCTTGTTTCTTTCCTTCCTGAAATTTATCTATAACCACATCTACTGCGTCACCAAATAGACCAGACGGAGAAAGTGGAGCATCCAAAAGAAAAGCTTTTTCTTTATCCTTCATATCAGAAAGGTTCAACCACAAGTGCCTCTCTGCGGCCACCAAGGCTGCCATAGTACAGCCCATCATTTTGGCCGACTCCTTGGTGGCACGCAGAGATAAATCTGCAGCCTGACGCAGTTCGCGAACCATGTCAGAGCTGACCTCCTCACTCTCACTCATATCTTTTAAAAGATCAGCTTGGTATGCCTGCAATATGGACATAGTATGCAGACACGCCGAAGCCTGACCAGCCGCCGAATAAGCCTTGCCCACCAAAGCCGAAGTATTTCTGAGAGGCTTGGTGGGCAACGCTGGTGCCTTAAGAGACGAAGAAGACTCAGCAGAAAGATGGCTAGCTAGAGTCTCCTCCGCCTTGGGCATCGCCCCATAACCCTACAACTTAGCCCCTGATATATTCGAATAAGTGGATGTCTGGGGGCTAAACACACGATAAGAGGCGGGTCTCTTCCACGACTTCGACACCTCAGTGTGGAGGTCGGGAAGAAACGGAAGGCACCACCGTGGAGGTTGAGCACGGGAAGGCAAAAATCGCTCATCAAGCTTGCTTTTAGAAACACACTCCTGCCTAACAGCTGGCCACTCAATGCTTAGTTTCGAAACCGCACGAGTGAGCACCTCCATAAGCTCCTCATGTTCAGGGGAATGAGATGACGAATCCTCAATATCCCCTGTTTCAACACTAACAACATCCAGCTCCTCGGAACTGGATAGTTGCAGCATTGGTGCCTCAGCCCGGGGGGAAGAAACCGCAAAGCGTGCTTCCACACCCGGAACTGAGGCACTGGAACTGGCAGGTAAAGGCTGAGATAAGGCAGCGCCCGTCTCAGACCCCGCTGACAGATCCATTTGCGATCCCCACGACAGGCGCCGCCGCTCTGCCTCGACAGAAGCGGGACCCGAGCCGCGGGGAGCGCGAACCGAACCACTCTCCTCGAAGAGTGATCGGCGGGAGCGGAGCGTTCTGATCGGGAAACGCTCGCAATGCTCACAATCAGCCCCCTCGAGAGCTGACTGGGCATGCTGCACTCCCAAACAAGCAACACACAGATCGTGTGTGTCCCCACCCGTGAGATAACGAGTAATAATATAATATATATTTATGAAAACCTTCTAGATCTGTTTTTTTTTTTTTTTTTCTTAAATGAAAGGCTACATTTATTAATTTGGAGTGTTTTCTTTTATGGAGTGTGAGAACATTGTACATTGGGCAATAAAATGAACAATAAAAACTAGTTAAAATGATTATATTGGTCAAATTAAGACTATTGAATGTCAAGTCAAGTCACCTTTATTTATATAGCGCTTTTTACAATACAAATTGTTTCAAAGCAGCTTTACAGAGATAACAGGAAAACAATGTTGTAATAGTATTGTTAAATTCAAAATTAAATGTTAAATGTCCCCAACTAAGCAAGCCAAAAGCCAATGGCGACAAAAGCGAAGAGAGGCGAAAAAGGCAACAGTGGCAAGGAACCAAAACTCCATCAGGTGACAGAATGGAGAAAAAAACCTTGGGAGAACCCAGGCTCAGTCAGAGGGCCAGTCCTCCTTTGGCCAACGAACGAACAGTGTATGATTATGAGTTAGGCAGCATAATGTCAGGAGTCAGATGTGATCAGAACTTTCACGATATTTATCCAGTTCATCTGGTTGGGTTGGGTCATCCGGCCGGTGAGGAGATGACTGTGTTGAGGTGTTCATGGGCCTTCACAGTGTTGATGGGGCTGGCTCATCAGGGATGCGTTGTCGTCGTGTCCATGTGATGGTCCTTCCTCAGATCTGGATATGGCCTGGATCCGGCGGTTCGCGGTAAACCTCGGGATAAGCAGAGAGACTAATATTAGCGTAGACGCCATCCTTCTTATGATGTACAAAGTACATCAGGAATTATGGGAAGTGTTCCCGGTTCCGGCTGATCTAAACTATGCAGCCTAATGCTAATCTAGGAATTATAGAAATCTATAATGTGTTATGTGTATGCTAAGCCAAAGAGATGTGTTTTTAGTCTAGATTTAAACTGACAGACTGTATCTGCTTCCCGGACTGTGTTAGGAAGATTGTTCCAAAGTTTTGGTGCTAAATAGGAAAAGGATCTACCGCCAGCAGTCGATTTTGATATTCTAGGTATTATCAACTGGCCAGAATTTTGAGATCGCAATAGACGTGAAGGACTATAATGCGTTAAGAGCTCGCTCAAGTACTGGGGAGCTAAACCATTTAGTGCTTTGTAAGTAATCAGCAATATTTTAAAATTTATACGATGTTTAATAGGCAGCCAATGCAGTGTTGACAGAACCGGGCTAATATGGTCATACTTCCTGGTTCTGGTAAGAACTCTAGCGGCTGCGTTTTGAACTAGCTGTAGTTTGTTTATTAAGCGTGCAGGGCAACCACCCAGTAGAGCATTACAATAATCTAGCCTTGATGTCATGAATGCATGAACTAATTGTTCCGCATTTGTCAGTGAGAGCATATGACGTAATTTAGATATATTTTTAAGATGGAAAAATGCGGTTTTACAGATACTAGACACGTGACTTTCAAATGAAAGATTGGTATCAAAGAGCACACCCAGGTTCCTAACTGACGACGAAGACTTAACAGAGCAGCCATCGATTGTTAGACAGTATTCTGGGTTATTACGTGTGGCAGTTTTTTGTCCAATGATTAGAATCTCTGTTTTTTCAGAATTTAGTAATAGGAAATTACTGGTCATCCAATTTTTTATATCAGCTATGCATTCCGTTAATTTTGAGAATTGGTAAGTTTCGTTAGGTTTTGAAGAAATATACAGCTGAGTATCATCAGCATAACAGTGGAAGCTAATTCCATATTTCCTAATGATATATCCTAATGGTAGCATGTACAGAGTGAACAGCAGCGGTCCTAGTACTGAGCCTTGTGGTACGCCATACTGAACTTGTGATCGATAAGACATCTCTTCATTTACTGCTACAAACTGAAAACGGTCAGATAAGTATGATTTAAACCATGCTAGTGCAATTCCACTAATGCCAACATAGTTTTCTAGTCTATTTAAAAGAATGTTGTGGTCGATAGTATCAAATGCAGCACTAAGATCAAGTAACACTAATAGAGAGATACAACCACGATCGGATGATAAGAGCAAATCATTTGTGACTTTAATGAGAGCAGTCTCAGTACTATGGTACGGTCTAAATCCGGACTGAAAATCCTCGCAGATATTATTTCTTTCTAAAAAGGAACACAGTTGTGATGATACTGCTTTTTCTAGTATCTTTGACAGAAAAGGCAGATTCGAGATTGGCCTGTAATTGACTAATTCTGTAGGATCAAGTTGCGGTTTTTTAACAAGTGGTTTAATCATAGCCAACTTAAAGGTTTTTGGTACGTATCCTAGAGACAAAGATGAATTAATGATATTTAGAAGAGGATCTATGACCTCTGGAAGCATCTCTTTCAGTAGCTTAGTCGGTATAGGGGTCTAGCATACAAGTTGTCGATTTAGATGAATTAACAAGTTTGCAAAATTCTTCCTCTCCTATAGCAACAAATGAATCAAAATGTTCCTCACGGAGACTACAATGCACTCCCTGATGCGCTACTGTAGTAGACGGTTGCATAGTTATAATTTTGTCCCTGATATTATAGATCTTATAAGTGAAGAAGTTCATAAAGTCATTACTGCTGTGTTTCTTGGAAACTTCTGGGCTTGAAGCTTTCTTTTTCGTTAGTTTAGCCACTTGTTCAAATAAATACCTAGGATTATGTTTATTTTCTTCTAATAGGGTTGAAAAATAATCCGTTCTAGCATCTTTTAATGCCTCTCTGTAAACAATCGAGCTCTCCTTCCATGAAATCCGAAATACCTCTAGTTTTGTTTTCTTCCAGTTTCGCTCCATTTTTCTGGCTGCTCTCTTAAGGGCCCGGGTGTGCTCGTTGTACCACGGCGTTGGACTATTTTCTTTAATCTTCTTTAAGCGCAACGGAGCAACTATGTCTAAAGTGCTGGAAAAGAGAGATTCAAATGTTTCTGTTGCAATATCAAGTTCTTCTAAGCTATCCGGGATGCTGAGATGATGAAACTGATTAGGAAGATTATTAATAAAGCCATCTTTAGTGGCAGAAGTGATAGGTCTAACATATTTATAACACGGAGTCGGCTTTGCAGCCTTGGCTAAATGTAATTTACACGAGACTAGATAATGATCTGAGATGTCGTCGCTCTGCTGCAGAATTTCAACGGCATCAACATCTATTCCATGAGATAATATTAGATCTAGAGTATGGTTACGACAATGAGTAGGTTCTGACACGTGTTGTCTCACTCCAATTGAGTTTATAATGTCTTTAAATGCCAATCCCAATGCATCTTTTTCATTATCTACATGTATATTAAAATCACCAACAATTAGGACTTTATCGGCAGCCAATACTAATTCTGATAGAAAGTCAGCAAATTCTTTGATAAAATCTTTATGGTGCCCTGGTGGCCTGTAAACAGTAGCCAGTAGAATTCTCAAACGTGATTTATTGTTTACACTATATATTTTTACATTAAGCACCAACACTTCAAAAGAAGTATATTTAAAACTAGATTTCTTAGTGGTTTTGAAAATATTACTATAAATTACAGCAACACCTCCCCCTTTGCCTTTCGGACGAGGCTCATGTTTATAACAGTAATCTTGCGGAGTGGACTCATTTAAAGTAATGTAATCGTTTGGTTTTAGCCAGGTTTCTGTCAAACACAGCACATCTAGGTTATAGTCTGTAATCTTATCATTAACTATGAGCGCTTTTGAATTAAGGGATCGAATATTCAACAACCCAAGCTTTATCGTTTGCTCATCTGTATTATATCTGTTTTTTATTTGTTGAACATCAATTAAACTTTTAACCTTAGAAAGGTTTGGCAGTTTTTTGGATTTCCAAATTCGGGGAACAGACACAGTCTCTATATGATGATATCTAGGTGAAAGAGCCTCTATGTGATGGGATTTATCTGACCTTGGCGACGTGAGGCCGCTAGCAGAAGGTCGGTTTAGCCAGTCTGTCTGCTTCCTGACCTGAGCCCCAGGTTGTCATGTTTTATCTCTAAGACTATGAGCCAAATTACTAGAGAGAAGAGCAGCACCATCCCAGGAGGGATGAATACCATCTCTTTTCAACAGGTCAGGTTTGCCCCAAAAACTTTTCCAATTGTCTATGAATTCTATATTATTTTGCGGACACCAATTAGACAACCAGCCATTGAGTGAACACAATCTACTAACTATCTCATCACTCCTTCGAACAGGAAGGGGGCCAGAGCAAATTACAGTGCCTGACATCGTACTTGCGAGTTCAAACACCTCTTTAATATTAATTTTGGTGATCTCCGACTGGCGAAGTCGAACATCATTTGTGCCGACGTGAATAACAATCTTAGAGAATTTACGATTAGCATTAGCCAGCACTTTTAAATTTGCTTTGATGTCAGGCGCTCTGGCTCCCGGCAAACATATGACTATGTTGGCTGGTGTCTCTATTTTCACGTTCCGTGTAATAGAATCGGCAATTACCAGGGCACAATCAACATAATTCTCAGTGGGTGTTTCACTGAGTGGGGCAAATCGATTTGTTATGGTGATCGGAACAGAAGAGTGGTTTTTTGATCCGCGACTAGAGCGATCTCTCACAGTTACCCATCTGCCTGACTGCACAGGCAATAACTCAGCCGGAACCGAATCATGTAAATGGTTCACTATGCTAGGCGCATCCAAAGTAGTATCTAAGGCTCGAGCACACTTACTATCCTCGATTAAAGTTTGGATGCGTGTCTCTAATTCTGAAATCTTCTCCGTCAGCCTGACTGTCTCCTTGCATTTATCACATATAAACCCTATATTGCCGACGGGGAAGGCTAAGGTAAACATGTGGCATGAGGTGCAGCTGACAATAACAGGACAAGACATTACTCACCGTGTTTGTTGACTGATTCTTACTCACCTAGGCTTTTTATGAACTCAGAGGCGCGGGCGCGCACGAGAAAAATAAATAAATAAATAACTGAGCGCACGGGCGGCGCGTTAACAGGCTAACGAGATACAAGGGTGTTGTGTTAACAATAACGGAAGCTAGCGATGTTAGGTTAGTCTGAGATGTTAGGTAAACTGTTTTAGTAGTATAAACACTAGAAATGATCGTAAATGTATGGTTCAAAACAGAGAGAAATACGAGGCTTTAGATGGAGCTTACAGCCCCGGAGCAAACACACTCACACACAGCAGGCAGCGAGGCAGACAGGAGCAATCGATCAATGTCTATATATAGGCTAGCCTACAGTATTTCTGCTCTTTGATAGTAAAACACAGGATTCAGGAGAACTGTTTTAGTGTTGTTTTAGGGGTACAATATTTATATGTATTGCCTTTAATGTCCATTTATAGTCTTTACACATTAGCTTGGATACTTGCATGGTTAAAAAACTGCTAATTTCAAGATGTTGACGTCACGTCAGGTCGTCACGTGGGTCACCCGCTCGGCAAGACGCTCAAAAGTACAAGACGTTCGGATAGACGTTCGATCGGTCGATCGGTCGTTCGGATGTTTGATTTTGGCACGGAGTAAGCGCCATACAATATTAGTTTGTCTGGCAATGCAACGACTTTCGCAACGCACCAGACTTCAACCACAGGAAGCCACAGATCGACAAGCGGCCGTCTCTCCCCAACAATCCATCACGATTTCACTGGCAAACTTCTCAATGCACAAACGGGTGACGCGCCTTTCCCAGGTACGACACACTTCCTTATATTCAATTTCCTTCGGTGATTAACGTTAATTGACATAGCTACTCCACCCATTTACGCAAACGTGAAAGTGAAAGTAAACAAACAATGTCGTGACTCGTGGCACAGATTCTCTTCATTGCCACAACTTGATGGAGTTTTTCGGTTCCTTGCCACTGTTGCCTTTGGCTTGCTCAGTTGGGGATATTCAAATTAATTAACCAATCATTAATACCATTGATCAGCCCTACCAAACGTGGTAGGTTGAACATTGTTGTTTTGATTGATACTGTGAAGCTGCTTTGGTGCAATCTATGTTGTGAAAAGCGCGATACTTGACTTACTTGACTATTATTATTATTTTTATTATTTTGTCAGTCTGAATAATTTTTTTGTCATTGAAAGCCTTTAATTAATGAACCCAGTCCGTGTGCACCTGCCCCCTGGTGGAAAAACCAGCTAGACCAGTAGTTCAGGCTGTGTTTTGGAACATGGTAGCTGGTTAGACCACCCAATACCAGCTTATGCTGGTAACTGGTTAGACCACCCAATGCCAGTTTATGCTGGTTAGACCACCTAATACCAGTTTATGCTGGTTAGACCACCCAATACCAGCTTATGCTGGTAACTGGTTAGACCACCCAATGCCAGTTTATGCTGGTTAGACCACCTAATACCAGCTTATGCTGGTAACTGGTTAGACCACCTAATACCAGCTAATGCTGGTAGCGTTTTTTGGGGGGATTTTCTTTGCTGAGAATTGTAACCAGCTAGGGTTTGAAGCTGTTTTATGTTGCTGGTCACTGATTTAATTTAGCTGCTAGTTACAACACCTACCCTAGGCTTATGATAAAACCAAACCTATGTTTTAAGAATGGAGCACACAGACACAAATATACACATTCAAGAGGAGAATTACATTTATTTATGTGAATTTCATTCTAACATATTTATTAAATTAAACAATACAAAGATGTGTTTTTTTTTGTATGAATTTGGATGAAATTATTAATTATTTGTAAGCTTAAATCAATAAAACATTTCATTGTAACTACTTAAGAGAAAAATAAATCTAGTTTATGAAGTGAAGCAAGCAATTTACTTATTTGGCTTTTTTGACTTTTTTGTTGATGTCTTGAATTTTTTCTGTCAAGTAGCGCCCAAGCTTCACTGCTCTGGCCTTCAGCTCTGCTTCCTCCAAATGTTTTGCCCTCCGGCCACTTTTGAAAGCAACCTAGGAAAAACAAATACATATACAAGAGAAATCCTTTAAGCCTTGACTACCACAAATATCTATAGATGCTGTTCTTGAATAAGGCTAAATTTGACAGTATGAGCATTATTACTGTTGATCGTTAGCACAGGCAAAGCACTGCTACTTGGGTGCATGCGTGATACAGTAACGTGCGGTGAAGTCTTGTCATGGGTAGGCTGTGACCTATCAATGTGGCATATTCAAAGGGGCGTAATTTGCCGCTGCAATCGGTGGCGCGGTTACAGTGTATCTCGTGGCTCACGCAGTCTTCACATGCACGTGCGCTTCAATCCATTTCGGAGACTCTCTTTGTTCATTCCGGTGAAATCACAAAACAAAAATGCACACAAACGTGTCCCTGCTTAATAAAATACAACCACTGATGAACATATTCGGTTTTGATAAAAATAAAAAATAAACTATTCGATTGCGGATTAGAACCCAGAACCTCTGACATGCTCGGCAAAAGTTCTACCACTGGACCATTAAAAGACTCACAACAAGTTGTCGGATCAGTTAAGTTATACACACATACGCGCGCACACACACACACACCTGTCCCACCCACTTTTTAAAACAAAGTTAAGCCACTGTATATTCATTCAGGTAATTTAGCAACCCAAGTTAATATCAGGCATCATCACATCGCTGCCTGCATACAGAGCAAAGTCAGAATCGCGGATTAAGTGAGAGCGAGTGGATCACGTGATATGAAGCAGTCTCGGTCTCTGCCTCAATGTTGATCATTCAAGACAGCATGAGAACTGACTGAGCATGCGCAAATCTCCATAATCTACGTTCTATGGACCAAAGAGGCACTGCGAACCTCTACCTCAATGGCCATGGCCTTGAATTTCCCGCATGAAACAATGGTTTTTAGGAGCAAACTATGGCAAAAGGAGTATTATATGAGTATTCCTGATTTTTTTTGTTACAAAAATTAATATTTGGAATAAAATAAATGCAATTAATAATGTGGTGAATTAATAAAGCTCTTGGAATTAATAAATGTAATGTCAACATTTCCTTTGGTGAGGCACTGCCTACCCTGCCTACCCTGACCGCACGTCCCTGGCGTGATATCTCTGCGCCCAAGTAGCAGTGCTTCGCCTGTGCTTCGCCTGTGCTTCCCCCCAATATAGTCCCATGTCAATATCTGCCTAGGAAATCACCTAGTCTTAATCTGCATTGCTATTTGTACTCGTTGTGAATACGCATGCCACAAGAAGTAATTAGGTTAGTTTTTCAGGAAGAAGCGTTAACGTTAAACAGAAACATTACTAAAGTGTAGGCTACTGTACTGACTGAATAGATATTGCATGAATAAGGTAGGTTAGATACAGCAGTTTCATGCACTACAGGCTTCCACTGGTTTGATTATTTACCGTTTCATGTCAAGGAAAAGTTCCATGTTTACCACAGCATACCTCGCTCGGAGCATTCAATGTCGGTTCTATATAGGCTAATGTAAAACTTCAATTATTTTTAATAATATTTGTTTCAATCACTGAATGAAGCCTGCTATATAAGAGTCGCGACCTTAAATTGCTTGCACAAAACTCTTGATCAGCACTCAACATTTGCTTATTGTTGTTGTTCATTTAAACCGTTATGCACGGAGAGCGTGACGCCTCATTCGCGCCGCAAGACCTCCAGACGCGCATAAACGCGTCTTTACACTCGCGCCAGACGCTCTATTCGCGTTTGGTGTGAACGCAGCATGAGGGTGAGGGTGAGAGAAAGAAAGAGTGCCTGCGAGTGCGAGTGAGCGAGAGTGAGGTCTGCGGTCTTGGCCATTAGTTGATTCACTTGTTTTTGTGTAGGTAATACGTTGTCAAATATGTTTAAACTTAAATAAACTACCTATACAAGTAGTTATGTCTTTTTGTATTAATTTGCCCTGTTATTGACGTAATGCAAAATTCAAAAACGCATTGACAAAATGCGCAACCAGATGTTCGAATAGTTCAAATAGGCTATGTGTTTTTTTTAAAGGGAATATTCGAACGTCATTTTTGTACGGAAGCGTATTGCATTCACTTGAGGAAAAAAAATCTACTCTGTTTTTCTGAATTAACGAGTTAATTATCTCAGAATTATGAGATCTTTTTTTAATGAAAAAAAAATTCTGTTTTTCTGAGTTAATGAGATCCCTCAAAATCCTGCCATGGAGCTCTATTTTAGCTGGATTGCATGGAAGTAAACGTCACGCCTTTCAAGTTTAATCCGGTTTTATTTTACTTTAGGCCTACACGAAACCCGCGTCCTCGGGGACGCTCTGAAACGCTATCATGGGTTAATAATGCATTATACTGATATTAAAATAAATAAATGATATTACCTCAGTGATCCAAAACTCAGTAAACACGATACTAATATTACAGAAAACAGAATAGCAGATGAGCCCAGAATATGAACGCAACAAGTTTAATTGTACGTTAAGCATTTGCCTTCCATAGAAAATCAAGAAAGCGCTTAATTTACATTTATTCAGTTAGCAGACGCGTTTATCCAAAGCGACGTACGCATGAGAACAATAGAAGCAGTGAAACTAACAATAGGACAACAATATGCAAGTGCTGCTGACCCTTCTCAGTTTAATCTAAGGCAGTGTACTTTTTTTAGGCTTAATGGACCAACAGTTATAAAAAATAAATAAACATACACAATTCGTTATACATTAGTAATAATAGCAGCAGGTTTATCTGCACTGAACACAAATTTGCTTTCTTTCGTCATACTCTGGGCTCATCTGCTTTCCTTTCTAGTATGCATTATTAGTATGGTGTTTTACTGAATTTTGGATAATGTCATTATTTATTTTAATATCAGTCTAATGCATTAAGCCATGATAGCGTAACAGAACGCGGGTTTCGTGACATCATCGTGAGTACAATAGAAGTCCCATTTCATTGGCTAGGCGCCAACCAATAAAACGGCTAGTTTGAACCTTATCAGAGCTAATGATAATGACCTGTATTGTGTAGTCTTGATTTTGGTGTGTACAGTGGTTTTACATTTAAAAGGGTTGTAAATTTAGTTCAAGTAAATTTTAGCATGCCATAGTCAACTTTTAAAAGGTAATTTCACAAAACCAAAAATATGTCTAGTAAAAATGCTGTGTGGCTAGTAACTTTGGAAAACCACTAGCCACATTGGCTAGTGAGCAAAAAAGTTAGTCAAGCCCTGTTTATAAGGCATAAATAGTCCTCACTTTAGATGAAAGTTATTATAGATATGCTTATAAATCAAGAATAAAGCATTTGTAGCAGTATTTATAAACAACATATTAATGTTTATTAATGCTTTATAAATGATGAATTAATTGTTTGCTAATGCTTAACTGATGATTAATAGCATGCAGTTATTATAAAGTGTTAACCCTTCATATGTCGAGCCCTGAACATAATTCTCTAAAGTTGACACATCACTTACTTTTTAGTGTTCTGACTTTGTGAGGTGTCAGAGGTGGCCTAGGATCTGATTTTGTGGTGGGGCAACTTTTTCCTTCCAGGCTTCGGTTGGCCAGTGTGCTTGTTCCCCAAATGCACACTGCCAGCTCTTTCACAAACAAGCTGTCCTTTACATTGAGCTGTATCTTCATCCATTTTTCACGGTGTATAACTACACCTTCGCCGATATTTACCTATAAGAAATATAGTTTTAAAATTAAACATTTATCAAGAAACATAACACTACTGTAGTCTCCATTCTTATAAATTTGTAATCAACATTTCTCTCTTGACTTTTTGTTGTTTTGTTAAGTAGAGGGCCATATCCATCTTGCATAAGAGAGACTGAGGTTGGCAATCACAATGGAAAGTTGTCTCAATCACAAACTGCATTTTTGACTCAAAGTCTGAATTACACACGTTACAAATATGTTTGTTTGTATGTTGTTTCAAACAACTAGTTCAAAACTCATATTACAATATTTTATTTAAAACTTTAGTGTAATATTTGTATTGCTGTTGCAAGTGCACACAATTAAACCACACTTGTATTAATTCAGTTGAAAAACATCTACAATATACATTGAAGGTAAATTTTACCCAAAAGTTTGAACTGGTTCCATTGTGACAGCTTACCACATATTGTGCCAAAATGCCTCACATTTGTGTGTTCAATTAAATATAATCTTTTTTTTCCTGGTACATAACGGTGGAAATACTCAGTAGCTTTTTTTGTAGGCTTTGAGGTATGTACCTAATGCAAAAATGTAAACCAACTAATATAAACACTGGATTAAGTAACAAGCAGCCCCAGCCTCTCCTAAATATTCTATTTAATTAAAATCGTACCTCATTGTTATCTGAAGTTTGTTCAGAGTTTTGATCAACAGCAGAATTCATCTCTGTGGGAGGGAGTGTGCAGTTTAGGGAGGTGAAGTTTTCATAACAATTACAGTGGGACCAGATTAACCATGTGTGGATACAGGTAGTAATCCATCCATATGGCTAAACTGGCCCTCTCATATAACATACATAACAACAATTATAGTAATGGTAATAATATGATTGATATAACAGGAAAAAAAATCTGCAAAGATCACCAATACTTACCAATTGCTGTTTGAGGGTGTTTTAAAGGGGGACTGCTCTCTGAGGCATTAAATGAAACAAAATGCATCACAATATTCAAATACACAAAAAATCTGCAAACTTATGAATAACAAACAGTGCAAGTTTTAAGAGCACTGGAATTAGAGAAGGCAATAAAATTAGATTTGATAAATGTAATAGTATTTAAATAAGTTAACCAGGTTATTTGTAAATGAGGCCTGTACCTGTATTTCACAGACTTTTATCCAAAATAACTTTGACAAATTAGGAAAATACAAGCAATTTTCAAACATTACATATGCGTAAAATCATCCTTAGCAGACACAAATGCATTCAGTAAGTGCCTTGGTGTGGTGGTAATGTTTTTAGAAGCCAGTCCAACCAGTTGTCTTTGGAAGAGCTTTAGTGGCTGCGGTGGTGTTGCAACCTGAAAGATATAATGTACCCACAAATGCAAAAAATGATCTCTCAACATAATGATGAAAATAAATTTGGCGTTTTTCAGTTCATTGAGTAATTCCTGTAATCTTTAAACAAAAAAATGCATCACAATATTCAGTATACACAAAAAATCTCCAAACTTATAAATATCAAACAGTGCAAGTTTTTAAGAGCACTGGAATTAGAGAAGGCAATACAATTAGATTATAATTTTTAGATTTTTTAAATGTAATAGTTTTAAAATAAGTTGACCAGGTTATTTGTAAATGTAATCTTTATTATTATTATTATTATTATTGTTGTTGTTGTAATTATGGTGCACAAAATCTTACCAGTTGTCACTGGAAGGTCTGTGATGGAGGCTGGAGATGTGTTGCTTCCTGGAACATAAAGTCTCAAATATTATGTATGTGTAAAAAAAAAAAAAAAATTAAAGCTGCAAGCAGCGATGAAGCGGGCCCTCGCACCCGTGCCGCCGCCACCCGGCCGTTTTGGGAAGACAGAGCACGGTGGGCAGTATGTAATGATAATAAATACAGGAGGACTATGTCAAAGTATTTGTATTTGCCACACTTCCTGCTACCAGCAGGTGGCGCTATTGCTATAACCAAATATGAGCATGGGCATGTGTTCAGGACAGGACTCTTATCAAACATGTGAAGTTTGGGGCAGATCGGACATTGTATGCCTGAGTTACTGCAGACTGTCTGTGGTTGTAACACAAAAAATACAAACACAAAAGTATTTGTATTTGCCACACTTCCTGCTACCAGCAGGTGGCGCTATTACAATAATCTAATATGAGCATGGTCATGTGTTCAGGACAGGACTTTTATCAAACATGTGAAGTTTGGGGCAGATCGGACATTGTATGGCTGAGTTACTGCAGGCTGTCTGTGGTTGCCTAGCAACACCGGAACTGCATTCAACATTTACACAGACATTATCTGATGATGCATATTTCACCCAGAGGCTGAAATTGGATTTGCACTTCTACATTTTTGTCAGGCCGCCGAGGTCACATCCTTCGACGAAAACTCTAGATCTTCGCAATTTAACGTCGCAAAGGCCTTAAGATTAGACTGACAAAATATGATGTGGAATTGATTAAATCTCTAGGAGGAGTTCGTTGAAGTACAACATCAGGAAATTACGAAAAATGCACAAAATCTAGGAGGAAGTTCAAAATAGCTCACTTCCTGTTGTGTTTAGGGCTATGCTCCAAGATACTTTTTTGTAGGTATTGGGTCATTACATGTATGTACCAAATTTCATACCTGTACGTGAAACGTAGAGCCGGGGCAAAATGTGGGGGCAATAATTTACCGAATTTGCCCCACCCAATTTTGAAAACCATATCACATGTAAATTTTCACCACTTCTGAAGCGTGTGCAAAGTTTCATGAGTTTTTGAGCATGTTTAGGCCCTCTAAAAAGCAATTATTTTAAGAGAAGAAGAAGAAGAAGAAGAAATATAGCTGCGAGCAGCGATTACGGGCCCAAGCCGGTGGCACCGCAACCCCGGTGCCTTTAGTACCTAAAGGCACCGGGGTGGCGGTTCCGGCAGCTTTGGCCCTTCATCGCTGCTCGCAGCTATATTTATATATATATATACACTCACCGGCCACTTTATTAGGTACCCCATGCTAGTAACGGGTTGGACCCCCTTTTGCCTTCAGAACTGCCTCAATTCTTCGTGGCATAGATTCAACAAGGTGCTGGAACCATTCCTCAGGGAGTTTGGTCCATATTGACATGATGGCATCACACAGTTGCCGCAGATTTGTCGGCTGCACATCCATGATGCGAATCTCCCGTTCCACCACATCCCAAAGATGCTCTATTGGATTGAGATCTGGTGACTGTGGAGGCCATTTGAGTACAGCGAACTCATTGTCATGTTCAAGAAACCAGTCTGAGATGATTCCAGCTTTATGACATGGCGCATTATCCTGCTGAAAGTAGCCATCAGAAGTTGGGTACATTGTGGTCATAAAGGGATGGACATGGTCAGCAACAATACTCAGGTAGGCTGTGGCGTTGCAACGATGCTCAATTGGTACCAAGGGGCCCAAAGAGTGCCAAGAAAATATTCCCCACACCATGACACCACCACCACCAGCCTGAACCGTTGATACAAGGCAGGATGGATCCATGCTTTCATGTTGTAGACGCCAAATTCTGACCCTACCATCCGAATGTCGCAGCAGAAATCGAGACTCATCAGACCAGGCAACGTTTTTCCAATCTTCTATTGTCCAATTTCGATGAGCTTGTGCAAATTGTAGCCTCAGTTTCCTGTTCTTAGCTGAAAGGAGTGGCACCCGGTGTGGTCTTCTGCTGCTGTAGCCCATCTGCCTCAAAGTTCGACGTACTGTGCGTTCAGAGATGCTCTTCTGCCCACCTTGGTTGTAACGGGTGGTTATTTGAGTCACTGTTGCCCTTCTATCAGCTCGAACCAGTCTGGCCATTCTCCTCTGACCTCTGGCATCAACAAGGCATTTCCGCCCACAGAACTGCCGCTCACTGGATGTTTTTTCTTTTTCGGACCATTCTCTGTAAACCCTAGAGATGGTTGTGCGTGAAAATCCCAGTAGATTAGCAGTTTCTGAAATACTCAGACCAGCCCTTCTGGCACCAACAATCATGCCACGTTCAAAGTCACTCAAAGTCACTCTTTCTTCCCCATACTGATGCTCGGTTTGAACTGCAGGAGATTGTCTTGACCATGTCTACATGCCTAAATGCACTGAGTTGCCGCCATGTGATTGGCTGCTTAGAAATTAAGTGTTAAGGAGCAGTTGGACAGGTGTACCTAATAAAGTGGCCGGTGAGTGTATATATATATATATATATATATATCGTGAGCTTAGAATTATAAGGTTCTATCTCCACTTTTGGTCGAAATTTAGTTTTTGACATAATCTGATCCATTAGGTGTTTATTAATGCCTGTGTGGTGTTATTTTTGTAAAAAAAAATATTTTGTTAGTAGTTATTAATAAAATAAAAAGGTTCCATCTCACAAAACATAAACCGAGTTGGGATTATAAGGTTCTATCTCCAGTAGATTCAATATCCAATCAAAACCCTGAATGAACACGGACGGACCAATCAAAACCCACCTCTTAGCTCTGTAGCCTGGACACAGAGCTAAGGACTGGACATTTGAAGCCGGCGATGGCACCCAAAAGACGCAAATGTACAGACGCCAGCACTAGAAGAGATCGGTAAGTTGAAGCACATATCATTAGCTAGCTAATGTAAACCAGCTTGTTTGCCAAGGTTTGTTGGCGAACGTTAGTATTAGCTTGCTCGCGAACGTTAGCATTAGCATTAGCTTATTAGCTCACCAACAGCTCACTTACAGTTTTGCACCTGTAAATCTATGTATGTGACAAATAAACATCCTTGTATCCTTGTAGATGGGCAACTGCAGCTTAGCTAACATAACACCAATTTCTAACTGTACTCCCCTTCCATAAATGCAAGCTGCTAGCTTTTTAAGATTGCTAGATTATTGGTGTCTTGATAAAAGTTGCCCCATTTATATCAGGATAATAATAAAAAAAAATTTTTACAGAAATGATGATAGTGGTGAAAGTCCTCCAAAGGTGGGCGTGGCAAAGAGGACAGCAGATTCTAGTGGTTGGTACTTCTATAGATGGGTGGAATTTCTCTTGTATTTACCGTGGCTTTGTTTGTACAATACCCAAACTATGTTCTCAGTGTCATAAAACAAAATAATAAACTGACACATTATTATAATATTGGATCATGTAATAATAAAAGAATATTTAGCTTCTCTTGGCTACTGCTGGGGTTATTTTATTGCAGGTTTGATGGGCAGTGAATGCTCGAGTTGCACAGATGTTTTTAGACACTACTATGTAGGCAAACATACACTAAGAAGTACATTAATCTCTAGGCCTATTTGACTGTTTATCCTGTTGAGTCTTTGTAAGGAAAATGATGGTAGTAGTCCTGGACAGTGCCTCAGTAGGTCCCATTGTCTAATATTTATCCATGTTAAGTAGGGCTGCACGATTATGACAAAAATCATTATTGTCGATTATTCCCTTGAAATTGTAATTGCCATTATTAATTACGATTATCCCAATTTTATTTCAATTTTCTAATAAAAATTGTGATTGCCATTTAAATTTTAGACATTTTTAGAAATTGTATTAATTTGATTAATTGTGCAGCCCTAATGTTAAGCCAGTACCAGTACCAGCTAAGCCATGCAGATTGTCCTGGTATAGATGATAGTATTCTACAAAATGTATGTCTCACCATTAGTTACTTTCCTGTAAATTATATTATGATGCTCAGCTGTATTACTTTTTGTAGCCATGCCAGGAGAGGCAGAGACACCCAGAGCAGCAGTGAGAGGGACAGTAGCAGAGACACCCAGCGCAGCAGTGAGAGGGACAGTAGCAGAGACACCCAGCGCAGCAGTGAGAGGGACAGTAGCAGAGACACCCAGCGCAGCAGTGAGAGGGACAGTAGCAGAGACACCCAGAGCAGCAGTGAGAGGGACAGTAGCAGAGACACCCAGCGCAGCAGTGAGAGGGACAGTAGAAGAGACACCCAGCGCAGCAGTGAGAGGGACAGTAGCAGAGACACCCAGCGCAGCAGTGAGAGGGACAGTAGCAGAGACACCCAGCGCAGCAGTGAGAGGGACAGTAGCAGAGACACCCAGCGCCAGGGCAGCAGAGACACCAGCAGTAGGGTTACAGCAGAGACCAGAGCAAGGGAAGAGTCGGAAAAGGGTTAGCACTCCATCATCATGGAAGTCAGTATGCAGAAAGAGGCTTTATCAAGAGGGTAAAGAACCAGCCAAACAGATAAAAACATTTAAGGACTGCACCGTGTCCTGTAAATTTAACTGTGCCAGGAAAATCACTTATGGTGAGAGGGAGAGGTGTTTTGAAGGGTACTACAGGCTGAATCAGGACAGGAAATATGACTACATTATGATGACAACTGAGTGCCATGTCAAAGAGAGACAACGTGGTGGTGACGACGACTCACGTCGTACACACTCATTCAAATATTTTCATGATATAGGAGAGGGACAGAAAGTCAGAGTATGCAAGCCTTTTTTTCTAGGTACTCTTTCAATAAGTCAGAAAACAGTGTATAATGTACACCAAAAGAAATGCCAGACTAGCATACCAAAGTCAGATGCACGGGGAAAGCATCCTAAAAAACACATAGATGAGGACAAAAAAGATAAGGTGCTGGAGCACATTAGGTCTTTCCCTGTCGTTGAGTCACACTACTGTCGTGCCCGCACCCAAAAGCAATATCTGGAGCCAACTCTAAATGTGGCCAAGATGTATGATCTCTATAAAATCAAATGTGCTGTACATGAAACACCAGTGAAAATGTCTTACTATAGATTTATATTTAACACAGAGTTTAATCTTGGTTTTCATGTCCCCAAATCAGACAGGTGTGATGAATGTGAGGCACATGAAGCAGCACAAAAACAGGGGTTGTTAAACCAGCACCAAGAGCATGCACACAATAAACATGTATATGAAAAAAATGCCATGCGCCAAAGAGATAGAGATGATAAACAGCACCTTACAGTCTGTTTTGATTTAGAAAATGTCATCTCATGTCCACGAGCTGAGGTTAGTTCATTCTTTTATAAAAGGAAGATGAATCTATATAATATGACTGCCCACAGCTCACTTACTAAGAAAGGGTATTGTGCTGTGTGGACGGAGGCCATGTCAGGTAGAGGAGGGAATGACATGGCAAGTGCCATAGTCAAAATCCTTGAAAGAGTTGTTCAAGACCATCCTGAGGTAACTGAGATAGTCACATGGAGTGACAGCTGTGTGCCACAAAATAGAAATTCCATTATGTCTTTTGCAATCATTGAGTTCTTGTCAAGAAATACCAAAATCCAAAAGATCACAATGAAATATTCTACGCCTGGCCACTCGGCGGTCCAAGAAGTAGATAACATGCATAGCAACATCGAAAAGGCAATGGCAAGCTCAGAGTTTTACAGCCCACTGTCGTTCTTGCGTGTCCTTCTGAGAGCGAACAGAACTAATCCTTACACTGTCATCCAGATGAAAGATACAGATTTCAAAGACTTTCAGTCATGTTCAAAACTTTTCCAGTACAAGCAGGTACCATTCGCTTCAGTGGCCCAAATAACATTTTCTCAAAATCTGTTCAGTGTGAAGTACAGTACCTCCCATGCTCAGCCTCCTATACAGGTGGATATTAGGGGCTCAAATGCCAAAACTAGGGCTAACATGCCAACGTCTCTCTTGCTGCCCAAGCCAAAGTTGCTCACCAAAAAAAGCACAATTGCAGAGGCAAAGAAGTCAGACCTTTTATCCATGTTCAAGTACATGCCTGCCGTTGACAAAGCATACTACAAGGCAGTATTTAGAAAGTAATAATCTAGATAGAAGGTTGGAAAGAGTCATGACAACATAAATTACATATAACATGAAGTACATCATACATAACAAAACAGACATACAGAATAATAATAAATAAATAATATAATATAATAATAAATAAATAATAAAAGTGTCTCATAGTTTTACACTAGGTTATAAAATAAATGAACAATGTGTTTTTAAAACGTTTTTACTGATGTTTAGTAACAGTGTGTGTGTGTGTGTGTGTGGGGTGGGGTATACGGATGGAGAAAAGGGGATGTCCAGGGTGGAGGATTTAAAAAAGAATCTAATGAATTACAACAATACATTATTGATTAGAAGTGTGTTTAGAATGTTTTTAATTAAATGAACACGTATTTTTAAAATGTTTCAGAGCACAGGGTGGAAAGGGATGAAAACAACTTTCATGATGTTACAATATTTTGTATGTGTTAATCTACTAAATTAAACGTTTTTAATGTAAGATGCTTCCTAAATGTTTTTACAGTACAGAGGAGTAGGGTGTAGTATTGTGTAATTATTCCATGTCCATGTTCTTTGAAAAAAAAAAAAAAAAATTTCTTACAAACTTGCTTGGCTTTGATACTATACTATTATATTATAGTATATACTACAAGCTGTGTGCTTGTATTATAAATATATAAATTGATTAAAATCAATGGTTATATACATTTATTCTTTGAAATTTGGGGTTTTATTTGTAAAAGTGGAGATAGAACCTTATAATTCCAAACAGAATCAGAGCTCTCAGACTTATAAGGTTCTATCTCCATTTGGGTCATCTTAAAAAATCCCATTTCCAAATGTGCCAGGATTTTGATATTTTATTCTCAAAGTACCTGTAGGGTGATGGTCTTGTTGAGCTATAATAGAAGATTATACTACATAACAGTTTTGCCAGCTGGGATGTAAAAACTTTGATGCTCAATATCTCAGAACTACCCTAAACGGAGATAGAACCTTATAATTCTAAGCTCACGATATATAAACGGCCCGGTGGCACCGCCACCCCGGTGCCTTTGGGGTTATTGTGCACGACGTGCAAAAACGTAACCCCGCTTTGACTGTCGAAAAGAAGTGTGCTGTAGAGCTTGCATCAGTGTGGGCTCTGCAAAAGTGCGCATCAAGGGCACATATCAACCACAAAGTATGCGTGAGCAACCTTCTGAAACCTAAAATGAAAAATGAGACACCCTACGGTCTCATGGATTTAACGGACACATGAAATAAGTACACAAGACCGAAAATTCATATGAAGTGTGCCATTTGGGACAGGGCCTATGATCGTGAACCACAATAGCCACATATATGAGATAATTTTAATTTAGAATCATTTTTAATGTCATAGGATGTCATATGTCAATATGTTTTGTAGCACTTAAATGTGTAAATCCAGAAGCCTAGTATTTATCTGGAGGTCTTTGTCCTTTGCCTGTCAACCTGGTTTGTCTCTGCCTTTTCTGTTCTGCCCTGTTTGCCATTGTTCACCCTGCTTGTCTTGACCATTCTTAATAAAAAGCTGCAAATAAATTCAAAAAGACAAGGCCTTAAACTTAAACTTGAACAAGGATTAAACTCTTGTAACTGTAACAGACACCAAGGCACAATCACACACATGCACGCACGCACGCACACACAGTTTAAAAACAAAAAAATATTTATTCAACCCCATTTAAAAACAGACTGTGATTCCTTTACTTTATTAATAAAACTTATTTAAAAATACAAGGCTTAAGACATTTATTTTCCTTTTTAATGCAGGCCAAACCACACAGCAGTGAAATGGTTAATCTAGCCCTCCTCCCCCTACACACACACACACACACACACAGACAGGCACAGACACAGAGACGTAGGCTTATGGCAAGCCGTTTTAACATTTAATCATTTAAACCCACTAGTCCCTATTTTCATGCTACTAGTACTTATTTTTTAGATACTAGTATTTTTAGATACTAATATAGTATCTAATGAATAAGTACTAGTATCTTTTAAAAGGTACTAGTCCCTAAGGAATAAGCACTAGTATCTAAAGAATAGGCACTAGTACCTAAAGAATAAGCACTAGTCGCTAATGAATAAGTACTAGTACTTAATGGAATAGATACTAGTATCTAAATAATAAGTACTAGTAGCATGAAAATAGAGACTAGTAGGTTAAAATGATTAAATGTTAATACGGCTTGCCATATTGGCTCAGAGAGAGAGAGAGAGAAAATGACCATATTCAAACCAAAATATCTGACTTTCTGTTGTTCGGAGCTAATAACTGTAAATTAGAAAGTTGTTCGGCTTGAGGAGAAGAATATACACGCTGAGTTTTGTAACTGTAGGTAAAACTAACTAAGTTATAACACACTTTATATGTCCTTATTAAGCCATGAAAATTCATTTCCTCGCCACGGCCAAACCGTTCGAGATATCAAAAGTCCGTCCGCAATTTAGCATCCTCAAAGTCTTAACATCATGCACACCGAGTTTGGCGATGATTGAATGAATTGCCTAGGAGTAGTACTTCAAATTCCACAGCAAGCGTTTTCCAAACAACCCATAATAGCCGACTTCCTGTTGGGCTGGCGTAAAACTTGACCGGGGGTAAGATGTTCGGCCCGATGAGATCTATATGTGTACTGAGTTTCATATTAATTCATGCAAGCGTGTTGGATATATGGACCAAATTGTCGGACCCCGTTCAAGAGGGCGCTGTTGAGCCCCCCTGCCACGCCCGGGTACCAGCTTCAGCCCGGCCCTGATGGCCGTGGGTTCTGACCTGTGTGCAAAATTTCAAGAGTTTTTGAGCACGTTAAGAGCCCCAAAAGCCCCTGAAACTTTGAAATCCATCAAAAGCAATAGACAAATCCCTCACACACAGAGACAGAGAGAGAGGGAGAGAAAATTCTCAGATACATCCACATTCAAACTTAAATATCTGACTTGCTGTTGTTTGGAGCTAATGACAGTTAATTAGAAAGTTGTCCGGCTTGATCTGAACAATATGCGTACCGAGTTTTATGATTGTAGGTAAAACTATATAACTAACACCCCCACTTTTGTCAATAGGTGGCGCTACTGAGCCCCTGCACCACGCCCGTTTCTGAAACTTTGCACATGTCTACTGGCTAATAAATGTGATCTGTCTGTCGAGTTTCATGCAATTTTAAGCAATTTCAGGCATGCTAAGAGTCTCAAAAGCATCCAAAAATAATATTAAAGTTTGATGCGTTGTCACGGCAACAGTATCTTAGATATCAATAATCCTTTCACAAGTCTACATCTGGCGTGTGTTTACATTATACACATAAAGTTTGAAGCAAATCGGGTAAAAATAAGAGGGTGATTTCAAAGCATTTTGAAAGTGACACACTTCCTGCTGCCAGTTGGTGGCGCTATAACATTGACTCACAATAGTCACATCCATGTGATCGGACTCTTACAACGAACACACTGCTGAAGTTTCATCAAGATCAGTTAATGTATGCAGAAGTTATAACACACTTCCTGTTTCCATTATTCGCCATAAATTCGTTTCCTCGCCACGGCCAAACCGTTCGAGATATCAAAAATCCCCTGGCAACTTTTCATCGTCAATCTCTTGACTTCATGCTGACCGAGTTTCGTGGCGATTGGTTGAATTCTCTAGGAGGAGTATATCGAATTCCATTGCATGCGTTTTCCAAACAAGCCTTAATAGCCGACTTCCTGTTGGGCTGGGGTAAAAAGTAAAAGTACAAAGGATATATGAACCGATGAGATCTATATGTGTACCGAGTTTCATAGTATTACATGCAAGCGTGTTTGATTTATGAACCAAGATTTTGGACCCCGTTCCAGGGGGCGCTGTCAAACCCCCCTGCCACGCCCGGGTACCAGCTTCAGCCCGGCCCTGATGGCCGCCGGTTCTGACGCGTGTGCAAAGTTTCAAGAGTTTTTGAGCACGTTAAGGGGCCCAAAAGTGCGCTGAGAGTCTCAAAAGCATCCAAAAAGAATATTAAAGTTTGATGCATTGTCACGGCAACAGCATCTAAGATATCAACAATCCTTTCACAGGTCTACATCTGGCGTGTGTCTACATTATACACATCAAGTTTGAAGCAAATCGGGTAAAGCCTGTTTGATTTATGGACCAAGTTTTCGGACCCCGTTCCAGGGGGCGCTGTCGAGCCCCCCTGCCACGCCCGGGTACCAGCTTCAGCCTGGCCCTGATGGCCGTGGGTTTTGTCCCGTGTGCAAAGTTTCAAGAGTTTTCGAGCACGTTAAGAACCCCAAAAGTGCCCGAAAGCATAAAAAAGCACGAAAAAGCTTAAAAAAAGGAATATTAATGTTTGATGCATTGCCATGGCAACAGTATCAAAGATATCAATAATCCTTTCACAGGTCTACATCTGGCGTGTGTCTACATTATGCACATGAAGTTTGAAGCAAATCGGGTAAAAATAAGAGGGTGATTTAAAAGCATTTTGAAAGTGACACACTTCCTGCTGCCAGTTGGTGGCGCTATAACTTTGACTCACAATAGTCACATCCATGTGATCGGGCTCTTACAACGAACACACTGCTGAAGTTTCATCAAGATCAGTTAATGTATGCAGTAGTTATAACACACTTCCTGTTTCACGTTTCTCGCCATAATTTCGTTTCCTCGCCACGGCCAAACCGTTCGAGATATCAAAAATCCCCTGGCAACTTTTCATCCTCAGTGTCTTGACTTCATGCTGACCGAGTTTCGTGCCGTGTGTTTGAATTCTCTAGGAGGAGTATTTCACATTCCATTGCATGCGTTTTCCAAACAAGCCTTAATAGCCGACTTCCTGTTGGGCTGGGGTAAAAAGTAAGAGCATGAAGTATATATGAACCGATGAGATCTATATGTGTACTGAGTTTCATATTATTACATGCAAGCGTGTTTGATTTATGGACCAAGTGTTCAAACCCCGTTCCAGGGGTGCTGTCGAGCCCCCCTGCCACGCCCGGGTACCAGCTTCAGCCCGGCCCTGATGGCCGCGGGTTCTGAGATGTGTGCAAAGTTTCAAGAGTTTTCGAGCACGTTAAGGCCCCCAAAAGTGCCCAAAAGGTAGTAAAATAATAATAATAATAATAATAATAATAATAAATATAGCTGCGAGCAGCGATTACGGGCCCAAGCCGGTGGCACCGCAACCCCGGTGCCTTTAGTACCTAAAGGCACCGGGGTGGCGGTTCCGCCAGCTTTGGCCCTTCATCGCTGCTCGCAGCTATATTTATATATATATATATATATATATATATATATATATATATATATATATATAAACGGCCCGGTGGCACCGCCACCCCGGTGCCTTTGGGGTTATTGTGCACGACGTGCAAAAACGTAACCCCGCTTTGACTGTCGAAAAGAAGTGTGCTGTAGAGCTTGCATCAGTGTGGGCTCTGCAAAAGTGCGCATCGAGGGCACATATCAACCACAAAGTATGCGTGAGCAACCTTCTGAAACCTAAAATGAAAAATGAGACACCCTACGGTCTCATGGATTTAACGGACACATGAAATAAGTACACAAGACCGAAAATTCATATGAAGTGTGCCATTTGGGACAGGGCCTATGATCGTGAACCACAATAGCCACATATATGAGATAATTTTAATTTAGAATCATTTTTAATGTCATAGGATGTCATATGTCAATATGTTTTGTAGCACTTAAATGTGTAAATCCAGAAGCCTAGTATTTATCTGGAGGTCTTTGTCCTTTGCCTGTCAACCTGGTTTGTCTCTGCCTTTTCTGTTCTGCCCTGTTTGCCATTGTTCACCCTGCCTGTCTTGACCATTCTTAATAAAAACCTGCAAATGGATTCAAAAAGACAAGGCCTTAAACTTAAACTTGAACAAGGATTAAACTCTTGTAACTGTAACAGACACCAAGGCACAATCACACACATGCACGCACGCACGCACGCACACACAGTTTAAAAACAAAAAAATATTTTTCCAACCCCATTTAAAAACAGTCTGTGATTCCTTTACTTTATTAATAAAACTTATTTAAAAATACAAGGCTTAAGACATTTATTTTCCTTTTTAATGCAGGCCAAACCACACAGCAGTGAAATGGTTAATCTAGCCCTCCTCCCCCTACACACACACACACACACACACACACACACAGACAGGCACAGACACAGAGACGTAGGCTTATGGCAAGCCGTTTTAACATTTAATCATTTAAACCCACTAGTCTCTATTTTCATGCTACTAGTACTTATTTTTTAGATACTAGTATTTTTAGATACTAATATAGTATCTAATGAATAAGTACTAGTATCTTTTAAAAGGTACTAGTCCCTGAGGAATAAGCACTAGTATCTAAAGAATAGGCACTAGTACCTAAAGAATAAGCACTAGTCGCTAATGAATAAGTACTAGTACTTAATGGAATAGATACTAGTATCTAAAAAATAAGTACTAGTAGCATGAAAATAGAGACTAGTAGGTTAAAATGATTAAATGTTAATACGGCTTGCCATATTGGCTCAGAGAGAGAGAGAGAGAGAAAATGACCATATTCAAACCAAAATATCTGACTTTCTGTTGTTCGGAGCTAATAACTGTAAATTAGAAAGTTGTTCGGCTTGAGGAGAAGAATATACACGCTGAGTTTTGTAACTGTAGGTAAAACTAACTAAGTTATAACACACTTTATATGTCCTTATTAAGCCATGAAAATTCATTTCCTCGCCACGGCCAAACCGTTCGAGATATCAAATGTCCGTCCGCAATTTAGCATCCTCAAAGTCTTGACATCATGCACACCGAGTTTGGCGATGATTGAATGAATTGCCTAGGAGTAGTACTTCAAATTCCACAGCAAGCGTTTTCCAAACAACCCATAATAGCCGACTTCCTGTTGGGCTGGCGTAAAACTTGACCGGGGGTAAGATGTTCGGCCCGATGAGATCTATATGTGTACTGAGTTTCATATTAATTCATGCAAGCGTGTTGGATATATGGACCAAATTGTCGGACCCCGTTCAAGAGGGCGCTGTTGAGCCCCCCTGCCACGCCCGGGTACCAGCTTCAGCCCGGCCCTGATGGCCGTGGGTTCTGACCTGTGTGCAAAATTTCAAGAGTTTTTGAGCACGTTAAGAGCCCCAAAAGCCCCTGAAACCTTGAAATCCATTAAAAGCAATAGACAAATCCCTCACACACAGAGACAGAGAGAGAGGGAGAGAAAATTCTCAGATACATCCACATTCAAACTTAAATATCTGACTTGCTGTTGTTTGGAGCTAATGACAGTTAATTAGAAAGTTGTCCGGCTTGATCTGAACAATATGCGTACCGAGTTTTATGATTGTAGGTAAAACTATATAACTAACACCCCCACTTTTGTCAAAAGGTGGCGCTACTGAGCCCCTGCACCACGCCCGTTTCTGAAACTTTGCACATGTCTACTGGCTAATAAATGTGATCTGTCTGTCGAGTTTCATGCAATTTTAAGCAATTTCAGGCATGCTAAGAGTCTCAAAAGCATCCAAAAAGAATATTAAAGTTTGATGCGTTTGATGCGTTGTCACGGCAACAGTATCTTAGATATCAATAATCCTTTCACAAGTCTACATCTGGCGTGTGTTTACATTATACACATAAAGTTTGAAGCAAATCGGGAAAAAATAAGAGGGTGATTTCAAAGCATTTTGAAAGTGACACACTTCCTGCTGCCAGTTGGTGGGGCTATAACATTGACTCACAATAGTCACATCCATGTGATCTGACTCTTACAACGAACACACTGCTGAAGTTTCATCAAGATCAGTTAATGTATGCAGAAGTTATAACACACTTCCTGTTTCCATTATTCGCCATAAATGCGTTTCCTCGCCACGGCCAAACCGTTCGAGATATCAAAAATCCCCTGGCAACTTTTCATCGTCAATCTCTTGACTTCATGCTGACCGAGTTTCGTGGCGATTGGTTGAATTCTCTAGGAGGAGTATATCGAATTCCATTGCATGCGTTTTCCAAACAAGCCTTAATAGCCGACTTCCTGTTGGGCTGGGGTAAAAAGTAAAAGTACAAAGGATATATGAACCGATGAGATCTATATGTGTACCGAGTTTCATAGTATTACATGCAAGCGTGTTTGATTTATGAACCAAGTTTTTGGACCCCGTTCCAGGGGGCGCTGTCAAACCCCCCAGCCACGCCCGGGTACCAGCTTCAGCCCGGCCCTGATGGCCGCCGGTTCTGACCCGTGTGCAAAGTTTCAAGAGTTTTTGAGCACGTTAAGGGGCCCAAAAGTGCGCTGAGTGTCTCAAAAGCATCCAAAAAGAATATTAAAGTTTGATGCATTGTCACGGCAACAGCATCTAAGATATCAACAATCCTTTCACAGGTCTACATCTGGCGTGTGTCTACATTATACACATCAAGTTTGAAGCAAATAGGGTAAAGCGTGTTGGATATATGGACCAAATTGTCGGACCCGTTCAAGGGGGCGCTGTCGAGCCCCCCTGCCACGCCCGGGTACCAGCTTCAGCCTGGCCCTGATGGCCGTGGGTTTTGTCCCGTGTGCAAAGTTTCAAGAGTTTTCGAGCACGTTAAGAACCCCAAAAGTGCCCGAAAGCATAAAAAAGCACGAAAAAGCTTAAAAAAGGGAATATTAATGTTTGATGCATTGCCATGGCAACAGTATCAAAGATATCAATAATCCTTTCACAGGTCTACATCTGGCGTGTGTCTACATTATGCACATGAAGTTTGAAGCAAATCGGGTGAAAATAAGAGGGTGATTTAAAAGCATTTTGAAAGTCACACACTTCCTGCTGCCAGTTGGTGGCGCTATAACTTTGACTCACAATAGTCACATCCATGTGATCGGGCTCTTACAACGAACACACTGCTGAAGTTTCATCAAGATCAGTTAATGTATGCAGTAGTCATAACACACTTCCTGTTTCACGTTTCTCGCCATAATTTCGTTTCCTCGCCACGGCCAAACCGTTCGAGATATCAAAAATCCCCTGGCAACTTTTCATCCTCAGTGTCTTGACTTCATGCTGACCGAGTTTCGTGCCGTGTGTTTGAATTCTCTAGGAGGAGTATTTCACATTCCATTGCATGCGTTTTCCAAACAAGCCTTAATAGCCGACTTCCTGTTGGGCTGGGGTAAAAAGTAAGAGCATGAAGTATATATGAACCGATGAGATCTATATGTGTACTGAGTTTCATATTATTACATGCAAGCGTGTTTGATTTATGGACCAAGTGTTCAAACCCCGTTCCAGGGGGCGCTGTCGAGCCCCCCTGCCACGCCCGGGTACCAGCTTCAGCCCGGCCCTGATGGCCGCGGGTTCTGAGATGTGTGCAAAGTTTCAAGAGTTTTCGAGCACGTTAAGGCCCCCAAAAGTGCCCAAAAGGTAGTAAAATAATAATAATAATAATAATCCTAAATAATAATCCTTAGGAAAACAATAGGGCCTTCGCCTTTTCAGGCTTGGGCCCTAAATATAGCTGCGAGCAGCGATTACAGGCCCAAGCCGGTGGCACCGCAACCCCGGTGGCGGTTCCGCCGGCTTTGGCCCTTCATCGCTGCTCGCAGCTATATTTATATATATAAACGGCCCGGTGGCACCGCCACCCCGGTGCCTTTGGGGTTATTGTGCACGATGTGCAAAAACGTAACCCCGCTTTGACTGTCGAAAAGAAGTGTGCTGTAGAGCTTGCATCAGTGTGCAAAAGTGGCTCTGCAAAAGTGCGCATCGAGGGCACATATCAACCCCAAAGTATGCGTGAGCAACCTTCTGAAACCTAAAATGAAAAATGAGACACCCTACGGTCTCATGGATTTAACGGACACATGAAATAAGTACACAAGACCGAAAATTCATATGAAGTGTGCCATCTGGGACAGGGCCTATGATCGTGAACCACAATAGCCACATATATGAGATAATTTAAATTTAGAATAATTTTTAATGTCATAGGTCAATATGTTTTGCAGCACCTGTCAACCTGGTTTGTCTCTGCCTTTTCTGTTCTGCCCTGTTTGCCATTGTTCACCCTGCCTGTCTTGACAATTCTTAATAAAAAGCTGCAAATGGATTCCCCTGGCCTGACCCTGCCTCGTTACAACACATATGCTGCATCTGCTCGCTATCTGCCGAACGGCTCTGGTAGTTTCGCTTCAGCACTGATGATGTTGTAGGAATAGTGCGCTCTGGTTGGTCTGGATTATTCTGGATTTTTTATTTTATACAGAATTAAGTTATTTTTAATTCAGATGAGAATAAAGTTAGTGTTGATTAAAATGAAGGAAAACAAATATATTGATCTGAAATATAGCACATTCATTTTAAATTAATTTAGGTTCAATTACCAAACATACAATCTTAATTTAATTTAAAGCAAACAATACATATGGGTTTTAATTTTTTTTAAACATGTATTTATTTATATATATATATATATATATATATATATATATATATATATATATATATATATATATATCCAAAAAGACAAGGCCTTAAACTTAAATTTGAACAAGGGTTAAACTCTTGTCACTGTAACACACACACACACACACACTCACACACACACACATGCAGTTTAAAAGCAAAAAAAATATTTACCCAACCCCATTTAAAAACAGTCTGTGAGTGCCATCTTTTGGACATTGATCATATTGCATAGGTTTTCATTTTGTGTCCTCAAACAGAGCACTAATTTGTTTATTTTTAAGTTACACATTCTACATGTATTAAAATAGAAAATAAATTTTTTTTTTTTATGGTAGTATTTTATACAAAAAATGATAATTCTGATGAGAATAAAGTTAGTGTGGATAAAAAAATTTAAGGAAAACATATATATATTGATCTAATATAGCACATTCATTTTAAATTCATTCAGCTTGAATCACCAAACATACAATATTCATTTTATTTAAAGCAAACAATATATTTAAAAGATATGTTCTATGCATATTTTGTCATTTTAATAAAAAAAATATCCATAAAGTGCTATGCAAAAAGACAAGGCCTTAGATATTTATTTATCCTTTTAATGCAGGACTAATTTTAAACTTAAATTAAGTGCACGGTCATTCATAACGGTGCGCGTTCACGGCGAGGATGGAGCAGAACAAAGCAAACGTTTTTTAGTTCATTCTCCCATAGCAAATAATGGAAAACGCTCGCTCTGCTCTGGACGTAAGTATTTTATTTTCATTTTAGCGATTTAAATGCGCTAATTTTGAAATGAGAATTTTTATATATATAAAGACACAGATAATATTACTTGCCTGACCTGATTAGAACATTGAAAAAAAAATTAAAAAATAACTAGGGAATCACTAAACCGAGAGAATTATTATGATTTGATGATACACTCAAAATATTCCACAACAAATTCTTTAAATGTAATGATATTCAGAACAGAACACGAATAAAAAAATAACTATAATCAAGCCAAAACTAAATAATTTTAAACAAAAGTAAAAGTAAGTGGTTTTGGGCTCACGTAAATCTCTCTTTAGAATCAAAATGTTGCAACATTTGCGATGTATTTGGATGCTAAACTATTCTTTATTATAGGCTTTGTACTTCACTCACGTTACAATATCGACGGAAAAAATCATCCTCTTCACTTGTGCAAAAACGTGCTTGGTAACATCACAGTGGAGCGGTTGCTTACGCGGGCACGGGCGCGATCGAACTGTGTGTGTGTGCTTGTATGTGAGAGAGAGAGAGAGAGAGAGAGAGAGAGAGGCGGGCGCGATCGAACTGTGCGTGTGTTTGTGTGTGCGTGTGTGTGAGAGTCGAGACGCGGGCGCGATCAAAGTGTATGTGTGTGCGTGTGGGAGAGAGGCGCGGGCGCGATCGTACTGTGTGTTTGTGTGTGTGTGTGTGTGTGTGTCTGCGCGCGCGCGCGTGTGTGTGAGAGAGAGAGGCGCGCGCGATCGAACAGTGGAAACATAGGCTACTCTCATTTTGTTCCAGGACATCATTCAAACTGCAAACTGTTTACTTATATTTGTGTACACTCCTATTTTTTACAGTCTATGGTGCAATAAAACACAAAATCCTCAGTCACATATATCTAATATATTTATTTAGAAATATTATTTTGAACACAAGAGGGCAGTATAGCCCTATCTATGATTTTGTGTTTACACTATCACCCAAAGAGAATCCCCCTCCCCCTCCCCCTCCCCACACAGACACACACACACACACACACAGAATGGCAGCAAACACTATATCTGTCAGAGAGAGGGAGAGAAAATTCTCAGAATCCACATTCAAACCACAATATCTTACTTTCTGTTGGTTGGAGCTAATGATTATAAATTAGAAAGTTGTTCAGCTTGATGAGAACAATATCTATGGTGAGTTTTGTAACTGTAGGTAAAACTAACTATGTTATAACACACTTTATGTGTCCTTTTTTTGTCATAAATTCGTTTCATCACCACGACCAAACCGTTCGAGATATCAAAAATCCGTTCGCAATTTAGCATCCTCAATGTCTTGACTTCACGCACAACAAGTTTGATAGCTATCAAATGAATTCCCTAGGAGGAGTACTTCGTTTTCCAGAGGATGAGTTTCCAAACAACCCATAATAACTGACTTCCTGTTGGGCTGACGTAAAACTTAGAGCACGAAAGTTGTTCGGCCCGATGAGATCTATAAGTGTACCGAGTTTCATATTAATACATGCAAGCGTGTTTGATATATGGACAAGTGTTCGAATCCCATTCCAGGGGGCGCTGTCGAGCCCCCCTGCCACGCCCGGGTACCAGCTTCAGCCCGGCCCTGATGGCCGCGGGTTCTGACCCGTGTCCAAAGTTTCAAGAGTTTTCGAGCATGTTAAGGCCCCCAAAAGCCCCTGAAACCTTGAAAAACAATAATTAAAAGCATTCTCACTCAACAGAGAAATCCCCCTCCCCTCACAGACACAGAGGTATGCAGAGAGAGGGAGAGAGGGACAGAAAATTTTCCAAAACATCCACATTCAAACCAAAATATCTGACTTCCTGTTGTTCAGAGCTAATAACTGTAAATTAGAAAGTTGTCCGGCTTGATCCGAACAACATACGTACCGAGTTTTATGATTGTAGGTAAAACTATAAAACGAACCCTCCCACTTTTGTCAAAAGGTGGCGCTACTGAGCCCCTGCAGCACGCACGTTTCTGAAACTTTGCACATGTCTACTGGCTAATAAATGTGATGTGTCTGTCGAGTTTCATGCAATTTCAAGCATGCTAAGAGTCTCAAAACCATCCAAAAAGAATTTTAAAGTTTGATGCGTTGCTACGGCAACCGTATCAAAGATATCAAGAATCCATTCACAGGTCTACATCTGCCGTGTATTTACATTATAGCAATGAAGTTTGAAGTAAATCGGGTAAAAATAAGAGGGCGATTTCAAAGCATTTTGAAAGTGACACACTTCCTGCTGCCAGTTGGTGGCGCTATAACTTTGACTCACAATAGTCACATCCATGTGATCGGCCTTTTACAGCAAACACACTGCTGAAGTTTCATCAAGATCAGTTAATGTATGCAGAAGTTATAACACACGTCCTGTTTCACGTTTCTCGCCATAATTTCGTTTCCTCGCCACGGCCAAACCGTTTGAGATATCAAAAATCCCCTGGCAATTTTTCATCCTCAGTGTCTTGACTTCACGCTGACCGAGTTTCGTGCCGTGTGTTTGAATTCTCTAGGAGGAGTATTTCAAATTCCATTGCATATGTTTTCCAAACAACCCTTAATAGACGACTTCCTGTTGGGCTGGGGTAAAAAGTAAGAGTATGAAGTATATATGAACCGATGAGATCTATATGTGTACCGAGTTTCATATTATTACATGCAAGCGTGTTTGATTTATGGACCAAGTTTTCGGACCGCGTTCCAGGGGGCGCTGTCGAGCCCCCCTGCCACGCCCGGGTACCATCTTCAGCTCGGCCCTGATGGCCGCGGGTTCTGACATGTGTGCAAAGTTTCAAGAGTTTTTGAGCATCTTAAGGGCCCCAAAAGTGCCCAAAAGGTAGTAAGAAAAATAATAATAATAAAGAAAAAAAAAAAGAAAAAAAATCCTAAGGAAAACAATAGGGCCTTCGCCTTTTCAAGGCTTGGGCCCTAATAATAATCCTAAGGAAAACAATAGGGCCTTCGCCTTTTCAAGGCTTGGGCCCTAATAAATAATAATCCTTAGGAAAACAATAGGGCCTTCGCCTTTTCAAGGCTTGGGCCCTAATAAATAATCCTAAGGAAAACAATAGGGCCTTCGCCTTTTCAAGGCTTGGGCCCTAATAATCCTAAATAATAATCCTTAGGAAAACAATAGGGCCTTCGCCTTTTCAGGCTTGGGCCCTAATAATAATCCTTAGGAAAACAATAGGGCCTTCGCCTTTTCAGGCTTGGGCCCTAATAATTACCAGAAAGAATTTTGGCTACTAAACATGTTTGAAGCTCAGCATTTAATTTCCTCAGTTCCTTCCCTTCAGCAATAGCTTCTTGATATTTCCGAGTTAGAGATTTGTATCGGTTCTCAAGCTCATCAAATTTTGATTTTGGAATTAGTTCATCCTCACTCTCACTTGTTGTTATCTCATCATCTACAATATTTTTTCCTCTTTTAGGTGTAGAATGAGGAGGAAATAGTGGTTGCTTCCTTTTCAAGGCTTGTCTCTTTTTTAAAATATCCATCAGAAATGTCTGCTTTCCTTCCTCAATGCTTGCCTTCTGGGCTGCCTGAAAATACAACTAACACAAGTAAGAGGTATTTAAATTATTCAATGAATTTTGTTCATCGTGCAGTCTTTTCATGTTACTTACAGCATTATCCTTAGCTTCCTTCCTTTCTGACGTTTTGTTCTCTGGTGGACTTTTATCAAGCAGCTTTGGCACTCGAATCCTTTTCCCAGTTGCCAGCACATTTTCAGTTTCCTCACAAGTTTCTGGAAAATGGGAATAGCTTTCTTCTTACTAAGTACTTGTTTATTTTCAGTCTAGAATTACACTAATGAAAACATCAATTTTTACTCTTAATTTAGTTTGATTCATAATTTATTTTACTTTAATATCTAACTGGAATGGTCACCTGGTATTATACTGGCAGAAAATAAAATTGAAAAAGCATTTAAATGAACTAATTTGATATCAAATCATATTGTTTAGGATCTTAAAAAATGAATAGGCTGAGTTACATTAGGTTATTAAGATACAAGCTAACTTAGGTAACAACTACAGGTTAACGTTACCATGTTATTAGCGCTTTTTCATTAAGTTAACGTTATCTGGTTCACAAAAACGTCCTCAGTTTTGTAAGCCGTTTATTAAGCATATTTATAGACATAGTACTGTAAATTGAAAGATTTAGGCCTTACCTTTCATCAACAGAATCTGTCCTTTTATGAAGCGTCCTTTCTGCAGGATCCAGTAAGTGTGAGACGAGAAATCCGTCGTATTTTTTGGGTCAAAGTGTTTAATGTCTTTAACATTAACAACGCCTTTAACTCCATCGTCTAAATAATGTACATATGCGAACATTTTGTATAAAAAACGAAGATATCTGAAGCTTCTCCGTATCTGATAGAAGCCGATTCAAAAAGTTACCGTTAAATACGTGACGTGCATGTGCGCGACACTTTGTGGCTCGCGCAGTAGTTGTCCATGGATACGCGCAGTAGTTGCGCATGGATACGCACATTCAGGTTTTTTTTTTCAAGTGAATTAAAGCTCCACCAATGTAAGTGACAAAAAACAATCTGTTACTCTTATTCCTCCCAAATTTTTCAAATTGTATTTAATTAACTTTTTATTAATTAATATTTTTTGACAGAAGTTGACCGTAAGATGGCGCTAGCATGTGCTATTTCTGACAGATACTAGAGGTCCACAAAGGCTATGATTCTCACTATTTACAGAGACTCATGGTGGTGAGTGAAAAGTCTACTAGCTATTCTGTTATATTAGGATATAATATTGTAGGATAATCAAATAAATAAAAATAACAATTTGTTCTGCACAAATATGGTAGGCCTATGTCTCGTTGCAACCTTAACATTACATTGTTTAACAGAGTTTAAGGACAACAACAGAGGGACTAAAATGAAGAGGTATAAGCAGTACCTGGAGCCAGATACTACTTATCTGTTGCCAAGGACAACCAAATTTAGATCAAACACTTATAGCTCCAACAATGACACACCTGGACCATCTAACAATGAGCACCCTGAACTAGAGGACAGAAATAGTGTAAATGGCACATAAGGTAACACTTTATTTGAAGGGGTGTGCATAAGACTGACATGACACCGTCATAAACATGACATAACACCTGTCATGAACATGAAGGAGTCTTTATGAATGTTTATGACTGTTGTCATTAAGTGTCATTCGGTAAATTATGACACTTTTAATGCAAAGTTGACATTGTTTAAAATGTCTTTGTTATGACAACTTGACATTACCCAAGACAGAAATGTCTTGATTATGACAATTTGACATTAACAAAGACAGAAATGTCTTTGTTATGACAACTTGACATTAACCAAGAAATCATAACCTGTCAACCTGTCACAACTTTGGCCGTCATGACACCATTAAAACTGTGTCATGAATATTTTACTTGTCCTCAAGTAAAGTGGAACACATTGTACTAGTTATAAAGATGTCATTAAGGGTTCTTACACTGGCAAATGCTTTAAGTTTGATAATTAGACCTGTTATGACATATTTGGGTTATGATTTCAGGTTATGATTTCTTGATTAATGTCAAGTTGTCATAACAAAGACATTTCTGTCTTTGTTAATGTCAAGTTGTCATAATCAAGACATTTTTGTCTTGGGTAATGTCAAGTTGTCATAACAAAGACATTTTTTGTCTTTGTTAATGTCAAGTTGTCATAACAAAGACATTTTTGTCTTTGTTAATGTCAAGTTGTCATAACAAAGACATTTTAAACAATGTCAACTTTGCATTAAAAGTGTCATAATTTACCGAATGACACTTAATGACAACAGTCATAAACATTCATAAAGACTCCTTCATGTTCATGACAGGTGTTATGTCATGTTTATGACAGTGTCATGTCAGTCTTATGCACACCCCTTCAAATAAAGTGTTACCGTACATAATGAGGAGACAAACGAAGCAAGCGACGGAGAAGTAATGGAATTGGAGGAAAGAAACTGTGTAGATGGTGACAGTGAAACGGCAAGTGATGGGGAAGTCACTGAAGGCGATGAAAGTGATGAAGGCAGTGATGTTGAGGAACATGATGGAGAAGAAAGCCAGTCATTTGCACATGATACTGGTCCAAAATTTGATGAAAATCTAAATGTCCCAGTGATTTCTCTCAATTACAAAGGCTGAACTCCCCCTGCTGCTCATAACATTCACACTAAGGCACAATTTATCATTTGCTGCACTACTTGACCTTTTGAAACTGATTAATTTTGTTTTCTCTAAAATAGTACTGCCAGCCAGTAAGCACATGCTTAGTAAGGTGTTCACACACTTCAGTCAGAGAACAGAACTTCATTTCCTTTGTACATTCTGTCAGTCATATCTTGCAAGTCATAAAAACAATAATCAGAGGAAACACTATGTGTGTTCACACTGTAACAAGACAAACAGTACCCAAGATCTGAAAAGCCAGAGTTACTTTGTAACTTTACCAGTTGATTTACAGGTTAAGTCATTCCTTGAAAATGACAACTTCAGAAATTCACTCAATTTGAGATTTACAAGAGCAACATCAGAGAACGTACTCAGGGACATTTATGATGGCGATATGTACAAAGAGCTCTCGCGCCCAGGTGGAATTCTGCACAATAAGGATAACCTTTCATATGTGTTCAATTCAGAAGGAAGTCCCTTGTACAAAGCCTCAGGTACATCAATCTGGCCAATACAGCTGGCTATTAATGAAATTCCACCTGCCGAACGTAGAAAAAACATGATACTTGCTGGTTTGTGGCATGGGAAAGGGGAACCAAGGATGGATATATTTCTTGACAAATTTGTAGAGCACGCAAAAAAATTGGTTGTAGATGGGGTAATGTGGTGGAACAAAATCACAAATTCATGGATAAAAAGTAAACTGGTAGGGTTATGCTGTTGTGTGGACTCTGTTGCTAGACCCTTGATGCAAAACCTCACTCAGTTTAATGGCTACTATGGTTGTGGGTTCTGTTACCATCCAGGAAAATATATCTGCTGCGGAGCAGTCAGGTACCCTGTTAGTGAAGAGCAACATGTTGACAGAAATGCATCAGAAATGATCCATGACATGGAGGAGGCTGTTAGAGGTGGACATCCTATCAGAGGGGTTAAGGGCCTATCACCATTGGTCAATTTACCATATTTTGATGTGGTTCATGGATTTGTGGCAGATTATATGCACTGTGTTTTACTTGGTGTGACTAAACAATTGTCAAAGTTGTGGCTGGAGGAATATAGTAGTGAGTTCTACATTGGCTCTCCGGACAATCAACGTGTTATAAATGGACGCTTGTCTAAAATAAAACCCCCTCAGTATATTCGAAGACTCCCCAGGGATCTCACTGAAAGAAAGTACTGGAAGGCTGCTGAGTGGAGAGCTTGGCTTCTTTTTTATGCATTGCCTTGCTTGAAAGATATTCTCCCATCAAAATATCTTTGCCATTTTGCGCTATTAGTGCAAGCTGTATACCTGCTTCTGAGTGACAGCATTTCAAAAGATGATGTAAATGCAGCAGACCTACTACTCCTTGAGTTTGCATTTCGCTTTCAGATGCTGTATGGAGAAAAGTCTATGACATTTAATGTCCACTTACTACATCATTTGTCAGCGAGTGTGAAAAATTGGGGACCTCTTTGGGCGCATTCAGCCTTTAATTTTGAAAATGGCAATGGAAAGCTTGTAAGACTTGTTAAAAATGCCAGGGGAGCACCACTTCAAATTGTTAACAAGTTTATAATGAGTAAAACTCTTCCCATGTTAGCTAGCACAGACACAATCAGCGAGAGCGTACTCGAGTTTTGTAAAGATGTGACTGAAACAAACAGACTTAAGCATTCTAACTCAGTTGGTGATGTCTGTTTACTTGGCTCTGCTGCAGTTTTGACACTCATTTTTGAGGAGGAAGTTGCTGTGAAGAAAATTGTTCAAAACATGCCTATCGGTATAGAGTGTAACGTTTACTGCCGATTAATAGTGAACACTGAGGTCATTCACTCCACAGATTACCTAAAACCAGTGAGGTCAAATGACAATGTAGTGGTCTTGAAGGATGGAACATTTGGCATTGTCAGCAAGATCTTAACTTTGAGAATTGAAGAGTCAGAGAGATGCATTGTGCTGATAAAAGAAATATGTCCTGTTGATGTACCCCTTTTGCAGAATGGAAGATCAAGGGTTTTTCTTCCTCACATTTTAGTATGCTCTTCTAATTTTGGTCAGTTACGGGCAGTTTCACCAACCGAAATGGTGAACAAGTGCTTGTACATTAACTTCACCAACGAAAAATACATCTGCATGTTTCCAAACACTATTGAAAGGGACATTTAATCTAATTGAAAATATAAAAAAGATGCTCTGTAACAGCACCACAAAATCACTGTAAAAAGTTAGCTTACTGTAACAGAGCCAGGGGTGTGCCAACTGTCACAAAGAGGCCTCAAAGATGTTACTAACAGTAGCAGCACCACTGCTCTGTATGTACCGGCAGATGGAGGCGAAAAAATGAAGTGACGTGATGATGAGGTCAAAAAGTTCAGTGTTTAATCCAATAAGTGCATCTGGTATTTACAGTGAAAATCCAAAAAGAAAAGAAATCTAAACAAACAAAAATAAACAAAATAAACTGTTCAAAGTTATTTACAAACAAATTTGGCTACACCAGTAATCTGGCCCAAAAACAGAGCAATAACTTCCAAACACTCACTCTACCACCTCCTAACCACACTGAGGCACCTTCTTAAAAAGGCTAAGCCCCTCCTACTTGGACCAAACCATTTGGTAATTAAAGATAATTAAGACATCAAAAGCCAAAATCAAAATAGATTTAACAGTAACAAACCGATAAACAGATAGAATAATATAAAAATATACATATACATTGAAAACAAAACAACTCAATTAACTATTAATGTTGAACAACGTTTAACAAAGAATCAAACAGAACTCCAATCTCCCCCTCACACATGACAACAATTAACAGTGCCTATTGGCGGGAAAGAGGCATTCAAAATGGTGGCAGTTACTGTGCCCGGGTTTCGTTTGTTTGGTAAAGTAAAATGTTCCTGTACGTAAGTATGACAATTTATTATTATGTAAGTGGTTAATTGAAATCAATAAACTTATAACATGGTTACCGTTCTTGTTTGAGTTCTTAGCAATACATAAATCAACAAAGAAAAATTAATAACTCAGTAAATGGAAAAAGGCATGGTGAAGACAGGTACAACAGGAAACAATCCAAAATAAGTGACACACATATGTCTGCGCAAAACAGATAGTGTGTTAGGATGTTAGTGTGTAAAGTGTCTGTATGTATGTATTTTCTCAGTCCAGCGTAACAAGAGTCTTCTCCAAAATAAGAGTCTCTAGTCACAGAACCTCACTGTGACATTTCCCCCTCCCTCTCCAGACACCGCCTGTGGTGTCCTCGAGAGAAAGTCTGCAGTGTAATTTTGTGACCCTGATCTGTACAGCACCTCAAAGTCAAACGGCTGCATGGCCAGAAACCACCTGGTAATGCGAGCATTTGTGTCTCTCATGCGGCCTAACCAGGCCAATGCTCGATGGTCAGTTTCCAACCGGAATTTACGTCCAAGCAAATAATACTTTAAAGAGTCCAAGGCCCACTTAACAGCCAGGCACTCCTTCTCAACAGTTGAATAATTCACCTCTCTGGGCAGGAGTTTCCTACTGATGTATACAACTGGCTTGAGTTGACCTTGTTCCTCTTGAAGGAGTACCGCACCAATGCCATGTTGTGAGGCATCAGTCTGTACTGTAAACAGTTTCCCAAAATCAGGACTCTGAAGAACTGGTTCCTGGCATAGTGCATCCTTTAAGTCTTTAAAGGCCTTTTCGCAGTCCCCAGTCCATACTACATTGTTGGGCTGGCTCTTTTTTGTCAAGTTTGTTAGGGTTATTGCCCTGGCTGAGAAATTTGGAATAAATTTCCTATACCAGCCAACAAGTCCAAGAAAAGCTCTAACCTGCTTCTTTGTCACAGGCCGTCTTGCTCCTTTAACGGCCTCCACCTTCCCCACCTGAGGTCGGATCACACCGTGACCCAGCACAAATCCAAGGTATTGGGTTTCTGGTTTGGCGAGAGTACATTTATCAGAGCGGATGGTTAGCCCTGCAGCCTTGATGCGTTTCAACACCCCCTCAAGGTGCTTCATATGTTCTTCCCAGCTTTGGCTGAAGATTATGATGTCGTCAAGATAAGCTGCAGCATGGTCCTCCGTACCATGGAGGATTTTATCCATCATCCTTTGAAATGTTGCCGCGGCCCCATGGAGTCCGAAAGGAAGGACTCGAAACTGGAAGTGACCAAAGGGAGTTCTGAAGGCAGTAAGCTCCTTACACGCTGGCTCCAGCGGTACCTGCCAGTATCCCTTGCAGAGATCCAGCGTACTCAGGTACTTCGCCCTTCCCAGCCTCTCCACCAGTTCATCCACCCGTGGCATTGGATAAGGATCAAATTTACTAACGCTGTTCAGCTTCCTGAAGTCTAAGCAGAACCGCAGGGTACCATCTTTCTTCGGCACCAGCACTATGGGACTACTCCATTCACTTGACGATGGCTCAATAACACCCAGTTGTTCCATGGTCTGTAATTCCTCTTTCATAACAGATAGAAGTTTCTCTGGGACACGATACACCGACTGACGGACAGGTTTAGGGTCCTTGAGGATGATAGAATGTTCGACCAAGCCTGTTCTGCCAGGGGTATCCATGAAGAGCTGTTCAGGTATACATTCCCATAGTTGATGTCTCTGTAGTTCACTCAGGTGCTGCAAATCCAATTTGCTGTCACCGCGACAGGTCGGTAAATACTGTTCTTCTACTTCCTCTTCACCCTCTATGGCTCTCACCAGCATAGCAATGTCATTGCTCTCCTCTGTTTGGCCTGGAGTTCGATGCGTATGCCATTTTTTCAGCATATTCACATGAAATGTTTGCAGAGGTTGATTTCTTGAGGGAATTTCGATCTGATAGGTCACTGGACCTACCTTCTGCCTTATCTGGTATGGGCCTTGCCACTTCGCTAACAGCTTATTGTCGGAGGTTGGAAGCAACAACAGGACTTCGTCCCCTGGTTCGAAACTTCGTGATCTAGCCGTCTTGTCGTACCAGTGTTTCTGTTGTTCTTGGGACTTTAACAGGTTTTCTCGCGCCAAGGCAGTACTCTGTTGAAGTTTCTCCCTCATCTTCATCACGTAAGTGAGGACGTTCGTTCTCTTTGGGTTGTCTGTCGCCTCCCAGCTCTCTTTCAGGACATCTAGAGGACCTCTTACTTGGTGGGCGTATAGCAATTCAAACGGAGAGAATCCTGTAGAAGCCTGGGGTACTTCACGGTAGGCGAAAAGGAGGTACGGCAGCCACTCATCCCAGTCTTTGCCAGAGTCTGAAACAAACTTTTTTAACATATTCTTTAGAGTCTGATTGAACCTTTCAACAAGGCCATCAGTCTGAGGGTGATATGGGGTTGTTCGTACTCTCTTAACGCCCAATAGCTGATAAACTTGTTGCAGTGTGCGACTCATAAAGTTAGTGCCCTGGTCTGTCAGAACCTCTTTTGGTATGCCTACTTGTGAAAAGAATTTCAACAAGGCTGAAGCTATCTGCTTAGCAGTAACATCTCTCAAGGGATATGCTTCAGGGTATCTCGTAGCATAATCTGAGATTACTAGAATAAATCGGTTTCCTGCCTGGCTTCTCTCAACTGGTCCAACAACATCTACTCCTATTCTCTCAAAAGGTACATCAATCACAGGCAAAGGGATTAGTGGTGCATATGCAGGAGTCCGACCAGTAGTGAGCTGGCACTCAGGGCATTTTTGGCAGTATTCTTTAATGTCTGTGTACATTCTAGGCCAATAAAATCTTTTAGAGATTCTCCAACATGTCTTTGCGAACCCTAAATGACCTGACCATGGAATGGAATGACCTAACTGTAACACCTCACTTCTTTGTGCATTAGGTACAACAAGTCGAAGATCTCCTTCCTTCGTCTGCTTATACAGTAGTTCGTGTTTCAACACAAAAGCATTTTCAAGTAAAACATCAGAGTCTTCCTTCTGCCTAACCTGGTCAAAACATGTGGCTAGGGTTGGGTCCTCCCTCTGCAGCTGGGCTAGACCATTCGGAATCACGATGTCTGACTCACATAACTCAGGTTCAGCAATATCCTCGTTAGCCTGCTCTGATGTATCCATTAAGTCCTTTACCCAATCTCTACGCTGCTGCAACCTATTGTCTTCTGTTGGTCCTGACTCAGTCTCAATATCAGCTGAACAAAAAGGCAAGGTTTGTAAGGGATCATTTGGGTCTGGGTTGTTTGTGGTCTGCACTGCCTGCTTTGACTGAGCCCTTGTCACTACCCCACACCACTCTGTGTCCTGCAGCAATTCAGCCAACACTGGCATGTCCGTGCCAAGCAGGATGGGATAGGGAAGAGTCTCAGCAATTCCAACCTTCATCAGATAAGACTGATTCAATACTTCAATATACACTTCCGCAGTAGGCAGTGGAGTGTTGTCCCCATGCACACAACAAACAGTAACAGTCTCCGTGTCACTCCAGTCAGGTCTGGGAACATATCTGCTCTGCACTAGCGTATATGTACATCCAGTATCTACTAAGGCTAAAACTGGTCTACCATTTAACAAGACAGATCTAATAGGCTGTGAGTTGCATTTCATGGGGGATGACTGAACTGAATGAGGAACATAACAAAGGCTTGCCTGTTTGGGTTTCTTTAAGGGGCAAAAAGGTCTTGTATGCCCTGGTTGACCACAATGATAACAGACAACATCCTCCTTAACTACACTCTGTGAAGTTACCTGCGGAGTAGTGGTTTTACTTTGTGTGAGTCTTAGGATCCTATCTTGAGAGTTTGAACCGCCCCCACATCCCTCAGACTTACCTCTGGCCGAAGGGAGGATTCCTGCATAGCGGAAGTTTCCTGCTCCTTTCCGGGCTGTGATATATGCCTCCGCCAGTCTGGCAGCCTCAGCAGCAGTCGTTGGATCTCGCTCCTTGACCCAGGTCCTCAAGTCTGGATACAAGACTCGTAGGAACTGTTCCAGAACCAGGGTCTCCATAATATCCTCTTTAGTGCTGCTGGAGTAGCGCACCCACTTGCAAAACAGGTCCTTCAGTCTGATGTAAAGCTCCTGTGACGACTCATCGACAGGGGTATTTAGGTTACGGAACCTCAGTCTATAAGTCTCAGCATTGATTTCATACTTTTTCAATATTGCTCTCTTAACAACATCATAGTCTTGTGTATGCGAAGGGTCCATTGCAACAAACGCAGACCTGGCCTTACCAGTTAGCAATGGTATGAGGTGAATGGCCCATTCTTGTTTAGGCCACTGGTACACCTCTGCCAGTCTCTCAAATGTCAGCAAATAGTGCTCAATGTCGTCAGAGTCCTCCAGTCTCGCAAGCCGTGGCTCACGGTCTATCACCCTTGGTGCTGATCTGTCGGGAACTGCTCCACGACTGATATGTTCCATGTCAAGTTGCATCTGCGTGACATGGTGACTGAGCACTTTAAAATTTTGTTCTCGTCGGGCTGTCTCTCTCTCTTGACGCTCATCTCTACCCTTTTGATATTCCATAAAGGACTTGAACATCTGTGCCAGAGCAGTAACAGCAGTATCAGCTCCAGCCCCAGAAACCATCGTAGACTGCACTCCTTCATCTGGATCTTCCTCGACTTCACTCTGGTCCCCATCTGGCCTTGTGCTTTGATCAGGCTGTTTTCTTGTCTTTGGTGGCATTGCAAAAAAAAACAAGAATGTCCACGTCACCTCAGCGGTACAAAAACTTCTGACACCAACTGTAACAGAGCCAGGGGTGTGCCAACTGTCACAAAGAGGCCTCAAAGATGTTACTAACAGTAGCAGCACCACTGCTCTGTATGTACCGGCAGATGGAGGCGAAAAAATGAAGTGACGTGATGATGAGGTCAAAAAGTTCAGTGTTTAATCCAATAAGTGCATCTGGTATTTACAGTGAAAATCCAAAAAGAAAAGAAATCTAAACAAACAAAAATAAACAAAATAAACTGTTCAAAGTTATTTACAAACAAATTTGGCTACACCAGTAATTAAGGATGGCTGGCGCGAATCAGACGTTCCGAAGCTTTGCGAGATCCCGAAGCAAAGATGATTCGAAACACTGATCCGAAGCGTGATTCAAAACACCCACGTCACGTGACTACGGCTAAATGAAGCTTCTAAGTGTTTCATCAGGTGGCGTGCTCCGCCGAATCGGGGTTTCATTGATTGGTCGATTCGGGAACAAATCACACAATCACACAGTATAAAAGTTATGTTAACGCATTTTCATATCGTGGGTTTTTGTGAGAGGAGTTTGGTTTTGAGATAGCGGATTTTTGGTGATATAGTGACATTTATAGTGCGATTTGTTTAGTTATATTTAGGATTTAATTTACATTTACACATTGACTTAGAGACACACAGAGTACATATAGAGACACATTAATAGATGCATTGATAGAAATATATATATATATATAGACATATAGATTAATAGATAGATACATACAGATACATATAGATTTCAGTCTATGTTATCTTATGTAATGTGATTCATGAAATTTACACTTCATATGTGTTGTCAGTTTATGATTTGTTACTAATTGCCGTTTTCTTTTAATTCAGAACCACAAATGTCAACATCAGGCCATTGTGGCTTGATTTATTTTTATTAATATTCATTTTTCATGACCAAAATCACATTATGCAATGTGAAGAGACTACAGGTTACAAGCTTATTATATATAAAAAAAAAAAAATAATAAAAAAAAAAAAAACATTTTTTATTAGCTCTATGTAAAGGTTGTTTCAGATCAACACCTGCAAGTGACCACTAGGTGTCACCGTGGAGACGGGTTTCGGATTGATTCGAAGCCTCGAAACAAATTGGCACATTTGCTTCAACTGTTTCATTGCTTCACGAAGCCTCGATCTGCCCATCACTACCAGTAATCTGGCCCAAAAACAGAGCAATAACTTCCAAACACTCACTCTACCACCTCCTAACCACACTGAGGCACCTTCTTAAAAAGGCTAAGCCCCTCCTACTTGGACCAAACCATTTGGTAATTAAAGATAATTAAGACATCAAAAGCCAAAATCAAAATAGATTTAACAGTAACAAACCGATAAACAGATAGAATAATATAAAAATATACATATACATTGAAAACAAAACAACTCAATTAACTATTAATGTTGAACAACGTTTAACAAAGAATCAAACAGAACTCCAATCTCCCCCTCACACATGACAACAATTAACAGTGCCTATTGGCGGGAAAGAGGCATTCAAAATGGTGGCAGTTACTGTGCCCGGGTTTCGTTTGTTTGGTAAAGTAAAATGTTCCTGTACGTAAGTATGACAATTTATTATTATGTAAGTGGTTAATTGAAATCAATAAACTTATAACATGGTTACCGTTCTTGTTTGAGTTCTTAGCAATACATAAATCAACAAAGAAAAATTAATAACTCAGTAAATGGAAAAAGGCATGGTGAAGACAGGTACAACAGGAAACAATCCAAAATAAGTGACACACATATGTCTGCGCAAAACAGATAGTGTGTTAGGATGTTAGTGTGTAAAGTGTCTGTATGTATGTATTTTCTCAGTCCAGCGTAACAAGAGTCTTCTCCAAAATAAGAGTCTCTAGTCACAGAACCTCACTGTGACACTTACACATATGATATTGTGTCACATCTGTTATGATATTTTTTAAACAGTAAAACTTTACTAAACAGTAGCTAGGTAGCATTTTATTTCAACTACAGTATTTTATTGCATTTTACCTATGGTATTTAGCATTTAAAGGTGCATATGTACTCTGTATTTTTTGTCTTAACTATGTATGAATTATATTTTTTAAATATCTGTTTACCTATTTAACTTAATATTTAAAATGGCACATTTACGCTGTATTGCTTTGCTCTGTATTTTCACCTAATATGAATTATAATTATTTTTTACATTTGTTTCATTGTGTTTAATTTTTTTAATATCTGTTTACATATTAAACTTAGTATTAAAAATTGCATATTCACTATAGGCATTTGATCTGTATTTATTTTCATCTTACTTGTGTATGAATTATGATCATTTTTCATCATTCAACTGTTTCATTGTCTTTAATATAGCAATTTCACAAATTACTCAAAGCATATTTTACATTAAATGTACGGTGGCGAGAGCTCAACGTGCTGCAACTGAAGAAAACACATGCAAATTAGAAAAACACCAGAAAATTAAGACACATTTCATAGACATCACAGAGATGTATGTGTGCTATCAGAAATGGTTCCACCAGCTCATCCAGGTCCCCACCAGCTTAGCCAAACTGGTCCACCAGCTTATCTAGGTCCCCACCAGCTGGTCCAAGCTGGTCCACCAGCTCATCGAGGTCCCCACCAGCTGGTCCAAGCTGGTCCACCAGCTCATCCAGGTCCCCACCAGCTTAGCCAAACTGGTCCACCAGCTTATCCAGGTCCCCACCAGCTGGTCCAAGCTGGTCCACCAGCTCATCCATGTCCCCACCAGCTGGTCCAAGTTGGTCCACCAGCTTATCCAGGTCCCCACCAACTTAGCCAAACTGGTCCACCAGCTTATCCAGGTCCCCACCAGCTGGTCCAAGCTGGTCCACCAGCTCATCCAGGTCCCCACCAGCTGGTCCAAGCTGGTCCACCAGCTCATCCAGGTCCCCACCAGCTTAGCCAAACTGGTCCACCAGCTTATCCAGGTCCCCACCAGCATGGACCAGCTAATGACCAGCTAATGACCAGCATGGACCAGCTAATGACCAGCTTGGACCAGCTAATGACCAGCTTGGACCAGCTAATGACCAGCTTGGACCAGCTTGGACCAGCTAATGACCAGCTTGGACCAGCTACCAGCTTGAGCTGGTATTAGCTGGATTCTCCAGTAGGGCGGGCCTAACCCTGAAACGTCAGGTAAAGTGCAAAGTTAGAACATGTAGTTGACATGTAGTTGCAAAGGTACTTATAGTTAGAATGTCTGTTGTGGGACCATCACAATAAAGTGTTAGCAGATGTCAAGTCAAGTCACCTTCATTTATATATCGCTTTGTTTCAAAGCAGCTTTACAGTGGTAATAGGAAATTACAGTAACAGAGATTGTTTTGGCTTTACAGCAGCTCTAGAATAAAGTTATTGTCCTGCTAAAGTTAGTTTTGATTGATTCACTTCCGTCACACAATCATTAGTTATTAACTTAGGGGCCACTTACACAACACCGTTCTAACAGAATTACGTTTTATGTACTTATCTTCACTAATTTACTTAGTTTATTTCAGTAAGACAAGTAAAATGCTTTGACAATTTGGTTTATTTGTGACAAGTGAGGTTATGCAGCCATGTCTGTTGGATAAATTAAATATTTATTGGGCATTGCAAAAAAACAATAGACATTTGAGAATAATGAGAACACTTTCAGGTATAAACGGACGCAGTGCAGTGTAATGTAGTAAATACACTTTGACACTTGCATGACCTTCACAAACTGTTAAACAGAATTAAACTAATACAGTCATGTAATCCCTGTTGATCATGTGCTTCCTGCAGCTCAAAAACAGAGATCATTGTGCACTTGAACAAGACACTTAACTCCAATTTTGAGGTTCTTAAGATAATAATACCTTCTAACGGATGTAATGACATGGTTAAATAAAAATAATAATTTTGCATGTCAGAATAAAGTGCATAAAGTCACAGGACTGGTAAAACTCTAGACAGTTTGTACAACTGCTGCCATGAACTACCAGAAAATTTTTATCTCAGTGTTACTTCTTTAACATTGTCTGCCTGTGTACACAGTATTAAATAAATTAAAAATCAGTTTACACACAGTACAGTTTTAGTTATAGTCATGAACACTTTAAAACGGAGGAAAATATTAGTGTTTTGTATTCCAGTCTCATTCTGAATCATCGACTGAAAATTACGTAAAGAACATTCTGCCAGTTTGATGAGAAAAACTGCTGCTTTCTGAAAAGTTAGAAACAATGTTAGAAATCAAAACACGTGCGGATTTATTCTATGATTATAGGCTGTAGGTCTCTCCGCTGAATTTCTCTTCACCAGAGCAACGCTCAACAGGTCCATCTGGATCAAGAGAAACTGAAAGCAAACAAACAGACGTTCAGGCTTTCAGTCATGATCATATTCAATTCCAACCTGAATATGAATGTATGACATTAAATGAATTTCACAATGCAGGAACAATTAAATGATCTTAAAATGACATTTATTCACCTTTTATCAATCTGTGTTGCTCTTAATTATTATTTTTTTTAAATAAACTTTTACATGTTAAACTCTTATTAACAAACACATCATATGTAGGCAGTGTATGTACAGATAATTGTGTTTAAACCTGAAATGCCTTTTAAACTTTCTTACACTTTGGTCGATATTTGTCAAGGCTGTTTTTTTTATGCTGTAGATTTGGACGTTCTCTGAATACACAGACATTTTCTTTTCCTCTGTTTCTTTCCTTCTGCGCAGGTTTGGCTTGGTCTGTCTTCATTTCCTTTTTCTTCAGCTGCATTTTGTTCTCTCTCTGGTATTTATTTTAGTTATCTTCTCATATTACTGGCATGAAGTCTTGTTCTTCTTATTTTGAGGTATCAGAGAACATCTGCAAAACACAAAAAATATATATAACCACATCACTATTAAAGAGGAATCATGTCTTTCCAACTGGATAAACATTAGTATTACAGAGTAATCAGATATACAGTGCAGGCCAAAAGTTTGAGACCACACTGAAAATCTGAGATAAACCTTAATATTTGGAACATATATTAAACATTTTTCACTATGCATAGGTCAGGTATAATGAATCATATGTTCACAAATGAATGATTATGTTAACTCCTAAAAAGGGTTGGATTTTCTTGTGTGGGAAAGAGCGGTCACCAGTGTGTACGAGTGGCTACTCAATGACGGGATGATCTTCCTGGCCAGGGGACAGCCCAACGCAGGGGGTCACGAACACTGGGCATCTCCGGATGGAGGTGTTATATGTGAGAAAGGTATGAGAGTTGAGCGCTGATTACTGGAGGCCACCGGGGTCAGCAGAGCATTGAGAGGTGAGATGCGCTGTGAGGAGTTACGGCAGTCTGACCCAGAAAATGTGAGTTTCCTCTATACCACTCATGAGAAAACCGCATTCACTGCATGGCTTGTTTTCAATTGTGACAAGTGTCTGCAACTATGCCAGGGGACAGCACCCTGATGGAAATTATAGATAAAGAGCTAATGGGAAATGTGCTTTCAAGAGCCAGGTGATTGTCATTATTTGTTGGGGAGACAGTAACAAAACTTATTAGTTTATATCAGGAACATGATGTTGGTTGCCTTATGGGCAAGGAAAATTATAGAAGGGTTGATTTTGAACTAATATGTCTATAAGATGGTTTTAACTGCTGAAGGTCATTAGACATGGTGGTGACTAAAGATTAAGACAGTTTTTGTAGAGTTTGGAGAACAAAGGTTAGGTGAATTGAGAATTTATACAAGTATTCAAACTAAAGACAACCTTAGAAATGCTCATAGCATAATGTATTTTAGATTGTTGTAATGTTCTAATTTGAGTTAAACATTTGTATATTAACATTTGTGAACTATTAAGGGTTCTAGACTATGATTAATTAAGTTTCAGTCTTAGGAGGCTGTTGAAGAGATTATTTGTATAGTGAGAGAGACTGCTGGAGGAAGGGATTGGTACTCTGTCTGTCTTTCTGTTATCAGGCCTGGTAAGGCAAGCTTAAACAAAATAATGATAATGAACCAAAACAACCCAGCTGACTTTTCAAAAAAAAAAAAAAAAATTAAATGAATAATGAACAGACATGCTTTGAAACTGGTTAAGAGTAAAGTTTAAGTAAAGTTAGGTAAAAGCTACAGGAAAAATGTAAAGTTTAAAATCTTATTTAAAATTTTAATCCTTTTAACGATGATATAAGGAAAGGCGAACATTGAGAATGAGCAGTTAAGATATGTGTGTCCAGTATGAGTGTGTGTGTGATGGTGACAGCACTTTAGGTCTTGTATGGGTTAGTTTGGGGTACTAATATTCCGCCTGAATAGTGTGTATATTGTGTCATTAACCTCTGGAATGAGTGTTTTATCATTACAGATGGGTTAAAGCAGGTGACAAATTTTAAAGGCGGCAAATGCTGAGTGAATCTGATGAAAAGATGATACAGAAAATAGGACGAGCTTTAAGTTGATTGGTCATCAAGCTCTGTCTGGTAATAATTACTTTTGTCTTTTATGATGTTGATTTGAATTACGTTCTGGATCAGTTTAAGTATTTGGGTAAATTGGAATTGTTGTAGATCACAATCTGGCATGGGCTGAGATAAATGAAAATGTTGTAGATTTGATGGCAACACAAAGTGACATATTGGCTAAGTCAACATGAAATTATCAAGAGAGCCCCTCACATTCATGATTATTGTAAGCAAAGGAGGAGAATGCTATTTGACTGACATTGACCAAGTCTGTACACCACGACCTGACTTGATAGAAACAATTGATGACTTTAAAAATGTTTGTAGATGACTGAATTAAGAGACCAAACAACAGGCCTGAAAAGCAGGATCCGCGGTGAGACTGAGGGCCGTTGCCCTTTAAATACTTCGATAAGAAGATGAGATTGAGGCTTTAAGTGAGGAATGTAATATTTTTGTTTCAGAGGCAGAGAAAGATGTCTGGAGGAAATTTGTCTGAAGGACAACGTTTGGGTTAGTGTTGATGTGGAAACTTTATAAAAAACACTATGTTAAATGTTATATTAAATTGATGCTCGAGTTGTGTCGTGCATCAAGAGGGAGATGGTATAACAATTGCCAAATATGGTTTATTAAGGGGTTCACATTTGCTGAATAAATGTAGGGAGAACACTAGGGGTAATTGGATAAAAGCCCTGAAAGAAGCCATTTTTCTGCCTAACAAAATTGATGTCTGTGAGTGTGCCGCACACACCAATAACAAAGACTGTTTCAACAGGAAACGCCAGGGCATCGAAGGCCACGGGAGAACAGTAGACTGTAAACTGTACTTTACGGACAATAACCTCAACATTTGCTTTCCTTTACAGAGGATTGAGACTTTTGATACAGGGCAATATGTGCCGAGTAAAATAATGGCTATGGATGAAATTGGCTAACTATCCTGGCCTGGGTTATTATTATGGCTGAAAGAAAAGGTGCCACACCTGCGCAGCACATAACTTAAAGTTTTCCTTTTGCAGAATGTCAGGATGGCTGGAATCAAAGAGGTTAAAATAAATCATTGCCATTTTGAGGGCAACTTGATCTGATTATGTTCCAAATGTATAAATATTGTATTGTTGATATGAGCACAGGGGGGAGTGTTTTTCAGGGGAAAAGGACCCTGAGTGCTATTATGGCAGCAAGTGCTAATATGTTAGTGATAATATGTTTCAGTAAAATGAGAAGAAACAGAGTTGAATTGGCTAAATGTAAACAAATGGTGAACGTTCCACAGGTCACACCAAAAGGGACGGCCGGCTAGACAAGCGGTCAGTAACAAAAAAAATACTTAGGTTTTTCATTCACAGGTGAAAATAGCCAGGAAATGGCTCTCTCCTCAAACAAGGTTGTGAGGTTGGAGATGTGACACCTAAGTCAAAGCATCTTAAGCTTCACCAATCAACCTCAGATACCCCAAAACGCAGACGCCAACGTGAAGCATAAAGTGGGGGAAAAAGAACGTGCTAGTAACGTAACCTCCTCCACCAACGTGGGAAGCCCAGGGCTACGGCTCGCAAAGAGCTACACCTGGCGAAGACGGAACGTCGATGGGGCAACGATCAACACACCTGGAGGAGGATGTGGTAAAACTAACGGTTTAAGTTTAGCAGAGGAGTGTTTTTGTGATGACTTTGATGATTTTATTTGATTGAATCAAAATATGAATTGGTATAGATCTAATGATTTGATTGATTAGTGCAAATGTTTTCAGGAAAAGTAGCAAATCTATTAATTATGGTGAAGTAATGGAAATGTGTGTTAATTTTGAACAACTACATTGATTAGGAGAATTGATAAAATTATAAAACTTTTCTGGAAAGATTTTTTTGAATAAGGCATAAAATAGAGCATACTAAGTAAAGTTTTAAGATTTAAAAGTTAACAGAATATGGCTAGAAAATATTTTGGTGGATTAATGGTATGTGTTATTCTGATAATTTTGTTATTCATGGGTGAATATGAGAAAACTGGAGTGTCTGTTCAATTGGTGAAAATGACAGTCTATCCGAATGATGATGATGATGAACAAAATTATGCAGACAATTCAAATAGCGATTACAGTGAAATGTATTAATTGTTGGGGTATGTTTTTCCTTCCTTTTTCTTCTTATGAATGCTTTGAATTTGGAATGAAAGATTTTTTTATACTTTGTATTTTATAACCAGTGAATTGATGGTTTTGGTTTTCTAACTAATCTGTACACTATTTCTTATTTAACTGAGATGACTGAGGGTTCGATCTAGGTCGAGAGTGCAATAGCAGTGTTTATTCATTCAGCCCGGTTTCAGATAAATTCTTTACTTGCTTGCTAATATTCGAGGGACTATCCTTACAAAAAACAGCCTAAGCTTTTTCCCTTTTCTAAATAATGCTTCACAAATGTTTAAGAAGAGTTTAAGTGATGATACGACTTAAAATGTGTCTTTTTGTTTATTATTGTGATTATGAGTAATCTGAATGATAAAAAAGTGAGGAGTTGTGGTGGCGGTTTTATGATATTCATTGATCTTTAGAAAAGTCAGATGATTCAAAGAATGTCACATGTGTGTCTCTCACTTGTAGTGAGAGAAGATTCTGTTTATGTACCTGGGGAGGCAGAAGGGGGAGACACTCCAGAGAACAGACGAACAAGGACCTCTGACCTAGATGTCAGAAGGCCATTTGGTGCAGGGGGGCTTAGTGGGCCAACTAGTGACGTCTATGGAAAACTACTTGAAACTAAGATAAAAGCTAGTTCAGTCTGTCTGGGGGTGTGTCACTCTTCTGCACAGGGTAACAACTGTGTATTAGACTGCTCCTATACTTGCAAGAATAAATACTTCTATTTCTATAATTTGACAATGAGTGTCTCTTACGCAGTGATGTTTGTTTGATGAATTTTCGCCACAACACTTGCTTCCAATGAAAAACACACAATGATCTTTGAAACATTTTAAACACACAATGAATGTGTAAATAAAGCGTCATTCTTAAAGTCATTCTCAAATGAATATTCATTTTCTGCTTTCAACTCAAATTCTGCAATATAGTTTGTAATTTAAAGAGTGAAAAAATGCAAAACATTTGACAGCATAAAACACTCACCTAGATCCAGATCTGGAAATATTTATTCCTATTTGTATTCCTACTTCAGATATTTTTTTGTTTCATTTAAATCCTCTGAGAAGACCTTAACTAAAACATCAGACTTTATGATCACAAGCAAAGAACTTCAGAATCCACCAGGAAATGACTGAAGTATTTAGAAACAGCTTCAGTGACGCATGAAGAAATGGTGACAAATGGAGAAAGTGGCTGAACTGGTTTTAACCTTTTTTCTTTGTAAAATCGATCTGGTCTTTGTTAATACAGTTGATTTCATTACAGGGTTTGGCCACAGCAAGAATAAAGATATTTAATACCATGTATATGACATCACCCAATGAGTACACTGATGATGAAACTCATTTTGATTATTGTGTGTGTGTGTGTGTTTACATAAAACATTAATTTCAGAATAATTTTCCTCATTCAGATAAATCTCCAGAACCACTGACCTGTGTGTGTGTGTGTGTGTGTGTGTGTGTGTGTTACATAAAACATTAATTTCAGAATAATTTTCCTCATTCAGATAAATCTCCAGAACCACTGAACTGTGTGTGTGTGTGTGTTTACATAAAACATTAATTTCAGAATAATTTTCCAATTGTTCTAAGGAGTATTAGACAGTTTTACAAATTACAACTTTTTACATGCTGCTTTGAACAGGTTGATCTAGACATGCGATTGTGTGAATAAATGCACATGAGTGAGTGTGTGTGAGAGAGAGAGAAAGCTTTTTCAACAGTTTAACTTTTCACACACTGCAAAATGTCTCCACCTTTTTTTGTCTTTTCACCATCATCCTGTGTCTTTTCTGTCTTTTCCTCCATGCTTTTGTAACCCTTGATATTTATATCCTGTTTCAGTAGCTAGCTGCATTTCTTTAAAACGCGTTACTGCCCCTTTAAGAGATATGGTAGTTCATGCAAGGAGTGAGTGCACAGCAATAGCACGCAGAGTGAATGTGCACGGAGCACGGAGAAAAACGCATAGCGTCCAGGAAGTTGAATTGAATCACTGTGGGAGAGAAGTCGATGAATACATAGGCTATTGCTTTCTGTGACCGTTTTGAGACATTCTGACTGGTTTTTCCTTTGGACTGGTTTTTCCCTTGGACTGGTTGTTGGTGATACACTTGGGACCCGGATCATTTGAGTGGATTCATCCGGAACAAATCCGTTTCATCATCTCATCCCAAAGCTTCTTGACCGAACTTAGACAATTGATATTTAGAGTTAGATAACAAAACCCTGAGTCAAGGGTTACATAAAATAGTGGCGAGCCAGCAGCCAGGAGCTTGGGTTAAATTTTACTTGTTGTGTTAATTACCTCAAAGAACTATTTTTTTTTTGTGTGAATTGATTTTCATTCAATATTTTGAGAGTGGGATCTACAGTTTTTTCAAAGTTATTTTGAGCTTGATTATATGTCCCATAACCAAATATGGATCTTTGTGACCGCTTTGATGTACATGGTCCGAACTGTCTGTACATTACTGGGGTAGAAGAAACTAGTGACGTTGAGGATATTCAGAATATTTTTGAGACACACGGGGAAATTGAGAAAATAGTTAGAGTTCCAGATGAGCCAGAGCAGCCAGCTGGGAGGGTCCTAATTCAGTATTTGTCTGAGAAATCTATTCTGAGTATCAGCCCTGATTGTTTAGGTGACCTGCCAAGCCCAAAAGACCCTGCCATGACATGGCATGTAAGAATAGTCCGTGATCTATGTCAGCAGAGGCTAGGCAGGGAACTGGCATTAAGATATCTAGATGAACTGAACGCTATCTCCGGAAGTGGTAGAGCAGGATTCCTGCTTGCTCTTCAGAATGAACTTCAGAGCATTCAGCTTCATTCGGATGATTCCCAAGCTGCTGAAGCAGATCCACATACAACTGTTCGCAGCCCAAGTCTTCGTGACCCAGGAGGAACTAACCCTGCTGAGTTAAGTCAAGCTCGAACTAGGATTCCAAACCTTTCCCCCTTACATGCTCCACCAAGTCCATTGCATGTTGATGAAAGTATGCTCAACCCCCCTCAGATTCAAAGGGTTGTTGTGGAGCACGTCATCCGTAATGAGTCTGCGCATTCACCTTTAAGGCAGAGCCGTATCCGCACATTCTCCGGCCGGACCCCCAAGCCAAATGGGGAAGTCGACTATGAGACGTGGCGTACTCAAGTTGATCTCCTACTTTCTGACCCCTCTTCGCCAGATTCTCAAAAAGTAAGGATGATCTTAGAGAGCCTGCTTAGCCCAGCAGCGGACATTGTCAAGCCCTTAGGTGTTAATTCTTCACCTAGCTCTTACATTAACCAGATTGAATCAGCCTTTGGTGTAGTAGAAGATGGAGAGGAGCTCTTTGCCACTTTTCTTAACCTAAATCAAAATGCGGGAGAAAAGTCTTCAGCATATCTGCAAAGACTGCATACTCTTCTTACCAGAGCAATATCCAGAGGGGGAGCCAGTGCTGCAGATTCCCGTAAGCATCTACTCCGCCAGTTCTGTCGAGGGTGCTGGGACCAGGCCATGATAATAGGACTTCAGCTTGAACATCGTAAAGACAATCCACCAACCTTTCCTGAACTCCTGCTCTCTGTGAGAACAGAGGAAGACAAAAAGGCAGCAAAGCTAGATCGAATGAAGAAACATCTTGGCAGCACGAAAGCAGCTGCTCATGCTCACTCAGTGTATGGTATACCTGTTAACGTAGAACCTTCGCCTGAGCCAACTAATAAATGCGTACAGGATGAAACCCAGAAGCTTAAAGGAGAGATAGCTGCACTGAAAAAACAAGTTGCATACTTGTCAAGGAAAGGTGAAACTAGAGACTATGAGATAAAAAGTGGAAAAACCGCTAAAGGAAGTGCAATTACCAGTGACTGCCTTGTGTCCAGCTCCAATGTGACATCTGGCTCTACAACTATGCCAAAGCCCTGGTTCTGTTTCAAATGTGGGGAAGATGGACACATTGCAGTTCGCTGCAGTAATGATCCCAACCCTGAGCTTGTTCGGAAGAAGAATTCACAGCTGAGGGAGAGACGCGAGGAGTACAGGAAATTGCAGGGGACATCCCAGTTTCCTTTAAACTTCTAACAGCTCCTGTTGCGGGACACTCAGGAGCTGCCAGCACTCATATTCGTCCCACAATGATGGTTCATGATACAGTCCTCAGTGCGAGAGAAACCCAAACAAACATCAGGGTTAAGGATGAATTCTTGCCGCAAGGTCTTATTGGCAAACGTTGTGTTTCGTCTGTCCTTGTTGAAGGCACTCGGTGTGATTCTCTCTTAGACACAGGGTCACAAGTTACGACTGTTTCGGAGGCGTTTTACTTGACAAATCTTTCTTCGGTTCCCATTCAGCCAATTCATGCATTGTTTGAGGTTGAGGGTGCCGGCGGACAGAATGTTCCATACCTTGGTTACATTCAAGCCATCATAACCTTCCCTTGTACTGTCACAGGCGCAGAGGAGGAGCTTTCTTCTCTCTTACTTGTTGTCCCAGATTGTCACTTCAACAGTAAGGTCCCACTGTTGATTGGGACAAATGTTCTCGACCGCTTGTATCAGCAGGGGGTAGAAAAAAAAGGCGCCAAGTTCTTCCAAAAACCCAGTGGCGGTAGTGATTATGCGTTGCTTTTTCAACATGTTGCTCAGAATTATGAGAGTGGGAGGAAATCCTTTCAAGTGAAAGCACTAGGGAAAGGCCAAATCACTATCCCTGCCAAACAGAAAATATGCCTCTTTGGTCAAGTGAGGATTAAGGGAATGTCAAACGCCTTATTTGTCTTAGAGCAACCCGAGTCTTTTCCCTTGCCGGGTGGTCTTCTGCTTGAGTGTGCTGTGGTTAGTGCCCCACACAAGGCTCGTTCAAAGATTCCTGTCATAATAAAAAACATAACTGACCGGGATATTAGCCTTCATCCCAAGCGTGTGATCGCTGAGATGGCAGCTGCTTATGTTCTGCCTTTGAAGACTGAGCTTTTGTCTTGTTCTGCTCAGGTGCCCTGTGGGAAGCTGGTGTTCGAACTTGATAACTCACCCATTCCTGAAGAATGGAAAAAACGCATCTCCGACAAACTCAATTCCATGTCAGAGGTCTTTGCTGTTGATGACTTGTCATATGGTCATGCCACTGCAGTGAAACACCACATTAGACTACAGGATGAGACACCTTTTAAGGAACGACCTAGGCCAATTCATCCCAGTGACCGGGAAGCTGTTAAGCAACATCTCAGGGAGCTTCTAGATGCTGGAATAATCAGAGAGTCAGAGAGCCCCTTCGCATCACCAATCGTTTTGGTTCGCAAGAAGAATGGCCAGATCAGACTTTGTGTCGATTACAGGAAGCTTAATGTGCACACTATAAAAGATGCATACGCACTTCCCAACATAGAGGAAGCTTTCTCTGCACTCAGTGGGGCTAAATGGTTCTCTGTCATGGACCTTAAATCAGGATATTACCAAGTTGAAGTAGCCGAAGAAGATAAACACAAAACCGCTTTTGTTTGTCCTCTGGGCTTCTTTGAATTTAATCGCATGCCTCAAGGTGTCACAAATGCACCTAGCACTTTCCAGAGGCTTATGGAGAAGTGTGTAGGAGACTTGCATTTGAATGAAGTACTCGTGTTTCTGGATGATCTCATCGTCTTTTCTAAAACACTTGAGGAACATGAAGCCAGGCTGATGAAAGTGTTGACTCGTCTGAAGGAGTGTGGACTGAAGTTATCTCCTGAGAAATGCCACTTTTTCAAATCATCTGTAAAGTATCTGGGACATGTGGTGGATGCTGATGGGGTTCACACCGATCCCGAAAAGATTTCCGCTCTGAAAGATTGGCCTCGTCCTTCAACCAGGCGAGAGCTAAAATGTTTTCTGGGCTTTGCTGGGTATTATCGGCGCTTCGTTAAGGGGTACTCTGAAATAGCAAAGCCATTAAACAGTCTGACTGCAGGATATAGTCCTCCAAGGAAAAAAGGGAAGGTTTACAAGAGAGAGAAATCGAGCACTCCTGTGGATACCAATGCCCGCATTGATGACGAGTGGACAGCCGAGTGTGAGAATGCATTTATGACCCTGATTGAGAAATTGACATCTGCCCCAATTCTCGCTTTCGCAAACCCAGAACTTCCCTATGTCTTGCATACCGATGCCTGTGGGGAGGGCCTTGGCGCAGCTCTATACCAAGAGCAGGAGGGCAAGCTCCGCGTGATCGCATATGCCAGTAGGGGTCTTTCAAAAAGTGAGAGAAATTATCCTACCCACAAATTGGAATATTTGGCCTTGAAATGGGCCGTCTGTGAGAAATTCAGTGATTATCTCTATGGCACTGAATTTACTGTTCTCACAGACAATAACCCACTGACATATGTGCTGACCACGGCAAAACTCGATGCAGCAGGACATCGCTGGCTTGCGGCGTTGTCTACTTACAGATTCAATATAAAATACAGAGCTGGATCTGTCAATAAGGATGCTGATGGATTGTCCAGAAGACCGCAAAATCCACCAGAGGAAGATGATGCGTTCCTTGAAGAAGAGAGGGCTATTGGAGACTTGAAACGCCGATTATGCAAGGAAACTGAGGTGATCTCCTCCGAATTACTCTCTGCGATGTGTGAACGTCATTCGTTTGTCTTGCCAAGTGACACGTCCGAGGCATCAGAGTCTGTTGTTCTTGCAGAGTCCTTGGCTTTGGATGCTTCATCTGTTCCTGAAGGTTTCACTACCACAGGGTACGAGACTATTCCTGGAATGACCCGTGACGATTGGTACGAGGCTCAGAGGGAGGATTCAACTTTGAGAAGGATAATTTCTTTCATGGAGCAAGGTCAGAAACCCAAATTCCAACAAACTAAGTTTGAGGCCCTCGAGGTAAAACTGCTCCTGCGGGAATGGAAACGGCTTGAGCTACGAGATGGAGTGTTATATCGGAAGTGGACAACCCACGGGGCTGCTTTGTACCAGCTGGTTCTGCCTCAAAAGTGCAGAGAGAGAGCATTGAATGGTGTTCATGATGAGGTGGGCCATCTTGGCTATGAGCGTGCAGTTGACCTAGCTCGTGCTAGATTCTTTTGGCCGAAGATGGCAAGGGATGTTGAGAACCGATGTTACACCTGTGAGAGATGTTTCAGGAGGAAAGCGTGCCCTCAGAAAGCAGCTCCCATGGAATCCATACAGACATTTATCCCCTTGAGCTAGTATGTATGGATTATTTGTCTCTCGAGCCTGACAGTCATGACACTAGAAATATACTGGTCATGACCGACCACTTTACCAAATTTGCTGTGGCGGTACCGACAAAAGACCAGAAAGCTAAGACCATTGCAAAGGCGTTCTGGGAGAATTTCATTGTCCATTATGGCTTTCCAAGTCGCCTCCTCAGTGATCAAGGAAAGGACTTTGAATCTCACACCATCCGAGAGTTGTGTGCCCTTATTGGAGCTGACAAGATTAGGACTACGCCTTATCACCCACGGGGGAACCCTGTGGAGAGGTTCAATAGAACTCTTCTCAGTATGCTTGGAACCCTTGATGAGAAAGGTAAATCTCACTGGAGAGACTTTGTAAAGCCCCTTGTGCATGCGTACAACTGTACCCGGAATGACACCACCGGGTATTCACCTTATGAATTAATGTTTGGGCGGCAAGCAAGGCTACCAATTGACCTTGTTTTTGGCATTAGTTCCTCAAGTGGAACTCACAAAACCCACTCGGAGTATGTAAAGAAGCTACGAGAGCGTCTCCAAGAAAGCTATGGATTGGCTGTTGAAAGTTCTCGCAAAATGAATGCAAAGAACAAAGCAAGGTTTGATTTAAAGGTCAGAGCAGCTGAACTGATTCCTGGTGACCGGGTCCTCGTGAGAAACTTGAGTTTGAGGGGGAAGCACAAACTTGCAGACCGATGGGAAAGGACTGTCCACACTGTAGTCAAGAGGATTTCAGATGGTCCAGTATACATGGTTAAGCCAGAAAAGAGTGATGGTCCAAATCGTACCCTTCACAGGGATCTCTTGTTGCCTTGCGGGTTTTTACCTGTGAGCCCAGAAGAGCAGGTGCCGGGAACAAAACACACAGCTAACAGGAAGCGTGGGATGAGAACAAGAGTAAATACAGACATGCAGGAATGTGACTATATTGAGGAGCTGTCCAGTGATGAGGAAGGAAGTTGCCTTCAAATACCCACACCTGAAATAGTTACCAGGAGTCCCTACATTATACGAGTAGATGATGGGCCACTCACCTCACATGATATTTCTGGGAAGACGTGGAACCCATTGAACCCTCACGCAGCTGAGTTCTCTCCATGTATTTCAACTATTCCCAGATCAGAGTCTGTCCAGCCTGTGATTGAACCCCCACAAAAAGATTCAGAAGCTGTTACTGGGGGCACACCGGTAACTCTGGTTTCAGAGGCTATTGAGATTGAACGTTCCCCTGGTCATATTGTCATTGAAATCCCAGAGGAAATTTTACCAGAGGCAGGGTTAGAATCCCAAGATTTGTCACACAATTCAGTTGAGGCTGAATCTGTACCTCTCAGACGTTCAGGTCGGGAGAGACGCCCACCAAAGACACTAGAATATGAGGAATTAGGAAAGCCCATAATTCTTGCCCTAATGACATTTTTTGATTCCTTGGGAGGCATTCTCTCTGCCAGTCTTCCTGTTAATACGCACGCAGGGACTCATGCGATTTAGAAGGGGAGAGTGTAACCCTTGATATTTATATCCTGTTTCAGTAGCTAGCTGCATTTCTTTAAAACGCGTTACTGCCCCTTTAAGAGATATGGTAGTTCATGCAAGGAGTGAGTGCACAGCAATAGCACGCAGAGTGAATGTGCACGGAGCACGGAGAAAAACGCATAGCGTGTGAGTAATTTTGACTTGCTGACTAAAATGTGCATTTATAGTGTGACTCGAATAGCTGATTTATTGTTTCATATATCAGCTAGGAAGTTGAATTGAATCACTGTGGGAGAGAAGTCGATGAATACATAGGCTATTGCTTTCTGTGACCGTTTTGAGACATTCTGGTGAGTGTATTCTGCTTGTAACTAGATATTGTGTTATCATTTGAGCAAAACCAGTCAGAATGTATTCATGTCGAGGAAAAATGTGTTAAATTGGTTGTGTAGTTTGTTTTGAAGCCATTAAAAGGGCAGCTAAGTACAGCACAACAATGCTAGCTTTGCTAGTCACGGAGAGCACGAGGTGTACGATGTTAATGTATATTGTTTTCACATGTCGAGTGAAATTGTTAAAACACATAAAATGTAACTGTAATTTGATTTATGTTAATGTATATTGGTAGTTCTCAATTGTAAGTAAGATGATTTGAAGCTGAGTTTCATAATTTTCATAAGAGAAGGAAAGATATGACAGTAAGAAAGATACATGTGATCTCTTTTACAAGGAATGATTCAAGTGTTCTGATGTTATTGATGTTATTGATGTAATCAATTTGAAATATATATCTGTACAGACTGGTTTTTCCTTTGGACTGGTTTTTCCCTTGGACTGGTTGTTGGTGATACACTTGGGACCCGGATCATTTGAGTGGATTCCTCCGGAACAAATCCGTTTCATCATCTCATCCCAAACTATCAACTCTTCAGCTCTTCTTTCCTTCGTCCTTGATTTACTGAATATTTCGCTTGGGGAAGTGGTAGGACTGAGACATTTTGTTTTTTCTTCGCTCTACACACGTTACATGGGACTGAGACGTTTTTTTTGTTTTTTCCCCCAAGAAAAGAAAACCGAACTTTCCACATTTTGATTTTTTTTTTGGGTTACAATTATATTGTATTCAATTGTTAACAAGCTCAATTAATTATTGGAAATTGAGTGTCATTTGAGGTTATCGTTTTGGTGTTTTGAAGTGCCAGAACAGAGAGCATTTTAGTTACCTCACAATATAGATTTTCTGGTTAACCGAATTCCTGTGTGTGGCATTACTTTATTTGTTTTTTTCCCTTTTTATGAGATTTTGATTATTCAATTAGTTCTGAGTATTTAACCGGAAAAAAGTAAAATTTCCCAAAGCTTCTTGACCGAACTTAGACAATTGATATTTAGAGTTAGATAACAAAACCCTGAGTCAAGGGTTACACTTTTCTGACATGTCTTTGCTCCCTGTCAGATAATTCACTGATACTAACTTTCCTTCTTCCCTTCCCTTCGTTTCTTATTTATTTCTCTTTCTTTCCTTAAGTATTCCTCGTACTTCACTGGGTCTTCCCTCAACCTTTGTTTGTATTCTCGCTGTTGTAGTTTTTTTTGTTGGTGTTTTATGTCATTCTCCCTGTCAAGTTAATCATAGAAATTAACATCTGACAATAACCTTACACGTAAGCTAGTATCATGGACTGCAACCTTAAAGTCCCCGTGAACCGGAAGTTGCAAACAACTTTTCTCCAGTGTCGTGACGTATTTCCGAGAGAAACAGAATACTAAATGAGGCAAAATAGGAGACGTGGCTTTTTTTCCAACTAGTGCCTGATTGGATCTAGAAAAGTAGGTGTTTCATTCAGCCTGTCTACTGTCAGTTGGAGGGGCGCGGTTACGGATGTTAAGCAGACACCCAAACCGTCAAACCTACGTCATCAGGGAAGGTCCTCCAATCCATAGGGGAGGGGAATTTTCTGATTTTGATTAAAGATTATGAAGCCAAAAACATTTTTTGTGTGGATTGACTTGCAAGGATGAATTGTTCACCACAAAACGATCAATTTAGGCAGACAAAGTAAGTATGGTCAATTTTGAATTCATGGGGACTTTAAGTAATTGTAACCTCATCACATTACAGAATTTTAACAGAATCTTGCATACTAAAACGTACTCGGTTACTAACGTAACCTCGGTTCTCTCTGGAGAGGGAAAACCTCTTTTCCAAGAGATATTGAAGCCAAAAAATTATCCTTAATTTTTAATCAATGTAAAACGCTTTGCAGCAGCAAGCAGACATAGGCGAGATGCAGGCCCGGATTACCCAATGGGCATTATGGGCACGGGCCCAGGGGCCCATGCGCACTTGGGGCCCAAGCGAGGGGAAGACTTTTTTTTCTTTTTTTCTTTTTTTTACATTTCCGATAACGGAGCGTATTTTTGCACTAAGTGCCTGTCTTTTCAGCAAAAAGACGATCACCACTAATTAGCTACAGTGTCGTAGGTCGTAGAGCGTGAGGTGCAGCTCTAGACGCGCTCGACCTGTGTTCGAATCCGCCTTTTGCCGAACTCGCTCTTTTCCCAACACAAATGAGATGTAAAATGTATAGCCTAACATAAAGGTCTCTAGAGTTATATTTTGCCAACAAATTAAAATCGAAACCGTGATATGGCTTTATGCCTTTATAAACAGCACAAGACTTTAATTAAGTAGCCTATAGGCATTCTGTTTGTGCTGCGGGATTTAAAGAGAAGTGCGCTCTTTGCTCACGCGATCAGCTTGGTGATCTGGTGTTTTCTCCCAAATAAAAGCTCAAGGGGTTTTTTTTCTTGCAAGTGAAGAAATTAGGACAAAAGTATTGTAATTGTCCTAGTGCAGGGGTTCCCAAACTTTTCAGCCCACGACCCCCAAAATAAAGGTGTGAGTGACTCGCGACCCCAACTATCCTCGGAGGTGGTTAAAGTGTACAAACATTGCGTTAAACTGTGCACACGCACTAATAGGCATAGGCTACTTACAACACAAAATAACATGTGAAGAGCTCTTTTCCAAAACGCGATAAACTCAAAACTAAAAAAAAAAAAGAGTTTGTCATGTCATTTTGCTGTGTACTGAACCTATTCACTGTTCCATCAACGTTTCATGCCAAATCGCTATATTTCCTTGTTTAAAATGTAGCCTACTGCAAGTGCTTTCCAGTTCCTTTCCAAACCGCTATAAGCGCCGAACCTATTTTTAGCCTAAATCAGAATTCGGTGAGCGTTCTACACAATCCAACATGTCTCTGAGTGAACGCGCCTATAGAGAGAAATGCATGTAGCCTAATGGATTACATAATCAGAGAGTAGCCTATCCTATTTATTTTCGTTTTTAATTGTTTTGTTTAAAGACATTTCAAGATTTCTATATAGATTTCTCATGTCTGTGAACCGAAATGCCTCACAGTCTGTGAGGCACGCTGCGTTTCGGTTAATTTATGATGAGATGCGCTCCAGTTCACGTGCAATGCCAGGGACCGCGCCCGCGCCTCCATGTCGTTTTGATTGATGATTATATTGTCTATTTTGCTTCTTATTTATTAAATTCAGGCAATTGGTTGATGAAAAAAATATTAAAATTAAGATACAATTTATACAAAACGAAATTCACTTTAAAGAAAGGCTTTCTACAAAACAAAACTTAATTAAGTGGCCAAAATCATGTCTGACCATGTATCTCGATATATCGCGCATCCTATCTTACTCGTGCTGTTCGCTTTTCATAATCAACATAGCCTATATGGGGAAAAAATAACATTATAATATTTTAACAAATATGAAACTAAATGCACTTAGGTCTATTTAATGGCTACAACACGTATGGCAATGCCTATACATTTTATGAGGTGGCTAATTCGACCTCAGTCGTACAAATTTTTACGATTTTTGCTAAAGCGTGCATATGTTACGAGTTACCAAATTCGTATGAATTCGTACGAATGACCTACACCTATCAATATATATATATATATATTTTTTTTGCTTTTATTGCAATTATTATAATAATGATTTCTATAATTTTCAAAAATTCCTATGACGTAAAATACATATAGCCTATAAATGTACTGTATAAATGAAAATTAATATTTCAAAAGTATATTTTACATTACACTATGTAATATAGCAATTTATATATTGCTATATTACTATATATATTGCTATATTGCTATCCCAGCCGTCGCGACCCCTACTTTGGGAACCCCTGCTATAGTGTAATGTAAAATATACTTTTGAAATATTAATTTTCATTTATACAGTACATTTATAGGCTATATGTATTTTACGTCATAGGAATTTTTGAAAATTATAGAAATCATTATTATAATAATTGTTTGGCATCCTAAAACACCAGTGATAATGTAATGTAGACTGAGACTCTATATCATAACTAAAAAGATGTTTGAGTCAATGCTTTTTCTTTGTTCAATGTGCACAGTTCATGGGTTGAAGCCGGTGGAAGCTCTCAAAGTGCACCAGATTAATGCATTTAACCTTAAAATTTACAAAACTTTCTTGCGGGGGAGCATGCCCCCGAACCCCCCCAGAAGGACAGAGGTCCACCCAACATTTTACAAAATCCTATGGGAAAGAAACATCATTTATGAACTTTACTCCAGCATAGTACAACAAATTTCCTTTAAGTCAGTAAAACTAATGCCAAATTAAAATGTCCTTGGAAAAACTATATATTTGGCCTGCCTAAGGGGGGTCCTACAAGACATTGTGCCCAGGGGCCTCTGAATTCTTAATCCGGCCCTGGCGAGATGGCTCGCGCGCCTATTGGCTGCCCTGCGGTAAAAGCAGCAGCCTATCGAGAGAGGCTCTGCGTGACGTCATGACCACTTCGCGCCCATTTCGTCACGTCCCGCCAGAAAGGGGATGAACCAGAGCGTATTCCAAGCACGGCAAGATACGCAGTACTCGTTCCCTCTCTAGAGAGAACCGAGGTTACGTTAGTAACCGAGTACGTTCTCTTACGAGAGTATCTCTCGTACAGCGTAATATCTTACGCTATGGGGAACACAGTGTAACACGCCGTGCGTACAGGGATCCAACACCAAAGTCCCAAGGGCAGAAGCGCATATCACCATAGACTCACAGAGAGTGAAGGAAGAGGGGCTAGAAGCATCATTCCTTATAAAATAGCATCCAGGGGAGCTAATCATATAATTATTATACCAAGCAGCCAGGGTGAAACTTTCAGCCTAACTGGGTGGCCATACGTGTCAACACTCGTGGAGCTGCTGTATCGGTCAGTGAGCGATACATAGACCAAACTCAGCATCTGGGACGCACAGCGGGGCAGATAGCACTGAATTCTAGACCGCCAAAAGCTTAGCTTGTAAGGCGGGCACCTCCAGGTTATAGTATTTTATAAATGTAGACGGCGAGGCCCAGCCCCCGGCCGTACAGATATCTTGCAGGGTGACCCTGCTAGACCATGCCCACGAGGAGGCCACGCCTCTCGTGGAGTGCGCTCTGACACCCAAGGGGCACTGCAGGCCCTTAGAGGTGTAAGCCAGCGCTATGGCATCGACTATCCATCTGGATAGGCTCTGTTTTGAAGCGGCAAGTCCCTTAGCACGCCCGCCAAACAAAACGAAAAGTTGCTCAGTCTGTCTGAAACCAGACGAGCGGGACACATAAGCTCTTAATGCCCTGACAGGGCAAAGGAGACTCGCGTCCTTCTCCTCATTGAGAACCGGAAGGGCAGACAGGGAAATCACCTGGGTCCTAAACGGTGTATTGAGGGATTTCGGCACGTACCCGTGCCTAGGTTTGAGTATGACCTTTGAGTCATTAGGCCCAAACTCCATACATGACGCGCTTACCGAAAGCGCTTGTAAGTCCCCTATGCTGGGCTTGACACCAAGCAGAGAACACAGACCATTTCGAGGAGTAGAGCCGTCTAGTAGACGGAGCTCTAGCCTGCGTGATCGTGTTTAGCACTCCCTCCGGGACGTCAGCGGGTACCCGTTGATGGCCCATGCGTGCAGGGACCACAGATTCGGGCGAGGATGCCAAATCGAGCCCTCCGCCTGAGAGAGGAGGTCCCTCCTCAGTGGTACAGGCCATGGGGCAGTGCTGGTCAGCTGCATCATGACTGGGAACCAAGTCTGGTTTGTCCAGAGTGGAGCCACGAGCAGCACTGGGCATCCGTTGTCCCTGATTCGTTCCAACACTTGAGGCAGGAGCGAGACAGGGGGAAAAGCATATAGGGGACAGCGGGGCCAGACGTGGGCCAGCGCGTCTTTGCTTTTCGAGAAAAACTTCGGACAATGAACGTTTTCGTGGGACGCGAACAGGTCCACCTGTGCTCTGCCGAATGTTTCCCACAGCAGTTGGATCGTCTGCGGGTGCAGCGACCATTCCCCTGCTGGGACATTGTTTCTGGACAGTCTGTCTGGTCCCACATTCAGGTGACCAGGCACATGCGCTGCTCTCAGCGAGGTTGTGCTGAGCCCAGACCAGGAGGCATTCCGTCAGCCTGTAAAGGTTTCGGGACCTGATGCCGCCCTGGCGATTTATGTATGCCACCACTGACATGTTGTCCGACCGGACCAAGACGTGGTGGCCTCTTATCTGGGGACAGAAGCGCCGTAGCGCTTTGTCGACTGCTATCATCTCCAAGCAGTTTATGTGAAGGAGCTTTTCCCGTTCTGACCACAGGCCAGCTAGCGGTCTGCCCTCGAGCAGTGCTCCCCACCCCGAGGTGGAGGCGTCCGTAGACACCACCTTCACACTCAAGGCGGTCCCCAGACTCACACCTGACTGATACCAGTCGGTTACTTTCCAAGGTTCCAGAGCTGAAACGCACTGTAGGTCGACCCTGAGGCGAACTCGCGCTTTCAGCCACATCTGCAGTGGGCGCATGCGAAGCAGGCCCAGCTGAAGTACAGAGGCTGCTGAGGCCATTAGGCCCAGCATTTTCTGAAACCTTTTGAGCGGGACTATAGAGCCGTGGCGGAAGGATTTCGCGACGTGCTGAATATTTAATCCGCGTTCCGGTGACAGGCGTGCCGTCATGGATAGCGAGTCCAACACTGTTCGCAGAAAAGAAATTTTCTGACTGGGAGACAGCGAGCTTTTCGCCCAATTGACTGTAAGGCCCAGATTCTCGAGGTGCTCGAGTAATGTGGCCCTGTGTTCTATGAGCTCTGATTGTGATCGAGCTAGAATCAGCCCCGAAGTCTCAGGGGTGCGAGAGCCGCGTCCATGCACTTCGTGAAGGCGAATCTCAAGAATCGTCTGTGATGGGACGCTATTTGTATTTGGAAATAGGCGTCTTTCAGATCTATTGACATAAACCAGTCCCCTTGGCGCACTTGCGCGAGGATTTTCCTGGTCGTAAGCATTCTGAACTGGCGCTTCACAAGTGCTCTGTTCAGCTGTCGCAGATCTAGAATGGGTCTGAGACCCCCATCTTTTTTCGGTACCAGAAAATATCTGCTGTATAGGCCCCCTTCGCTCTGAGCCTGAGACAAAGGTTCTATAGCCCCTTTGCTCAGTAGTGTCGCTATCTCGGCTCGAAGTAGATGAGATACTTAGTTTTTCACCGTAGTTTCGACATGCGCCGTATAACGGCGGGGACGTCGAGCGAACTGTAGCGAATAGCCTCTCTTTATAGTGTTCAGCACCCATTCTGATACCCCGGGGAGCTTTGACCACGCATCTACGTGAATAGCTAGAGGTAGAATGAAATCCGGGTTCTGGCCGCGGCGAGACGGCGGCTCGAGAGCCCCGGTGTACTGAGAACACAACACTGTGTTTACAGCGTCCGAGGCGGGGGGGCTGATCACAGCGGGCAGCCCGGCCGCGCTCAGCTTCTCTATGGCGGGACGCGCAGAGAAAGCGAGCGGGGCGAATCCCGTGGGAACGAAAAATCCTTGACGGCAGATCCGAAGAGGCCCGCTGGGGAGATGGGCGCGTCGAGGAACACGGAGCGCTCAGCATCCGTCATCTCGGACAGCGTCAACCATAAGTGTCTCTCAGCCATGGTGAGAGATGCCATATTCCGCCCAACGGCGTGTGTAGCGGCTTTTGCAGCGCGTAGAGCGAGGTCTGTAGCGCTTCTCAAGTCTGCCACGCAGATCGCTCCGGGTCCTTCCTCGTCCAGTTTATGGAGAAGGTCGGCTTGGAAGATCTGCAGGACAGCCATAGTGTGCAGCGGTGAAACTGCTTGCCCGGCGGCGGTGTAAGCGCGCCCGTGCATGGCTGACGTCACTCGGCAGGCTTTGGATGGAAGCGTCGTCTGGGCGCGCCGTCCAGCGGAGGGCGGGCAGAGATGAGACGCTACAGCTGCTTCCACAGGAGGAATGCAAAGGTACCCTCTATCTTTCGCACCGTCCACAGTGGAGAATGCAGCAGAGGTAGAGGTACGCAGCCTGGCGGAGAAGGGGGCGTTCCACAACTTCGCGACTTCCTCGTGAAGTTCAGGGAGGAAGGGTGCGGGCCTTGACTGTGACGGAGCTTCGTCTTTCCTGAGAAAGCGTCCGTCCAGCCTGTTGCGCGGTGGTTGCGCGGGCGCCTCCCAGTCGAGGCCGATGCTGTCCACGGCTTGAGAGAGCAGACGCATCAGCTCAGCCTCAATGCCGGCTCTTTTCCCAGAGGGCTGGCGGGTAACGTTAGTGGAGGGGAGGTCCACAGAGCTCGCCCAATCCTCGCTATCGGATGCCAGAAGAGAACATGCCTCGGTAGGCTCGTCGAGCTCGGGGGCGGACACGGCGGCAGACGGCGGCCGTTGTCCATCAGTGAGCGACTCGAGTGAAGCCGGCGAACCGGCGAGCTTTGGCGGGCTGGAGAGAGCTCGGGAGCGCGCTGAGCGCGGCGCTTCTTGCGGCGCGGCACCACAGCGGGCTGGAATGCAGGCTCGGAGAATGATGCCAGGCGAGAACTCAGAGTCACCATAGGCATCAGCTCGCATTGAGGGCATCCGCCGTCAGCGAGCACGACAGCCGCGTGATCCTCACCCAGGCAGGACACGCAGATGACGTGGCGGTCCTCGTCGCTGAGTTGGGCATGGCACAAGCCGCAGGAAGGCATCTTGAAAAAGACGCAGCTCTTTTAGAGTTTAGGGAGAAGTGTGAGTCGCGACGGCGAAGAAACACTCTCAGCAGAGTAAAAGGATATAGACGCCGGAAAGCGTAGCAGGTACGGCGGCTGAAGGCGGCGAGGCCAGCGGCTCCAGACTCAAAAGGCTCATCCCGCTAAAGGCTTGCGTCGACGGCGCGGCTTCTCACTCCGGATCCAGGTGAGCTTCGCTGAAGAGATGAAAATCAGTTTGTATCAGCCTATCGAGCTTATTTATAGGGCGAGACCACGCCCTTTCTGGCGGGACGTGACGAAACGGGCGCGAAGTGCCCCCATTGGTCATGACGTCAAAAAAGTGCTGCTTTTGCCGCAGGGCAGCCAATAGGCGCGCGAGCCGTCTCGCCTATGTCTGCTTGCCGCTGCTGTAAAGCGTTTTACATTGATTAAAAATGTTTTGGCTTCAATATCTCGTGGAAAAGAGGTTTTCCCCATAGCGTAAGATATTACGCAGTACGAGAGATACTCTCGTAAGAGAACACTAAAACATACTACAGTAGTAATTATTTACATAACTGTACTTAAATTTATTCCTCCAAATAAAGGATTATGTGTTCCCTTTTGTCACTACCAAAACAATAATGTCACAAGACTCACAACCGAAACTTCAAGACATGTTTCGGTTGTGACTGTTTTGGGAGTGACAATTTTAGATACTTTTGAGCCTAGCTCGAAGATGCTAATCAGCACATGGTTAGCAATCACTGGTCAGTACAGTTGAACACATATAACAACTACATTTTATGGAATAACATCCAAAAAAGTTTTCTCAATAGCAGAAAAAATTTGTTTGGTAGTGACATTCCTTAAAGTTACACACAGATTTTTAGACTTTAGAACACATTTACCTCAAAATGATGGGATCAATCTACTCACCATATAGCACATGAGAGAGAGAGGGACACAGGAATATTTCCTGATCAAAAATGTAGGGGTGTGGTTAAAATCAGGACTACAACATTCACTGTTTTGGTAGTGACATGAAAATGCAGGACACGCATCAAAAAAAAAATTTCCGATAAACTTTCATGATTTATAAATAAAATATAAAATAAATATATATATTTTAACTTCATTAAAAAAAAATATATATATATATATATATATATATTTTTTTTTTTAAACAAGAATGGAAAAATTTGCAAACAAAAATTCTATATCATTTTCACAAGTTGAAATTTAGGGGTTAGGGTTTGGGACAGCCACCTCCTAATACATTTTTTTTTTTTTACTTCATTAAAAAATATATATAGATATTTTTTTAAAACAAGAATGGAAAAATTTGCACAAAAAAAAATCAATATCATTTTCACAAGTTGAAATTTAGGGGTTAGGGTTTGAGACAGCCACCTCCTAATTGAAATAGCCCATAAATGATGATTATATATATATAAAGCTTACTGATATCTTAAATATTATTGTGGGTTTCAATAGATAATGGAAGGATCTTAGTAAACATCTAAGATTTTAATAATTAAATGCTTTTCAAATGTGTTTTTTGGATGAGGGACAGCAGTTTGGACCAGTTCTGTAGAATGGCCTATCCAAAAATCTCTAGTATGGTAAATATGTGTCGCCACCAATAAATGTTATTTATAAACTAAAATTTTTATGTTTTATTATTACCAATATTATCCCAAATCAAACACATGTAAATAGTGTTGTATAATATCAGCCAAGATAACAGATATAATTTAATCTATGATAGTTTCCGCCAGTAGAGGGCGCTCGTGCAAGCGAAGCAATGACACACATCCGAGTCTAGGAGAAGAAGAGAAGTGAGCGAGGGAAGGGAACATAAACATGTAAAGTGGAACATAGGAACACAGACGTTCATTCTGCTCTAACTCTGTTGTTTTTTAGACTGCGAGTACATTTATTGAATAATTTATTAGGAGAGATCTAAATCCAAATGACTAAACGAGTCGGTTCATTTAGTGAATCATTAAACGTAAGCTCGTAACTGACTGGTTTATCACATTACACAATATGATTTGTGTTTTCATTTTATGTAATGAAGAAATGTAACATGGTAAACAGTTTTAATGCATGCAAATCATCTAATGTAAGAGCAACATATAAAACAGCTAGGGGAGTTGAATTATTTCTAAACTGTTGTTTGAACACTTAAAGCTGAATAATTCAGAGTGATTGTAAATGTGACAATTATTTGTTAAATTTAGCTACAGTGACCACAATTTACACATTCATGAGAGTTTAAATGCTGAGAAATATTCACATCTTCCCACAGGAGAAAAAGAAGCAAGAAGGAGGAATTACTCCAGGAAAAACTACTGACATACTAAAGATGGAGTTTGAGGAAGAACCCTGTAACGTTAGAATAAAGGATGAAGAGACAGAGGAACAAATAGGTTGGTGTTTTCCTTCATTTTCTTATAATACCCCTATTATGCTGTTTTAAAGGTTCTCATACAACAGGTTTACATGCATCAAATGTCAAAAAACACTTTCCAGTGATTCTTGGGAATTTAGAGAAAACATTGAATTGAAAATAAAATGTTAGTTAAATTACTAAATCTGAGGGTATATCATTATAGACCAAGGACTTGGCTGTTTAGCAATGTACCGGTGCAACCTCCTCATTTTGTATTTATTTCATAAAATAGGTGTTTTTTACAGTTATTTGTTTTTGTCAGCACCGTCAGGCACAATAAAAAGCAAATTATTTTTTATTTATTTTGTCTAATATGCATTTAGAGTTTTTAAATCATTATCTGGCATTCTTAGTACACATATATGCTGTTAAATGTTGAATATTCACTTTTGTCCATTTTTTATACTGTTTCACGTGTACTCCTTTAAAAGATCTAACATCATATAATGTTTACTTTAAGCCTAAATAGAAAAAGTAATGTTTTTTTATGTAACAAACTTATTTTTGTATTAAAAGAGACTATTACTTTAATAACTCAACAGCACTGAAGAAACATATTCTAAGCATATTCATTTAAAACAAATAAAACTCCCTCTGACGGTGGTGACACTAATCTGATAGTGGTGACAGTGGCCGCATTACAACATACAATTCCAAAATTTATACCACTCAATTCAATGGCTTCTTGCTTACCAACTTTATTTAACTATTTGGTCCAAAAAATAACAGTCCTGAGCACTGTGATAAAAAATTTTCAAGGAACATAAGGTACAAGCAATAAGGTGTTAAGCAATATCTAAAAGTACCCCATCCCCATATCATCAAATATCAAAAAAATAAGTAAAAAAAAATCATAGTAAAAAATAAAGTCATTACCAGTAGGAATAATGTACAATGCATCACTGACATCATCTTAAACTGTCATCTAGTGCCCCCTACTCAAAATAATACATTATATTCTTCTGAAAACTGGACTGTAAACTGTATATTGCAAGTGAAGAACAGATAACAACAATTGTGAGCACTGTGGCAAACATTCAATAAGAAACATGTAGGTTAAAATTAGCAATAGGCTATCATTAATAGAAGTACCCCTTAATAATGAAATTAAGGTAAAAAATTACATAATTTTTACATAAGTAAAAAATTAATTATTACCAGTAGCAATAAGTCAGATATAATTCTTCACTGACCTCATATTTAACTGTCATGTAGTGCCCCCAACTCATAAAATAATATAGATCATATTCTTCTTCAAACTAGACTATATACTGAAATAATAAATGAATAACTATGTCTAAGTCTCTTTTCCATAAACTGAAATGTTTAAAAATACAGAAAGCATTCTGTGTAAATACCACAGAACACATCTGGCACAAAAATAATAATAATTCAAATGTGAATTCCTGTGAGTATTCCCAGACTGATTTACATTACTCCACCACTCATTTAGCTTTATCAGGAAGTATATGGTGTAATTGTTTCTCCTCTATGAAGTCCATGACTTCCGCTGACAGGTTGTGTATCTCCCTCGTCCTGGTTGCACGACCTGGTGATGACGGTTCCACAAGTTTGATCAGAATATGGTCAAATGTATGAAGCACATATCCTTTCCAACTCCTTTTGGATAGAATCGTGTGTTGAAGTTTCCTTGTTGCAGGTACAGGTTTTAGTGGTTGAGAAAGGAGTGCATCAGTGGCTGCATGTTAGCTTCAGTAATGGTATAGAGCTTATTGCTGCAGAGGCTTCTGCCAAGCATCTCATGGAAGATATTCCCATTCACAATGTCATTCCCCCGCATAATAAGGCTGTCTGCAGTCCTTTTCACAGTTCCTCCAATGCCATCTGGGGCTCCCCTTCCCATGTGAGGTGGGGAAAAAGTTCCAGGTTGTTCTCTTGAAACCTAGAATTGTAGGGACACTGCAGAGGAGAGAAACGTTCTTCTTGGTCTTGTATTGCTTGCTGGGGCCATCTGACCAAAAGTGAATAGTATCGACTTTTGGAAACTTGAAACGAATATCTGTCAGGACTGGTTCCATGTAAGTCCAAATGGCAGATGCATCTTGTCGCTTGGATTCTGATGCTGTGCAAAAGTCTGTCTTCTGTCCTTTTGTATAGTACATGCCAGTGTGCAGGTTGAGCTGTGGGAGGTTCTGACCAAAATGGCATGACTGTACCTCAGAACTATACTTGCATTTCCACGCCTCAGAAAAGTCCACATGCACAATTACTGTGCTATCATTGCACTTCTCGATCATGCTCCTGTACTCTCTGGTCTGGTTCTGAACTGAGCACACGTGTGTTGTTGTTTCTGTCTTCAGTTTGTCTTTATATCGTTGGATAAGCTCTCCCAGCGTGCCACTGCATCACACGTCTTGTGTTGAAGTGGAGCCCATCTGCGATTTGATCCTGAGCTCGTTCACATTGCTGCCGTTCAACATTGGTCTGGTCTTGCTGTGGTGTGGGAAGTGTATGTTTGTGGAGGGTGCAGGAGTGCAGAAGACATGCCTCACTTGTCTGTGAACAGCTGACAAGTTCAAAACTATCCTCCAGTTTGCTAGACTTGACGACACCATATTCTCTTAGGATTTCAAGCATCAGCTTAACATTGTCATGGTACTGACATTGGCATGTCTTACGATCCGACTTGGTGCTGTGACATAGAATGGATTTAAGGCACAGAAGGATGAATAACTGAGCTTCACACTTGGTTCCTTTTTGGTGAACTCCTTGTGGAGGTTCAATAATGTATCAGTCAGAATCATTCTCTGATGCTATTTTCTTGCGTGTGATTGTGTCCTGTTTGTCAGTTGTCATTCGTGCTGCATTATGGTTGAAATCCTAAACCTTCTGAGTAATTGTTTGAATGTATGCAGGTTTTTTGTCAGTAAGCCTCCTCTTCCACAGTGTGTTATGTGTTACGCCAAATTGCCTTGTCTAGTGAATTAGCCGATATTTTTTCAGAACCTTGCCTGACAGAGTCAAGTTCTTGTTCTTGTGGGCAGACTTGTTTTGTTTCAATTCATGAACCACAAAATAATAGTAAATATTGTTCAAAACTCACTGGGTCTCATTCATGAAACATTCGAGTAAATATGTTGTGACGGATATGTTCTGAGTCACATGATGTTCTGAGTCACATGATGTTCTGAGTCACATGATGTTCTGAGTCACATGATGTTCTGAGTCACATGATGTTCTGAGTCACATGATGCTCTGAGTCACATGATGCTCTGAGTCACATGATGCTCTGAGTCACATGATGCTCTGAGTCACATGATGCTCTGAGTCACATGTTGGGTGGAGCACATGGCTTAAGAGAGTTTGAAGATGGCAGTTAGCAAGGCCTTGTGCAGTGGAAAGATGTGGGAAGTTAATCCCTGCATATCTCCTAAACAACTTGTGAGGTGAAAGGAACATTTCATTGATTTGCCTTGGGATTTATGGATCTTTTGGAAGTTGGTGGATGTCCAGAGAAACTACCTATGGTCCAAACGGCAATGGAGGACAGATCATTTCTCTGACTGACTGGGACAGATCATCAACTGACTGACTGGGCAAAAAACCAAACAAGTATTGTTTTTTTTCCTTATATTCTCATGTTGGGTTTGCCAGTTGAGACGTTTGACCATGAGACTTTGTAAGTATTGTTTAAATTGCTGAGAAAACTCTTTTTGAACTGCACAGTGGTCTGGTTGCTCAGTACTGGTCTGAATGGACTTAAAGGTCTAAATGCATGTACCAGCACCTATGCTGGATTGAGAACTAGGGCTGTCAAAATTGCTCAAAAATGACGTTCGAATATTCCCTCTAAAAAAAACACATATATTCGAACTATTCGAATATCTGGTTGCGCATTTTGTCAATGACGCGCATTACGTCAATAACAGGACAAATTAATACAAAGAGACACAACTACTTGTATAGGTAGTTTAAGTTTAAACATATTTGACAACGTATTAACTTACACAAAAACAAGTAAATCAACTAATGGCCAAGACCGCAGACCTTACTCTCGCTCGCAGGCACGCTTTCTCTCGCCCTCTCGCGCTCTCTCTCGCTCGCCCTCACGCTCTCTGCGCTTAACGGTTTAAATGAACAACAATACACAAATGTTGAGTGCTGAGTTTTGTGCAAGCAATTTAAGGTCGCGACTCTTGTCCTAAATATAGCAGGCTTCATTCAGTGATTGAAACAAATATTATTAACATTAATTGAAGTTTTAAAGTATATAGAACCGACATTGAACTCTCCGAGCAGCTCGTGCTGTGGTAAACTGCTGCTACTATGGCTATTTCGGGGACGTCTGGCCACGCCCCCTTGGCGGGCTCTGTATGATGTAATGCTAGCTCATTGGCGCACACGTTGGAGGCGCCCGCGCCATTGGATGTGCAGTTGCCGCAGCACAGCCAATGAGTGAGCCAGACACTCACTGTGCTATCTGTGCAGCTGGAAAATGCGTTTTACATTTAAAGCTTCAGAATTTTGCCACTAGCAAAGCTGACAGCCGCGCCTCTGCTACCTAGGGCATGTTTTTCCACATGATTCGAATATTAATTTTCACCTTCGAATTTCTGTTTTTTAAAACTATTCGAATATATATTCGAATTTAGAATATTCGTTGACAGCCCTATTGAGAACTCAGTCAAGAACTGTTAATGTGAACTGACTTGTGAAACTGAGGATTTGCACTCTAAAGGAGTTGAAAAGGAATTAACTGAATTTGAATGAACTTAACTTTTGAATGAACTGATTTGTTTTTGTTATAAGATTTTGTCATGTTAAATTAGCCCCATTGAGTATTTGAATTTCTGGGATATTTTTCTTTAAAAAAAATAAAATAAATTTGTTTCTGGTTGTAGTTTTTTTTTTTTTTTTTTGCACTTGTGAACCATTAATGTTTTCCCCTGACTGAATATTATATTTCTCAAAAAACTAATAACAGTCTATATGAATTGAGCCTGTTGCTGGTTGTGTATTAATTCTTCATCCACATATTAAGGGTTCCAATTTTTTTTTTATATTTGAATCCTTTGTATGGTTGACTGACTGAAAATTTAGTAGGTTGAAACCCCTGCTTGGCACCCCAATTAATTAGGTCAAACCGTTACAATGTGAGTGATTTGCGTGTAAAGAGACCTTCCGGAAAACTCTTCTCCTGATTCACAAATACTTCGTAAACGTCAGATGTGATAGTGAAGTGTGTGTGTGTGTGTGTTAATGAATTCCAACCAGTCGTAAATGGGACGCGCGTGCACGCTCATTCTCAATTATCATAAATCCCGCCCATTATATCAGACTGACAACTATATATGGGCATCATATTATGACACCAAACGAAGGATATCAATGTCTTCTCAAAAGCGACTGAAAAAAATTTCTCAAATGCAGAAATTAAAGTTTTATTATCAGAAGTTCATTCAAAACGGCACATTTTATTTTCAAGCGTAGCCTACATGGCGTATCAGGTCCTAAAAAAAGGAAGCTTGGCAGCATATTACAGATGCAGTTAATGGAGTTTCATCTGTTAATCGAACTATCCCAGAAGTGAAAAGATAATGGTTCGACATGAAGCTTGACTGCAAAAAAACTAATTAGTTCACTTCGAAAAAAATGCTATTACTGGCTCTCATAATAGAAGTAAAAAGAAAACCCGTATGTAATTACTATATATAATATTTTTTCAAAATGCTGTGTAAATATGTACCCGATTAAGGAGAATTAAAATGCAGCCTTATTAATGAGCAAAACGTTCGGATGTTAAACGCACTATTTACGCGTGGCTGGGAGCAGGTGTAGATTTCTTTCGTACCAACTAACATTTGGAAGATACGAACATTTTAATGAATCCGAAAATTTACGCCAGAACCACTTTACACACGATTTACACAAAAATTCGTTCTGCTCGTGTTTCATGAATGAGACCCACTGTTTGTAGTTTTTAAATACATATTGCAATTTACTCTTTCATGTGATAAAGATATTATTCAATTCAATTATTACTTTTTGTTTTTTTAATCAAGTCGAAATGATTATCTCTTATCCAAGGACAACTGATTTTGTAGACAATGGGCCAGCATATAATCATTAAAATAAAAATAAACCTATAAAAGAACCTTACATATGTGCAAAGGACCCCCTGACAGGGGGTTGAACGTAATTGTGTATTACGTGAGTCACGAATGCGCATCACAGAACAGAGCAAGGCGAGCATTTGTGCTTATAAAACTTAAACTTTTTTTATTTATTTTTTATTTTTTAAATGACTGATCGTTTCGCTAGATAAGACCCTGATTCATCGTCTGGTATCGTTTAAAGCCATTTGAAGCTGCGCTGAAACTGTCATTTGGACTTTGAACCGTTTGGGGTTGTAGCGAATTAGCTCTATGAAATATTAATAATAAATCATAACTTGTCATAATTGATTATGAATATTTGGATCAGTTAATCGGATTAACTTGAGGAAGCTACATTAACATTACAGCCAATTACTCAATTCATCCTGTGAACCCTCAATATTGGTTATTAATTAATTAATAAAAATGTACATTTCTGGGGCATGGGAAATGTCTTTCTTACTAAGTACTACTAAGAGCAAGTAGTCAAGATCTAAATGATTAGTGACTCCAGATATGAGTTTGAGACACGGACAACTTTACGTGTGATATGAACAAGACTTTATTAACTAGACTAAACATTGAAACTACTCTAACATACACATACATACATGCATACAGTTAACCAAGGGAAAGAGAGGAGAAACAGAATATAGGGAACCATGGAGTTATAGCATTGTTTGAAGTTCAGCAGATCAACAGCCTGAGCAAACCATCAGTTTTGTTCCAACACGCCCTTCTTAAAAAGGGGCAAGGATACTTAATGTATAATGAGACTAAGTTTGATACTTGCATGTCTCGCCCATTTGTTTTAAACTGTCCTGATGCAATTTGTTGAGGCTCCAGTTGATCTTTGCTGATGTTGTCTTGATGAGAGAGAACCATTGTGAGTCAGAGGATCTTTGATGAATGAAAAGATAAGGCCGCAACCTGGAACAAGCTTGGGGGTCCTTGGGGGACTTCTAGTTCAGCATCATCTTCACATCAGGATTTCTTTTAGGGACTAAGGGGTAAAAGACCCAGAAGCAAGAGTGGGCTGATCTTGTGATCAGTGATTTTTAAAGCGTGAAGATGTCACACCCTCTGGAGGTGTTTGAGCCAATAAGAAGTTGTCCCTTTGGAGGGAGATTTTACGACCCTTTGTGTGATAGCAAGGCATTTGAATCTCTAATTTCATTGGGTGTTTAAGAGAAGAATCTTCACAATTCTTCTAATACTAATGTGTCACAAAGTTAGCAAAATGTAATGTAAATTAAAAAAATGGGGAACGAAGATTGGAGTTTATAGGGACCAAACTTGCCACACATGAATTTGGTTAACCATAGTTTGCAAAGTTTGAAACATTATCCCATTAGAGTTTTCGAGAAAACATAGACCAAACCACACAAAAGGAAAATCATGAGATGGGGAAATTAGATACATGTTTATACAATTCTCAAGTGGATATATATAATAGAATATATGATTAACAGGATTCATTTCTCCTCCTTAGTTAGAATTCAATACGAAACATTAGCCATTAAGTTAACATTAACTTATTGCGCGCGCAGACACAAGTCAAGTCAAAAAACTTTAACACATTAAAATACTTCAGCTGAATAGCATCATGTCGAGAAGACGCTGTTCTACAATGCAAAGCTAGAGCCAGTTTGTTTTCACTGCCCATGAGCATGTGAAGAATCCGTGGTTAAAGTTCATATTTACAACGATACCAGAGCAGTACAGCCTGAACCTTGTGCTGTGTTCCCATCATTTTACTTACGATTGCTTCACCAACATAAATGCTATCAACTGTGGATTCGCAAGCCGTTTGTTACTGAAGGAGGGGTCAGTATCCAGTTTATATGGATCAGCTTCTTCCTCCGAATCAGAACCTGTAAGTATTATTAATAATTTTTGCTGTTATGTTTTCTGTAGCATACTCAATACTAGAGGTCGACCGATATGGTTTTTTTCACGCCGATCTTTTGAAATCCGGGTCGGCCGATGGCTGATTAATGCTGCCGATTTATTTTGGCCGATATGTGCTCGTTTTTAACCTCTATTTGAAAGATAAAATGTAACAGAAATAATAATTACTTAACATAGAAAAAAATTCTCAACAAAAACATTTATTGAACACTTGAACAATGAACAATCTGCACTTGTACACTTAAACTAAAAATGTATAATGTAAAAACATATAAATAAATTGTATCAATAATGTATAAAAAATATATTAAATAAACAAAACGGGTAAGAAGAAAATAAACTGTCAAGGAAAACTGTGAAGCGCTGCCATAAGGGGGTGGTTTTCTTTTCAGCCATCTGTAAAAAGGGGGAAAATACAAGGTTATGTTAGTATTTTTGTATAGTATCTTGACGTCATCAAGTAATTTTATAGATAAAAAAATCTAACAAATGTTTCATAATTCAGCTAATAATTCAGTGCATTGTAAGTAATACAAGGCTAAAAACGTTTCTATCCTCTTCCCAAAAACTGTCCTGAAACATGTATTTTTGGTTTGTTTGTTTTGAATGTTGACGGACAAAGCCAAATGGACATAACCTAATTATCACAAAAAAGGGGGAAAAAAACTTTAAATGATTTAACAGTTTTTTTATAAATAAGATTTATTGTATTTAATTTAACTTATAACAATAACGTATTTCACTAGTAAATTGCTGTTGAACGACAAAAACAACCACTAGATGGGAAAATTATATTTTACAAAAACTTTAAATGCACCACAACGCACCGTCCGTCTGTTCTTCAGAGAACGGCATCCCGCTGTTGGACCTTTTAGTCTACGGTGAAATAGTCACACTTTACACTGTTTGGCCAGCATTTTAACCATGTTTAATCCAGCTACTAACTAATGCTATGTTAAAGTTCGCTGCTGACTACCGTCACATGCAGCGAAGCGATGTTTCTGTTATTCTAACGTCCGTTTTCTGAGCATCCAAGAGAAGCACTGGCATAACAGTAGCACCGAACTGAAGCACAGAAATTCGCGTTGATATACGGTGCGGTAGATAACGGTCGTTAAGGTTCCAGTGCCGTATTAGCACCGGGTCTGTCTGTAGCTACCCGCTAGCAAAGCAAAGCCAGTCTGTCACTAGCCTATATTGCGTTGGTCTCTTTTTTTATTACTTATACTCTTTTATTACTTAGTGACAACCCTCTCAAATATAAGACACACAAACAGAACAAATAAAAGTCTCAGATTCACTCTGTAATTGCAAAATTATTGCGTACTTATTGTGACACGATAGCAACTCTTCTACTGTGATAATGCAACTTCAACTACGATCCAAAGTAGCCGAATGTCATGTCACTTATTCAGGTTTTTTCTCAAAGTTGGCAGTAACATATCAAAAGTTTTTAATTAAATATAAAGGAGTTATAAGAATTCAATCCTTACCGTTTTCTCCAAGGCACTTAGCTCCTTAGGCACTGGATGAGGTCTGCTCACTCGGCTGGAAAATCACTCTAGCGGCAGCGTGCGTCAAACACGTGTTCCACGACAACACTAGGCTGCCCACAGATGCGCCTGCCTAATAATTGGCTTGATATACTTGGATATTGGCCGATGCCGATTATGTTAAAAAATGCAAAAAATCGGCCGATTAATCGGTCGACCTCTACTCAATACGTATTTTGTCTGTACGCTCCGCGCAGCTTCTAGGTCTCCATCTAACAGCAATGTGTTTGCTCTCAATTGTTTAGAAATGTCAAATGTTTGTCGTTGTTATTATTTGGAGTTGTGATAAGGAATAGAGCAATACTTTGGTGTACTACTGCAGTGCTTTATCAATATTTTTCTGCTTTGGGCTAACGTAAACAGTGACTTGCCCATAGCTATGGGCACTAACAAACATAAATCAACTTATTCCCTCTCTGAGTTTTTATTTTTTACAACAAAGCGGGACACCATCATTATTATAGTGATGCAAGCAATACTGTGCTCCGTGTTAACCAGTAGAAATATTTTGTCTGTAAACACCGCTGACCAATCACCGCAGATTAGTGTCACGCGAAGGAGGTGTTTGGGAAAATTCATCGTTGAACGAATCATTTGGGAGTCGTTGAGCAAGTCAGGTAAAAATAAAGGCATATTATAAGACAATGAAAGTGTTTTTTGTCCTTGCATGCATGTAAAACTGTTTTTGGGAACTCCCAAAACAAAAATAGGAACATTTCAAATGCCATGATAGGGGCCTTTTTAAATCTAATCGGATATGTCCAAAAATCAGATTTGGGCTGACAGTGTGAATGTAGCCAATGATTGTCTTCTGGACAACTGTCAAGTCAGCAGACTTCCCCATGATTGTGGTTGAGAGTGCTGAACTAGAGACCCAGTTTTTATATTTTATGAATGGTAATTTAATCAAGCTTGAAATTAAATAATCTAATATTTTGTGAATAGTTTTTTTGAGCTGTAGGTCGTAATTATCAACATTAACATAAAAAAAAAGTTTGAAACATTTTAATTTGCATGTGATTAGTCTAGAATATATTACATTTTCACTTTCTTAAACAACTGATGAAAAATATTTTTCATATGAAAAATATGAACTTATGAGTGATGTTATTAAGATTGAACATGGTCAATCTCACACTCACATGGCTGTGCACTTGTAATGACACATCAAGGATGTTAAGAGGCTAAAAGCAGGTTTAAAACTTGCCCCATTGAAGTCAACATGGTGCAAATTTTAAAAAGATTATAACACGGTGTAGGCAACACAGATTTTTGTCGTTGTTCTCTGTACTGACACCACTCCAAATTTAAAAAAAAATGTGCTCAATGTTAAAATTGACCGGAGTTCTCCTTTAAGCAGATAAAAGAAGACATTAAGGGTGTGTTCGAGGGGTGTAACAAATCTCTGTAAAAAAACGAACCATACCGTTCTCCACCCACGGTTCAGCACGCACTTGCACCGCAGTTTATTTCAAATCTGATGACGCATCTATAATATAGTTTGTTGAATATAACAATGCTAAAACAGACAGTTGTTTCTGTCAAATTCACACAAAAATTGTCAACATGCCCATCTTGATAAGTATCCTAGCAGACATGTCTGTAATGCCTTTAATGAACTTTTACAGCTGAGACATCGATTTGTAACAGTATCTTAATTTTGAATCTGTGCATGATGTCTTAAAAGGACAGCAGCCTAATATTCCTGCTGTCTAGTGTTTGTTATTAATGGTAATCAAACAAAATCAAGGAAATCACTCGCTGTTCTTGATTGAATAGCTTTTGTAACTTTAATAAGGATTCATCTTTAATTTATACAGTCAAATATGCAATGTTATTTTATATTTGATTACTTTATTCAATTTCTGTACCTGAAAACTAGTTAGACCTACCTGAAAAACCTGAAAAGCACTTTTTATTTGATTTGTACCCCTGGGGCCCGTTTCAATAAGGAGGTTCAACCAACTCTGAGTTAAAACTTGAACTCTGAGTTGACTTACCCTGAGATGGGAAACTCTGAGTTTTCGGTTACAGAACAGCTGAAATTAGTTAGTTCAATCAACTCTGAGTTGACTGACTCTGAGTTAAGCGCGTGCACCACAACTATAAAAAGCCATTATCAATGGAGCGCAGATATTACGAGTCACCATGGCAACAGCGCCAGACAAAAAGAGGAATTACTGTTATACAGTGTTGGGTGTAATTAATTACCAAGTAATCTAAATATTGTAATTTAATTAAAGGGATTACTCTTAATTCTGTAATTTAAAATAAAATCTGATGTAATTACATTAAATACTGTAGAGACTATAGAACAATTCAGTATAAAACAATAATGGATTTAAAATACATTTTTAAAATACAAGGTATATTTTTAATGTAACCTTCTCCCTCTACACACTTTGGTCAATTCAAGAATAATTCATGCAATTGTATATTGTTAATTTGAAAGCATTAAAAGTGCAGTTTCTTGTCTCTCCTTGTATTGTTCAAGTGGTTGAGGTTGATATGGGATTTAGTAATAAGTAGACCAATACTTTCTAAAGATAGTAATTATTACATGAATCTAATTACACTGTTGAAGATGTCATTTGTAGTAATTAATAACTATTTTAGAGTAGCCTAACTTACCAAACTGTTATAATATCAGCGGTGAAACTGGAAGAACAGTAGCCTATGTTATTCAACCTAATTTTAATTTTCATGTAGGCTATAGGTGCAATCCTGCAGGCATTAAAAGAACGTGGCAGCAGCTGAAAATAAAATATATAAACATAATTCAATCAGGTAAGGCTTGAGCATATCATGGGTGTAGGCTACCTGACTTTACAAACATTTGACATATTAAATAACTAAATAGCATCCAGTATATAGCAGTGCAGCAGCATTTCTGGCTGAGGGAATTCCTTCATCAGAGCCAGTCACTCCCGAAGATCCAAGCCTTCATAAAATGTAAGAGGTCTACATATGTGTTATTTTTTATATAGGGTATTTTTGATATTTCCATTTATTTTACTTTGGGTTGGGTTTTTCGTTGGTCCCAACAGATTCTGATGGTAATATCTGTCTTTTGGATCCTCCTGTCCCAACAGAACCCCAGTTGTAAGTAGCCTACACTCAACAAACCAGAAATTATGACAAATAGGCCTAAACTTCATAAATAGTAGGGACACACTTCAGTGTGTAATGCCACAGTTTAATTCTGTAGAATTTGTTTAGAACTACCGGAGGTGGAAAGAGTAATAAAATATTTTACTCAAGTAAAAATACTATTACTTTGATAAACATTTTACTTAAGTACAAGTAAAAGAAGCCGGTCTAAAAATCTACTCCAGTAAAAGTACTTCTATTCAACGACTCTCCTATGTAGGGTTGTAATGTATGAGAGTTTCACAGTATGATAACCGTCTCAAAAAATATCACGGTTTATGGTATTAAACAATTATTAAATATATAAACTGCACTATTAAATTACGGTTATTATTATCATCAGTTAAAATGACAGTTAAATAAATTAAACATTTGTTCAATAAAACCTATCTAATCAACTTATTTCGATAATTGATTATGAATTAGATTAACAACTTATTTTGTATCATTAATAACTTATTAAAATGTTTAAAAATAATTGAGTTATATGAAATGTTTTTATTCAGATTTTTTTTATTTTTTTATGATTTAATACAAATATATTATCAAAAACGGTGGTAATCAAATAAAAGTTTAGCAAACGTTTTAATCCTTTTATTTTTTGGCAAAGTGCTGCAAAACAGATTTAGTCAATTAAACCATAGACAAACAATATATATATATTCCTTAAATAATGTTTTAAATAAATTGTAGTATTAATGTTGGTGTTTAAACACTGCTTCCTCTTTAAAAAAGGGGAGGAGACTGAAATAAACTCTGGGTTTACCGAAGAAAACCTGCTCCCGACCAGGTTAGGTTCACAGAGTAAGTCACCATGGTAACTGACTCTGAGTATAAGTTACCTCTCTTTCAGAAACGGGCTTGACTTACTCTGCTTTCTCGGGTTTGATATACCTCCCATTCTGAAACGGAAAACCCTGAGTTTCCCTCATTTCAGGGTTAACATACTCAGAGTTTTCACTTAACCTCCTTTCTGAAACAGGCCCCTGCTCTTTTGTAATTACCCAGGTGAAAAAAGTTCACTAAAATACATTTTATTTAAGTACACTTAGTACACTTCCATAATGCCATAAAGTGCTCTATTTTCGCGCACTAATTTTGTACTTAATATACTAAAAGCTTAACTTTAGTACTTTTTAAGAAACTTAAGATCAACTAAGTGTACTCAACTGTGCTATTTTGACACACACTGAAGATGAACTTAAATATATTTTTAATATACTATTTCAACCTTTAAAAAAATTTATTTTGTTACCACTTTTAGTACATCTGTAGAGACTGAACGGACAATCATTAATTCTCTTTTATTAAATCATTAACTCGCAAGAACAAAGAGCCTTAACTAACCACATTCCAACGACCATGTGGTCAACTGATACGGACTTCTCTTAACCAAACCAGGCGTCTCAAAGTCTGCGACGAGATTGCCCTTCTTGGTCATTTATGTTGATGAATGTCTTGAATATCGTTACAAACAGCGAATTCTCACTCTTAAGACAACAAACCGGCCTTGATTTACTCCCCCCTGGCGGAAATCGGGCGGGAGAAGCGAAAAACAGATGTTTCCATTGTCTCCTCTCACCACGTGTGCTCGATACACATCCACCCAAACACACATGCAGGAAACATGACTTTCCATATATTAAATTGTTACTAAAACATATCCGATGTGTCGAAATACATGTAGGAGAGCTGTAATGTGTAAACTTGTCCTAAGAATGTCATCATTCGTGTAAGAGAATTATAAAACGCCTGTACGTATGCGTTAAAAGGTAACTCTGCAGTATTATGTCTGTGACGTGTGATGTTTGATATCGTTACAATCCTCCCAATCTGATCTATCTATTAAGCTGTATATCAATATCGTGAAATGTATAATCACAAGTATATGTTTTCCTTTTGAAATAAGCTTAAATTTTCTCCTTGGTCATTCGATGCAAATCACCCTCTGGCGACATTGGGTCTGGATAAGAGCTCGCCTATTGACACGTTTAGGGTCCGAAACTGTTTACACAAATGGCCATAAAAATGCGGACCTAGGTTTTTCAAACAGATTGCTATCACTTAACACCCATCTCTGCGGAGAGAACGAAGCCAGATGTGTGAAATGAAAACGCACACACATATCCACGCTCGCACGCACGGATACACGCACACACACACCTATGGACACACGCCGATGCATTCCTTAGGGAAAACCCAGAGAAATGGGTGATTCTAAGAGAAATATGATATATTCCTGTATTCTGGTATATTCCTGTTTGTGTATCATGCCAATTAAGATTGTTAGTTGTGTAGTTAAAACTCTAAGGGCCTGTATAAAGAGCCTAAGAGCATATATTCACTTGTATGTGTGTCAAACACGTCTTTCATGATAGCAAATGAAAGCTCCCTTCTTGGTCTAACTAACCATATAAACGAGGTTTCGTTAAAATGTACTCTGCTATGTTTTTCCATCTCTGTAATGTTTCTGACCATAGTCATACCTGCCATAAATCCGAAAGTTGGGCGTTCCGACAAGACAAAGGCCACGGAACCCCGCCAAATCAAGAAAGGATCTCATTGGAGAGTTCTTTCCAAAGTGGGCGTGGACTCTTCCCGGTAAAAGGCTGTGCAGCAGTTCATTCCCTCAGTCTTGCGCTGTGTATCCTGCTCCCAGATGTAACCTTCGTGTGCTTTCTTTTGTTCCTGTTTTTAGTTTGTCTTTGTTTTATTTTGCGTATAGCTAGTCTGTTCTCAGTGCGGTTCTCGTCCTCCGACCGAGTTACCCACGTGTGTTTCGTCAGTCTTCCAACATCCCGGTGATAAGACTGTCTTTGCGCATACAGAACTGTTTTAGGACGTTTGAATTTCCCGCGAAACATCCACGTTCGGAAGTATCAAAGAAGTCCGCCTCCCATTTCCAGGACGCCGCAAGCTCTCTTCTACACAACACCAGGTCTGAATGCAAGTGTTCCAGCTAGGGCTGTTTTCGACTAAGGATTTTCATAGTCGAATCTGATTCGTTAGATTTTGCCGTAGTCGACTGATAGTCGAACCTTTTTTTTTTTTTTTTTTTTTTTTTTTAGATAGCAGCTAGATTTTTTCCGTTTCAAACAAAAGAGCTAAAAAACATTAAAAGAAAAACATGGTGTGTAACAAATACCTTTTATTCATTTAAAGCCAGATGAACAAAACGTATCACACATATGTCAAACATCAGAAAAGTTAACATAAAATAGGAACAAATTGGCTTCAAAAACAACAACGTGCCAAAACATGCCTTTATCTCTCACTTAGGAACCTATTTCTTGGCTTTTAATTCACAGTTCACACTCGGGAATCGGGATAAAATAAATAAATAAAATTTAACTTAGCGCAACAGCCTGGCACTAGTCCAAAATGTCATAAACATTTTTCAAAATACAATAAGCCTGCCTGAATAAATAAAAACAATTACACAACAACGAAAATAAATAAACATAGGCCTAATATAACTAAGTCATAATCGAATGGGCTTCAGAAAGTGCACATGCAGCAAAAAAAAAAAGAAAAAAAAAAGGAAATCTTCGTTGCTGAGACGCTTCGCGCGCAGCCTTCAGCTTACGTTCACATTGTCCCAAAAAAATAAAAAAATAAATCACTTCTTCACATATGAAAAGTGTTCTACTGCACCTGTGGTTGTCTGATTCTTCTGAAGTTGTGTGCAAGGAAAACTTTTTTTATTTTTTTTAAGGATTTATTGGCAATGAAACCCGCCTTTGAAAAAATCCTCTCTGATGGCGTGGAAGTGGAGGGGATGCTGTGAAATCTCTTAGCAACTCTTGACAACTTTGGATATCTATCCTCGTTTTTCTTCCACCATTCCAGGGGGCCTCCGTTGCATTTAGTGAAGTCCTTCAAATAGACCTTCATCTCGCTCGTCTCATCCTGTTCCTCCTCATCTTCATCACTGGCCAGCAGCATAGCCATTACAGCGTCCTGTTTTGGGGCAGTAGGCCCAGGATCCACCGTGTTACTTTCCTCCTGGCAAGACCTGTCAGTTAGACTTTCAGCTAGTTCTGCCACCACTGAATATGCCTCATCTCTTTGGTCATCGGAGAGAAAGGAGAGCTTCTTGAAGCGCGGGTCAAGCACCGCCGCACTGATGTAAACACTTATTTCCAGTCCTGGCCCTTTAAGCTCCCATCGCCTGTCCATCTCCTCGGTCTTGATGATCTTTGTGGTTCGACTGTCGTCCCCATGCACCACCAAATGTCTTTTTTTAATATTCATAAGCATGGGGACAGTGGCAGACAGGGATGCATTATTTTCTTGGGACAAAAGCTCTGTCAGAGTGATCATCGGTTTAAGAACAGCGACAATGTCCTCTGCTGTGCGCCACTGTGATGTGGATAGCTCCAGGTCCCGATCGGACCGTTTGCTCACACTCTCATCTGTGAGCACGGCTGAAACTGGCCCCTTCTGTTCTATCAAGCGATCGAGCATCAAATAAACAGAGTTCCAACGGGTAACAACATCCTGTACCAGTTTATGCTGGGGCACATTCTGTTGTTTCTGTTGATCTTGTAGTGCTGTGGTGGCCTTTGCGCTTTTTTTAAAATGAGAAACCAAGCGCCTTGCTGCAGCAACGGTGCGGCAAATGGGGTCCTGCTTCAGAGCGCTGTTTATGCAGAGTTGTAATGTGTGGCCCGCGCAGCGCACTCCTTTCATCTTTCCCCAGGGGGCTGCTGGGCCAACTGGTTGGTGCACGCAACCATGTTTGCTGCGTTATCATGAACCACAGAAACGATCTTGCTACTTGGAATGTCCCACTCACAAATGATCTCCGTCAGTTCTCGTGCAATGTGATCAGCTGTGTGACTGTCCTCCATTTTTTTTGTTTCTAAAACGAAACTCTCCAGTCGCCAGTCTCCGGTGATGAAATGTGACGTGACTGTGAGATAAGCCTCCATCTGAAGTGAGGTCCAGATATCAGTTGTGAAACTGACAGCTTCACAGTCCTGTATAGCCATGTAAATGTCTGACCGTATCGATAGATATTTTGTGTGCACGACATCCATCACTGTAGCTCTTGTAGGGACGGTGTAGCCTGGCTCAAGTGTGCGCAAGAGTTCTTTAAATCCCTCACCCTCAAGAATGCGCACAGGCCTCATATCAAGTGCCACAAACTCCGCAATCTTTTCAGTAATTTCCTTTTTTCTCTTCTCTGAAAGTGGTGGTCTCAAATCAAATTTTTTTTTGCGTTAATCTCGGGGCCGCCGCTGATGCAGACGTGCTGCCTGAGCTGTCGTCATGACACGGGTGTAACTGTCAGAACAATTATAATAATGATAATGGGTTTATGTCTGTATTGACAAAAGAGTGGTAGAACTGTTTGTTTGTTTTTTGTTTGTAAAGTTAACAAGCCTTACCCGTTTCAAATGATACGCCATGTTGGTTGTCGTCGTGTGATATGAAAGAAGCTGCTGACACAACTTGCACTTAACTTTCTTTGGGTCATCTTTAACCTTCTCGAAATACTCCCACACTTTTGATGATTTTTTAGAAGCCATTGTGAGCCAATAAATCCGTAAATGCTAACAAATGTGGTCCGGACGTTACAGGCATGTAGTGTGCTGCTGCTCATTGGTTGCATACCGCGCGCCTATTTTGAAATAACTAACTTGAGCGCGCAAAAGACGCGATATGTGAACAGGCCCTAACACTTCCCTCCTATTCGACTATGAGGTTCATAGTCGAATCAGACCTCTCCGAATCGAATCGTCGAATCCTCGACTATTAGAAGTCAGCTCTAGTTCCATCTCAAATTTAGACGTTTTAAAGTGTGTATCCTGTGGCTGTCTCTGAGGGTCTAATTGTGCTAGCAATTGTGTTTTCCTTATGTTCCTACGTTTCTTTTATTATTTGTTTTAGTTTACTTTGTTTATCTATATCTTTGTTTTAGCAGTAGTGTAGTTTTGTTATTAAAAACCTCAGTTATACCTTATTGCCTCTGTTGTTGTTGACCACATGACAAAGCCTCTTTAATATAAAGATCCTAAACGCTACAATCTGATATTGTTAAGTGCACTAAACAGTGTCAGTAAAGTTAAGCTAAAATAGGCCACAAGCTATTGATAACTTTCAACCGAACAGCACGGCGGACGTGCTGACTGAGAAAGGGGGTTTCAATTGCTTTGGTAATTTTAAAGATCAACAGCCATCGGTCTGTGTAGGATGTATATTCCTAATTAATCATAATTCGTTGTGTTTAATTGTTATATACATACCCGAAGCAGACGTGTGCTGTATAACCCCTCGTGGGTTATTTATGTACGTAAGGACTCGGTTCAGACTCTATTCGATAATTTGTTGATTATAGATTAATAACTGTTGAATATTCTTCCCCGAAATTAAAATTGACTAAAAAGCTTATGAACCTTTGAGCATTCCTTACACATCTAAAACCCATTTTTAATGCATTTTAATTATATTAATAAATTATTTAAAATATAATAATAATATATTATAAATATATAAATATTATACTTGGTGTATTTCTTTGTCAAAAAAGTACACTAAAATACATTATTTAAGTGCACTTAGTACACTTCCATAATGTACTTTAAAGTGCTCTATTTTCGCGCACTAATTTTGTACTTAATATACTAAAAGCTTAACTTTAGTACTTCTTAAGATAAACTTAAGATCAACTAAGTGTACTCAACTGTGCTATTTTGACACACACTGAAGATTAACTTAAATATATTTTTAATATACTATTTCAACCTTTTAAAAAAAATGTATTTTGTTAACACTTTTAGTATATCTAAAACCCATTTTTAATGCATTTTAATTGTACTAATAAATTATTTAAAATATAATAATGATATATTATAAATATATATATATTGTACTTAAGGTGTATTTCTTTGTCAAAAAAAGTACACTAAAATACATTAAGTGCACTTAGTACACTTCCATAATGTACTTTAAAGTGCTCTATTTTCGCGCACTAATTTTGTACTTAATATACTAAAAGCTTAACTTTAGTACTTAAGATAAACTTAAGATCAACTACGTGTAGTCAACTGTGCTATTTTGACACACTGAAGATTAACTAAAATATGCTTTTAACATACTATTTCAGCTTTAACTTTTTTTATTTTGTTATCCTTTTAGTACAATTGAACCCATCTTTAATGCATTTTTAAATACACTTATAAATGATTTAAAATATAAGAATATATTATATATACAAATCATATTATGTATTGCTCACATATTTTTAATATAGTAAATAATTTATTTCAAATATATTTTAACTGTTAACAGTAGCCTACTTTTTAAATAAACCATTATTTAATTGTTTTATAAAAAGTAGTCAAGTACACTATTACTGTGTTATCAGTAGCATTTTCTGCCTCATTAATGCTAAAATTATACTTGATAAAATTATATTTGATAAAACTAACAGTAAATGTAATTCATGTAAATGTAAACACCCATAGTTTAAAAGGATACCACACAATACAGCACAGGTAGGCTATGTGATGTACAAACAAACAGCATCTCTTTCTTGAAAAACACTTTAATTTTTTTGAGACGTTATTCACACACAAGTCCAAACAGACCTTATAGTAGAGGTGGGGAAAAAAGAACACAAGTGGCAAGCTTAAACTAAAATTATTAAACTACAGTACTTAAATATGAACAAAACACGATTTTCTTTTCTTTTTTAAATTTTACAATCCTTTCCCAAACAAACCTTAGGGAAAAAGAAAAAAACAACAACCAACAACAACAAAATAACTTAACAGTGTTTTTTCCCCGACACAAACCATTATTTCGTTATTGCATTTTCTAACAAGGGTAATAAAGGCAAATATTGGCTAAGAGACCCTTTTCACAGTCTGTGTGTCATCATATCTGATCTGTAATGTAAAGGATGGCTACATTAATTAAGAATTCCGTTAATCTTCGAAAGAAAAACTGAGATATTGTAATGAAACCCGAGAGATTTATATCCCTCCGATAAACGATTCACCAAAACTGTTCACGTTTGAAAAAGTTAATAGCAAAAAACATCACCTACTACATATGAATCGCGTGTTTTCCTCCAAGTCCTCTAAAGAAACACGATCGCTCTTATACTTTAACAGTTTAAATGTAGACTTCTAAATCTAATCACATTCAAGGAGCATACGCACAGCAACTGAGGCTGTTTACACGGAAACGATCTGAAGAGAAAACGCAAAAGTGGCGTTGCGTTTTCACTTTTTATTCTGCGTTTAGACGAGCGCTATGAAGGGGAAATCTGCGTGCATATGGTGACGCAAAAGTGTGTGAAATTCGGTGTAGTGTGCACTCCAGGCGGCTAGGTGGCAACGAAGCACTGCCACACAACAACGCCAATATCTGAGAATATTTTGTACAACTGCTGAAAAGACTCTTGTATGTTTATCAGAGCTGCTAGGGCAACTTGAAGGTCCAACGTATGGAAATAATCAGACATGTTGGTTGTTATTTTCCTGTACTGGCCCATGCCTGTGACGTAAACGCGTACGCGACAAGAGCCAACGTGAGCAGATTTGCGTTTTTACCGTTTAGACGGGAACGCGACGGTGGAGCGTTTTTAAGATTTCCACTCTGGAGGGTGGTTTCACTTTTTTGCGTTTTTAAGCCTCCAAAACGCCGTCGCCGTGTAAACGAAAGGCACATCCGATAAAATATTTTTACGTTTTCACCCGGAATCGTTCTCGTGTAAACAGGGCCTGAAGCTCTGAGTGAAATGAGCTCATAATCATAAGAACCAGTCACAGCCTTCAACGGCTCTGGAACCAATCAGGACTAGTCACAGGTGTTATGCATATTGTTCAAATTTAAACAAGTACAACATCTTTTATGAAAACGTTTAAACATCTTTGGAAAATGTATCTATGATGCATTTCAGATAATATGATGTTAAAATCCTTGTGGGAATTTCAGTAGTATAAATGTATCATGATGGACAACAGCCTTTTAAGTAGCCTTTAATCAAGTAAAAGTGAACAATATTAATTTTAAGTAGGCTTATTGCAATGCTTAATAATAGTTGACAAATGTTTATAATACATTATAAGTTGGTACATTATAAATGTAATCCCCCCCCTCCCCCAAAAATATTAAAATTATAAATATATAAATATTAAAATATATTGCAGTAGGCCTAAGTGTTTAAAAAGTACTTTAAACAAAAAAAAAGCTTAAGCATTTTGCTATGATCTTACACAAAGAGCAAGTATGTTTTCTTTAAATACACTAAAACTTCACAAAAATTGTATGATTGTTTAGCTATTTCTTAAAAATGTAACTAAGCATATATTTATTACCAAAGTACTTGTAGCATTAGAAATATATTAAAATTATGCTTGTGTTTAGCATATTTCTTAAAAGTATAATTAAGCATATATTTATTACCAATGTACTTATAGTATACTTTAGAAATATATTAAAATGATATGCTTGTGTTTAGCATATTTCTTAAAAGTATAATTAAGCATATATTTATTACCAATGTACTTCTAGTATACTTGTTAGAAATATATTAAAATGCAAAAAAATTGCACTAAAAATACATTTAAAATAGCAATGGTATTTAATATACTTTCGCAATTACACTTAATTACTACTTAAGTGAAAATATACTTTTAATTAGTGTATTTATAGTGCATCATTTTTACAGTTTTCTTTAGCACAAAAAGTAAGAATGTACTACAAATATACTTTCTTGTATTTAAGTGTTTTTTGTAGTGCACTCAAGTACACTTTTTTTTCACCTGGGTATTTCTGCTGTTGCTTGTAGTTAGATTATTTGTTCTTATTTTCTTTATTTTTATTTGACAGTAGTCCTTTTTTCCCTGAACATAGCACATACCGAACCGTACCAAAACCGTGATACAAACCGAACCGTTAAGAATTTGAACTGTTACACCCCTAGTGTGATCACATTTGGCATGTTTGGTTAGATTAAAACGAACCCTTGATGTAATGAACTTGATGAACCCTTCAATGTAATTGCAATCTCATGTTGTAGAATCACATGGCTACTATTACGAATAATACAAAATGAATAACACACTAGCTATATAATCAGAGCATTAGACTCTGAATGAGATCAGTGATTCAGGCCACTACATGATGATTGTCATCATCAATAAATAGCCAACATCACCTGATCACATTTTCTCTTGGCTTTCCTTGCCATGACAAATGTGCTTGGGACTTCTAGTGTAGCGAACGCAGCAGAACGGACGGTCCTCCAATTTTTTCCTTTTCCTTGCCATGACAAATGTGCTTGGGACTTCTAGTGTAGCGAACGCAGCAGAACGGACGGTCCTCCAATTTTTTCCTTTTCCTTGCCATGACAAATGTGCTTGGGACTTCTAGTGTAGCGAACGCAGCAGAACGGAACGGTCCTCCAATTTTTTCGTTTTCATACACATAAAACCGATTAAGGCGAGACACTACAGGTGAATAGGGTAACATTTTTAAATAATAGATATCACTATGAAACTTTCTCAGTTGATTACTTACACAAGTATAAAAAAAAAATTATTACAAGTTTTTTAAATTGATCTCATCTCATTAAATATGCACAATTTCGCATATATTTTTGGTAGATAGATCTAAACATATGATAAAGCCAGGTGTAAAATTATTTTTTTATTTTGTGTACACACAAGATGATAAAAGAATTTCAGAGGGATTTCAGGATATATGCTTTCATTACCTAGGAAATCAAAATATACTGTCCATAGCCTTAAAAAATACATTTTCACCATATTTTTTTTATTTAAATGTCACATAAATCAGGCCAGCAATGATTTATTAACAAATCCCTCTGAAAATATCTTCAGAATACTGCTAAGTGTATAACTGTAGGGTATGGGCGAGGGTGCATCAGAGTTGTTCATCTGAACAACTAAATGCATTCTTGCTAAAGCCCAAAGCTTTCAGACCCTAAACGCCTTTCCTCATAAAAAGACATTTACTAAGATATTCGATATGTTTTTATGTGTGTCTGTTCGCCCCGTCACGTTGTAATGACTTACGATTTTATCGTAGCCTCAAGTGAATTGTAAATACTATTATGCATTTTAAATGTAACTCTCTATGCTTATAATCTTCCTATATTGTTCATGGTACCGTTGCATTCATATTGATCTGAACTGGCTAAATATATAGATGAGTTTATGATAAAATGTATGTTTACATGTATAACATTTCTCCTGTTATGTTTAATCCTCTTTGGAAGGAAAATGACTAAGTCTGCCCCGGTCATAAATTTTGCAGATAAGCCATCAAACCAAACAAAGAAGGCTTTTTCGCGGGCACTTTTCTCCCAGCTGATTGGTGCATCCACGCAAGAGAAGGCGTGAACCAAGAGTGTCTTCAAAAGGACGCGGGCACTCTTCCTTCTCTCTCTTACTCCTCTTGTCCTCCTCATCATGTAACCACATCGCCTTTGGGTGATCACCTTTCTCTTTTGTTTTGTTTTAAGTTTTGTTTTCCTTTTTCGAATTCTCTTTAGTTCATCTACTCTTGCGAGGAAAATGAACTCAGCTGAAAGCAACTGGCAACTCCACATCGAACAGACATTCGAACGAGCGCGCTGAGTGACCACGTGAAGCCCAGGACTGAGACACGTGCTTTCTTTATGCAGCCACACAAGAGTTCGGTGCGTAGTTTGTCTTCCTTTGACTGGCATCCGTCCACATCCGTCCGCAAACTTGCCGCTGAACGAGACACGCGCGCCGGAAGACCACGTGACCTCGCAGCACCAGAGATACACGCTTCTTCATACCAGCCATGCAAAGAGTTACATATGCAAGCACGGGCGTAATTTCCTATGGGGACAGGGGGGACATGTCCCCCCCACTTTTCAAAATCCTGTTTGTGTCCCCCCCACTTTCAAATTCGTTTTGTTATGATTTTTAACTAAAATCAATTAAGTCACCTGTTGTTTCTGTCGTTTCATCGCCGACTGTGCGGCAACCGCAATCCCTGCTCATTAGAACTTTCAGTGAGCTATTTTTAGAGTGTGCACGCGACGTTCCTGGACGTGGACGCGCGCATCGACACAGGCTCGCGCGCCAGTATCGCACAGACAGCGCGCCAGTATCGAGTTCTATTTCGCTGCTTGAACGAAAAACACACATGTATGCCAAAATGTCCGTTTTGTCGAGTCCACAAGAACAGTCTTAAATGAGTTAAATAAAATCTTAAATGAAAGTAAAGAGTAGTGAGAGAATGAGATGCGTGAGGTCCTGTCAGCAGGTCTTAAAGTGACAGCAGCCTCTAATTCTCTCTGTCAGTAAAGTTAACCAAAGAACAAAGGGAACAGAAAAAAATACTAACTGCTCTTGACTAAAGAATGCTTGTAGTTTTAATAAGGATTAATTTATATTTAATTTATATTTATGCAGTGCGGACTGTTTGATAACCTTATTCAATTTCTGTATATACCTGTTAGACAGGAAGGCACAGGTAAATATGACGTTTATTATGGGTTTATGTAAGGTTTGGTTTAAGTTCACTTAAATTATAAGTTGTTATATTTTTTTGAAGCCTAATAAATGTTTAAAATTTGTGAGGTGGGGGTGGTCATTTTCATCGAGACATCAGTAGCTATATTAATTTCAGTGATACTGGCCTTCATTCATAAACAGATGCCATTAAACAATTATTTTAAATATACTGTCTTTATGTTGTTTCTACATTACAGTGGAAATTGAGGCTCACATTATTTACATTTTTATTTACACACAAAACATTAATGGCTAACATTTTGACTTTATAAAATGATTCTCTAAAGTCTTGGCGATCGGCCCCTATAAACAATAAAGAAAGTCTTATACATAGGCTAGCCTACTATTCTTTTTGGCAGAATTTATCATTATAATCAAATTATTTCCTGGTTTTTGTATCACCATAGTCCCTAAATGTATGTACATCCAGGAAATGGGATTCAAATCGAAAACATTTCAAGTCAAGTATATTTATATAGCGCTTTTCACAATACAGATTGCATCAAAGCAGCTTCACAGTATCAATCAAAACATAATAACAATGTTCGTTTCTTAGTGGAAAAACATCCACGTTTGGTAGAGTTGATCAATGGTATTAATGATTGGTTAATTAATTTGAATATCCCCAACTGAGCAAGCCAAAGGCAACAGTGGCAAGGAACTGAAAAACTCCATCAGGTGACCTAATGGAGAGAAAAAAAAACCTTGGGAGAACCCAGGCTCAGTCGGGGGCCAGTTCTCCTCTGGCATTTATGAACTAGACGCCGGATTTACAGTAACTGTAAGGTAAAAATGTATATGAACGTCTCTAAACAGACTTTAAACGCGAACCTGTGATAAACGCTGATGGCATTCACATGCGCATTAAGAATTGATTCTATAGTTATGTGCGTTTGAATATATGTGCGCAGGTTTGTAATTCCCTACAAAACCATGCCTGAACAAACTACTATTTCCCCCCATTTTGTGTCCCCCCCACTTCTCAAACCAAAGTTACGCCCTTGTGTGCAAGTATCCGTGTTTGATCACGCTTTTAAGGTTTAAGATTTGTTGAATTCTTGTTGGCTCTCAAAGTTTAAATGTCCAGGTGATTATGCTATTCTGCCCATCTCTCTCTCTCCGTGTATGAGTATTAAATTCATTATATTCACCTGACTGAATCTGTCTGCTTGCTCATATTACAGACAAGTCCCTGGAATGTACGATCTAATAAGCTACTGGCTTTACGATTTAAAGATACTTTAATTAGTATTTTGGTTCATAGAACAAGGAGGCTGTTTTTCCCGTGGCCAGGGAAGATAACCTGCTTTTCTAAGAATTACTTCCTTGAGGTTTAATAACAGATTGATGGTCAGTTCGCTGGCGAACAGATTATTCGATAACGAATTAATTCCCTTAGGAGTTATCTATCATAGACAATTGATATATATTAAGATTTAATCATAATTCGTTGTGGTTGGAATATTGAAATACAATTGCTTTATTTTTGCCTGTCTGTATGTGCAACTGACCACCATTCGTTGTTTCAGTTGTCCATATAGACAAGGATGATTTTAAACTGTAGGTGATACTCATAACTCGAATTGTTAATTTATGAATTATGATAATTATTAATGATAACATTCCCCGTATATGAGCTATTCATACCCTACAACTGGAAAGTTTGGTGTACATAGGTGCTACACAGGCTGAGATGTTTCTACTGGACAATGACGAAAAACCCATTTTGAGAAAACAGCATTTAAAGATTTATGTAAAAAATCATACTTTTTTAGTGGAAACAACTATTTACAGACACAATATCTTATCAAATCATTAGCAACAACAATACAAACCATCTAAATCACATTAAAACTTTAAAGACAGACATTAAAGAACAGAAAAACAGTCAAAAACACACATCTAGATGTCAGAGCACGTCACGCAGGGTGGGAATTATACCGCGGCCATGGCCGCCGTTGCCCTACACTTTGGCCTTCATGCCCCGTGAAAAAAAATTTATCATACGGCCACAGTGGCCTTTGTGCCCTAGCCCTGTCCAAGTTACATGTATAAAGCGCCAGTGCGGCATATGTGGGCTTGCTTTTTAAAATTAAAAAAATAAAACTGTATTTTATTGTAGAGCTGCGCGCAGCTTGCTCCATCCCTCTCACACACAAACTTACAACGGAGGCGCGCGCGCGAATAGCCCCTCCTCTTCGAGCACGATCTCAAAACATGAGCATCATGCGTTGGAGGACGGATTGTTGCGGTGCTTATTTCCCCAGCGAAGATTCCAGAATCAATCCGGAGTTGAATGGTTGTTAGTATAATGAACACTGTTGCAAAACAACTCTGAGAAGTTAGTCTATGTTAAACGCTGTCGCGTTTCCATTACAGATTCAGGGTTTCCCGCAGCACTTTGTAACTAAGGCGGCCGCCTAAGCAACACACGCCTGCCGCCTTAACTAACGTTGCGTCGTCAAAAAAAATTTATGAGCGATATCCGCCGTGTTACGCTGTCCTGTTTATAACTTCGATTTTCTGCCCTATTCTCTGGCCGAGGCAGAACTTGGGCCGATATTTCCCGCCGCCATCCTCTGGCCGGGCCAATGATCTAGAGACGTGCGGCGCAGGACTAGATTTGATGGCCGAGCGCTGGCGGTAATGCACTCACTCTGTGTGTGTGGGCTGCCGCTGCGGGAGAATAAAACGATTCGAGCGGACTCCCGCAACATATGAATATCAATGAATAAAACATAAAAACTAATAAATTGTTATTAATCTGTTGCAGAAAAGAACAACTAAACAAAATTGAGACTATTTACAGGCCAGAGTTTCTATTTGTAACATGTTTGCAGCGTTGAGCGATGTAGCCAATCACAGACGTATGTGTTGATTTCTTAAACACAATGGCCAATCAGAAGCATTTAAGATAGACTCCCATCACCGCTCAAAACCAAAATCCTCTGATTATAACAAAGTGTAGATATTATGAAATATTCATTGTGCAATCAGCTTCATTGATAATAACAGAGATGTTTGAGATCGCGATGATGTCAGCTTTTTAGGGATTATTAAGGGAGTGCACTTTGCGCACATTTAAATTAACAGTTGTTCTCTCTCTCATTATTTTTTTTAAAAAATTTTATTAAAAAAGTCATGTGTCTTATTCCAAATTAGGATGTTATGGTATCAATCTGAATGGGAAAACTATCGAATTGTACTCAATGGCCTTTGTGCCCTGTCATATGGCCTTGGTGCCCCTAAAAAAAAAGAAAAGGTGGAGGGCAAATGGCCTTGCCCCTAAAATTACATAATTCCCACCCTGACGTCACGTGATGCATCTAAACGAATCACATTGTACTTTCACGATTGGTGGCTGATTAAAAGAAAATGACCATATTTGGATCTGACAACAATGTACAGGAGAGAGCGAGCTTTCCAACGGTGTATGTGATGACAGGGTGCAGGCAACGATCGCGGAGCAGCATGTTGATTTAGAACGACAACTTTTGTTGAATTTAGGAGAAATCTACAGACGCAAATAGACAAAGTGTAGTAAAATAAAGACCTAAATGTGTATTTTGGAATTTTTTTCACTAGTCTGAAAGAAGACATGTCAAATAGCCCAAAATCCAACATGACATCATGACTTTGCGTAAACATACACGCCACTTTCAAATCAAGTGGCGTGTTATCTATACGCATTTTCAGCTATCCGCGTGTATGTCCACGCCGCGTGTATGTCCACGCCGCGTGTATGTCCACGCCGCGTGTATGTGTACGCCGCGTGTATGTGTACGCCGCGTGTATGTCCACGCCGCGTGTATGTGTACGCCGTTAAATTTCCGAGCGAAACTAAGCTAAATGAATATCTACATCTGGGGAGCGATATTTTTTTCCCTAGGATGGTAGGGGAAGAGTAATAAATGCTAATAACCCAAGTGACGGGTAGGTTTAGGGACGTCGTTGGGGTAGGTCATATATTTATATATAGTAATGTAACGTTAAGTCAATGGCGTTGATAAACACGCTGAAAAGCGATTATGCGTGTTGATAGCACGCCAAAAATGGAAATACGAATTGGCGTGTCATACATATGCTATTTCATGAGATCAGTCTGCAAAATCTCCAAATTGACCAGTGAAAAAAAAACAATGTTTTTGCCTGCCGTGTCTCGCCTTAAGCAACTAAGGAAGAGTTTACAAACTAACCGGTGCACAATGAGTAACGTTAATCCTAAACAGAGAAGTGCAGCATTGCAGTCGAAAAAGGCTAGCGTAGCTAGCAAACTAGCGAGCATGGTAGTTGCGTCGTCTCTAGATGAAAATCAAGATTAGGAGGGAAACATCGACGACTCTGTCCATGACACAACTTATTGCTGAACTAGCTAAACAACGGGAAGTTCTCAAGAAGGACATGGCTGCCCTGATACTAAACTCTGTAAAACCACTCCAAACCTCTGTGGATGCATTACGCAAGACTGTAAACTCCTTTCTGAGTCGACTGACATCAACAGAAACCATCGGTGGTAAAAACTTTGAACATCTTCTGGCAGCACAATCTACAATCAGCTCCCTTAAGGCTCCAAAAACTCTGCTACTGGAGTCCTGGAGAATAGATTGCGCCGATCTAATCTGCGTATCCTGAATGTACCTGAGGGGAGCGAGGATGGCAAAGACCCCAACATATTCGTTTCAGAACTGCTGGCGGAAGCAATGGCTGAGGTATTCACGAGCCCACCACCGCTGGACAGAGCGCACCGCTCTCTCGGACCCCAGCCTACAGCGGGTAAGCCAGTGCGTGCTTTTGTGCTGCGTTATAGCGACCGGGAGCTTGCCTTCAGATGGGCCAGACAACATGAGGTGAAGTTCAAGGGGAACATGCTGAGGGTCTATCCTGATTTGATTGCCGCTGAAAAGCGCGCCACGTTTAACCCGGTGAAACAAGATCTGTATCAGCAGGGTATCCGATTTCGGCCGGTGTACCCCGCATGCCTCAAAGTCATGTTCAAGGGGGATAGCCTTATTTTTGAGACTCCAGACGAAGCAAAAATTACTTTTATGAGAAACAGGTGCTTGCTCAGAAGGAAAAATGAGATTGCGTTCGTATTAAAATGAAGGGACTCCATTCGAGAGACTTCTTCATAAAGTATAGTCACCAGGGGAGTGTTCATGACAAAAAATAATCAGGAGTTTTTGGAGGTTGTTTTTTTTTCCCCTATTTGCATACATATCAACATATCGGAAGCATAATGGTACAGGGATAGAGCCTTCTTGTATAGGGAAGGGTTTGGTTGGGGAAGGGAGATTTTGTACTTTTTGTTTCTTTTTATTTTTTTGGTTTGATATTTTGTTTGTCTTATCTTGCCTTACTTACTGGGTACATATTGCAGGTTTTGGTTTAGACTTGTAATGGATCCACTGAAGGCAAGTTTGAAGAGAACCCCAGTGCAGTTAATTTATAAACATAACAAGATCAAAACCTAAAACAAAAGCATGACTTGGCATGAACTGACACTTACCAACAGTGGTTACAGGGAAACAAAACTCAACAGAAACACATGGCAAACATGAGAGCTTAAATACACACAAGGTAGGATCACATGACTAACAGGGAATCACATGACAAGACACAGGAACATGACATGAACAAACCATAGACTGTAAAAAATATGGACAAAGCGTCTGTGACGTCACCCATAGACTTTCTGAATAACGGTTTTGAAGCCGTTTATGGGGGGTATGGGCGGCGCCATGTTTGAAAATCTTGGAAAGCCTAACCCCGCCCACCTTCTGGCCAATCCATATATGGGTAAAAGGGCGGGCTTTGTGTGAGACTGAGCCGGCCGGTGGACGCGCCTGTTCAGTCAAGCAGCCTCAGCTATCTGTAACATTACTATTGCGAGTGTACACACAACACTCTCACACACACACACACACACACACACACACACACACACACACACACACACAGTTTGATCGCGCCCGATTTAATGCTAACTGTTGCAGTGCCACTGCCCACAAACACTGATGCTAAATACTGCTAACTACGTGAAATAGTGGAATGTCACTTACCGGAAAAAATGGAGAGAAGTACTCCTACAGTGTCGGTTAGCGCAGTTTATAGCAGAGCAACCCATTTTATGTACGGTATTTCAATACAAATGTTCAGAAAGAATACAGAGGTGGTATGATGTGTTGTGTCAGATCATGGCCGAGACGTCAAATATCAGGAATTCCACTCGGCGCAGTCTGTTATCAGCTGTCAATCACGCTGTCAATCAAAGTTAACCACGCCCTTATTTGTCATACATTTTATATCTAAATACGATCTAAACTAACGAGCTAGAAAAAAATTCACCCCCCTCACAGTTGTCAGGCACTCGGAACCTATCGAAAAATACAATAAAAGTTAATGGGACCAACCTGTAAAAACATGAATTTATACTGGGAAACCGGACATTTTAACATGGGGTCTATGGACATTTGCTCCCTTTTGGGACCTGCCCCTAGCGGATTTTCGATGTATTGCAGTTTTTCGCACTTCCGGGTAGGCTTCATTTATCAGATTAGAATGTTGCTGCTTGGAACAAACCCAAAACTTGACAGATCTCCCCCTCTAAGGGTGGCTACCGACGCCCAACAAAACAAAACATAATTCCAGGAGGGTGGTGGAGCGGATGAGGTCTTGGCGGAGGGATGGTGGGCCAGGCCCATGCAGGGGAACAGGACATGGGACGTGATCATGACCAGCGTCGGCCAATAGTGAGCCTACGTGTGACGTACAACACAGAAGCGCTGCGCTGTTACACTAGGTGAACTCACTCAAGGCCCACAAAGAAAATGAATAGTTGAATAAAGTCTTCTCGTCACTTGATAAACTTAAGATTAAGCCACTGTAGTCACTTGGACTATTTTAAAGATGTCTTTAATAACTTTTCTGGGCTGGCAAGTTTCAATTCCATAGAAGCCTATGGAGGAGTGATCCAGCTCTCAGATTTAATTAAAAATATCTTAATTTGCGTTCCGAAGATAAACGAAATTCTTACAGGGTTGGAAGAACATGAGCATGAGTAATTACTGACAGAATTTGCACTATCCCTTTAAATGATCACTTGAGAATTCACACTGGATAAAAACCATTCACGTGCACTCAGTATGAAAAGAGTTTCACATCCAAAAAATGTCTCAAAGATCATCTGCTCTCTCACTCTGGAGTGAGATCATTCAGCTCTGATCAGGTGATAAAAACATTTGTGGCATCGGGCATCGTCACCTTATCCCCTAGAGCAGGGGTCTCAAACTCGACTTAACCGGGGGCCGCTGGAGGTAGAGTCTGGGTCAGGCTGGGCCGCATCAAGTATTCCACAAAAAATAGTATTCAAGTATTCCAAAAAAGGAGCACAACTGATCCAATCTTCTCAATCTTTATTATTAACGTTTCTTCTGAACTGTTCCTCTGAATTTGAACATTCCGTTCTGTAGGCTACATGATTGGTTCTTCATGAGCTGTCCTTCTGACAGTTAAAGTTCATTTTACAAACTTTCTTTGTCTTTTCCTTATAAACAACATCTTTGTGATACTTATATTTGCTTATGTCCTTTTTATTTTCTTTATACAACACATTAATGATATTGAATGTTTTTTTGGAAGGCACATTTCTTTTTATTATACTTTTATTATTTTGAAAAACGATTATTGCTTTTGAAATACAAATATCTTTGAAATACAAATATCTGCAGTCATGTCTGCCCGTCTGGGCCTGTTCACATATCGCGTCTTTTGCGCGCTCAAGTTCGTTATTTCAAATGTAGGCGCGCGGTATGCGCGCTAATGGAAGCGACGCGCTCGCGGTGCGACACGCTCGTTTTTTCCAAGCGCGTCCGCGCCGCATCGAGATAAAAAGATCTCAACTTTTCAGAATGCCGCAAGCATTCTGCTTAGCAACGACAGACGCCGACGGAGCGCAACCGCCCTAGCGCTCTGGAAAAAGGAGAACGCGGCGCGCCTGGCGTTTTCTACGCGTTTTTAGGCGCTATAACGTTATGTGAATTCAGCCTTATTGAATTATTTCTACACATGTATAGTGTCTCAGGCAAATTACTGGCTTTGCACAAATCAAAGCAAACCTTCTTATCAACCTGCTGGACACATATTACAAGCTCAAAATGATTATTCTCACATTGTTTTAGAGCAGGGGTCTCCAACACGTCGCTCACGAGCTACCAGTAGCTCGTGGCATGTTCACATATCGCACTCACATATTTTGCGTGCTCAAGTTCGTTATTTCAAATGTAGGCGCGCGGCAAGCGCGCTCATAAGCGACGCGCTCATTTTTTCCAGGCGCAGTAAGTTTGTACTTCGCGGTTGTCTATGACAACTATTGACAACAAACCCACCGTAAGCTGTCATGAGACTATCTATGGTAGCCCATAAGGGAAACTTTAATGTCAAGTAGGGGGCCACAAAATATCACCCCGCGGGCCGCGAGTTTGAGACCACTGCCCTAGAGGTAGATAAGTCCATACATACCATTTTCATCTCCGTGCGTGCTGTAACTCTGTCTGAGGCACCCAACGCTAGCCTAGCTTAGCACAAAGACTGCAGGTAAACAGCTCTGCAGCATACTGCACCTACAACACCTACATTTTCCTATTTATATGTTGTGATTTGTATAGTCACAGTGTGTACAGGTCAGGTCATATGAGACACAGGCATCTTTTAACCGTATACATACTGGGAACTATATTGGACCTGAATGGACATGCGGTTGACATATCACACAAGGACAATGATAACACCATGCAGCCCCAACAACTTCTGCTAACAGACACAATCTCAGCTGAGCCCTACCCACAGAGCTCACCATAGACAGACTGTGACATACTAGAACTGCTCCAAGATTCAGCACCCAAGGATGACTTTCTGGAAAACAGCCAGGGAAACCAGGACAGCATATTACAGCAACAGCCCCTCTCACCAGACGCTATCCCTATCTCCAGCATCTCCACTTCTGTGCTTCTCAGAGAAAATGGAAATGGATGAAAATGGACAGACTGGTGATACCAAACTATCCCACTCTTTTGCTGTAAGCCCCCAGATGTCAACCAAAAAACGTCAGGCCCCACAATCACCAAAGCCTGCAGGCCCAGCTCGCTCTCCTCCTGTGAGAGCTCTTCGGCCTCTGCCACAACGCCAGGGCCCACACCCTCCTCCATCTGCTCGAGGTCAACCAAAAACAACTGATACCAGCTCGCACTGATATGTGTCGGGTCACTTCTAGTCAACGACTTAACCACATACAACCTGGATTTTAGAACAGTGCGGCAGTGGCTCAGTGGTTCATGTGGGTTGTCTACAAACCGGAAGGTTGGTGGTTCAATCCTCGGTTCCACCTGACCAAGTGTCGAGGTGTCCATGAGCAAGACACCTACCCCAGCTGCTCCCGACGAGCTGGATGGCGCCTTGTATGGCAGACACCGCCGTCGGTGTATGAATGAGTGTGTGAATGGGTGAATGTGAGGCAAATGTAAAGCGCTTTGGTGGCCCAGTGAGTCTGTGAAAGTGCTATATAAATGCAGTCCATTTACCATTTACCATTTTATGTTTCTAAATTAAACTTGTCTAGAAGACAGCTGCAGTGCAACAATCCTCAATGAAACATCCCCTCCTAACTTTACTTTTATGAGTGTCTGCAGAGCTTGTATGAGAGGAGGGGGAGTAACTGCTCTTTTTAAAAATGTCTATCAATGTAAGCAAATATAATTTGGTAATTACCCGTCTTTCGAATATCTGGGTATTGTGTTAAAAGGTGCTCCACGCATTTACTTATCATTGTTTACAGGCCTCCAAAATACTCTTCAGCCTTTGCTGAGGACTTTACAGAACTGCTATCAACAATCTCCTCAGAGTTTGACTGTTTTGCTATTGCTGGAGATTTTAATATTCACATAGATAATGCAGAAACCAATATGGCAAAAGAAAAAAACTTTTGATCTGATTCAGCATGTACATGGACCGACACAATCGTGGACACATTCTAGATTGACTTATCAGTAAGGGTCTAAACATCTCATTGATTGTTATTAAGGATGTAGCACTGTCTGATCATTTCTGTATTTTCATTGATATATTGATCTCTCTTGTAATTGAAGCTAGATCTGTGTCTGTCAAGAAGAGATGCTTAAATGAGAACACTAGTGTGCTATTTATGAAGGCTATATCTTTAACACCAAGCATATCTGCTGACTCTGTTGATTTTCTCCTTGATTCTTTTAACTCAAAAGTTAAAGGTGTAATTGATGATATTGCTCCTGTGAAAGTCAGGAAGAGTGGTAGACAAAAAGCGCCTTGGAGAAACTCAACAGCAGTGCAAAATATGAAAAGAAAATGCAGAAAAACAGAGCGCATGTGGCGGAAGACAAAACATGTAGTCCATTATTACATCTACAAAGACACCATCCATGCTTTCAACATGGAACTAGGCAAAGCTAGACAGACTTTCTTCTCAAATAGTATAAACAGCAACTTAAACAACACACGCACTCTTTTTGCTACTGTAGAGAGACTGACAAACCCCCCAAGCCAGGGGCCTCATTTATAAAACTGTGCGTAGGATTCTTACTAAAAGTGTACGTACACCGAAAAGCCAAAAATGGCGTATGCAAAAAAATATTCAGACTTATAAAACCGTTCGTACGCCAGAACCTGCACAGAATTCACTTTATAAATCCCAGTCAGTGGAAGATTGTGCGCACAAGCGTCTCCACCCCGAAATAACCATATATGGAGCTTATAACGCCTCGTTTTACTATGCATATCCTCATCTGCATATCATTTGCATATGATTATTCATCCACGTGATGACATGTTTAACGGTACAAGACATTAGGAAAATATGAAATATGGATGTGCCGTCACATTACATTAATAAAAATCATTTAGTAGCCTATCCTTGACTTGTTTTTGAATAAATAAATCAAATAGTGTAAAATACATTTCAGAGAAAGTTTTTCTCAATCTTTTTTCACTGGCCAAATAGTATTTTTAATTGATTTTGTATTTTTTAATGGAAACAGATAGACCTTGTTGTGCTTTATTTGCACGAAAATATTTTCTCAGACAATCTATTATCATAAGCAAATTATCTCTGTAGTTAAAACATTAAAACACAGCATGCTAGAGGAAAAGTGTTGAAAAGCATTGCATCCACAACAAATATTTTAATTTATTGAATATATAAAAAAAAATGGTAACTTCTCAGTAGGCTATGATTTCATGTAGGCTAGTTTAAATGTAGCCTAGCTATAACTCCATTAACGAGAATGGCGTAAAACAAAGTAAAATATAGTTTAAATCATTATTTTATTTATTTAAACTGTTATTGTGAACATGCACTGTATTTATGATTAGGACTGATAATGAAGATTTACGGTTTTACTTCATCATGCCGTTAGATAGGCAATATATGCGTCAGTTTCACTAACGGCCCAACGCGCTCACTGGCGCGGACATTTAAGAAGAGATGGATATTTGCTTCAAGTGATAGGCTTGGTGAGTCAAATTATATTTGTATTATCTTTCATATTTATGTATAATTTTCTTTAGATTTTCTGTCTAAAAGTGACCAAAATACATTTAACTCCAGCTCACCATCGGTGTCGCCAAACTGCTCCGTCTCCAAAACGTTCGTACGCATGGGTCATAGTTTGCGTGCAGATGCGCAAATTTTCCCGTCAAGTTTGTTTTTATAAATCACAACTTATGCGTCGGAAGTGGCGTACGCATATTTCAGGGCCTGTTTTGTGCGTACGCAACGGTTATAAATGAGGCCCCTGATCCCCAGTGAAATGCTCTCAGACAGCAAGTGCAGGGAGTTTGCTTCATTCTTCTCTGAGAAAATTAATAATATCAGAAAGGTGATCAGCACATCCTTAAGTCGCGCTGGGGTCAGACAGATCAGACCACAACCTGAGAAAGCAGTTACTATGTCTGATTTTGAAGAAATTGATGGCAAAACTTTGGAAAAAACCGTACAGCACCTTAAAACATCAACCTGCGCACTTGACGGACATTCCCACATCTTTCTTCAAAAGTGTTAAACTGCTTAGAAGCAGATCTCCTAGAAGTGGTAAATGCCTCACTTCTCTCTGGGAGTTTTCCAAACTCCCTGAAAACTGTCAAACCCCTCCTAAAAAAGAGCAATCTGAATAAGACTATATTAAGCAACTTTAGACCGATCTCAAATCTTCCTTTTAAAGGCAAGATCATTGAAAAAGTTGTCTTCAATCAGCTAAACAAATTCTTAAGCTCTAATGGATACTTTGACAATTTTCAATCTGGTTTCAGATTGCATCACACACAGCACAGAGACAGCGCTCATAAAGATAATAAACGGAATTCGCGTAAATACTGATTATCAGTGCTGGTACTACTCGACCTCAGTGCTGCATTTGACACTGTCGATCACAAGATACTTCTTGACAGGCTGGAAAACTGGGTGGTGCTTTCTGGGATGGTCCTAAAATGGTTCAGGTCATACTTAGAAGCGAGAGGTTATTATGTGAGTATAGGAGACCATAAGTCTGAGTGGACATCCATGACATGCGGAGTCCCTCAAGGCTCAATTCTTGCGCCACTCCTGTTCAACCTGTACATGCTCCCAATGAGCCAAATAATGAAAAATAACCAAATCTCTTACCACAGCTATGCAGACGACACACAGATCTACTTAGCCCTATCAACTAACGACTACCGCCCCATTGACTCCCTGTGCCAATGCATTGATGAAGTAAACAATTGGATGTGCCAAAACTTTCTTCAGTTAAACAAAGACAAAACTGAAGTCATTGCGTTTGGAAACAAAGATGAAGTTCTCAATGTAATCGCATACCTTAACGCTAAGGGTCTAACAAATAAATATCAAGTCAGGAATCTTGGTGTGTCTCTAGAGTCAGACCTTAGCTTCAGTAGTCATGTCAAAGCAATAACTAAATCAGCATACTATCACCTGAAAAATATTGCAAGAATTAGATGCTTTGTTTCCAATCAAGACTTAGAAAAACTTGTTCATGCTTTCATCACCAGCAGGGTGGATTATTGTAATGTACTCCTCACTGGCCTTCTTAAAAAGACCGTAAGACAGTAGCAGCTCATACAGAACGCTGCTGCCAGGATTCTGAGCAGAACCAGAAGACACATCACACCAGTCCTCAGGTCTTTACACTGGCTCCCAGTTACATTTAGGATTGATTTTAAAGTATTATTACTGGTATATAAATCATTTAATGGCCTAGGACCTCAATACATTGCAGATATCCTCACTGAATATAAACCCAACAGATCACTCAGATCATTAGGATCACGTCAGCTAGAAATACCAAGGGTTCACTCTAAGCATGGCGAGTCCGCTTTTAGCTACTATGCCAGCTGCAGCTGGAACCAGCTCATACAGAACGCTGCTGCCAGGATTCTGAGCAGAACCAGAAAACACATCACACCAGTCCTCAGGCCTTTACACTGGCCCCCAGTTACATTTAGGATTGATTTTAAAGTATTATTACTGGTATATAAATCATTTAATGGCCTAGGACCTCAATACATTGCAGATATGCTCACTGAATATAAACCCAACAGATCACTCAGATCACGTCAGCTAGAATTACCAAGGGTTCACTCTAAGCATGGCGAGTCCGCTTTTAGCTACTATGCCAGCTGCAGCTGGAACCAGCTTCCAGAAGAGATCAGATGTGCTCCTACAGTAGTCACATTCAAATCCAGACTAAAAACACATCTGTTTAGCTATGCATTTACTGAATGAGCACTGTGCCACTGTTTGTAAGATTTTATTAAATGTTATTGCTGTCTGACTGGAAGAGATTTTGAAGGAGACCGGGAGAGCTTTCACTCCGATGAGGCGTGTGAAAGAGTAAATTATACTGAGAGTATAAGAAGTCGCGAAGCGTGCTCTGTGGGGGCCCCGCTGGGCATTACTGGTGTAGCACCACCCCAGCAGAGTACGTCCCTGGATGGGAGGTCCTGCTCAATCTCTTCCATCTCAGATAGGGGTCCGACTGTTTATACTGTATTTTATTTTATTTTTTATTCTAAACTGTTTTAATTATTCTTATTTCTTTTGAATTTTCTATGTAAAGCACTTTGAATTACCATTGTGTATGAAATGTGCTATATAAACAAACTTGCCTTGCCTATATTCTCAGAAGGCGAGGCACTGCTACTTGGGCGGAGTGATTAGCGCAACACTCTGAGCGAACTCTCTGCTCCTCACCACGGGGCTTCTCAGGTGCTGTGAGCAAGAGTTAGACTTATCTAATGCTGGGGGATACGGTGAATAAGCTAAAGTCACAAAAAGTCAGCGTGTCCCTTTAAAATTCATGCAGATGTGAAGCCTTACATTTATTCTTATGTGGAAAGGGGTTTTCACTGTTGAACAGTTTTAAATTGAATTTAGCTAAGCTAATTGTGTCATTCAAATTGACGTTGTACAGGTGACTGTCTGGAGGAGATGATCGAAGGTCCTGATAACAGTTCTTTTAACTCAGGCCAGCCATATCCTGTATCCCTTGGTGAGACAATAGATATTCCCTATGGCACATATGCTTATCCTTGACAAAGTATCTCATCTGCCTCTGCATACATCTATTTTACAGATTCTCCTCAGAGGTTTTGGGATGATCACCCTCATCATCTCTTACCACACTTCTCTGTTTCCTCCGGCGGGTATATATATATATATATATATATATATATATATATATATTAGGGGTATAACGGTTCACAAAATTTCAGGTTCAGTTCGATACGACACAGTTGTGTCTCAGTTCGGTACGTTTTCGATACAGCAAAAAAAGAAATGCCAGAGAAATTTCCTTTTTTTTTATTAATTTTTTTTATTAAAATAACATCATAAAGTGTGATAATTTTTTTTACTTTGAACTGCGATGGAGCTATTCTACCCATCTTCTGGGGTGTCGTCTTAGCAGCATGTAAAACAAAAACAGCTCCTTATATAAACATGAAATGTAATATTGTAGTTGTTATAAACAAATACAAAGAAAATAACAATTTTGTTTTTATATGGAAACTAGAGGTCGACCGATTCATCGGTTTTGCGGATTAATCGGCACCGATAGTTGATTGGTGGAACTATCGTTATCGGCAAAAATCCATACCGATAGTTTTTCCTGGTTGCGTCCGTTGCTGGAGCGGCTAAGAAGTGCGCGCTGTCATTCATTACACAGTACAAGAGAACTGAGAAGGGTCTGCTGGCATCATGCAGTACAAGAGCGGCCTTTAGAGGTGTCATAAAAACTATCACTGATGCAGTAACGTGCGGTGAAGTCTTGTCATGGGTAGGCTGTGACCTATCAATGTGGCATATTCAAAGGGGCGTAATTTGCCGCTGCAATCGGTGGCGCGGTTACAGTGTATCTCGTGGCTCACGCAGTCTTCACATGCACGTGCGCTTCAATCCGTTTCGGAGACTCTTTGTTCATTCCGGTGAAATCACAAAACAAAAATGCACACAAACGTGTCCCTGCTTAATAAAATACAACCACTGATGAACATATTCGGTTTTGATAAAAATAAAAAATAAACTATTCGATTGCGGATTAGAACCCAGAACCTCTGACATGCTCGGCAAAAGTTCTACCACTGGACCATTAAAAGACTCACGACAAGTTGTCGGATCAGTTAAGTTATACACACATACGCGCGCACACACACACACACCTGTCCCACCCACTTTTTAAAACAAAGTTAAGCCACTGTATATTCATTCAGGTAATTTAGCAACCCAAGTTAATATCAGGCATCATCACATCGCTGCCTGCATACAGAGCAAAGTCAGAATCGCGGATTAAGTGAGAGCGAGTGGATCACGTGATATGAAGCAGTCTCTGCCTCAATGTTGATCATTCAAGACAGCATGAGAACTGACTGAGCATGCGCAAATCTCCGTAATCTACGTTCTATGGACCAAAGAGGCACTGCGAACCTCTGCCTCAATGGCCATGGCCTTGAATTTCCCGCATGAAACAATGGTTTTTAGGAGCAAACTATGGCAAAAGGAGTATTATGAGTATTCCTGATTTTTTTTGTTACAAAAATTAATATTTGTAATAAAATAAATGCAATTAATAATGTGGTGAATTAATAAAGCTCTTGGAATTAATAAATGTTATGTCAACATTTCCTTTGGTGAGGCACTGCCTACCCTGACCGCACGTCCCTGCGTTGTTTATTTCGCCTCGTGACACTGCACTGAGAGCACATGCTGCATGGAGAGCGCTGACATCAGATTCGCGTTTAAAGCACCGACAGCAAAAAGGTATTCATACAATACATTTTGACATATCATTATAAAGTGATTAATTTGTTGACTAGATGCTGCATTATTAGAGAAAGAACCGCGCAACAGTGTTTGTTTGGCTTCGAGGCTGTGAGAGGACGCTAACATTAGTAGTTACCTCAAGCGGTTAAAACACTGTCAAAAATAAACCTAAGTCCGGCCCGAATTTTTAATGTCACAATTGTTACCATCTATTTGCATTAGATTATATACAGCTGGTCACTTTTATGCATTCATTATGCAGCGAAGTTGCATTTAAAGCTAGACGTAATAGCAAACTGATATGTTCATACAGCGGACAGAAACCTAAACAAATCAGAAAAGCATTCGATTCATTTTCAAAAAGAACTGATGCTCACACTGAAAACATTTCAGTGTTTGAACTTGTTTGAACAGTGGAAAAACTTTTTAAAGCAAGATTCTGTGGCATTTCCTTCCTAATAAATTACCGTCGTCAATAGAAACGCATTATAACAGCGCACATCCATGATGTATCACAACGGACGCTCTCTCAAGTTGTGTGTACAAGTTGTATTTCATTAAAATACAACTTGCCGTCTTGCGTCTCCGTTTTTGATTGTATTGAAAATGAAATCAGAGTTGATTTTATGTTTACAGAGTTTTATAATATTGTTGTAATCATCTTGTCTGGATGACAAGATGTACAAAATGGATGTAACAGTTAAACAGATACATTTTGAATGTAACTGGTTTTACTTGTTATTAGATTAGATTGTTATTAGATTACTTGTTTCAGATTGAATTAATGTCTTTATTGACTTTATTCATATTTATATATTTTTTTCATTTAGCATGTTCATGGTTCATACAATTTATATATATAAAAAATAACACTCCAAAACAGTGCTGAACTTTATTATATATATATATATATATATAATAAAGTTCAGCACTGTTTTGGAGTGTTATTTTTAAGCAATAAGGTTCGAGAGGCTGTGCTGTATCATGGATAATTGTTTTTATCCAGTATCAATTTAAAAAACTATCGGTTGATTAATCGGTTATCGGCAAGTACGGCCCAACCTAGCTATCGTTATCGGTAAAATCCACTATCGGTCTACCTCTAATAGAAACTCGGTGTGCTTTTACTCAATTTGTAAGAGTTTTTTTTTTTTTTTTTAGAAAGATGAGTGTCCACTAAATGCTGTGGGTATAGTTTGTAGTGTGTGTGTTTCTCCTTATCTATTTGTAGTTATTGACACACTGGGGTGATGTCGTCGTAAATGAGTTGACATGTTTGAAGTATTCCTACTGGTGTAGCAAATTGTCATGTACAGGGCTCCAGAAAAAATTTTTAGGTGCACAAGCAGAAAATTTAGGGGCACACCTTAAATCAACCTGCAGCGCAGTTATTCACATTTTTCCCTATTTTGACTTTTATTACTGACCGCCTTGGTAATAAATAGACTTAATTTACAGAAATTACACTGTGCAATGTGTAAGATTTATTTTAAGTTTGCAAGGCTCCAATTTACATTTGAGGGCAGCATTTTTATTCATAATGCCGAAATAATAGTTCAAAAGCAAAACTTAAAATATATATATATTTGGGAGTGGAAATGGCAGCAACCTACTGGTTACAGTGGTAATAAAAATTTATTTATGTTTAAACAAGTGTGAATTTTCCTAAATCTTGAAACTTTTAGTTTTATAAATGGGGGCAATATTTGAAGGATGAACAAATAATGTTTTGGTCATCACATTAATATAAATTATATTTTAGTTTTGAAGTGCTGGAAAAAATGTGTGACGTACTTGAAAACTTTTTACTGTTCCTGCCAAACTTCCATGGTTATAGTTAGGCCGGGTACACACTGGCTGCGTGGTGTGAGTGTGGCGTTTCTGTTACGCGTCTGACGCGGCGTTGCTGCTGCTAGGTGATGTACAGGGAGGGCTATCTCGGGACATAGGCGCCGACAGACCAGTCTACATATGGATAATTCATGTAAAACATTAAAGGAGAACTCCGGGCAATTTTTAAGTTAATCTTGATCGTTAGACCTTTGTGAGTACTGTCTATAGAAAAAAAAACGAACCGGATTGGTGCTTGTGACGCGGAGCTGCGACCGCGAATGCCCAGAGCTCCCACTCAGCTATAACGGCAGCTCTGGGGGCATATACATAAAGAGCGTTTTTGTGCCTCTTAACAGACACAAAATGCATTTAAAATGTCTGTCCAACATGAACAGGGGCCTTACCTGTGAACAAGATGCGTTTAGCAACTTAGCCATGGTTTAAATTCACCTAAATAGTGTGGGAGGAGCGAGACTTCAGCGCGAGACTACAGCTTGCCGTCTAAAACACTATTTAAACCATGGCTAAGTTGCTAAACGCATCTTGTTCACAGTTCATGTTGGACAGACATTTTAATTGCATTTTGTGTCTGTTAAGAGGCACAAAAACACTCTTTATGTTATGCCCCCAGAGCTGCCGTTTTAGCTGAGTGGGAGCTCTGGGCATTCGCGGTCGCAGCTCCGCGTAGCAAGCACCAATCCGGTTCGTTTTTTTTTTCTATAGACAGTACTCATAAAGATATAACGATCAAGATTAACTTAAAAATTGCCCGGAGTTCTCCTTTAATATATAGCCAAGTAAAGTCATCTTTATTTATAAAGCGCTTTTAAAGCAGCACTATGCAGTTTTTTTAGCTTAACAGAACAGCTTCAGAGTTATTGCAATGGTTATATGATTATTTTCGGGTTGAATGGTTGCCTCCCCCCCCCGTTGCCTGTGAACGGAAAAACCATACTTGCAACTTTGGGCAGGCGGGCTGCCGGCCGCAGCATCAGGAAGTGTCGCGTGATATCAGGTCTCGCGATGTAACGAATTGCTTTACGGCAAGACAGATCTGCTAAAATGAGCATCAAACAGAAATAACCCGGCGCCGTATACATGGGGTGTTCGAGGCGCACATACAATACAGACTGCCGACAGTTCAACAGGGCACGCGCAGCTCTTAAATGCCCCCTTTATTTCCACTCGTTACAGTTTCCATCCTACCGAACAGGTACCGGTATACAGGGTGAGGGGATCAGGCCGTGAGTGCAGAGACATCTCTGCGTGAGTGCTATTTACGACAGTACAAGTACTCCACAGCGACTTTAGGGGTCACTCTTTGACAAAAACGGAAATCCTGCATAGTGCTGCTTTAACAATGTAGATCGTTTCAAAGCAGCTTTACAGAGATAAACATATAATTAAAGGTAACAGAGATTGTTTTGGCTTCATAGCGGTTCTTGAATAATGTTATTTCCAGCTAAAGTTAGTTTTGATTGATTCACTTGCGTCGAAATGATAATTTGTTATTAAATTAGGGGCCGCTAAGACAATGCCGTCCTCTCTAAACAGACTTAAAACGCGAACCAGTGATAAACGCTGATGGTGTTCACATGCGCATTAAGAATTGATTCTATAGTTATGTGTGTTTGAATATATGTGCGCAGGTTTGTAATTCCCTACAAACCATGCCTAAACAAACTACTTATCTTGCCTATAAATTTGATACAATATTTTATTTTATCACTTCGGGGTATGTACGCAAACCAAATTTTCCACAACGCTTTATCTGTAGAGTGGTAAAAAGTCCATAAGGAGGATCCTCCATTGTCATCGGGTCCAGGCGAAGCTCCTTATAGAGGAGCCTACTGATACAGCAAAGACAGTCGGCAGTATTGACGGCAAAATAGGCTACAGAATATTTCGTTCTGTATTGACAGGTGCAATATTTGAAAATCGATAGTTATTTATTATTATTATTATTATTTTAAATTACATTTATATCTGCATTTATGTCAAAATCTAGAGACTTTCAAACATCAAAATGTCATTTGTTAATATGTATTCGTGTAAAAATGTCATAAACATCTTTTTCTATTCTATTTTGCCTGGAAATGCTTCCAACACGCTTGCATGTCGCGTGAAAAATAGGCGTTGGTTCTATTTCTAGCATGCACGCATTTTCGGCACGGCTAGAGACGTGGCAGGCAGTGTGCAGCTGATATGCTCACACCACACAGCCAGTGTGTAGCCGGTCTTAGTGTTACTACATTAAATCCATGGTGAATGTTGCTGATTTGTGGAATTAAAGCCTATTACTAGTTCATTCATGGCACAATGTTTCTTCTGGTTTCCACATCAGCGTTGTTTGATTTAATAGAGATCTACAGTTAATAACGGAGAAATCTGAATGCTTCTCACTAGATCTTGCAGCGATGTTATTACTTCTGTGGAGAACTCAAATGCTTTCTTTACTGGATCTCTTAGTGCTGTGTAGTAACAGTGTCGCTTGATCAAGATCGGCTCGTGCTTTACTGACGCGAGCCGTCTGATAAACGAGTGAACTGATAAACGGCCGTGAAGCACAAATGAATATAGCGCAGTTTCGTTCCGCTTTCATTACGTTTGCCATTTGATGTTGGGCAACGTTGTGGTCACTAGTGGTCAACCAATTGATTGGCCAGCCGATTAATCGGCCCGATTTTTGGCATTATTCTCTCATTCTCTCAACAGACATTTACATCGATAGTCTGGCGTTATAATTTATTTGCTTTTGGTGTACTGTGGAGTGGGTAAAACTGTTTTTAATGGCATGCTAGCAGATACCGTTGACTCCCGCTACCCTAGCACCGGCGAACTATGCAACTGGAAGGACTGGATGAAATAAAAATGTTGAAAACTGTCTCCACTGATAAATAACACCCAGGCTAACTTGGAAATGAGGTCCGATGTCCAAAATCCTGAATCACCCCTTTAAGTCTGTTTAGTTTTGTATCAAATACAATATGATTTTCGTTGATCGAGATCTGGCTGCAGAAGCACATTTTTCCTCTTGGGCGAGCGGTCCGCGGACAGCTTACCCTGTGCATTAAATTCCCCATATGGCAGAAATCCAGTGAGAACGCGGGACAATGATGACGATCCATAACAACAGAGCGTGCAAAGCTGCTGTGGATCCGCATACACAAAACTATCAGTGAGTGACAGATTTGAAGAAAATTACCGTCGTTTGGCCAGACTGATCTCATGAAATAGAGTATGTATGACACGCCAATTCGTATTTCCATTTTTGGCGTGCTATCAACACGCATAATCGCTTTTCAGCGTATTTATCAACGCCATTGACTTAACGTTACATTACTATATATAAATATATGACCTACCCCAACGACGTCCCTAAAACCTACCCGTCACTTGGGTTAATAGCATTTATGACTCTTCCCCTACCATCCTAGGAAAAAAAATATCGCTCCCCAGATGTAGATTCATTTTGCTTAGTTTCGCTCGGAAATTTAACGGCGTGGACATACACGCGGCGTGGACATACACGCGGCGTGGAGATACACGCGGATAGCTGAAAATGCGTATAGATAACACGCCACTTGATTTGAAAGTGGTGTGTATGTTTACGCAAAGTCATGATGTCATGTTAGTTTGGCACATAAATAAATGACGGAGAGTTACATACGTATAATTGCCAACATTTTATCATTTAATCTTTTCACAGCTTATATGGACCGCACGCCACTGATGTGTGGACTACAGTAGTCAACATTTGAAGTGGATCAAAACCTTTCAGCAAAGTTATACATACATTTTGAACAATACCCGTTCTTGTTAAGACAGAACTAAGTTGTCTAAGACAACTTTTTTGATCCACTTCAAATATGTGTGTGTTGTTGTTTTTTCGACAGCGACATTGGAACAAGCCACTTCGAGCAGACACTCAAGCACTTTCAATCTGGCTGCCTCACCTGGTATGCTGATCAGTTAAAAAAACACCATGCATGTATTGATGTAATGCCACTCACTTCTGTTTTTTTCTCTTAGAATTTCATGATCGTCAACAACATAACGTGGATTCTGAAGAAATCCCTCAGGTGAACACCAGCTTCCCAATATCTGTCCTGTCATCTGGTATGATATGCATTCATTAAGAACAATCCTGTTTAATTGATTTAAAAAAAAATGCAATATAACTCACTTCATGTATGGCATTTTGTTTTTAATAGCAGAGAAGGAACCAAAATCCAAAATCACCATGGAGAAATTGTTTGGTTTGTGAAATATTAATTAGACATTCAATTCTACAGAAAAAAATAAATAAATATATATATATATATATATATATATATATATATATATATATATATATATATATATATATATATATATATATATATATTCTTGAGTGAATAATAGTAACATCTCATTCTTATGTGAATATGAGTGAACCTGATTATTCACATTTTTCAGATCTGAATACTAAGATGCTCCAACATATCCAAAGGTTGGAAGAGAGGCAAACTCTCATCATGAAAGACCTGGCAAAAATTAAGGCTGCTCTCATAAAGTGTGCAGATGAAGATGGCCGTGAGGAACTTTTTGAACAACAACAATGTTCAAATTCCGAAACATTTGAAGCCTTCTGTCAGAAGCTTGAAGAGGACAAAAATTATAGAGAGCTTTATGTTAGTAAGGCTACACAAATACATTTGAGAAAGAAAAAAACTTTATTTGTATTTATTATTTAATTGTATTTTATTTAGTGTACAGTTGATACAAATGTGATTTAAAATGTTTAAGCCTAGCATCAATTGCAATAATATTCTGTATGTTTTTGTCAGGTCAACTATCTCATCCATACCCATGGAAGCTCCAATGTAGGAGAGATAGTAAGACAGAGTATGAAGAGCATTGTGACAGACAGTGTTCTCTGTCTTTACAACCGCACTGGAAAAGATGGGAAAAAGGTGTTGCCACCAGTGCTCCTGAAATGTTTGACAAGTAAGTGTTAAAGTTTGTGCATCTGAACACTCCTATAGAAAATGTAATGTCAAGAGGAGTAGTTGTTAGCAACTGATTGCGTTGACATTGCTCTCGGTTTCAGGATGTGTCAAGTCTTTTCAGGGGGAGAAAGAAATAGAAGTTAAGAAGCGAAAAGGAGTCACCAAAACAACACCAGAAGCGGAATGCATCCGTCAAATAGAAATATTTGTCTCAAATGCCAACACAAGACTGAAAAGAATGCAAAATTATTTATTTTAGTGACCATAGTTTGAGCACACAGTGAGTGCGCTGTGACATCATGAGTATCCTGGGATCAAATTGTTGACTGGGAAGGCAGGTGATGATCCTGTCGACTACAACTCAATGTATAATCAATGTCAGCATTATTAGGAGAGTGCGTGTCGTTTTTTAAATTGTCCATCCTCATCTGCCTTCACTGAAGTAAAAAAGGCATGGTGCTCTGCAAGCATAGAGTAATAGATGCCAAACGTAGGCTGTTTGAATTGTGATATTCTTGCTCATGTTATTCATGTCACTTGCACCTCTGTTATATGTTGTTGGAACTTTAATCAGGAAATTCCTAATAAACATTACTAAAGGAAAAATGGTTTATTTAAACGCTTTAATTTTTTTTTTTTAATTAATGCATCTCAGATTCAGTAACAATAAATCAAATGCAAAAAAAAAAACAAAGGAACAGAAATAATAAGATAGATGCACCATTGTTTGAAACCCAGAGAAGTCATGTATGGCGGGTGCTTCAACATAAGACTTCTATATAGGATGCGCCTGTGTTTTCTCTAATGAGGAAGACATTAGAATACAAATACACAGACATTTCAGATACATTTCCATTTAATACTTTATGTACTGCTAAATACAGCGTCTGTTTGAACAAGAATAAAGTTCAACATAAGCCTATATTATTTAAATATTGTAGTGGGGTCTACGTTTTATTATCAGTTTTATTTCAGTTTTAAACATGACACAATATAACATCGCGACTGCATGAAAAGAGATTTTACTGTTTTGTGACAGATTTGTGAGCATTAGTGGAACTGAAGGTATTTGAACTAACACGAAACGTGATCGCTGTCATGCGGTGAATCCGGGCCAATCGTGAAACATCTGTGTTGTCAGAGCTCATGCAGCCGCTCTTGAGAAGCTGCGCAGAATGAATCAGGCGGCTGCTCTTGAGTTGCTCTCACGGTACTTTGATGACATACATCACAGTCACATGGCATCGGAGCTGTATCAAGTCAGACAAATTTTCTAACCGGCATATGCACTGCTTCAAGTTAGCCACCGATCGATCAGTCTGCGCAGAGCTGTATGAAGCATTTGAAAAAAATCATGAAGGCCCACCTTGGTTCACTCAGGTTTTCTCCTCTAAAGATTCAGAAAAGATCTCAACAACATCACACACTGCTCATATTTTTCTCCTTGCGTAGAGATTCTGGTCTCACATTTGACGTCACCTTTATTTATATAGCGCTTTTTACAATACAGATTGTTTCAAAGCAGCTTTACAGAGATAATAGGAAAATAATGCAAAACATTTAAGTTAAGGAAGTTCAGTGATTGGTCATTTTTCTTTTTTTAAAAGTTATTAGTTTAGTTAATTTATATAAATAGCTGCTCTGGAGAAGTCCGTAATGTCATTGTCCAGCTCAGTTCAGTTCTCATAGAATGGTGTCAATGCAGGCAGATCAATATTATTGTTGAATATTAAATGTCCCTAAGCCAAAAGTCAGAGGCAAGAGAGGCAAGGAACAAAAACTCCATCAGGTGACAGAATGGGGAAAAAACCCTTGGAAAAAACCAGGCTCAGTCAGGGGCCAGTTCGAACGAACAGTGTACGATTATGATCCAGGCAGCATTATAGGTCAGATTGGATTGGAACATTAAGAATATTTACTCAGTTTCATCTGGTTAAAGATCAGAGTCATCACGCAAGTATGGAGACGAGTTTGTTGAGGATCAGTGCCAATGGCTGTTGTGTCAATGAGGCCTCCAAGTTGGTCAGGTAAATAAATTTGATGCCCAAATGTATAATGCAGCAATTCAGGAATCTGTAAGGTTCAGGGGCTTGCCTAAAGACAACACAATAGAAACATATACTATGACATACAAAGGCACAATATACAAAAAGACATAAGAGACACCCTTCCCCATCTGTATTGTAAGACTTTGGAGAATATTGTTGAAGATTTGTCCTCAATAGGAGTAAGGGGGATTGATAATGTACATCAAAGAGGATGACATCAGACAACTCTTGTCCATAGTTGATGGCAGAAATATACTACAAGATTCAACAACAAAGGTAAATATTTTGTAAATGTAAATAGTGTAAATAATTAGTCTACATCTAACATGTTGTTGTGCAATCTATAGAGCCTATGTAGGATTTAAAAGTAAACAAAAGCATGTACATAATTTGATAAATTCCAGGTTTTGAAAAAAGTAGAAAAAAAAAAGATTAAGTTAAATTAACCCTGTTGTATTTGTCTACATGTTCCCCTTTGTCAGATCACTACAACGTGAGTCAGAAGTGATTCTGATGAATGGGGATCACTTGCTAGAGCCTATCTACAAGCCAATGCATATTGGCATGCGATAATTGCAGAAGGTGCGTTCGCATCCTTTTCTTTTGCTTCGGAGCCAGATGGTGTATGCTGTTCCTGTCTCCTGCAAAGATCTACTGAGTGTCTTCGAGTCTCTGCCGAGAAGAATCTCTGGTTTGTGGTGTTGGTGTGACGGCGCTGACAGCGAGGGTCGCAATCTCTCTGCGTCTTCTCTTCAGAGCATAAACCGTTTTTTTTTACAGCTTTGTCGGTTCGGTGGGCGTGACGATTGAGAGTGAGTGCTCACACTAGGTTGCATTCCTGGTGTGTAGCCGTGGCTATCTCCCTGTGCATTTCAGCACCTCAGAGCACTTCTAAAAGAGCTAACACGATCCGTCTGCGTCTTTTTCAAGATGTCATTCAGATCATGTGTTTCTGGATGCGGCCAATTTTTGACTCCGGCTGACGGGCATGATCGCTGTATCACGTGCTTGGGCTATAGGCACGCTGAAATGGCGCTCATGGATGACTCATGTTCTCATTGCGGGAATATGACCATCGTGGCGTTACGGTCAAGACTCTGTTACCTCGAAAGAGGCTGAGCCCCTTCGCTTATTCCCTGATCTAGCGCTTCTTCTGCCCAGCAGAAAAAGCCTACTTCGGTTAATAGCCTAGGTGACCTGAGGATCACAGTGAGAGGTAACCCGCCAAGCCAGTCTCCTTGGGCCCCTCACTCCTCTATAACGCCTCCCACGGAGCCTCCAAGAGAGCGTGCTGGGCCATCCGTGGCGGTCCCAGTCATTTCTTTTGGAGCTCCACCGGAAGATCAAATGTTGCTGCATCGGAGGGTGAGCTAATGTCCTCTGGGGATGAGGCTGCGTTGCCTCCTTCCGGTGTGCCAGCGTTGTCCGAGTCAGACCCAGAGCTCACGGCTATGCTTTCCCGGGCCACCGTAAGTGTCGGGCTCGAGTGGAACCCTCCACCGTGTCCTGAACCTTCGCGGCTGGACGATTGGTATCTCGGGGTGGCCCGTGCTGGTTTTCAGCGCCCTGCCCCAGTGCCTTTCTTACCGGAAGTGCATGACGAGGTTACCAGGGCATGGACGGCACCTTTTTCTGCCCAAAAACCGTTCTGGTGCCTCTTCCTCCCTCACTACCCTCGATGGCGGAGCAGCTAAGGGTTACGTGGAGATCCCCCCCCAGTGGAGCGGTCTGTGGCAATGCAGCTGTGTCCCAAGACCGCTACCTCCTGGCGGGGAAATCCGTGCCTCCCCTCCCGGGCGTGTAAGTTCTCGTCCACTCTTGCGGACAAGGCTTACTCGGCCTGTGGAGAAGCTACCTTCAGATGTATGAACATACAGTCAGATGTATGTACCACTTAAAAAGAAAAATGATAACTCTTTTGGACAACTACTCAATTGCCTCGACGACATAAAGGCCTGGATGGCTCTGAACTTTTTAAATTTTAATGATAAAAAACAGAAGTGATGGTTTTTGGAGGCACCACTGGGACCCCGCCTGTAGATCTGGGCTCTTTGGCTCCCTATATTAAACCTAGCATTACAAACCTAGGAGTAAAAGTGGACCCTGAGCTTAAATTTGACAGTCAAATTAAAGCTGTTGTCAAATCAAGCTTCTTTCATTTGAGGCAGCTGGCCAAAATAAAGCCAATTCTGTCAAGACAACACTTTGAAACTGTAATCCACGCCTTTGTAACTACACGGCTGGACTACTGATTTCCATTACACGAGAGTAGATGTTAAAACTTCATGCTGATTTGTACTCGGCTTTCGCCAAGATAAGCAACACTAAGACGTAGCTTTACAGTAAACTATGCTTCTCCATCCATTTACGCTTCTTTCCATATGAGGGTGTGACTCCCCCTTCTGTCCGGCGTTAACGGCTGCAGTGTACTTGGCGCGTCAGCACACACGACGGCTGCAACTACAGTGTGGTCTCCCTAGTGGACCAGCACGACAACCGTCTGGATTAAGCCGAGTAGGGGACATCTCTAGGGTCTTCAAGTGGGCACCTTCCGTCCTCAGTGTTTCGTCGACTAGCCCACGACACCTCAAGAGGGCTCGACAGTGACTCTGGCGTCCCAGAGTCACCCCCCTCCGTCCCCCACTCAACTCAGCCCAGCTTACTGACCTCTACATCCCTCCTGCTGCTGAGACCTAACCACAATCTCTCTCCGCAACCAACCATACGCGCCAACCCGTTTGACTAAGGCTGTCGAGCCCCACTGGTGCTTTAAAGCAGTTACAGTGGCAACGGTTCCGTATGGCATACCACCTACCGCAAAACACAATATCTGCCCAACCACCCGTCATTCTATACTATACAACCTATACAAATTGTATAGTATACTATACAACCTATACTATACAACCTATACAAATAAACCAACAGACTCTTCAATTCAAGTTTTTCAAGAATTCTACGAAACCGTAGCGTGGCGGCCTGTACACAGCCAGCTAGAATCTTTCCGTCTCAACCACAGCCAGTTGCTGCTCCTTTCTGCTGCTTCAGATAAGTTCTTTACTGTGCGACGCAACTCTTGGCCGCTGAATCCGGCGTCTCTGAGGAACCGGGTTGTAGAGTGTGCCACAAAACCTCGACAACCCACTTCCACTGGATAAACCTGGAATCTCCATCCTCACTGTTCTGCTTCAGTGGCCAAATGAGCATACCGCAGTTTCTTCCTCTCATATGCCTCATCTACAGCATCCTCCCATGGCACTGTCAACTCTATCAGTTGAACAATGCGTGCTGATCCAGACCACAAAACAATGTCTGGTCGTAGGTTAGTGGTGGCAATCTCAGGTGGAAAAATAAGCCGTTGATCAAGATCAGCCAGCATCTTCCAGTCCCTAGCAGCTTCCAGTTGTCCTGAGCGAGAATTGGTGTTAACACCTTTTCTTGGTGGTTGCTCGCCTGGGTGGAGGAATATTGTCTTCTGCGTGTAATGTTTTGCTAGAACAGGCGGCAACTTATTGGTCTTACTACGCTTGCCTTCCAATGCTAAAGCCAAACATTGCAGTACTTGGTCATGGCGCCAAGTAAATCGACCTTGGCTAAGAGCCACCTTACATCCTGTCAAAATGTGCCTTAATGTGGCAGGTGATGAACACAAAGGACAAGAGGGATCCTCTCCTACCCAGAGGTTTAGGTTCTGCGGTGATGGGAGAACATCATATGTTGACCTAATAAGGAAACTGATCCTACTCTCTTCCATTGACCAAAGGTCTTGCCAGCCCATCTTGCGTTGTTCCACACTCTCCCATCTCATCCACTCTCCCTGCTTGGCCTGGGAAATGGCCTTTATACTCCTCATCCTCTCTTCCTGCTTTCGCACCTCGTTGACTACCAGCTTCCTCCTTTGAGCTGGGCCTGCCTTGTGCCATTTAGGAGGAGCTAAACTGAGCCCAAAACCCCCTCTTCCATGCTGTACCTGTCCCACGATATCCCCAATTTGAAGGTCAGCCTTTGCCTCTACTACAGATTTCTTTGCTGACCACTTTCTACCAGTTTTTAACACAGGGGCTGCCTCCCTTACACATTTGTCACGTGACTCTACTAATGTCATTTCCGGTCTGACCTTGGCACACTTAAACTCCTCGGTTAAAGCAGAGACTGGCAGCTGCAATATTCCTTTACTATAAAGTCCCACTCTGCTGAGGCAGCGTGGAACTCCCAACCATTTCCTGATGTATGAACTTATTAACGCTTCCAGCTTATCCACTGTTCTCAAAGAAACCTCGTACACAGTCAGTGGCCACAGCAACCTCGGCAGTAGACCAAACTGAAAGCACCAGAGTTTTAGTTTGCCTGGTAGAGCACAGCTGTTTATGCTCTTCAACCCTTCCACTGCTTGTCGTCTAACTTCTCCCACTTGAACTGTGTCCTTTAGATCTCCATCGTACCATCTCCCAAGACTCTTCACTGGCTTCTCAGAAACTGTTGGTATTGCCTCACCATTAATGAAGAATGTTTTATCTACTACCTTTCCTTTAACTATCGAGATGCTCCTTGATTTAGAGGGCTTAAATTGCTTTCGTGCCCATTCAATATTATCTGTTAACTTCCCCAATAACCGATTAGTGCAGGCTACTGTTGTAGTCATGGTTGTCATGTCGTCCATGTATGCTCTGATTGGTGGTAGTCGCATCCCAGAAGCCAAGCGCTCTCCTCCTACTACCCATCTTGATGCCCTGATGATTACTTTCATTGCCATGGTAAAAGCCAGTGGAGAAATTGTGCATCCTGCCATTATTCCAACCTCTAAGCATTGCCATGCAGTGCTGAATTTTGGAGTTGAGAAAATAAATAGCAAATCTCCAAAATAGGCTTTCACTAAATTTGTTATTGACATTGGTACTCTGAAAAAATCAAATGCTGCCCAAAGAAGCTCATGTGGCACTGAACCAGTTTGGCATTAGCCAAATCCAGGAATGTCACATGGAGCTCCTTCCTCTCCTTTTTAGCTGACTGAATTCGTTGCCAGATAACATTGATGTGTTCTAAGGAACCTGAGAACCCTGGAATGCCCGCTTTTTGAACTGAAGTGTCAATGAAGCCATTCTTTAATAGGTAGGTGGACAATCTCTGGGCAATAATGCTGAAGAAAATCTTACCTTCAACGTTTAATAGTGAAATAGGACGAAACTGACTGATGCTTGTAGCATCTTTTTCTTTAGGTATAAAGACTCCACCTGCTCTGCGCCATGCTCTAGGTACAACCTGTTTTTCCCATGCCACTTTTAACAATTTCCACAGAATTCGCAGAACTCCTGAAGCACTCTTGTACACTCTGTACGGAACTCCATTAGGCCCTGGAGATGATGAAGCCCTTGCCTTTCTCACAGCCTGCTCTACCTCTTTCCACTTAGGTGCACAGACCTCCATTTGGTATTCTGGTGGGTTGATAGGTGGTATGTCTGATGGAATTGACATATGCTCGTGCCTTTTTGCATCTGTATGCGTTTCCTCCAAATATCTCTCTAGCTCAACTCTAGATGCTTTTAAAGTGCCATTCTTCTCACTGGTGAATAACTTCTTTAAGAATTTGAATGGGTCTTTATAGAAATTAGCCCTCGCACGTTCCTTCTTTTTGTAGCGTTTCCGTAGACGCTCAGCTCTGCGTAATGTTGCCAGCTTATCTTTTATGTCCCTTTTTAAGAGATTGAGTCCCTCCTTCTGACTTTGTTCTGCTCTTTTCCATTGCTTCCTCAGCTGTCTCCTTTCTCTAACTAACCCTTCAATTTTCTGCTGCCGTCTAGACATTCCAGGAGCAGTTTGTACTTTTTCCTTCCTTTTTTCCACACCAAACCTCTCACTTCTATATGCGTAAATGATTTCCCCAAATTTATCCAGCTTCTTTTCAACTGATCCAGTTAATCTTTCCAATGCAAAGCATAGATCTGTGTTTACTGTGTCCTATGCAGTTTTCTCACAAGCTCTTGGCCATCTAACTCCAGGCCTATGCCCGTTGAGGCTCTTTTCTCTCCTATGCTGGTTAGTCTGACCGGTTTCACAAGTATGAATATGTTCATCACTAACTATGCAAGCCCTCCTCTCCTCTATGACAGGGGTGCTGATATCCTGCGAGCTGTGGTTTGCTTCCTGTCGCTGGATTTCATTCGACTGACTTGACTGACTTCGTAAGAAGTACTGATCAATGCGAGGCCCTTGTCCCTTCTCCCTCAAGCATTTCATTTTCCCTTGATGAACCTCCAAACCCCTGACCGTTGTCGCCTTGCTCCAGCCACAGACACAAACTTGTTCAATGACTTTACTAACTGCAGATCTTGAACTAGTCTTACTCTCCATACTCATATCCGTTTCCATTCCTAAGTCGTTAACCATGTTGTCCAACATAGAGTCATTTTCCGTCCCCGCTCTCGCAGACTCTAGGGGTATTTTTCTCTTTAATTTCTTAGAAGCCTTGGGCGGGTGTCTCCAGCATCCTGTAAACACGAAGCTGGATACTGCCGACAAGGGTAGCTAACCCTTACCAGCCCCATTGGGGTCTCTTTCCTCCTGTCAGCTGTCTCTCCAGGCTGTCACAAGGTCTTTCCCTTGTTGCCAGCAGCACTATTCACCGCAGTCACTGGACGTATCCAGATCTTCATGATTTCCATTACACGAGAGTAGATGTTAAAACTTCATGCTGATTTGTACTCGGCTTTCACCAAGATAAGCAACACTAAGACGTAGCTTTACAGTAAACTATGCTTCTCCATCCATTTACGCTTCTTTCCATATGAGGGTGTGACTCCCCTTCTGTCCGGCGTTAACGGCTGCAGTGTACTTGGCGCGTCAGCACACACGACGGCTGCAACTACAGTGTGGTCTCCCTAGTGGACCAGCACGACAACCGTCTGGATTAAGCCGAGTAGGGGACATCTTTAGGGTCTTCAAGTGGGCACCTTCCGTCCTCAGTGTTTCGTCGACTAGCCTACGACACCTCAAGAGGGCTCGACAGTGACTCTGGCACCCAGAGTCACCCCCCTCCGTCCCCCACTCAACTCAGCCCAGCTTACGGACCTCTACATCCCTCCTGCTGCTGAGACCTAACCACAATCTCTCTCCGCAACCAACCATATGCGCCAACCCGTTTGACTAAGGCTGTCGAGCCCCACTGGTGCGTTAAAGCAGTTACAGTGGCAACGGTTCCATATGGCATGCCACCTACCGCAAAACACAATATCTGCCCAACCACCCGTCATTCTATACTATACAACCTATACAAATTGTATAGTATACTATACAACCTATACTATACAACCTATACAAATAAACCAACAGACTCTTAAAGTTTTTCAAGAATTCTACGAAACCGTAGCGTGCCGGCCTGTACACAGCCAGCTAGAATCTTTCCGTCTCAACCACAGCCAGTTGCTGCTCCTTTCTGCTGCTTCAAGTTCTTTACTGTGCGACGCAACTCTTGGCCGCTGAATCCGGCGTCTCTGAGGAACCGGGTTGTAGAGTGTGCCACAAAACCTCGACAACCCACTTCCACTGGATAAACCTGGACTCTCCATCCTCGCTGTTCTGCTTCAGTGGCCAAATGAGCATACCGCAGTGTCTTCCTCTCATATGCCTCATCTACAGCATCCTCCCATGGCACTGTCAACTCTATCAGTTGAACAATGCGTGCTGATCCAGACCACAAAACAATGTCTGGTCGTAGGTTAGTGGTGGCAATCTCAGGTGGAAAAATAAGCCGTTGATCAAGATCAGCCAGCATCTTCCAGTCCCTAGCAGCTTCCAGTTGTCCTGAGCGAGAATTGGTGTTAATACCTTTTCTTGGTGGTTGCTCGCCTGGGTGGAGGAATATTGTCTTCTGCGTGTAATGTTTTGCTAGAACAGGCGGCAACTTATTGGTCATAGTACGCTTGCCTTCCAATGCTAAAGCCAAACATCGCAGTACTTGGTCATGGCGCCAAGTAAATCGACCTTGGCTAAGAGCTACCTTACATCCTGTCAAAATGTGCCTTAATGTGGCAGGTGATGAACACAAAATTCACTATATGTGGGGGTTAGTGGGTCCTTCATCACCCGTCTCCAGATAATACAAAATGCAGCAGCATGTCTTTTAACGGGCACACGTAAACATGAGCACATTTCCCCTATTTTAGCTTCACTGCACTGGCTGCCTATTCAATTTAGGATCCATTTTAAAATTCTGTTATTTGCTTATAAATCATTAAATGGTCTTGCCCCACCATACCTCTCTGAGGTTCTACACTATTATAAACCCGTCCGCGCTCTCAGGTCAGATGATCAGCTGCTCCTGACTGTGCCTAAAACTAAGCGTAAGCTCAGAGGGGACCGTGCCTTTGCTGTGTCTGCCCCTAAACTGTGGAATGATCTGCCTTTGCATGTTAACCCTCTGGAGTCGAGAAACGCGCCGGCGCGTTTTGCACGATTTTTTTCACATAGCAGCAAAATAGACTTAAAATACTCCGTCACCTTTGGTCATACACACTTAAGAAATATGAAAAAATAAACTATTAAATGTCTACTTTTTTATGGGTCCACTTACAATCGAAATAAAATATTGTGCTTTTGTAAAATAAAGAAAATAAACAGGGTGTGCTTTCTGCCTCTCCATCTCCGTGAACTTTTTTTCTAGAGCACGTCTCTAAACATAAACAAAACTCCGCAAATACTAGTCACACAGGCATGATCAATATATCTTTATAATCATTTAAGTGTGTACTTTTAAATGATCTAATTCAAAACTAAAACAAATATTCTGTGTTTATGTAATCTATATAAAAAGAGAGAGATGCCAGGCGTTCTCATTTCAGCTAATTATCTTTTAATGTGACCACGCCCACAGAGAGCGCGCGCTATAGAAACGCAAATGATCTGAAACTTGCCAACGCCCACACGAGCTCGATAAAACACCAAGTTCAGATTAATGTACTGGTAGTCTGTCGTTTTTCGAGGCTGTGAGGAATAATTCTGGATAATTTACCTCAGTGCTGGATTAATTTCACTTCGAGGAGCCATGGATCCAGCGAGAATCATGGTAAGTTTTTTATTCTTTGTTATAATCGCGAATACTGTTTTAAAATGAATCGCGTGTCTTTCTCTGTGTGATGAATGAACGGAATTCGCACTGTTGTTGTTACAGACGAAATATGAAAGACAACATTTAGTTGACTAGTTTGGGATAGATTATAAAGATTTTTACTCTAAAATAGACATCAAATAAGCTTTAGTTAACCAGTTTCTGCTCATATGTTAAATATATAACGTTAGAATGTTTTGTCAAAAATAAGCTCATAATCTTAGATGTTATTATAGTGTTTGTTCCAATGTAGACTATATCAAACTAATGAATCCTTAACTTTGAAATATGAATGATAAAATCCAGGCTATAGGCCTACTTAAAAAAATTTAAAAAAAGACAAGATAGATGTAAAAAAAATCTTAATATTATTGTTTTTTATTAGTGACACATTTGAGGAGATTCCAAAACTTTCTGAAAATACAGTATGAGAATTAACTGCATACTAGAAATGTTTACCTTGGAAATTATACAATTTGAATGTATAAAAAATTTGTGAAAAAATACCTTTTTTTCCTCTCTGAGAACTCTAACTTTCTAACTCTAATTCTGTAGAATGGTCCATATAGCCTATTTGAACAGGATTTGTTTCCAGGTATGACTATGTACTAAAAATGTGCTTTTGACTTTCATTTATATTTGTATTTTATATATATATATATATAATTTATTTATTTATTTTTGTCCTCGCATTCTTTCTTGTGTGACACACCTGAATGAAAGGCTCATTAGTATGCAGGCTCATTACTATGCAGGGTCTTTGTCTTCTCAGGTGTGAATCACAGCAAGTCACGCCCCTGCGCATATTGCCTTTGGAAGCAAAAACTGTTTTAAAAAATTTAAATCAATGTATTGTTTTATGTGAATGATTAGGCCGGGTGATTTTCAGATCAATTTTGAAGCAAAAACACTAGGCAACTACATCCATTAGTCAAAAGTCTTGTGGACACATATTAAGTATGTGTTTTGTGGCCTTATTTCAGAAACTTTAATTTTTAGTTTTTTGAATGACCATGCATAAACATTATTCCCTCAAAAATACAAATATGTAAATAGATGTTGCTCGCATATTATGGTACCCCTATTTGTGCTAAATAGAGTGTAATTACACCTTTGCCATTGATATGTTTATAAGCAACTGAAAAAAGCACAGATGTCAGGGCATGTCAAAACATCTCACAGACCTCAAAAACCCCTTAGACTCCAGAGGGTTAAGCAGGCCTCTTCTTTATCTGTTTTTTAAACCCTTCTTAAAACCCATTTTTACTCTTTGGCTTTTGATACCTAGTAAGATGTCGATTCCATTTACTTGATTTTATTTGTTACTTTGTTTTTATTGTATGGTTATTAATTGTACGTATGTTTATGTTTTGTGTACAGCACTTTGGTCAACTTTGGTTGTTGTAAAGTGCTTAACAAATAAAGTTGGTTTGGTTTGATTTACCTTCGCCCTGCATGCCATGTTTTGTGTAAGAAAGCTTTATGCAGGGAGGCGTTAACAATATTTAGTTTTTCACACCTGAGAAAGACAAAGACCCTCCCCTAATGGCCCTATAAGGTGCTATCAGGTGCTATCATTATGAGGAGCCTTGCACAAAGAATATGGAGAGACTTAAAAAAGAATGCCTTTTAGATTGTTTGGATTTATTTACACAACACACAGACAACTTGGACAGTCACACACCTTTGTGCCATTCCTAAAACATATAGGCTACATACCTGTCATCTCCAAGGTGTTTGATTTGACCATGTTCATGTACAGAGACTCATGTGAATGTTGAAGTCAGCAGGACTCTAAAAAAAAAAGTTCTAAAAAAACATTTTTAGAAAAAAAAATACACCTGTGAACATGCTGATTTCAAGAGAAACTATAGGGCTGCATGATTTTGGGAAAACATTTTAGATTTTTCTGGTTAAAATTATGAAATTTACTATGAAATTATGAAAATTATGAAATTTACTACATACTGTAACAACAATCAGATGGCCAAATTCCGCCAGTTGATGAAATTAACCAGATTAATTTTTAACCACCCCTTACCCTCCATTTGGAGTGATACACACAAGGAAAGGATTGTCCTATCTTGACTGAGTCACTGACTGCAATTCGCACACACAGCATTTCTCTCTAATAATTAAACAAGAATGCCCTGTTTTACCGACATGTGATCGACATGGGACCACAAGGCCCATTTGTCGAGATCTTCGGGAAACCCCCCCGAGAGTTTCTTGTCTGAAAAGGTACCCTTTCAAGGACAAAACTATCATTGTATTCCATGATAAACTAATCAATTCAAAAACAATACGATTCCCCGAGGGGGTAGAGCACGAGCCTACCACACTGATGGAGCACGAGTTCGCCACACTGAACGCTCAATGAACTCTGAACACACACACACACAGAGACAATCATTTTGTGACAATCGTTCATGCTTGAAATGTATGAAAAGTTTTTTTGTTGTGTTTTATTATTCCCATGTAACCAATCCTATAATCATGATCTTTATGGTATGTAATCAACCCTGATATGCGCTAATCACGAAGAAACCTGTATCTTTGCCTCGCTAGCTTACAATTATACCATGCGTGGTATTATTGTAATCAGAGAAATCTAATGGTACTGAATTCTTGACCCAAAGTGCAACATTAGGCATTCTTTTATTAAATACCCGTTTAGAAGTGTATTTCGACTTAGTTTTATCTTCTCTGCACATTGCCCGGAGGACGTGTATTTTGCAAACATAGAAGGTTGCCGCCACGCCTCCTCCCAAACGATTGGACCAGGCGCGCAAGAAAGGCGTGCCTCTAGCTCCTTCAAAACTTGGAGCGTCCCGTCTGTTCGTTGCAGTTTTTTCGCCAGAGAGAGTTACAACTTTCCTGAGAACTTCAGCCGGAGTTCTTCTCCTTATTCGTCGTTTTTCTACTTTGTTTTAATCTAAGTTTCTTTCTTTTCGATCTACCTCAGTTTGATAATTTGCCTTCGTTCAGTGTATTCACGAACGAAACGAGTTTAAGATTAATCATCTACCGTACGAGCCGCAGCTGAAGCACTCGCAAACATCTGCCTCCTATCGGAAGACGCTCCAGACACTCCGACCAAGCTGCCTTTATGAACGCAACTGCACAAAAAGGGGCCTAAAACGCAAGTAACGTACAATCTAAATTCAAGTGCTGTTTTAAGGTTGTTTAGAGCTTACTAAGCCTTTGGGTCTCGTGTTGGAACTGTTTGAACTGTGTTCACTCTCACTCTCTCTCTCTCTCTCTCTCTCTCTCTCACACTCTCACTCTCTCACTATCTCTCTCTCTCTCTCTCTCTTTCTCTCTCTCCAAATATTTCGTATTGCAATCATTTTTGTTAATTGTTTGTTTTGCTATGCATATTTACTCCTGCGTGATTTAATAGTTTATGTAATCTTTAGTTGTTTATTAAATTTCATAATCATTTTGAATCAAGTCTGTCTCATGGTTCCATACTTTGAAGCCTCTGAAAGTGTCGATATAAGTTACCTGCTCTACCTGATTTAACTATTGAAATATTTAAAAGTGCCTTACACGAATTATCATTCTTTTGTGGCCACAGAAATGATATGATCGCTGTTTACAGGCCGATAAATTGTGATAAAGAATTAAGTCTCGCTTCAGTCCGCCGGACGGACAGATTGCTTGATAGATTTTAATCACATCAAAATTTACTCTGATAATTGACCGAATCTTACCTGTAGGAATAATTACTACGAGCAATCGTGTTAATTATTCATATACGGTGAGGTTAGAAATTCGATGTATCATGCACTCCAGGCGGCTAGGTGGCAATGTGAAGCACTGCCACACAACAACACCAATATCTGAGAATATTTTGTACAACTGCTGAAAAGACTCTTGTATGTTTATCAGAGCTGCTAGGGCAACTTGAAGGTCCGACGTATGGAAATAATCTGAAATGTTGGTTGTTATTTTCCTGTAAGAAATCAATACGCGACGAGAGCAGATTTACGTTTTTACCCTTTACACAGGAACCAGGTGGAGCGTTTTTAAGATTTCCACTCTGGAGGGTGGTTTAATTTTTTTGCGTTTTTAAGCCCCAAAAACGCAGTCGCCATGTAAACGAAAGGCACATCCGATAAAATATTTTTACGTTTTCACCCGGAATCGTTCTTGTGTAAACATGGCCTTAGTGTTTAGTATTTGCTGGAGGCTGCGATTGGTTCTCTTCCACACCTGATCCAGATATAAGAACCACCCCAAACACTCAACTAGGGCTGTCACGATTTCTCGATTAAATTAGAGTACTCGATTGAAAAAATAATCCTTGCTTGCAAATTACCACTGTCGAGTAATCGGCAAAATACTATAAATGGCACATTACACGGATGATAATCCATAAACAGCATTATTAGACCGGTTTGTAAGGCTGCACGGTGTATTAAAACCACTTACAAAAACATACTACATCATATATAACACTTTTGAGAATTCACAAAGACTGCAATTAAATTAAATAAATATATGCCCTGTGGGTTTAATATATATGCGCTTGAATTATTTGCATGCTTGTAGGTTAGGGCTCCGTTCACAGTGCTCCATATGAACTGTTACAGGGTTCGTACAGACTCAGTCAAATGAAATTCCAGGACTTTCAAGGACTTTTCAAGCACTACTTTTTTGGATTTCAAGGACTTCAATCAGCACTTATCAAACAATATCTTTATTATTATTATTTCTATTTCTTTAATTTTTTTACTCAAATTACATATATATGGTATCTGATGTTTCACTTCATAGAGTGACCAGCGCTGTCAGGCATGGGAAATCCCCATAACCATTCATATACTTAATATCATGCTCATAGCCATGAGAAATATCTCTATCTCAGATGGGCTGCAGCGTTGATTTAGCGTGAAACAATTGTATTTTTTCAAAAAAAAAAAAAAAAAAACTAAATATTTTAAATTAGGGATGCACCAATACAACTTTTTGCAGAACGAGTCCGATACCGTAACGTAACCGATCCCTGAATTTTCTCTGCATTTGTAATTTTTAAAATGTATTAGTAGATAAACCAAAAGAATATAAGTCATATTAGTCGGCTTAATTTGTTCATCAAATATATATTTCTTTCAATTATTTTCATGCTTAATTAAGCCTGCTAAAATGCATTGTATGAGCTTCTGTTACAGTACATTCTATTGCTCTATCATATTTTATCTTTCATTTAATAGCACAGCACATATTTAGACTAGAGCAGCTCCAGAAGGGCTGAGGGTTGGGTCATGTTTACATACCAGTGAAATACCAATTATTTAATCCAATTTTGATACTAGGCTACAACAAAAACTACCAGCCTAATTAATGTGAATTTAAAACATTATTAAAGGTAAGCAGTCAGTAACAAAATAAGAGGGTCAATGACGTGGCGTGTCAATTCTGATGTCCAAAGCATATTCATTTTATTAAAAATGTATACATTTTTAAATGCACTTCATTAAATGACTCAACTTCCCCCTCTTTAATTACTCATGTGAGAATTCAATATAAATAATTAACGTTAATAATAAGCTACATGCCTCGTTTTATTTTCTTTGCCATTGATGTCCGTTTAAAGGGATGTGCTCGAGCAGTGTTTCTATACACACGCTTGGACCCCATCGGAGCATTTTTACGAGTACATGAGCTCGGTATCGGTGCATCCGACCTTATTTTTAATAATTCAAGCACTTTTCAAGTACCTCTTCAAAAATATGGCTGTTTTCAAGGGTTTTCCAGGACTTAAATTTCAAAAAGTCAAATTCAAGTACTTCAAGCACTTCGAACCCTGCTGTTATTATTTACATGCGTGGAGTGTCTCAATCTCTTTTGTTTGAGCTTCCTTATAACATTTATCTAGGAAAGCAATGTGCTCCATTTCATCAGATTTGTAAGGTAAATAATTTATTAGTTTCTAAATATGCAAACTGTTGTTGTTACGTCCAAGGACGTATTAATTTATTTAGTGTTACGTCCAAGGACGTATTCATTTTTATTTATTATTATTATTATTATTATGATGATTATTTGCTCCTGATCTTCTTTGAATTATTTTATTCCTGAAAGTGGGCGTGGTTGTGTGCCCTGTGTTTTTGTTTGCTTGCTGTCTCTCTCTTTTTCTCTCTCTACTCACTCTTAGGCCTAATCATCGGCACCTGTAACTCGTTGGTGAGCGTGCCTGAGATGGAGAGTATAAGGGTGCAGTCCAGTGTTTGCAGAGGGAGACGCATTTCTCCCCTGCTCCAGATTGAATGCTGTTCTGATACATGTTTACTTGCTGACAGTCAGAGACAGTAACTGTGAGTTAGCGGTGGCTAACTGAGCTTAGCAGTGGCTGGTGTTCAGTGATCTTGTTCTCACTACAACTAAAAATTAAGCTGAAGGTATTGTGGTTTTGATAACCTGTTTAGTAGTTACTGTTGTGAGGGAAGCTGTAGGTAGTGGTGGGCAGATCGAGGCTTCGTGAAGCAATTAAACAGTTGAAGCATATGTGCCATATCTTTCGAAGCTTCGAATCAATCCGACACCCGTCTCCACGGTGACACCTAGTGGTCACTTGCAGGTGTTGATCTGAAACAACCATGACAACGAGCCATTAAAAAAATGTTTTGTTTTTTATTATTGTATTTTTCTAATATGTGAATCTTGTAACCCGTAGGGTCCTCACAGTGCATAATGTTATTTTGGTCATTAAAAATGAATATTAATAAAAGAAATCAAGCCACAATGTCTCACTTTCTTATAGATTTTTTTCAAAAATATTAATTTCTCTGCTGTGGAAGGACTTAGCCTACTTCTTTTATTAAAGATAATTTCTCCAGCCTTTGAAAAAATCCTCTCACAAGGGACACTTATTGCTGGCATGCAAATATATTTTTTAGCTAGGACATACAAATGAGGAAAGATTACTGCTCTCTCTTTCCAGTAAGTTAGGGGATCATGAGTTCTGGGCAAAAACGCATCGTTGAGGTATTTTTTCACTTCCACTGTGGGATCAGCTGTAGCATTGTGTATCATCTGGGTTCACAACTTGTCAGGAGAGCTGGACTAATTCCTAGTACCCTGTGTCTGTCAAGAAAATAGTTAGGGACACTATATCTAAAACCATGTAACGTTGACTACATACTGTGCAAAAGTGTTAGGCTTGTTAGATTCTTCAACAAAAAAGTTATATATTTTGCTTTAGTGTGCCAGCTGTTTTATAGACAAAGGGGGTGATCATACCAAAGTTCACATAAACTGTCCTGTGTTTTATGGATGATGTATTGTTGCAGTAGGCGAGCTGCCGATCACAATACACACATCTCACTTTATTTGGGGTTTCTAAATGGAAATGCTCCCACACCACAGATGTACTTTTCTGGGGAGCCTCCATTTGATCTATCTATCCAAATCTATCTAGATATGTATATCTAATCTATCTATGTAATTAGATATATGTATCTACAATCTATCTATGTATTTAGATATGTATATATAATATGTATCTATAATCTATGTATTTAGATATGTATCTATAATCTATGTATTTATATATGTAGCCTATCTTTAATCTATCTATATATGTATCTATCTATATATCTATTAATCTAGCTGTCTATATATATTTATATCTATGTATCTATTAATGTGTAACTATATGTATACTCTGTCTCTAGCCTATCAGTCAATGTGTTGTGTAAATTTAAATGTAAACCTAAATATAGCCTAACTAAACAAATCGCACTATAAATGTCACTATATCACCAAAAATCCGCTATCTTAAAATCAAACTCCTCTTTGGTCTGTTTCCGACCGTGTCAATCAAACGCTGATTCGGCGGATCACACCTGATGAAACACTAAGGCTATGTTTACACGGAAACGATCAGAAGAGAAAACGCAAAAGTGGCGTTGCGTTTTCACTTTTTATTCTGCGTTTAGACGAGCGTTATGAAGGGGAAATCTGCGTGCATATGGTGACGCAAAAGTGTGTGAAATTCGATGTAGTGTGCACTCCAGGCGGCTAGGTGGCAACGAAGCACTGCCACACAACAACACCAATATCTGAGAATATTTTGTGCAACTGCTGAAAAGACTCTTGTATGTTTATCAGAGCTGCTGTGGCAACTTGAAGGTCCGACGTATGGAAATAATCCGACATGTTAGTTATTATTTTCCTGTACTGGCGAATGCCTGTGACGTAAACGCGCACGTGATCGAGGGCAGTTTTGCTTTTTTACCGGTTTTTACCCTTTACACGGGAACACGACGGTGGAGCGTTTTTAAGTTTTCCACTCTGGAGGGTGGTTTCACTTTTTTGCGTTTTTAAGCCATAAAAACGGCGTCACCGTGTAAACGAAAGGCACATCCGATAAAATATTTTTACGTTTTCACTCTGAATCGTTCTCGTGTAAACAGGGGCCCTGTTTACACGAGAACGATTCCGAGTGAAAACGTAAAAATATTTTATCGGATGTGCCTTTCGTTTACACGGTGACGCCGTTTTTATGGCTTAAAAACGCAAAAAAGTGAAACCACCCTCCAGAGTGGAAAACTTAAAAACGCTCCACCGTCGCGTTCCCGTGTAAAGGGTAAAAACCGGTAAAAACGCAAAACTGCCCTCGATCACGTGCGCGTTTACGTCACAGGCATTCGCCAGTACAGGAAAATAATAACTAACATGTCGGATTATTTCCATACGTCGGACCTTCAAGTTGCCACAGCAGCTCTGATAAACATACAAGAGTCTTTTCAGCAGTTGCACAAAATATTCTCAGATATTGGTGTTGTTGTGTGGCAGTGCTTCGTTGCCACCTAGCCGCCTGGAGTGCACACTACATCGAATTTCACACACTTTTGCGTCACCATATGCACGCAGATTTCCCCTTCATAACGCTCGTCTAAACGCAGAATAAAAAGTGAAAACGCAACGCCACTTTTGCGTTTTCTCTTCTGATCGTTTCCGTGTAAACATAGCCTCAGTGAAACACTTCGAGGCTTCGTTTGGCCATAGTCACGTGACATGGGTGTTTTGAATCACGCTTCGAATCAGTGTTTCGAAACATCTGCGCTTCGGGATCTCGCAAAGCTTCGGAACGACTGTTTCGCATCAGCCATCCCTAGCTGTAGGGGGTGAGTGCCTTTTTCTTTTAATACTGTTTTTTCCTGTTTTTTTGTATAGCCAGGGAGTTGAGGGAAGTTTGTGTTGTTTATTTCTTTTTGTTGAACCTTTCTTAGGTTAGTTAGGACTCCTCCCAAAATTAGTTAGTGGGCTGTTTTGTTTGTTATATTTGTCTGTTCTGTCCTTTTCTTTTGGTATCTTGTAAATAAAAATACTTTCTTTTATATATAAATATTCTGGTGTTGTCTTCACTCTGGGGTAGAGGATTGAAGTGTGCTCTCGCCGTTAATTTCTTTCTTTCTTTGTTACCTCCCCTTCCGACCCCTAGACGATTAGGGGAACGTAACAGTTGTTCATCGCAATTTCAAAATAAAGTTCTTGCTCTGAGTTTCTATCGTAAAGAAGAGGCCAAATATTAAGTTTACATTTGAATTAAATGTTTTTTGGCTAATATTAAACGGGATTTGATCTACTAGTTGATCTGATCTACTAGATTTGATCTAAAGTGTAACAACACCAGTCCGTTGGCATCCTATGCAGGCGTTTGTTAAAATACATAATGAACATAAGTTGATTGTCTATTATGTATATAATATTATGCATTTTAACAAGTTCTCGCACGCAAGTTCTCTCGCTCTCTCCCTCTCTGCCGTGCGCACGCGCTACACGGTTTGGCGCACATAGCCACATACAGTAGGCTATGTTCTGTCTCGCATTCGCAGCTCTAGATTCAGTATGCGGGATTTTTATAGGTTATTTAAAAAAATAATAATAATTTCACCGCAACTCCAAAAAGGAGGACAAATGAGTGTCCGGCTTGATGCTGCGCCGGACGCTGGACAGGGGGCTTAAAATCCGGACTGTCCGGCCAAAATCCGGACGTATGGCCACCCTATCTGTGTCACCACGGGCGACAGGTGTTTATCACAAACTTCCAAGATGCCGTCTGCAAGTGTGTTTATTGTCTGCAACACATCGCAGAAATCAAGGGAGAAGAGAAATGTAGATGAACTGCTGCGCTTGTGACAGGGCGCATGTTTACCTGAACGAGCAGAGAGAGAGAGGGAGCCCCGGTCGCGTGCGCCCTCTCTCTCTCTCTTCGGAGCCAAGCGAAAGGCTTCACCGTCTCAAAACTAAAGGCCATTGCACACTGAGTCCGAAATTTTCGTATGCGTTTTTTCGTGTTTGTCAGCCTAAAAAAACGTCACGCACAGAAACCTTGCACACTGAGTCCGATGCGTATTTATTAAACCTTTGCGGAAAAAAAACGCAAAAATACAAAATGGATTCGTCAAGCAGTGAGGATGATTTTGTTGCCCTCTCTCTTCATAAAAAAAGAGAAAAAGAAAGGGGAAATATTGGGTCCATCCAATCGATTGCGCCGAGAGGAAGGAGAGTTTCAGCTCCATCAAGGAGTTGCGAAATTATCCCGAGCGATTCAAAATTTACCTCAGAATGTCAGTGGAAAAGTTTGATGCTTTGCTAGCGATACTGGAGCCACACATTAAAAAGAAGACTACAAATTTCCGTGAGCCAATCGATCCTGAACAGAGACTGGCAGTACACACACACACACACACACAGCCGGCGGAAGCGCTGGGCAGACAGAACAGCTGTATACAGGTTATATTTTGTACCTAATTATAATACAATAGTAATCGAATTGGCTGCTCAATCACACCTAAATCGATCCGAAATTTCGATCTGATTGAAAGGGGAGGTTTATTCCTTTTCTAATCTGATCGAGAGAACATGTAAACACTTGATCGAATTAAAAACCGAAACTGAAAGGACTGCGCATGTGCAATGATGTGCGGAACGAGCTGTTCTTTCCAAAGCCTCTCAACCTCTCAAAATGCTTGCTACGGATGCGAAAAACGCAGAAAATCGAACCCGATCCGAATTTTTTTATTACGGACGAAAGTTTCGGAGGCAGTGTGCAAGCGTGATTGAAATAACGTGAGGTCGAAATTTTTTTTTAACGTGCGAAAATTTCGGATGCGAATTTCGGACTCAGTGTGCAATGGCCTTAAGCGCTGTAATTGGTCTCTCTCCCTCGCACATATTAATCAAAATAAATCGACACGATGGTAAGGTCGGAAAACTAAAGTTTCATGTGGGGCATTCGGAGATTTTTTTTCCTGACGTACACGCTAAACAAGTGATATGTTGATGTGCATTTTAGCATTGCTAATATTCCTGTGTTTTCGTCTCGTTTGGGATCCGTTTGAAGCTGAATGCATCACCTGCAAAGCTGGCACGTATATATATATATATGAACACCAAGTTTGTTGTGTATATGTGTAGGGCTGCATAAAATAATAACAATAGCCTATAGCAGGCAGCCTATAAATCGTTAAAAAGGAACACTTCAGTAACACTACACTAGAGAAAAATATATGGATTATCATATGTGACTTCAAACGTTTCCATTCGTTATGACGTTATGAAATGAGATTGGAGTAAAAACATGAATCCAAATGCTTGGTGCGTTTTGCTTTTCAAACCCTTCATGTTTTTACTCCAACCACATTTCATAAGCCCAGGGGTGTCCAAACTTTTTTTAGTGAGGGCCAAATACAGAAAAATAAACAAAGGGCTGAGCCACACACTATATTGACACATGAATACTGCGTTTTTATGACCTGGCTTGTTACTCAAGGTCTCAACATAAAAAGGAACAGGAAAAAACAGTTTAGGTTTTAAAATTTAAAATGAATAAAGAACTGTTTATTATTAAAGTAAAAAGTGTGGTATGAATTAAATACAATGTCAGTTGTGTGTGTTTGCAAAGAGTCAAGTTAATAACTGGAACTGCACTGCCCGTGCACTGGAACGACAGGCCTGCAGGTGGCACAGGTGGTCGTAACATTGTAACTCACCTAAAATGTGAAGAACATTGCACTCAGTACACTCTAAAAAAAAAAGGTTCTTCAGGGGTTCTTTGCGGTGGTTATGGTGCTATATAGCACCACTACCATTTAAAGAACCTGTTTGGTTCTTTAGGGGTTCTTCAGGGGTTCTCTGGGGTGGTTAAGGTGCTTTATGGCACCTATTATGGTTCTACATAGCACCATTTGACAAAGATAAGTGCTATATGGCACTTAAAGTGGTTCCCCTATGATTACAAGCCAATGAACCACTTTTAGTGCTATTTAGCACCATTTTTGTTTAGAGTGTAGCTGTGTCCCAATGTGAAGGCTGCATCCTTCGAAGGCCGCGGACTTCGAAGGATGCAGCCTATTCGTCCTTCGAAGGACGCACCATGTAGTCTTCGTATGATTTGTAATTGCGCCACCAGGTGTTCCCCATTATGCTGTCGCCTAGCAACGCGGTGATAGGAGAGAGTTACCATTCTACACGGCATTACTTGTTGAAATGGAGCAAGAATATATTATTTTTATTTTTATCTTTTATGTTTTATGTTTTACTGGAGGAGATGGTGGGGATTCATCCCCGGCGCCGCCGGGTGATGTATCTCCGGCTTGATCAAGACCGTGGCCAGGTAAGGTAATCTGGTTTGCTGCATCCCAATTCAGAAGTTGCGAATTTAATTGCTGCAGTACACTTTAAAAAGTACATAAGTATTGGGTGTACTTGAGTAATGTAATAGTACTTATGAAAATACTAAATACACATAAAGCTGTTCAAATGTTCATTTATAGCCTACCTTATGAAGATGCGATTTTTATGGAGTTTATTCTCTTGATCATAGCGATCTTATTTATGCATGTTTCTAGCGTGTTTTGTTTTAACGCAATTGAAGCATAAAACCCAAAACAATAAATCAATAAAGTGAAATATGCCCTTTTTTAAAAACAATCCTGCAACGGTACTCCCGCTCGACTTCGGATGCAGCCTTATATGGGACGCATCTGTTGTTAGCAACAATTCCTTAATATTGTGAAAATTAATCATAAAAAAAAAAAAACAAGTACATTCGTTAAGTATTCACGTATAAATGTGAAGTAATGAGGGTGTTTTCTCTCACACAGGATAGCAACACAACAAAAACATCGTCTTTTACAATATTATACATTGTTGTATAGTAAACTACTCAACAGTAAAGTAGTTAAAATATAAAACCCTTCAACATATTCAGAATTAAAATGCAACATACACATAGCGCAGCACTACTATTAATGCAACAACATCAATATCTAAAACCCCTGACAACAAGGGTTTTTTTTATGCATAATACATATAATACATACTAAATAAAAGTAGTTTATTAAAACTCTTTTGTTTCTTTCCCTAAATCAGACCAGACCCCTGTACTGCAGGATAAACCTGAGCGTGCCAGTTCTGGACAGTTTTTTTAATGATTTGGACACACGACCTGATTTTCGGCTGAGCAGGGAGGCCCTGAGAGCGCTGATGGACCTGTTGAGCACTGAACGCCAACACGGATGGGGTTCCACAATAGATACCCTGGTATTTCTTTTCTGGCTGGCGTGTGGCACATCATACAGGGTTGTGTCCAGAGTGTTTGACATGCCTCGTTCCACTGTCCACCGCATTGTCCACCGGGTCGCTGAGGAGGTGGTGGCCATTCGCCACCAAGTCATTCATTTCCCCAACACCCCAGAAGACCTGGAGGCAGTTTGCCATGGGTTTGCAGGGCTGGCGAGACACCGAGCTTTCTTGAAAGCTGCAGGAGCAATCGACGGCTGCCATGTCCGCATCAAGCCTCCAAGCGGCCTTGATGGTCAGTGCTACAGGAACAGGAAACTGTTCCCGTCCATCATCCTGCAGGCTGTTTGTGACCATCAGGGCCGCTTCATTGACACCTACGTGGGCTGGCCCGGGTCAGTGCATGATGCGCGGGTGCTCCGGTACAGCCCACTGTACAGGAGGTCAGTGTACCCTCCTCCAGGGCACTTCATCCTCGCAGACGGAGGGTACCCGTGTCTCCAACACCCGCTCCCCCTCATCACTCCCTACAAGAGGCCAGTACGAGGTGTGGGAGCCCAGCGCTTTAATCTTCATCATTCCAGGGCACGCTCCATTATAGAGCGTGCTTTTGGGATGATGAAGACCAGGTTCCGATCCATCTTCCTGAAAGCGCTGGAGGTGCACCACACTTTTGTACCTCATGTAAGTGAATTGAAAATACATTTGCAAAAAAACATAAAAATAATTAACATCTTTTTTCCAGATCATATAATTTCTTGTTTTGTTTTTTCAATTCAGGTCATCACAGCCTGTGCCATCCTCTACAACATCTGTCTTGGGGTTGGTGACATCATGGCCCCGGAGGATGAGCACGAGGAGGATGATGCAGAGGATGAGGGGGAGCATGTTTTGGAGACAGTCAGCGGTGCTCCCTGGCGTGACCGGCTGACTGCAGAGGTGTCTGCCCTGGAGGAGCTTCCCATCGACCACGACTACTTGTAACAGGCAAGTCAGAGAACTGTAAAGCTATAATGGCCAAGACCACAAATTAATGTCCATAGAATGGATTTACATGTTGAAAAATGTTACGCTTTGAATTGAGGACGCAAGTTAATTTTATTCTTCCCTCTTTTTAAAATTATCTTAGTGAGATGGCAGCCGTCTATTGAGTCAGCCCTGCAAACCTATTGAGACAACTTAGTGGATAGTGGAAACATGCACTCAAACACTCTGGACTGGAGCCCAGCCCAGGTGATGTCCCACCAGCAGGAGGCTTTACCAGGGTCTCTATTGTGGAGCCCATCCCAGCCCAGCAGCACCACCAGGGTCTCCCTGTTCAGCTAAAAGCGTACATTTTGTTGTTTTTGTTTTTTCCAATCTGTTTTATGTACCGTTAATTTGAATTGTTTTTCTATTGTTGTAAATATTTGTAAAAACTACTTGAAATAATTTTCATTTTACATGCTAAAAAAAACATGTATAGAAGTCAACAATGTCCAGAATAAAGTTGTTTTATTTCCAAATGTAAATAAATAAAAAAAATTGCATTACAAAAATAAACAATGAATAAAAATTGCCTTGCCTCATTTACAAATAACTTAAATTAGTGACAAATAACTTAAATCAGTGACAAAAAACATAAATACAAAAATTTAATTATATTATTTTTTTTCAATCATTCTCTCAAGTAAAGTAAACAGTCTGTCCATTCGATCCCTGCTCTCTTGTGCTCTCCTCTCCTCTGTTTCCCTTTGAAGCCTCATGTCCTCCCTCATTAGCTCAATGAGCTCGTCGCTGCCTCTTCTTCGGTTGGCGGGGGCTCTGGCCGCTGCGGCTGCTGGTGCTGCGGCTGCTGGGGCTCTGGCCGCTGCTGGGGCTGCGGCTGCTGGGGCTCTGGCCGCTGCGGCTGCTGGGGCTCTGGCCGCTGCTGGGGCTGCGGCTGCTGGTGCTGCGGCTGCTGGGGCTCTGGCCGCTGCTGCTGCTGGTGCTGGTGCTGCGGCTGCTGGGGCTCTGGCCGCTGGTGCTGCGGCTGCTGGGGCTCTGGCCGCTGCTGGGGCTGCGGCTGCTGGGGCTCTGGCTGCTGGGGCTCTGGCCGCTGCTGGGGCTGCGGCTGCTGGTGCTGCGGCTGCTGGGGCTCTGGCCGCTGCTGGGGCTGCGGCTGCTGGGGCTCTGGCCGCTGCTGGGGCTGCGGCTGCTGGGGCTCTGGCCGCTGCTGGGGCTGCGGCTGCTGGTGCTGCGGCTGCTGGGGCTCTGGCCGCTGCGGCTGCTGGTGCTGCGGCTGCTTCTTTATCTTGGTGAGCCACCGCTGAACTTGGCCCAGGTTTGCCCTCAGGGATGGAGGCATTTAGGACAGGGGGGTTGTTGGAAGGCCTCTGTCCCAAGACCTCATCCATGTGGACAAACCAGGGCCAAGTTGCAGCAGTGGATTTCCCGCTCACCCCCTCACCTGTCCCAGGACACTTGCAATCCTAAGGCAGAGCAAAACCTGTTGTTAACAAGAACACCACAATACAGTTCAGCAAAGATGTGTCAATTAACTTGCTTACTTTTTTTTTTTTTTTAAGTTGTCCCATTTTCTTTTGGCCTGCAAGGGAGTGACCTTCCCTAGCAGGTCCATTTTCTCCAGAATTCTCCTAAAAAAAAGGAGAAAAAGGAAAGACTTACGAAAAATATTAAGACAGGGGTGCAATCTTAAAATTACAAAATCACACAGCAGCACATGCAATACTGCAGTACATGCAATACTGCAATACCAGAAATTATATTCCTGGATCCTCAAGTTTGCTTAAAACTTTTGTTGACAAAAAAACTAAGTGAAAGACTATTGCCTTAACTACTCATTGCTGTGGGCTTTGTACAGGGTGAGGGCTAATTTTTGTATACAATAGGGAGCTAGTGGAAATATTCCAAATGGTTAATGATTTTACCTCCAAGCCACAGTGGCCGAGTTTTTGGCCCCTGTAAATAAGTGGTCATTTTCAGCACGCTAGTGTATAAATGCAGCCGTCTGCTCCTTGGTCCCTGAAACAAAAAGTATTATAACAGGTTTTGCTTCATAAATTAAGCTGTAGTTTTTTAGTTTAAGTTCAGTTTTTTTTAAGAAACACCCCTGGGTTTTAACACTTGTTTTGCTAGCTATTTTGGGTAAAATAAATAATGTATTGCAGACACCGCTATGTTTCTCTACCACATTTCAGCTGGATTTGTGCTGCTGTTTTATTTACTTCAATATACCCTCCTACTTGAAATTCACTGCAAAAAAGTTTTTATTAATATTGTGTCTTGTTTCTAGTTCAAACATCTAAAAATTCTTAAATCAAGAAGCATTTAGCCTACTAGACAAATAAAACATGTCTTGCTTTGAGGGAAAATAACTTAAAATTAAGTGAGTTTTTGCTTAAAACAATAGCATAATTTGCTAATGGGTAAAAATAAATAATCTTAAATCAAACAGAAAACAAGATTATTTTACTTACACTATTTGGCAGATTATTTTGCTTATTTTAAGCAAAAGCTCACATAATTTAGTTTTTTTTCCCCCAAAAAACAATACAAAAAATGTTGCTTGTCTAGTAGCCTAAAAGCTTTTTAAAAAATGTATAATATAAACAAGACCAAAAAACTAAGCAAGAAAAGCATTTTGTACTTTAGTATTTGCTTCATTTAACTCAGTTGATTGTTTTCCCACAGGGGGTTCAGGGCTTGATCCATATTTATGACTTTAACAATTGATTCGCTAGTTATTTTAATAAATTAATTCACAATACTTACATTTATAACTGAATTCCTCGGCCACCACACAACTAACACCTGCCATTCTCCTTGAATAAACTCGCGTGAGTCGCGTCGTCACCGGCGCGCTATGAATTCTGGGGAAGCGTAGGCCGCGAAGTGTCCATTTTTGTACACTTCGTTTGTCCGAGAAACGAAGGGCGCATTTGGGGTCGCATTTGAATGACATACTAAACTTCGTCGCGCCGCGGTGACGCAATTGGCCTTCCAAGCGTGCAGAGTTTGAATTGGGACAGTCTTCTTAGCACTGCTGTGACGCAATCTGCTTTAGAATGCGGCCTTCGAAGGGCGCAGTGTTTGAATTGGGACAGCCTTCGTCGCGCCGCTGTGACGCAATCGGCCTTCAAATCCGGCCAATCGGACTTCAAATGCGGCCTTCGGAGGACGCAGCCTTCACATTGGGACACAGCTAGTGTACATATCAATGTATAGTAAAAAACATGTGACAATTTGCCCCAGGTTGACATTTATGAAAAATTACTCTTGTCCTGAAAACCTTTCAGTTTAAAAACTACCTTAAAAAAAATGTATATTGAACTTTTAGTTCCACAAAAAAATATTTCACAAAAAAATATTTTATTTTAAGGTTAAATGAAAACCAACAGACTTTGTTGAAACAAAACCTTGCTGGAGAAAATACAGATGTTGATAGGACTTTTGACTCAAAACCTCACCTAGTTACTCGGATACAGCCCTGGTGACTACGGAAGCGTATTGCATTCACTTGAGAAAAAAAAATCTACTCTGTTTTTCTGAATTAACGAGTTAATTATCTCAGAATTACGCGATAATTTTTAATGGAAATTTTTTTTTGCTCTGTTTTTCTGAATTAACGAGTTAATTATCTCAGAATTACGAGATAATTTTTCATGGAAAAAAAGTTTTTGCTCTGTTTTTCTGAATTAACGAGTTAATTTTTAATGAAAAAAAAAAGTTTTTGCTCTGTTTTTCTGAATTAATGACTTAATTATCTCAGAATTATGAGATCATTTTTTATATATAAATTTTTTTTTCTTCTGTTTTTCTGAGTTACTGAGATCACTCAAAATCCTGTCATGGAGCTCTATTTTAGCTGGATTGCATGGAAGTAAACGTCACGCCTTTCAAGTTGAATCCGGTTTTATTTTACTTTACACGAAACCCGCGTCCTCGGGGACGCTCTGAAACGCTATCATGGCTTAATAATGCATTATACTGATATTAAAATAAATAAATGATATTAACTCAGTGATCCAAAACTCAGTAAACACCATAATAATAATGCATATTACAGAAAACAGAATAGCAGATGAGCCCAGAATATGAATGCAACAAGTTTAATTATACGTCAAGCATTTTCCTTCCATAGAAAACCAAGAAAGCACTTAATTTACATTTATTCATTTAGCAGACGCTTTTATCCAATGCGACTTACGCATGAGAACAATAGAAGCAGTGAAACTAACAATAGGACAACAATATGCAAGTGCTGACCCTTCTCAGTTTAATCTAATGTACTTTTTTAGGCTTAATGGACCAACAGTTATAAAAAAAAAAAAAAAACATACACAATTCGTTATACATTAATAAAACACAGGCAGCAGGTTTATCTGCACTGAACACAAATTTGCTTTCTTTCGTCATACTCTGGGCTCATCTGTTTTCCTTTCTAGTATGCATTATTAGTATGATGTTTTACTGAATTTTGGATCACATGAGTTTGATAATGTCATTTATTTATTTTAATATCAGTACCACTGAGTTGCAAGCAGGCACGGCGTTATGAGTGGGCCTGACGGGCCTAGGCCCACCCACTTTTCAACAGGCTCACCCAGGTTTGATAATGTCATTTATTTATTTTAATATCAGTCTAATGCATTAAGCCATGAAAGCGTAACAGAACGCGGGTTTCGTGACATCATCGTGACTACAATAGAAGCCCCATTTCATTGGCTAGGCGCCAACTAATAAAAAGGCTAAAACCCCCGCTCCCGCCCCCATTTATCTCTCGCCGCCACTGAGTTGCAAGTGCACAAGTTACGTATACTTGCATCTAATAGATCGCGAAAAGAGTAACAAATGTCAAGGCGCCAAATTTGAAATTGCAAATTTTTCACACAAAAAATTAGTAGCCTAGTCACAAATGTGTAAAATGCCATTTACAGAAATACAATGACAGACACAAACTTGAAATATATATTTGCACTTATTCTTACATTTACATTTGCAGTACAAACTCAATTAGGAACTTGCAACTTCTCAAATCTGTCGCTGCAATTTCAAATTTGGCACCTTGACATTTGTTACTCTTTTCGCGATCTATTAGATGCAAGTATACGTAACTTGTGCACTTGCAACTCAGTGGTACCTATATTAAAATAAATAAATTACATTATCAAACTCATGTGATCCAAAATTCAGTAAAACATCATAGGCCTACTAATAATGCATACTAGAAAGGAAAACAGATGAGCCCAGAGTATGACGAAAGAAAGCAAATTTGTGTTCAGTGCAGATAAACCTGCTGCCTGTGTTTTATTAATAATGTATAACGAATTGTGTATGTTTATTTTTTTTTATAACTGTTGGTCCATTAAGCCTAAAAAAGTACTGCATTAGATTAAACTGAGAAGGGTCAGCACTTGCATATTGTTGTCCTATTGTTAGTTTCACTGCTTCTATTGTTCTCATGCGTAAGTCGCATTGGATAAAAGCGTCTGCTAAATGAATAAATGTAAATTAAGTGCTTTCTTGGTTTTCTATGGAAGGAAAATGCTTGACGTATAATTAAACTTGTTGCATTCATATTCTGGGCTCATCTGCTATTCTGTTTTCTGTAATATGCATTATTATTATGGTGTTTACTGAGTTTTGGATCACTGAGTTAATATCATTTATTTATTTTAATATCAGTATAATGCATTATTAAGCCATGATAGCGTTTCAGAGCGTCCCCGAGGACGCGGGTTTCGTGTAAAGTAAAATAAAACCGGATTCAACTTGAAAGGCGTGACGTTTACTTCCATGCAATCCAGCTAAAATAGAGCTCCATGACAGGATTTTGAGTGATCTCAGTAACTCAGAAAAACAGAAAAAAAAAAAAAAAATTATATATAAAAAATGATCTCATAATTCTGAGATAATTAAGTCATTAATTCAGAAAAACAGAGCAAAAACTTTTTTTTTCCATGAAAAATTAACTCGTTAATTCAGAAAAACAGAGCAAAAACTTTTTTTCCATGAAAAATTATCTCGTAATTCTGAGATAATTAACTCGTTAATTCAGAAAAACAGAGCAAAAACTTTTTTTCCATGAAAAATTATCTCGTAATTCTGAGATAATTAACTCGTTAATTCAGAAAAACAGAGCAAAAAAAATTTTCCATGAAAAATTATCGCGTAATTCTGAGATAATTAACTCGTTAATTCAGAAAAACAGAGTAGATTTTTTTTTCTCAAGTGAATGCAATACGCTTCCGTAGGTGACAGCCCCGTTCTACTTTCAATTATATTCATTAAAAACATGAACATGTGTAAACTGTCTGTAATTAAGGTTTACCATATTTAGCAGGACTTGTCAGACTAATAATCTGAGGCAATTTCAAGAGACTGCTAATTCGCCTAAAGAACAATTCTCACAAATAAAAAATACTTCAAAACTAACGCACACAATTCAAAAGCGACAAAGAGGAAGGTGCAGCAATGGTATGTTACACTCGCGCAACAACCAACTCACAGCGCTCGTCCCTGGGGGGAAACGCGTTCATGTGGCAGATCTCTGCTCGGCGGCGCTGTCCATGGTACTAGGTCACACGCACGCTGCTTTTAGCTTTATTGCTGTTTAATATGAACTGATAATTCTATAATGTGAAAAACGTTGCACTCAGTGGGAGCAATGATACTGTCCTTTGGATTGAAGGATGGCTGACATGTCAGGAGAAAGTTTGGTGGTTGAGACACGAAGGACTTCACAGAGATGGCTATCGGCCATTCTGGTTCTCAATCTGCTTTTGTTCTGATTTAACAGAGAAAATGTTTGATCACATATGTATGTTGAGCCGAACAGGCTCATCATTCTTTTTGCCTGGCGTCTCATCAGAGGAAACTTGGCACTGTCCAAACTCTGATAGAAGTCAGGGAGGGAGAGAAGCTGATGTTGACTCTTCAGAGAATCATCGCATTGCATTTGAATCAGTTCTAACTGCAGACTCTCTTCCACTTCTTCTGCATCCACCAGGAAGGGGGTCGAGAACAGCTTGATTTGTTTTTCAATGAAAGAAAAATCTTGGAAACGCTGGTTGAATTCTGTCACGAGAGATGCAATCACAGACACATATTTCTCCTTTTTAGCAGAAAGGTCGGCATTTGGAAAAGCAGACTTGATTTCAGACAGTGCAGGGAAGTGTGCAACATTAAAGCTTCGTAGTTGTGTCTCAAACAGGCGGAGCTTTACACGGAAGGCTTTCATGTGCACATACAGGTGTGGCATCAGCTGTTCTTTGCCTTGTAGGTTCTTGTTCAGTGTATTCAGATGATGATTAAGATCAACTAAAAATGCCAGGTCGGCCAGCCACAGAGGGTCACTCAGTTCATGAAGAGGTCGGCCCTTCTCTTTCATAAACTGATCGATTTCTGATCTCAGCGAATAAAAGCGCTGCAGCACATAGCCGCGGCTCAGCCATCGCACCTCAGAGTGGTAGAGTCCATCCCCGTATTCAGCATCCACATCAGAAAGGAAAGCTTGAAATTCTCTGTGGTACAGTCCTCTAGCTCGAATTATGTTGACAGTTTTTACAACAGTGTTCATCACATCGCCCAGCTGGACAGTCTTGGCACATAGTGCTTTTTGGTGGATTATACAGTGCATCCTAAAAGCCTCACCTCCGCTCTCTTTTACCTTGGCGCACACCATCGATGCCATTCCTTTGCGATCGCCGGTCATGGCCGGAGCTCCATCCGTTGTTACTCCACAGAGCTTGTCCCATTTAAGCCCCATCTTTTCAACTGCCTCTGACACAGCTTCAAAAATATCTCTACCCGTCGTTGTGCCTTTTAGGCTCACCATATCAAGCAGCTCCTCCGTACAGCAAAAATTATCATCTACTCCCCGCAAAAAAATTAACATCTGCGCAGTGTCTGTAGCATCTGTACTCTCATCGCATGCTATCGAATAAAAATCAAAAGCACCAGCTTTGTCTCTCAGCTGAAGTTTCACGTTAGCTGACAAGTCCTCGATTCTCCGAACCACAGTATTTCTGGATAAGCTCACGTTGTTGAAATCCTGCACTTTCTCCGGGCACATTATTTCTGTGACTTTGATGAGGCACTGCTTTATGAAACCACCGTCTGAGAACGGTTCGCCGTGCTGGGCAATAAGTTTAGCGACTTCATAGCTTGCTGTTGTCGCGTTTTCCTGTATTTTGTTAGCACGAAAAAAAAACTGTTGTTGAGCTTGCAGACTAGCTACCATTTGCTTGACTTTCTGTGTTCGTTCGGCACCGGTGTACGATGTGTAGCTCTGATGTTTGGTTTCATAGTGCCGACGGACATTATAGTCTTTCATCACAGCAACATCTTCATTGCAAATCAAACAGACACACTTTCCGTTGATTTCTTTGAAAAAATATTCATTTTCCCATCGTGTTTGAAATCTTCTACACTCACTTGCTATTATTCGTTTCTTGGGTGCTGCCATTTCTGGTGACTCGCGGTAAAAGTTTTTCTAGCGGTAACGGTTGAGAAGCACCGTTTCTGTGGCTGGCTGCCTGGCTCCATCTAGTGTTGAAACTGAGAAGTGCAACAGAGTTGAGCTCAAGCTTCTTGTGTGGGCCATATTCAATTATATTTTCAGAATTTGCAGCGGGCCAATAAAAACGCGGGTTTGGACACCCCAGGTCTAGCCCATCCAGGCCCCCACTAAATCAAGTAGCAAGTATAAGGAATCCACTCAATAGCTCAATAATGGGAAATTGTATGATCGACACTTGATTAATATTTCACAATCAATAATCATACGGGTTATGAGTTATCACTTACAGAATAAAAATTCCCTGTAAAGGGGATCGTTCCCACTTTCTCTATGGGCAACCAAACACAACGTCTTGTATTTAGCTGTACATACAGGAGGGCAACATTAGGGCAGTTGTGTACATTCACATTCAATCATAACGCATTATAATTAAATATCAATATATCAACTGTCTATAATAGATAACTCCTAAGGGAATCAATCCGTTATCGAATTATCTGTTCGCCAGCGAACTGACCATCAATATGTTATTAAACCTCAAGGAAGTTATTCTTAGAAAAGCAGACTATCCTCCCTGGTCACGGGAAGAACAGCCTCCTGTCCTATAACGGAATACTGTTTTAAGTATTCACAATTGTAAAGCTTGTAGCTAGATCATAACATCTCATTGACTTAATACATGAGCAGGTAGGCAGTTTTCAAAGTATGAATATGAATTTAATACAGGTGAACTACGTTATATACATCGTGACTACAGTTACACGGAATACATGTATTTACACACTATAAACAAAACGCAAGTGAAAGCTTAAGAAAGAGATAGAGAGAGAGAGAGAGAGAGCAGATGAGAGATTGCAGTTATGCAAGGGAGAGGGAGTTTAGAAAGATCCGAGGATCTTTAGAATAGCAAATTCACATAGACAACGGCACTTTGAGAGACAACAAGACGTCAACAAATCTTAAAAGCGTGATCAAACACGGATACTTGCACAGGTAACTGCTCTTTGCATGGCTGGTATGAAGCAGCGCACGTGTGTGTCTCGGTCCGGCGCGTCACGTGGTCACGTGCGCGTTCCCTTCCAAAGCGAGCACAGCGCGCTCGTTCGAATTGTCTGTTCGATGTGGGGTTTGCCAGTTGCTTCAGCTGAGTTCATTTTCCTCGCAAGAGTGGATGAACAAAGGAGCATTCGAAAAGGGAAAACAAAAACTTAAAACCAAGCAGACACACATAAAAACATATCAAATATATATTGTTAAATGTCTTTTTAACTGGAAATTCCTTAAAAGTTATTATGTGTGTGTGTGTTGTGTGGATGGAGAGGTCCTGCATGCAGGCCACCTGGGTTTGCCTGCAGTGGGGGAAGTTTGTGAGGTGTTCTGGGACACATCACAGAATCGTAAATGTTTCAGAAACAGTCTCATCTAGGCATTCTCATGCCAATGTCCATAATTTACATTCATTCTAAAAGACTTTGGGTTTTAGGAAGAATGTGCTTTATTTGTGTTCAGAGGGACTGAGTCAATGATTCACCCAGATACCCTACAGTCCCCCTTTTCATCAGATGAGGTCCCTGTGTGGACCTCATTCGGACGACAATCATCACAATGGGCATCTCGCATCTCGTTGGGTCTCTGGTACAGGATGAAGGTCAAGCCCAGTGTCAGGGTGTGACTGAGTACCATAGAGATACACAGCGCAGTGTCAGCTGCGGTCCAGGCCTGGACAACAGGTGAGGTAGTCGAGACAAAGCTTGGAGGGCTGTGTTGGTAGGAGCAATGTCAATTAGCTGGGATCCTCCCTTTTGCAAGCCACAGTTCCAGTTCTGGATCTAGGGTGAAGTTGTGGTTCTTGAAGAAGGATGAGATTTCCAGTTCTGATTGGTACTCTTCACTTGGAAGATGGTGCAATGCCAGGTCGTCAAGGTGAAGGATGGCACCTTTTGGTACTTGGATTAACATGCTCTGGTTGAGCAAGGTGTCAGCGTCCTGCTGGTGGTAGTAAGTGAGTGCAGCTGTGCACACAGGAGTGTTAACGAGCAACCTGTCACCTTCAATCTCTGCTTGGGTCTCGGTGACTCAAGTGCGAGGCTTGGCTTTAGCAGAGCAGCGTGTGCCGCTGATCATGGGCTGCAGCCCGCAGATTCCGCCAGTGTTGTCTCTGAGGAAGGGTTTGTTAGGGCAGAGATAGTGAATGTCTTTGGTCAGTGTGCACATGTGCGGATTTTGATGTGAGTGTTACTTCTCAACATCTGACATTGACAATGTTCTTGAGCCGGTGGATTCGGCTTGACTATGATGGGTAAGTTCAGGAGAAAGCCCACTTTTCTCTGCTTGTGGTCGACGCAGAGTGGGATGGCACTACCCAGAGAGTAGGCAAGGTGTATTTGTAGAGAGTCAGTTGGCGTGGTGATCGCAGAAGCCAGCACAGTTTGCACAAGGCTTAAGGGTATTAGGTGCGGTGGAATTCTACCCATGGCTAGGCTGTCAATGGAGGAGTTCACCTCCCGCAGCATGTCTGTCATCAGGGCAGTTACCAGCTGATTTGAGCAAAGTCATTCTGGAAGACAGTAAACAGCTGTTTCATGGAGTTCACTGTCGGGGTCTGCAAGGTGTATTGCAGGTGTCTGGGGCACCGGTCATCGGTGGGTTCAGACGGCGTGCTAGGGTGGTTGGAGGGGTCTGAGAGGTGGCAACTCCCAGTGTTCATGGAGTTGTTATGGTCTTTGGCGAGCTGGAAGGTGCAGGGTAGCGAACTTTAACCTTGACTTGGTGTTGAGGCTGTTTACCCATGGATGGCTGCTGGAGTTCCCATGAACTCTGTGACCTTGGAGTCTGGCTTTGTTGTAGTTCTCGTGACCTCTGTGACCTGCCAGTCTGGCTTTGGTGACCTGTGTGACTGGAGGGGGAGGGGTTCTTGAACTTGGGCCCAGACTGTCAGGTGTTTAAAGTCTAGTAAAGGCTCAAAGCGCTTTAGCAGATCTTTGCCAATCAGAAAGGGGTAAGTGTCCATTTGTGAGATGTACACAGGGTGTTTCAGACTAAAAGAACCAATTGTCAGGTGAATGTGAGCTACCTGTTTGAGCCGGATGTCGTTCTGGCTGTATGACTGCAGATTCAGCTTGCATGTTTGAGATGTAAGAGTTCGATCTTGTCTCTTTGCTTTAGTTCTGAGTCTTTCAAAAAGTTCAGCTGACATCAAAGTGAGGTCTGAGCCGGTGTCTACCAGGGCCTCGAGTCTCACCTCATTCTCCAAAGTGATGGCTAGATAGAGTTTCCGTGCCACCCCCTGTTCGACCATGTGCCCGAGGAGTCTTGGCGTCGGGGCTGGTGTGGTGATCGACGGGCGGTTAGGGCCGGTCTTGTGTAGTTCTCTGCGGAGACAGACAGACAAAGCAGCATTTCCTGGTCTTTTGGGATGTTGATCCCAGTTGTGGGAAGTTGTGCTGTCTTGCTCAGGCTGTACAGCTGTCAACTGTGGTGGCTGAGCGCTGCTGTCACTTTGTAATGTGACAGTTAGCTCTGTGGTCTGTGGCTGACGAGCAGTGTACTGTGTGCCTGTTGCAGGTCTTACGCTTAGGCATAGGATGTCGTGCTCGTCCCTCTTGTTGTCTTTGGAGAGTCTTTTGTGAAGAAGCTTTTTCAGCAACTTCAGGATCTCGACTGTCTCGGACGTGGCGGCACTGTTTTCGTCTGATGTGTGTTCAGACTTGTGCTTACCAGTGGCATGTCGAGAGGGGTTCCGCTCTGGGCTGTCTGGGCTTGATGATCTGGTCGATGGGGCTCGGCTCGTTTTGGGCCGTTGGTTGGCGTCCCATGTGGCTCCACCTTGTGGGTGGTCGGGTGGGTGTTGCCGGTCCCAGAATCTGTCAGAGCGTTCGCTCTGGTGTCTTGGATGAGCACCATCGTGGTAGTGCTGCCCTCTGCTGGCCTGGAACGGTCTGGACCCTCTGTCGAAAGGTCTGTGACTGTGGAGCAGTTGGGCGCCCTCTAGAGTTAGCTCTGGATAGTGCTCAGAGACAGGGCAAATTGTGGTGTTTTTCACAGTCTGTTCAGATATAGTCTTTTGCTTGGTGTAAGCTTGGTGTGCCAAGTCTCGTAGCTGTTGGGTAGTCATGCTACGTGGGCAGGCCAGAACGCCTAAGTGATGACTCACTGTGGGATGCAGGTTTCGAAGGAACAGAGTTCTGAAGTTGACATCCTCTTCCATACATGGTTGTGTTCTGTGCTCCGAAGTATGCTTGGAGTCGGCCGTAGTAGGTCTGTTTGAGCCAGATGTCCAATTCTGTAGGGGCCGTGCCGTGGTTGATGGCCGGGGTTCTCTGAAAGGACTGTCCCCTCCTCGCTGCAGACGGGGGTTCTCGGGGGCTGGCTGGTGATGTTTTGAACAGTGGGCTTTCACAGCTCTTTCCAGCTCTGAGCTCGAGGGCGAAAGGCTGGGACCAGCTGTTCAGGGGAAACTGTGTGGTGTGTGTTTCCCCCTTTTGTTCACTTTGCAGATAAGAGTGTTTTAGTTCTCTGTGAACCGTGTCAAGTTCATATTTGAGATTGTCTCTGTGCTGAAGAAGTTCATGGATTTCAGCTCGAGCCATGTTTAAGTATTTTTTCACAGGCCTTGCCTTCAGTGTCTCTATCTTTCAGTTCAATTTCAGCTCTTGCAAGGAGAACTTTGTAGCCTGTGTAAGGAATACTCAAAGGTTCATAAGCTTTTTAGTCAATTTTAATTTCGGGGAAGAATATTCAACAGTTATTAATCTATGATCAACAAATTATCGAATATAGTCTGAACCGAGTCCTTACGTACATAAATAACCCACAAGGGGTTATACAGCACACGTGTGCTTCGGGTATGTATATAACAATTAAACACAACGAATTATGATTAATTAGGAATATACATCCTACACAGACAGATGGCTGTTGATCTTTAAATTTACCAAAGCAATTGACACCCCCTTTCTCAGTCAGCACGTCCGCCGTGCTGTTCGGTTGGGAATTATCAATAACTTGTGGCCTATTTTAGCTTAACTTTACTGACACTGTTTAGTGCACTTAACAATATCAGATTATAGCGTAGGATCTTTATATTAAAGAGGCTTTGTTATGTGGTCAACAACAACAGAGGCAATAAGGTATAACTGAGGTTTTTAATAACAAAACTACACTACAGGTGAAACAAAGATATAAATAAACAAAGTAGACTGAAACAAATAATAAAAGAAACGTAGAAACATAAGGAAAACACAATTGCTAGCACAATTAGACCCTCAGAGACAGCCACAGAATACACTTTAAAGCATCTAAATTTTAGATGGAACACTTGCATTCAGACCTGGTGTTGTGTAGAAGAGAGCGTGCGGCGTCCTGGAGATCGGAGGCGGACTTCTTTGATACTTCCGAGCGTGGATGTTTCGCGGGAAATTCAAACGTCCTAAAACAGTTCTGTATGCGCAAAGCCAGTCTTATCACCGGGATGCTGGAAGACTGACGAAACACACGTGGGTAACTCGGTCGGAGGACGAGAACCGCACTGAGAACAGACTAGCTATACGCAAAATAAAACAAAGACAAACTAAAAACAGGAACAAAAGAAAGCACACGAAGGTTACATCTGTAACCAAGGGTAAATCAAGGCCGGTTTGTTTAAGGGAAGTCCGTATCAGTTGACCACATGGCCGCTGGAATGTGGTTAGTTAAGGCTCTTGGTTCTTGCGAGTTAATGATTTAATGAAAGAGAATTAATGATTGTCCGTTCAGTCTCTACACCTGGGAAAACCCAGACAACTTCCGGCAAATTTAGATTTGCTCTGCAAGTTAGTCTGGCAAAGAGCTCATTCAAACCCATTTCCAATCCGCCGAAATCGCGGCACCAATCAGAAACGTTGGGGCGGGCTTTACACGATGACGACAGCGCAGCAACTGTGAAGCAGATTTCGTACATTACAAAGATGGATGCCGCTGTGGAACATCACTCATTTGAATCAGCTATCGCGTCTGTTTTAAGCGATTTGAACGTTTCCTTTTTGTTAAAGGAACACTCCACCATTTTTTCATATTAAACTATGTTATTCCCTTAACTAAGACGAGTTGATACCTCTCTCGTCTCAGTGCGTGCACTCAATCGCTCTCGCGCGCCGCAACACTTTGATACTGATAGCCCATTTCATTCATTAGGATCCAAACAGAGATGAATTTAGAAGCGATCAATCACCTCCACGTTTTAAATAGTTACACGAGTAGTTACACAATCAAGTATGGTGACAAAATAAAACGTGGAGGTGTTTGATCGCTTCTAACTTTATCTCTGTTTGGATCCTAATGAATGAACTGGGCTATCAGTATCAAAGTGTCGTGGCGCTCCAGAGCGATTGAGTGCACGCACTGAGACGAGAGAGGTAGGCCTATGTATCAACTCGTCTTAGTTAAGGGAATAACAGTTTAATAATTATGAAAAAACGATGGAGTGTTGCATTAAAACCGGAGCAAAGAACAACACTCGGGAGATGTTTCTCCGTCGCTCTGCATACGTCATCTCCTTCATCGCTCTGATTGGTTTTAGGTCTATCCAGAGGCATTTGAGCGACGTCCGTTGGTGACGCCCCTCTGGAAATGGGTTCTCTATGGAGCTTTGCCAGACCCTAACTCAGTTACAACTGAGAATGGTCTGGTTTTAACCAGGCTAAGAACTTTGGCTTGTCGGAGCTTTCCGTCGAGTTCCTCTCTGGCTTTTCTCTCCGACTGCTCTCTTTGGTCTGTGTCTAGACGAAGATCAGACAGGGCGTTTTGAAGTCTTTCCACTTCGTCCTGTAGCTCTGGCTCCGTTGCATCCTCTTTATCGCGCTTGTCGTGGGTTTCGTGGAGTAGGGGTGGCTGATTTCGACGACTTTGTGTGAGGGCCTCGTTCCTCCGGGCCTCCTCCGCTTGAAGCTTTAGTTCTGCGGCCCGCTGTTCCAGGTCAACGTTGCTCATTTCGCTGAGTTGTGCCTGGGCCAGGAGATTGTGAGCGAGGTTTGCTATCATTTTGGCCCATTCTTTGTGGTTGTAGCTCTGGGTCGGGTCGTGCGCCATCAGTCTGTCCAAGTCGGCGTCCAGCTGCTTTTGGCTCAGGGGCTGTAGGCCACTGGCGTCCTCTGGTAGGACGTTGCTCGTCATCGCGCTCAGCCAGGTCTCGAGATGATCCCAGTGGGCGGCGGGGCTGGACGAGCGGGACATATTGGCTTCTCTGTAGGCGAGAGAAGCACAGCACACACCAAGAGGCCAAAATGCAAGTACGTGTAGGTTTAGCAAGCTACAATACTATGCGGCTATGTGAGCCATAATTTTGGCTAACTGATGCAGACAGTTAGACAATTAGGTGGGTCAATTTGCATGGATCTAAATAAAGAATTTGACAGGCAGTAGCCTTATGGGGTCATGTGATGACGCCAGCTGCTTGGTTGTCGATCTGTTATCTAGCTTTCCTTGGTGTCTCTCGTAGGTTCTGTCTCTAGGTGAACTGAAAGGAACAAATCACAACAGAACAGAAAAATAGCAAGATAGAAAAGATTAGAGTAAAATAAAATTCAATAGGTCTAATGAAGATGGAGCAAATAATAACACAAGGAAGTGTTACAGGGAGTAAGGAGGTCTAAGCCGGCTGTCGGTGGAAAACCTAGGAAAGGGGGTGTGGCTTGGAGAAGAGAAGGTGGACCACACGCCCTTAAATGGCCAGGAAAATATGTAATATTCTGGGGCCTATACTAAGTAGATGGGTTTTTTTTACCTAATTTTTAGTTTGCCTGGGGTGAAATTGAAGTCACTCTGGTTGGAATCAGGGCGTGATCGGTCCTTCCAGCGTTCCCGAACACTTGACAGCATTGTCCTCGGGCTCCTCACTCAGTACCACGGGCGCCCTCTCAAACAATTGCGACTTTAAACACAACCGGCAATGCCAAGGTGTCAACTGCCAGACGGCACAGCAAAAATTGGATTTTCCCCAGAACCCTCAAAAAGAGTGGCCCCGCTTTAGGCCCCGGTTTGGGTAATTGTTCCAAAATTGCCCTGTGTGTCGACTAGCGTGATTGATTCCCTTTTGGAATGCCAAATTGCTGATGTCGCAAGTTGCGTGCCACCCGTGGATAGAGACAGAAGAGTCACGAGGCTCACGCACGGCCAGTGTTGGTCCCGCCAGTCAGACAATCCGCAGCTGGAAGCCAAGCAGAAGTGACTGTCAAATCACCACCGCGCACTAGAGATTTCTACCTATAACACAGAACAGGAAAAACAGGTGAAACTTAAAGTGAATTAAGGTTTCCCTGTTTAAACCAAATTGAGTAATTATGTATGTAGAAATAAAAAGGCAAGACTTCACTAAACACTGGTAAAAATAAAAAGGAATTTATGACAATGTTGTAATTATCAAATCAACTTAACCCAACATAAAATAAAAAATAAAAAAATTATAATAAATTTTTTTTTATTATTAATAAAAATTAATAAATAAAAAGTAGTAAAGTAGGATGAAACTCGGGAGAAGACAGGCCGTAGTGGCGGGTTTGTGCCACAAGTGGGGCTTACTTTCTCCCAGTGGTTAACCAGGTTGGTTGGATAGACACTTAATTCAAATTTCAATTCAAACTGGTTTAAATTCAATTTAAGTAAGTGTAAGGAAATCAAAGATCAGAATTATATCTGATGCTAATCACGACTGCTGTACAGTTATCAATGATAACAAAATACAATAAATCAAAAAGAAGAGATAGAAATAGACCAGTTCACAGAATGAAAAGAGTAAAAGAATAAGCCGACTTTAGCATGTCTGCCACAAGGGGCGCGTTCCCTCTAAGTGGATATCAATGACTAAACTGAAACTTAACTTTAAATTTTTAATTCAAATCTAGTTTGAACCAAACTCAAAATAAGCATAAAACAGTCAGCAGGAGAATTGTCTAACGTCAAACAAATACTAATACAAGCAAGGCTTTAACTGGAATATGTATTGAAAGTTAGACAATTCAGAATTCATAATCGCAGAGAAAATGAAAAAGCAGAAAAGAGGGAGTTGAGAATGACAATCTACAAATGTCCACACGATGGCGTAATTGCGCTCACACCGAATGACGTCATGGTGTAATTGGAAACCGCAAAACACGTAGGTTGCCCTCTCGTGTTTTGTCAGCGGAATTACAACCTCTGTTTTAGTGTGTGATTCAAAATTTTAAAAACGTTTCCACGCGTTAATTTTCTGCAAAAATCACAATTATAAATTTTAAACCTCGGAGGGTTTGTTTGTGCCAGTTTACTGCATATAAACACACAAAAACAACGTGTGGCAGGATTTCTTTCGCTACACACACACATAGGGACAACAGGAATTAGGCATCTGTTTTTCGATTCCCAAATACAACAATTAGCACTAAAATTCACATGTGTTCGCTTATAAATTTTAAACCTCGGCGGGGTTTTTTTCTATTCGACACACGTGGGCATGGAAGGATTTCTTCGCTTCCACACACTAATATGGACAACAGGAATTATACGGCTGTCGTTCGGATCCAAATAACATTTATCAAATAGCACTTATGATTAAAAATGTTTTTAGGTTTTGGATTTTTTCGGTGCTATATTTTAACAAACACGTCTGGCAGGATTGCTTCGCTGCATCGTGCAAAAGAAAACAGGAATTATTCGTCTGTCGTTCGGATCCAAATAACATTTATCAAATAGCACTTATGATTAAAAATGTTTTTAGGTTTTGGATTTTTCCGGTGCTATATTTTAACAAACACGTCTGGCAGGATTGCTTCGCTGCGTCGTGCAAAAGAAAACACCCACTGAGCAAGCGACGTCTGTGGACATACAAAACAGGTTGATATCCCGTCCGTCCGTCCAGGCCGTGATCTGAACGTCCATTGACAGCCAGAATTAGTCGATTAATGACACTGAGAAATTATGTCTAATCTGGCCATAATCTAAACGTCCACTGACAGCCTGAACTAGTTGAGAAAAGACGTTCATACTGACTATAATCTGGACGTCCGTTGACATCCAAAAACAGTCCATAAATGACGTGAATAAAGATGTCCAATCTGGCCATAATCTAAACGCCCACTGACAGCCAGAACTAGTTGAGAAAAGACGTTCATACTGACTATAATCTGGACGTCTATTGACATCCAAAAACAGTCCATAAATGACGTGAATAAAGATGTCCAATCTGGCCATTATCTAAACGTCCACTGACAGCCAGAACTAGTTGAGAAAAGACGTTCATACTGACTATAATCTGGACGTCCGTTGACATCCAGAAACAGTCCATAAATGACGTGAATAAAGATGTCCAATCTGGCCATAATCTAAACGTCCACTGACAGCCAGAACTAGTTGAGAAAAGACGTTCATACTGACGATAATCTGGACGTCCGTTGACATACAGAAACAGTCCATAAATGACGTGAATAAAGATGTCCAATCTGGCCATAATTTAAACGTCCACTGACAGCCTGAACTAGTTGAGAAAAGACGTTCATACTGACTATAATCTGGACGTCCGTTGACATACAGAAATTGTCCATAAATTACGTGAATAAAGATGTCCAATCTGGCCATAATCTAAACGTCCACTGACAGCCAGAACTAGTTGAGAAAAGACGTTCATACTGACTATAATCTGGACGTCCGTTGACATCCAGAAACAGTCCATAAATGACGTGAATAAAGATGTCCAATCTGGCCATAATCGAAACGTCCACTGACAGCCAGAACTAGTTGAGAAAAGACGTTCATACTGACTATAATCTGGACGTCCGTTGACATCCAGAAACAGTCCATAAATGACGTGAATAAAGATGTCCAATCTGGCCATAATCTAAACGCCCACTGACAGCCAGAACTAGTTGAGAAAAGACGTTCATACTGACTATAATCTGGACGTCTGTTGACATCCAGAAACAGTCCATAACTGACGTGAATAAAGATGTCCAATCTGGCCATAATCTAAACGTCCACTGACAGCCAGAACTAGTTGAGAAAAGACGTTCATACTGACTATAATCTGGACGTCCGTTGACATCCAGAAACAGTCCATAAATGACGTGAATAAAGATGTCCAATCTGGCCATAATCTAAACGTCCACTGACAGCCAGAACTAGTTGAGAAAAGACGTTCATACTGACGATAATCTGGACGTCCGTTGACATACAGAAACAGTCCATAAATGACGTGAATAAAGATGTCCAATCTGGCCATAATTTAAACGTCCACTGACAGCCTGAACTAGTTGAGAAAAGACGTTCATACTGACTATAATCTGGACGTCCGTTGACATACAGAAACAGTCCATAAATGACGTGAATAAAGATGTCCAATCTGGCCATAATCTAAACGTCCACTGACAGCCAGAACTAGTTGAGAAAAGACGTTCATACTGACTATAATCTGGACGTCCGTTGACATCCAGAAACAGTCCATAAATGACGTGAATAAAGATGTCCAATCTGGCCATAATCGAAACGTCCACTGACAGCCAGAACTAGTTGAGAAAAGACGTTCATACTGACTATAATCTGGACGTCTGTTGACATCCAGAAACAGTCCATAACTGACGTGAATAAAGATGTCCAATCTGGCCATAATCTAAACGTCCACTGACAGCCAGAACTAGTTGAGAAAAGACGTTCATACTGACTATAATCTGGACGTCCGTTGACATACAGAAACAGTCCATAAATGACGTGAATAAAGATGTCCAATTTGGCCATAATTTAAACGTCCACTGACAGCCTGAACTAGTTGAGAAAAGACGTTCATACTGACTATAATCTGGACGTCTGTTGACATCCAGAAACAGTCCATAAATTACGTGAATAAAGATGTCCAATCTGGCCATAATCTAAACGTCCACTGACAGCCAGAACTAGTTCAGAACAGATGTTCATACTGCACTGTAAAAAAAAATCCTAATTTTACAGTAAATAACTTCCTATTTTCATCATTGTGGTGGCGTTCATGTGTGTTCAATTAGGGACAATCCATACAAACAATCATTGCTAAAATACAGACTGTCACAGTGAGAAGATCTTTGTCCTTTATCAATGCTATACCTAACCACTGCAGTCAACACTTTGGAGTATCCATGCTGTTAAATAAAAGTCTGTAGACAAGGGTTAAGGTTAGGGTTAACCCCTTAATTTCTAACCCAGACCCGGTTTCACAGACAGGGTTTAGATATAAAGCCAGGATTAGGCCTTAAATTTGGGCATTCAATTATAGCTTTTAAAAATGTACCTTAGAAAAGAAAAACATTACTGGTGTGCATCTTGAGACAAAACAATGGCACTGACATGTCAGTACAAGTTGCTTTCAGGTAATATACAGCTCATACGTGCATTTTAGTCTGGACTACAGGCTTAAGCCTTGCCTGTGAAACCCGGGGTATTATGTTGTAACTTAATTATGCCAATGTTAGCAAAGTGTTGCGTTGGACAGAGGGATTAACCCTAAACCAACAGGTTGTGTAACAGTACCACACAGGGTGAAAAAGTATGTTGACATTTATTAGGCATTAGAGTGTTTCTAAAGGAAAGGTCAAGAATTTGTGAAAGTGGAAAAGGGTCATTAGGGGTCACATGAAGTAACTCTAATGTCACCACTATGATACCAATCCATTAGTTTTTCACATAGGTCTACATACAGAATTATATGAATACATGTTTGCTCTGTTTAATATACTGTTTGCTCTATTAAATTGCTGTTTATCAGAACAGTGATAAATAAATGTTATTATATATGTTATACAAGTTACTGTAAGTTTAATCTTTCATTTTTTATCTTACATTTTTAATCATGCACTACAATGAAAACACATTTAACCAATTGATTAAATATAACAGCCAGCCTACAAATACAAAAGAAACAGCACGTGTATATTTTTTCCTATTCTTTCTTTTAAAACATTTCATATTGTCCTGTAATTGCAATGTTTTCACACTATTGGCTGTCTCTACGAGTTGTTTTGAGCATGATTGGTTATTCTGACTGTCATCCAGGAATCTGGCCAATGACAACTATGCGCGCCTTTACGAGTCAAGTTTGAATATACGTCAGTTGAAGTGAGTGGGTGTGTGTGCTGCTGCTTGGGACCTACTTCGGTTTTGTGGCTTTGTTACATTGTTTAAAACATGGATTATTTTACATCGGACTGCTAAATGTTTATTTTGAGCGAGTTGGGATGTAAATGAAGAACAAACAAGGAATATGGACAACGGACATATTGCAATCTACGGAAGGTAACGTAAATAACTTTTTATTTTATACAAATTCTAATACATCAAAATATAGTGTATTAAATTGAGAATCTAAACGCGATTAGAGCAATATTTATATTAGTACGGTATTCCAATGTATTAGGCTAATTATGTGCTGAGCTAGCATGTGTATTGTCAGCTAACAACTAGTTTATGATAAAAAATAAAATAAAACTCAGCATTGGAGCTTTACAATGAGTGAACTGAGAACATTGTCTCTTTAGACAGAGGAACACTCCTTGACTCTAGAAGAATCTGCAAACTAACTTTAGGCTTTTATTGTTGATCGCGGGATTTAACGTTAGGTCTAACGTTATCGATCAGTCAAAATAACGAGTGATTGTATGTTTTGGAGCTGGTGAGTCAATTTTGCAAGCTTTTGCAAATGTCTCTGTTAGTAGCCTAAGTAAAAACAAATAGCTAATATTGCTGTGTGTGTTTCCTTCATGATCCAGGCATTTTGGGAGTAAATATTATCCAGCCACACGATCTTCAGATGGTGAGTATTGTCATAAAATACACGTGAAATAGAGGCAGACGTACACTGGTTCAAACCCTCCAGACAATGTTTTATCTTCTATCTTCTTGAGTTTACAGGCCTAGCTGACCCAAAAATAAATGTCTAACTTACTTTTGTGAAACACAAGAATGTTGGGAATAAAACAACTGTATGTTCCATTGCATGAGAAAAACAAAAACAAATAAGGCATTTCTCATGATATCTTAATTATTGTTCTACATAAGAAACTCATACAGTTTCAACATGAGGGTGAGTAGGCTATGAGAGAACTCTTCTTTTGTTTTGGATGAGCTGTTCTTTTAATGACATTTGCTAAATTAACCATGGTTTTTATTATAGTAAAGGTGTAGAAACCATGTTTTTTATGGTGGATTGATTACAATAATTTATTACCATTTGGTTAGTGTCGCAAAACATTGTTAATTTTAGTAAGGGTTCTCCAGATTTATATAACACTTAAGGAACACATTCAAAATGGTCCTATGTCACTCAGATCAATAATCTATTAACACACTTTTGAACTTTTTTTTTTTAGATCAAGCTTTGGAACAATGTTTACGGAGCAGAACAGGCACCAACAGAGAAACAAGTCCATCACTAGTAAGTATCCACTGCAGTATCTAAAACCGTAGTCAATTTTAAAGGCACAGTGCACTCCAAAATAAAAAAAATCAATTTTTTTCCCCGTGCCATTCCAGATGTATATATGACTGACTTTCCACAAAGATTTTTTGACAAATTATCCATTATTGTAAGCCAATATAATGCAAGTGCATGCACCAGAAACTTCATACAGTACAGCCTGCTGTGTTGTTCACACAAGATGTTTTCTGCATTTATCATGTGAGCTTTACAATGCTCTTGGACTTTTTGACCTTCAGCATTTTGGTGTCTATTCACTTGCAGTATTTGACACACGAACACAAGAGATGGATAATTTTTCTAAAAGTCTAGTTTATTTTTTCTAAAATGTGTCCATCTGAAGAAAGAAAATCACATACCTTTTCGGACGGCATAAGGTAGAGAAAATAAAGGGGGTATCAGTTTACTCTCCTTTAGCTACTATTTATAAACCTTACATGTGATTTAATAAATTTACAATTAAAGGGGTGTTCCAAGCAAACAGCTGTGTGTTTATATTAGGAGTGTACGATTCAGAAAATGTCACGATTCCGATTTTTAGGCTCACGATTCGATTCAATAGCGATTTTCGATGCAAAAACGATTCACAGTATGTAAATGTAGTTACTTTTCCTATGTAGGTATTAGGGATGTGCATCTCCATAACTGAGGCCGATGCGATATGCATCTCGATGCATAGCCAACGATACGATACATTAAAGATAGGCTACATATAAGCAGCTACCAATGCAATGCAATGCAATGCGATTCACTATTATTACGATGCGGTGCGATTCGATTTCAATTCAACGCGATGCGATTCAATGTAATACGATGCAATGGAGAAAAATATGATGCTATGCAATTCAATATGGTATAGATAGTTAACTTTTATTTATTTTGTTCAAACATAGAGCAAATCATAAAGTAGCTTTAAGTGCCATCTGACTTTTAACGCATGGCTCTTTCACATACAAAAGATTTGGTTTTCACAAAAAAAAAAAATCGCGTTGCGACGTTCGTCTGTTATAGGACAACTTAGTTTGAATAAACGAGCAGACACTGCTACTTGCTCTACGTTTATTTAAAATTAACAGCCAGACAACTAGCAGTGACTGAGCTTTCCATTAACCCTCTGGGCGCCACGGTCGAGTTTACTCGACAAGATGCGGCACTAGGGTTGGGTACCGAAACTCGGTTCCAATAGGGAACCGGTTCCGACGTAAACGGTAGTAACCAGACCGAATAAGAACGACAATTTCGGTGCCTGATTTCGGTGCCTGTAAAACATCTCGCGGCACGAATGATCCAATACATATAAATAAAACATCTCTAGTTAACCAGCAGAGCATTCATTTCGTTCGTTTGTTAAATAAGAGGCGATCTAGCACTGAAATGTGTTTTTTAAATCAAGTGATCAAAGTGCTCTTTGCCTCTGCGATCAGTGGCGCGGATGGCTCGCGCACCCAGCATTGTCTTCACTCGGACGCGCGCTTCAATCGAGACTCTCTATTCGTTCCAGTGAACTCACAAAATATAATTCACAAAAACGTGTCCCTGCTTGATATACAACCACTGATGAGCATAATTGGTTTTGATGAGAACAAAAAAAGAAAAGAAAAAAACTGTACGAATAATGCGGATTACAACTCAGATCCTCTGACACGCTTGACGAAAGTTCAAGTTCAGCAGCTGCCAGTGTCTCTATAGCACGCAGTGTGTTTATCGTGCAATTTATATGCGAAAATTAGATTTTATGTGCATATGATAGGCTACGAGGTTTTCGCGTGCATTTGATGCGCACTTCATTGCGTGTAATACACACGCATCCCACACCACTAATTCTACCCAAAGCCAAATGTATTATACACACGCACCCCACACCACTACTAAACATATAACCAACCCATGCGTATCCTATGCACGTAAAATCTAATTTTCGCGTATAAATTACACGATAAACACACTGCGTGCTTAAGAGACGATCTAGTAGTGTGATCGGGTTGCGACATCACAGACGATGATAACAGCAGCCGTTCCTCTTCGGACAAGTCTATTAGGCCTATTTTAATGCCAACTGCAAACCTTGCATATCAAGTAGGCTAGCAAACACAGTTGCCATTAAACAGCGAGTGTGACAACGTGTGCAAAATGTTTTAACAAAGTTCCAACACTTCTTTATACGAGGCTATAGGCTACTGTGTGTGTTAAATATTTCTGCTCAGTGTCAGATATTTCTCTGCTTGAAGTAGTCATAATATGTGAAGACAAAATGTTGATCTTAACTTAAGTATTTTACATCAGTAGCCTATTAAACGGCGCAATTTTTCATTTAATCAGAAAATCTTTAAATAGCCTATTTAAGTTAATATTGTGTCCAGTTTGGCCCTGTAAATAAAAGGGTATTATTTTTTGACAAAGTGTGTGCGGTTTCGTTTTCTTAAGTATCGGAACAAGAACCGTTTAAGCACCGGAACCGTTTAAAAAATACCGAGTAGGTACTGGTATCGGATAAAACCCAACCGATACCCAACCCTATGCGGCACTGAATAAAACGGCCGATTTTGTCAAATAGGGTGTCATATATCTTTCGTCCTCCCCTCCACTAGATGGTAGACATGTCATATTTAATCCCCAAATCAAAAAAACGTCATAATTCTATAGAAAATCTTCGAGTTAGAGCGCATTGAAATCAGCGCGAACAAAAGCGGAGCTAGTGTGCGAGAGTGAGCCATTTTATCAGAGCAATATTGTCAATGTCAGCGAGTATTTGCATTAGATTTATTATTATTATTATTATTATTATTATTATTATTATTATCATCATCATCTAATGGCATCAATAAAGCTTACCCACAATGAAGTATTGGGTCTTCTATTCGCGGACCCTGATTCTGAAGGGGAATATCTGCCTTCAGAAGATTATGGTGATTCTGAAAGTGAAAGTATAGCCCTACACCAAGCACAAACGGTAAATCCTTTGCCCAATGTAGATGGTCCTTTGCCCAATGTCAGTGGTGGGAACAATGTTTCCCAGGGTCGGAGTGTTCATCGCGAAGTTAGCAGGCGTGTTAGTGTTGTGGGAACGAGGCGCGCGCTAGCCATATGTAACTTTGTCTTCTGACCGTGTCTCTCCGCAATCGCGGCGACAGTATTGTGGTGGAGACTTTGTCTAATGCCACTGGGTATGTTAGACGAGGTCGAAGTATTCATAGGACAGTTAGGGGGAACGTGCACTCGTGGAGGGGGAATCGCAATGACAATGACAATAGTCCGAGCTGTGCACACTCGGCGCGCGCGCGAGGCAGATCTGGCCGCGCTGCTCGTAGAGTGAGCTTTTGAACTAAACAGGTCTTGTCTACCTGTGTATGTGTGTTATATGAATAATATATATGTGCCCTATACATGGAATCAGAGTGCCTACTGTATGTTGTAAATGGAAAATCTCTACAGCAAAAGGCCAACCGCTACATGCATTCGGTTTGTTTCAACCATTTTTAGTAATGATTTACACAGTTTGTTTACTACTTACTATTTACCTGAGCATTCAGTATTGTGCAATATAGCATACAGAAGGTGAGGGACATTTTGGGGGGAAAGAAGTGCTGCATTTTATCATTTAAACATGTGACTTTTCATGAAAATTCTATAATTCAAGAGGACCGCCACCATATGACGTCATAATATGCAAATTAGATAGGAAAATTAAATCCCTACATACACTTTGGGTCATCCTTAATATTTCTCTAATTTACAGAAAGTCTCTATCTTTTATCACTTTTAAGATATAGCCTTTTGAAATTAAGATGTCAAAATCGAACGTTTTAGGGAAAAATCTCTGGCGCCTAAAGGGTTAAATGAATCACACACAGTAAACAAATCCTTAACAAAAAAAAAAAACAGGCCTATTCTGGTGGGTGCGGTGATGCGGTGGTGACGCGTGTAACATGTAAGGGCGGCGCTGCCAATAAGCACCTAAAATCTGTCACAAAGAACCGGCAAAAGTAATGATTATGAATATGTAAAATATAGCAATGAGATATTTTAATTGTTTATTAATAAACAAGTGTTTTCTTTGCCAGTGTCGGCTGCAAAGATGAAGTTGACGATGCTGACTCGCGATCTTCGCAGTAGTCAACACGCCAGAGAGAAATGCACAATTCATACGGATTATCTGCTTATTACATAAGCAGAGAGCAGTCTGTAGTCTTGTTTTCTTACATTTGAATTGTTCTGTTTAAAAGTAGACATGTCTGTGAGGCAAGGAGGCTACCTTATACGCTGAGTTTCGGTTCATTTATGAGACGAGCTCCAGTTCACGCGCCGGCGCCTCCGTGTTTATCGTCTGTTATATTTAAGATATTTTAATAACACGGTTTTGGCGGTAATAGAGTTCTAATGACGGTGTTCAACTATAACCGTCGGTCTCACGGTTATATAATAACGGTCACACCCCTAGTTTTAACAAACAATAATAAAAATAAAATAACCTTTCACAAACATATATTTATTTACATTTGAATACAGTTATTAAAGACCTATGTTAGGGGTGTAACGGTTCACAAAATTCACGGGTCGTTTCAATACGATACACTTGTGTCACGGTTCGGTACGTTTTTGATACAGCAAAAAGAAAGAAAAGCCAGAGAAATTTCCTTGATTTAATTTTTTGAATTAAAACTAACATCATAAAGTATGTGTGTGTGGAATGCTTTATATCAGGCTTGATGTAATTTTACTTGATTTGTGATTTAATAACTATCTTATTTTATTGATTCGAGTACTCAAATTTTCTATGCATCTCTGCTGCAAGCTAAACCACAACAGTGGCGTTTGCATTTATTTATTTTACATGTTTATTTTTTTGCTTTGATTGTAGCTGCTGTCATGAAATGGGACCCAGCTGCAACAGAGGCCCAAATAAAGTCTGCAGCCGATCATCTGAAACATGCCCCGGGAGAGTCGGGGCGTGCTGCTATAAATGAAGCTTGTGAAGCTTATAGCAGCCACATTTTGTTAATTGATATGTTATACTGTTTTAACAACATTTTATAGATTGTTTAAAGGGAAATTGTGTTAATTTATAACTTTACTGTTCTGGCTTTAAGTTTTATTGTGTTTATTTATACTTTAATGTTCTGGCTGTTAAGTTTTGGTCCAGCAGAAAAAAATTGTAATAAAATATTTATTTTGAGATTTAAATAGTTGATTTCTTGGAGTGATCAGTTTGGTTTACAGGCAAATGGTAAGCAGTTTATTACAATTATATTGATAAGATATACAAATGCAAGACTTGTATATACACTACACAGTTGCCGTATTCAATTGAGTATTCAATATTATTAATATTCTTTAAAATCTTATTTAGGTCTGTGTGTCTGCAGTTTCATGACACGACAACTATTAACAATAAGTAACTGGGTTTTTCTCAGTGAGAACTAACTCACTGCCACTGTTTTGTACAACTTTTATTCTGGCTGCCTTTAGATGTCTAACAATTACGTCTGTAGCACGTCTTTGATTGACGTCTAAACAATGTCCTGAAAATACGTATAAAAAACTTTCATTCTGGCTCCTGTGAGGACGTCTTCTGGATGTCTAACAATTACGTCTGTAGCACGTCTTTAATTTACGCCTATACAATGTCCAGAAAAGACGTATAAAAACCTTTCATTCTGGCTCCTGTGAGGACGTCTTTTGGATGTCTAACAATTACGTCTGTAGCACGTCTTTAATTTACGTCTATACAATGTCCAGAAAAGATGTATAAAAAACTTTCATTCTGGCTCCTGTGAGGACGTCTTCTGGATGTCTAACAATTACGTCTGTAGCACGTCTTTAATTTACGTCTATACAATGTCCAGAAAAGACGTATAAAAAACTTTCATTCTGGCTCCTGTGAGGACGTCTTCTGGATGTCTAACAATTACGTCTGTAGCACGTCTTTAATTTACGTCTATACAATGTCCAGAAAAGACGTATAAAAAACTTTCATTCTGGCTCCTGTGAGGACGTCTTCTGGATGTCTAACAATTACGTCTGTAGCACGTCTTTAATTTACGTCTATACAATGTCCAGAAAAGACGTATAAAAAACTTTCATTCTGGCTCCTGTGAGGACGTCTTCTGGATGTCTAACAATTACGTCTGTAGCACGTCTTTAATTTACGTCTATACAATGTCCAGAAAAGACGTATAAAAAACTTTCATTCTGGCTCCTGTGAGGACGTCTTCTGGATGTCTAACAATTACGTCTGTAGCACGTCTTTAATTTACGTCTATACAATGTCCAGAAAAGACGTATAAAAAACTTTCATTCTGGCTCCTGTGAGGACGTCTTCTGGATGTCTAACAATTACGTCTTTTAGACGTGTTCTAGACGACTTTTTGCTCGCTGGGCAGGAATTGTTCGTCTGTTTTTCAACTCCCATAACATATATCAAATAGCACTTACAATTAAATATGCTTTAGGTTTTTACAATTGAGTAGCTACGTCAATGTTTAACCAGGAGTTTATTGTTAATCTAACGATTATAATATCAGAAGGCCTTGAACTACTGACCAGAGGAGTCTCGCTCAAAATCAGATTTACGTCTCGCGCTGGAGAGAAGAGCATCGTTCTCAACGTGCGGGTTTTGAACTGCAGTTACTTTAAACAATTAACAGTGGTAAAAATTATGGACATTTTTCGAAACTGTTAATTGTACTGGACTGAGAAATCGGCTTTGTGCCTTTTCAGCTCTGGTGAGCTTGCGCGCGTCTCACAATTTCAAAATGCGTGCGCACAAATATTAAATAACAATATACACACTGAAAACCACATTGCTCATGAAAAAGTTTGAAATGCCCGTATTCTCCACCAACTCTATAAGGAATCCACTCAATAGCTCAATAATGGGGAATTGTATGATCGACACTTGATTCATATTTCATAATCAATAATCATACAAGTTATCACTTACAGAATAAAAATTCCCTGTAAAGGGGATCATTGCCACTTTCTCTATGGGCAACGAAACACAACGTCTTGTATTTAGCTGTACATACAGGAGGGCAACATTAGGGCAGTTGTGTACATTCACATTCAATCATAACGCATTATAATTAAATAACAATATATCAACTGTCTATGATAGATAACTCCTAAGGGAATTAATTTGTTATCGAATAATCTGTTCGCCAGCGAACTGACCATCAATATGTTATTAAACCTCAAGGAAGTTATTCTTAGAAAAGCAGACTATCCTCCCTGGTCACGGGAAGAACAGCCTCCTGTCCTATAACGGAATACTGTTTTAAGTATTCACAATTGTAAAGTTTGTAGCTAGATCATAACATCTCATTGACTTAATACCTGAGCAGGAAGGCAGTTTTCAAAGTATGAATATGAATTTAATACAGGTGAACTACGTTATATACATCGTGACTACAGTTACACGGAATACATGTATTTACACACTATAAACAAAACGCAAGTGAAAGCTTAAGAAAGAGAGAGAGAGAGAGCAGATGAGAGATTGCAGTTATGCAAGGGAGAGGGAGTTTAGAAAGATCTGAGGATCTTTAGAATAGCAAATTCACATAGACAACGGCACTTTGAGACACAACAAGACTTCAACAAATCTTAAAAGCGTGATCAAACACGGATACTTGCACAGGTAACTGCTCTTTGCATGGATGGTATGAAGCAGCGCGCATGTGTGTCTCGGCCCGGCGCGTCACGTGGTCACGTGCGCGTGTTCCCTTCCAAAGCGAGCGCAGCGCGCTCGTTCGAATTGTCTGTTCGATGTGGGGTTTGCCAGTTGCTTCAGCTGAGTTCATTTTCCTCGCAAGAGTGGATGAACAAAGGAGCATTCGAAAAGGGAAAACAAAAACTTAAAACAAACAGAAAAGAAGATCATCGCCCTAAGGCGATGTGGTTACATGATGAGGAGGTCGAAACAGGAGTAAGAGAGTGAGTTGAGCGTGGTGCGTCTCTTTAAAGACACTTTTGGTTCATGCCTCCTCTTGCGGGAATGTCCAATCATTGTTCAGAAAATCTTGAGCGGGAAAGTTGTCTTTGTTTGGTCTGACAGCTTATCTGCATAAATTATGACAGAGGCCAAACTCTGTAATTTCTTCCACAGATTATTAAACATAACAGGAGAAATGTTATACAGGCAATCATACATTTTACGGCATGCTAAGTTATGTATTTGGCCAGTTCAGATCAATATGGATGCAACGGTACCATGAATGATATTGGAATATATCATAAGAATAGGTAAATAGAATAATAAAAATCTTTTAAATAGAACCTTCTCTGTAAATATTGGTCAAGAGCACTCACAACCCGCATCCATGCTCAGTGGGGTTCCACAGGGGTCCATTCTTGGCCCAATTTTGTTCTCATTGTATTTGTTACCACTTGGGTCAATTCTTAGGAAACATGGAATCCCTTTTCACTTTAATGCAGATGATATGCAAATTTATCTCCCTCTGAAAAAGAATAGCAAAAACCAATTAAAGCTGCAAGCAGCGATGAAAGGGCCCTCGCACACGTTCCACCGCCACCCGGTGGCTTTAGGAAGACAGAGCACGGTGGGCAATGTGCATTTAAATAGGTAAATATAGGAGGAGGATGTCAAAGTCAGTTACAAAAATGTCCTTTAATATGGGGATAATAGCATGCGTTATCACTCAGATAAGTGTTGCTAGCATGTTTCAGCATGTTTCTAGCATGTTTAGAACTCAATGGCATATTTAATATGTTGCTAGTACTGTATCACAGTGTAAAACATGTCACTTCCTGTCGACAGTAGGTGGCGCTATTACTTTAACTGAAAATTGTCATGTACATTTGTTCAGGGCAGGACTCTTATCAAACATGTGAAGTTTGGGGCAGATTGGACATTGCCTTCTTGAGTAACAACAACTTCCTCTTTCATTGCATTAGCATGCTTTAACGCTTAGCTAAGAATTGCTAGCATGTTTTAACATGTTTTTAACATGTTTCTAACTCAATGGCATATTTACTATGTTGCTAGTACAGCATCACAGTGTTAAACAGGTCACTTCCTGTTGCCAGTAGGTGGCGCTATTACTTTAACTGAATATTATCATGTAGATGTGTTCAGGCCATGACTCTTATCAAACGTGTGAAGTTTGGGGCAGATTGGACATTACATGCCTGAGTTACAGCAAATTCCTATTTAATTGCAGTAATAGCATGCTTTAGCACTTAGCTAAGTGTTTGCTAGCATGTTTTAGCATGTTTCTAGTATGTTGTTAGCATGTTTAGTGCTTGCTGGCACTTTTTTATATGTTATTAGGAGTCCACAACAGTGTTAAACATGTCACTTCCTGTTGCCAGTAGGTGGCGCTATGACTGTAACTGAATTTGAGCATGGACATGTGTTCAGGACAGAACTCTTATCAAACGTGTGAAGTTTGGGGCAGATTGGACATTGTTTGCCTGAGTTACAGCAACTTCCTGTTTCATGGCGAAACATAAAAATTTGTCAGGCCGCAGAGGACACGCCCTTCGACGAAAACTCAAGATCTTCGCAATTTAACGTCGCAAAGGCCTTAAGATTAGACTCACCAAATTTGAAGATGATCAGATTAAAACTGTAGGAGGAGTTCGTTAAAGTATGAGGCCTGAAAATGGCAAAAACTGCACAAAAATCTGAGAGGAAGTTCAAAATGGCTGACTTCCTGTTGTGTTTAGAGCTATGCTCCAAGAGACTTTTTTGTAGGTATTGGGCCATTACATGTATGTACAGAATTTCGTACACGTACGTGAAACGTAGCAGGAGGCGCACTCCGTTGAACCTTTATAGGTGGCGCTATCGAGCCATTTTGCCCCGCCCAACTCTGAAACGCATATCAGATGTAAATTTTCGCCAGTTCTGACGCGTGTGCAAATTTTCGTGAGTTTTCGTGCATGTTTAGGCCCTCAAAAATGCAATTCATTGCGGAGAATAATAATAATTAAAGCTGCAAGCAGCATTGAAAGGGCCCTCGCACACGTGCCATCGCCACCCGGTGGCTTTAGGAAGACAGAGCACGGTGGGCAATGTGCATTTAAGTAGATAAATATAGTGGGAGTATGTCAAAGTCAGTTACAAAAATGTCCTTTATTGTGGGGATAATAGCATGCGTTATCACTCAGATAAGTGTTGCTAGCATGTTTTTAGCATGTTTAGAACTCAATGGCATATTTACTATGTTGCTAGTACTGCATCACAGTGTCAAATATGTCACTTCCTTTTGACAGTAGGTGGCGCTATTACTTTAACTTAAAATTGTAATGCGGATTTGTTCAGGCCATGACTCTTATCAAACGTGTGAAGTTTGGGGCAGATTTGACATTCCATGCCTCAGTTACAGCAAATTCCTATTTAATTGCAGTAATAGCATGCATTGGCACTTAGTTAAGTGTTTGCTAGAATGTTTCTAGTATGTTGCTAGCATGTTTAACACTTGCTGGCACTTTTTTATATATTATTAGAAGTCCACAACAGTGTTAAACATGTCACTTCCTGTTGCCAGCAGGTGGCGCTATGACTGTAACTGAATATGAGCATGCACATGTGTTCAGGACAGAACTCTTATTAAACTTGTGAAGTTTTGGGCAGATTGGACATTGCCTTCTTAAGTAAAAACAACTTCCTGTTTCATAGCATTAGCATGCTTTAGCACTTAGCTAAGAATTGCTAGCATGTTTATAACTCAATGGCATATTTACTATGTTGCCAGTACTGCATCACACTGTTAAACATGTCACTTCCTGTTGCCAGTAGGTGGCGCTATTACTATAGCTGAAAATTGTCATGTAGATGTGTTCAGGGCAGGACTCTTATCAAATGTGTGAAGTTTGGGGCAGATTGGACATTGCCTTCTTAAGTAACAACAACTTCCTGTTTCATTGCATTAGCATGCTTTAGCACTTAGCTAAGAATTGCTAGCATGTTTTAACATGTTTCTAACATGTGTATAACTCAATGGCATATTTACTATGTTGCTAGTACTGCATCACAGTGTAAAACGTGCACGGAGGGGAATGTGCATTTATGTAGGTAAATATAGGAGGAGTATGTCAATGTCAGTTACAAAAATGTCCTTTATTATGGGGATTATACAATGTGTTTTCACTCAGATAAGTGTTGCTAACATGTTTTAGCATGTTTCTAGCATGCTTGGAACTCAATGGTATATCTAAATTTGTTGCTAGTACTGCATCACATTGTAGATGTCACTTCCTGTTGACAGTAGGTGGCGCTATTACTATAAGTGAAAATTGTCATGTAGATGTGTTCAGGGCAGGACTTTTATCAAAAGTGTGACGTTTGGGGCAGATTGGACATTCCTTGCCTGAGTTAAAACAACTTCCTGTTTCATGGCATTAATAGCATGATTTAACACTTAACTAAGTATTGCTAGCATGCTTTAGCATGTTTCTAACATGTTTAACACTCAATGGCATATTTTACTATGTTGCTAGTACTGCATCACAGTGTAAAACATGTCACTTCCTGTTGACAGTAGGTGGCGCTAATACTATAACAGAAAATTAACAGAAAATTATCATGTAGATGTGTTCAGGCCATGACTCTTATCAAACATGTGAAGTTTGGGGCAGATTGGACATTGCCTTCTTGAGTAACAACAACTTCCTCTTTCATTGCATTAGCATGCCTTAGCACTTAGCTAAGAATTGTTAGCATGTTTTAACATGTTTCTAACATGTTGAACACTCAATGGCATATTTTACTATGTTGCTAGTACTGCATCACAGTGTAAAACATGTCACTTCCTGTTGACAGTAGGTGGCGCTATTACTATAACAGAAAATTAACAGAAAATTATCATGTAGATGTGTTCAGGCCATGACTCTTATCAAACGTGTGAAGTTTGGGGCAGATTGGACATTGCCTTCTTGAGTAACAACAACTTCCTCTTTCATTGCATTGGCATGCTTTAGCACTTAGCTAAGTGTTTGCTAGCATGTTTTAGCATGTTTCTAGTATGTTGCTAGCATGTTTAGCACTTGCTGGCACTTTTTTATATGTTATTAGTAGTCCACAACAGTGTTAAACATGTCACTTCCTGTTGCCAGCAGGTGGCGCTATGACTGTAACTGAATATGAGCATGGACATGTGTTCAGGACAGAACTCTTATCAAACATGTGAAGTTTGGGGCAGATTGGACATTGTTTGCCTGAGTTACAGCAACTTCCTGTTTCATTGTATTAGCATGCTTTAGCACTTAGCTAAGAATTGCTAGCATGTTTTAACATGTTTCTAACATGTTTATAACTCATTGGCATAATTAATATGTTGCTAGTACTGCATCACAGTGTTAAACATGTCACTTCCTGTTGCCAGTAGGTGGCGCTATTACTATAACTGAATATTCTCATGTAGATGTGTTCAGGCCATGACTCTTATCAAACGTGTGAAGTTTGGGGCAGATTGGACATTCCATACCTGAGTTACAGCAAATTCCTATTGAATTGCAGTAATAGCATGCTTTAGCACTTAGCTAAGTGCTTGCTAGCATGTTTTAGCATGTTTCAAGTATGTTGTTAGCATGTTTAACACTTGCTGGCACTTTTTTATATGTTATCAGGAGTCCACAACAGTGTTAAACATGTCACTTCCTGTTGCCAGCAGGTGGCGCTATGACTGTAACTGAATATGAGCATGGACATGTGTTCAGGACATAACTCTTATCAAACGTGTGAAGTTTGGGGCAGATTGGACATTGTTTGCCTGAGTTACAGCAACTTCCTGTTTCATGGCGAAACATCAAAATTTGTCAGGCCGCCGAGGACACGCCCTTCGACGAAAACTCAAGATCTTCGCAATTTAACGTCGCAAAGGCCTTAAGATTAGACTCACCAAATTTGAAGATGATCAGATTAAAACTGTAGGAGGAGTTCGTTAAAGTACGAGGCCTGAAAATGGCAAAAACTGCACAAAAATCTGAGAGGAAGTTCAAAATGGCTGACTTCCTGTTGTGTTTAGGGCTACGCTCCAAGAGACTTTTTTGTAGGTATTGGGCCATTACAGGTATGTACCGAATTTCGTACACGTACTTGAAACGTAACGCGAGGCGCACTCCGTTGAACCTTTATAGGTGGCGCTATCGAGCCATTTTGCCCCGCCCAATTTTGAAACGCATATCAGATGTAAATTTTCGCCAGTTCTGACGCGTGTGCAAATTTTCGTGAGTTTTCGTGCATGTTTAGGCCCTCAAAAATGCGATTCATTGCGGAGAAGAAGAAGAAGAAGAATAATAATTAAAGCTGCAAGCAGCGATGAAAGGGCCCTCGCACCCGTGCCACCGCCACCCGGTGGCTTCAGGAAGACAGAGCACGGTGGGCAATGTGCATTTAAGTAGGTAAATATAGGAGGAGTATGTCAAAGTCAGTTACAAAAATGTCCTTTATTATGGGGATAGTAGCATGCGTTATCACTCAGATAAGTGTTGCTAGCATGTTTTAGCATGTTTCTAGCATGTTTAGAACTCAATGGCATATTTAATTAATATGTTGCTAGTACTGCATCACAATGTAAAACATGTCACTTCCTGTCGACAGCAGGTGGCGCTATTACTATAACTGAAAATTGTCATGGACATGTGTTCAGGGCAGAACTCTTATCAAATGTGTGAAGTTTGGCGCAGATTGGACATTGCCTTCTTGAGTAACAACAACTTCCTGTTTCATTGCATTAACATGCTTTAGCACTTAGCTAAGAATTGCTAGCATGTTTTAACATGTTTATAACATGTTTATAACTCAATGGCATATTTAATGTGTTGCCAGTATTGCATCACAGTGTTAAACATGACACTTCCTGTTGCTAGTAGGTGGCGCTATTACTATAACTGAAAATTGTCACGTAGATGTGTTCAGGCCATGACTCTTATCAAATGTGTGAAGTTTGGGGCAGATTTGACATTCCATGCCTGAGTTACAGCAAATTCCTATTTAATTGCAGTAATAACATAATTTAACATTTAGCTAAGTGTTTGCTAGCATGTTTTAGCATGTTTCTAGTATGTTGATAGCATGTTTAACACTTGCTGGCACTTTTTTATCTATTATTAGGAGTCCACAACAGTGTTAAACATGTCACTTCCTGTTGCCAGCAGGTGGCGCTATGACTGTAACTGAATTTGAGCATGGACATGTGTTCAGGACAGAACTCTTATGAAACGTGTGAAGTTTGGGGCAGATTGGACATTGCCTTCTTGAGTAACAGCAACTTCCTGTTTCATTATATTAACATGCTTTAGCACTTAGCTAAGAATTGCTAGCATGTTTTAACATGTTTATAACATGTTTATAACTCAATGGCATATTTAATGTGTTGCCAGTATTGCATCACAGTGTTAAACATGACACTTCCTGTTGCTAGTAGGTGGCGCTATTACTATAACTGAAAATTGTCACGTAGATGTGTTCAAGCCATGACTCTTATCAAATGTGTGAAGTTTGGGGCAGATTTGACATTCCATGCCTGAGTTACAGCAAATTCCTATTTAATTGCAGCAATAACATAATTTAACATTTAGCTAAGTGTTTGCTAGCATGTTTTAGCATGTTTCTAGTATGTTGATAGCATGTTTAACACTTGCTGGCACTTTTTTATCTATTATTAGGAGTCCACAACAGTGTTAAACATGTCACTTCCTGTTGCCAGCAGGTGGCGCTATGACTGTAACTGAATTTGAGCATGGACATGTGTTCAGGACAGAACTCTTATCAAACGTGTGAAGTTTGAGGCAGATTGGACATTGTTTGCCTGAGTTACAACAACTTCCTGTTTCATGGCGAAACATCGAAATTTGTCAGGCCGCCGAGGACACGCCCTTTGACGAAAACTCAAGATCTTCGCAATTTACTGTCGCGAAGGCCTTAAGGTTAGACTCACCAAATTTGAAGATGATCAGATTAAAACTGTAGGAGGAGTTTGTCAAAGTACGAGGCCTGAAAATGGCAAAAACTGCACAAAAATCTAAGAGGAAGTGTTGCTATCATGCTTTAGCATTTTTCTAGCATGTTTGGAACTCAATGGCATATTTAATATGTTGCTAGTACTGCATCACAGTGTAAAACATGTCACTTCCTGTTGACAGTAGGCAGCGCTATTACAGCAAATTCCTATTTAATTGCAGTAATAGCATACTTTAGCACTTAGCTAAGTGTTTGCTAGCATGTTTTAACATGTTTCTAGTATGAGGTTAGCATGTTTAGCACTTGCTGGCACTTTTTTATATATTATTAGGAGTCCTCAACAGTGTTAAACATGTCACTTCCTGTTGCCAGCAGCTGGTGCTATGACTGTAACTGAATATGAGCATGGACATGTGTTCAGGGCAGGACTCTTATCAAACGTGTGAAGTTTGGGGCAGATTGGACATTGCCTTCCTGAGTAACAAAAACTTCCTGTTTCATTGTATTAGCATGCTTTAGCACTTAGCTAAGAATTGCTAGCATGTTTTAACATGTTTCTAACATGTTTATAACTCATTGGCATAATTAATATGTTGCTAGTACTGCATCACAGTGTTAAACATGTCACTTCCTGTTGCCAGTAGGTGGCGCTATTACTATAACTGAATATTCTCATGTAGATGTGTTCAGGCCATGACTCTTATCAAACGTGTGAAGTTTGGGGCAGATTGGACATTCCATACCTGAGTTACAGCAAATTCCTATTGAATTGCAGTAATAGCATGCTTTAGCACTTAGCTAAGTGCTTGCTAGCATGTTTTAGCATGTTTCAAGTATGTTGTTAGCATGTTTAACACTTGCTGGCACTTTTTTATATGTTATCAGGAGTCCACAACAGTGTTAAACATGTCACTTCCTGTTGCCAGCAGGTGGCGCTATGACTGTAACTGAATATGAGCATGGACATGTGTTCAGGACATAACTCTTATCAAACGTGTGAAGTTTGGGGCAGATTGGACATTGTTTGCCTGAGTTACAGCAACTTCCTGTTTCATGGCGAAACATAAAAATTTGTCAGGCCGCCGAGGACACGCCCTTCGACGAAAACTCAAGATCTTCGCAATTTAACGTCGCAAAGGCCTTAAGATTAGACTCACCAAATTTGAAGATGATCAGATTAAAACTGTGGGAGGAGTTCGTTAAAGTACGAGGCCTGAAAATGGCAAAAACTGCACAAAAATCTGAGAGGAAGTTCAAAATGGCTGACTTCCTGTTGTGTTTAGGGCTACGCTCCAAGAGACTTTTTTGTAGGTATTGGGCCATTACAGGTATGTACCGAATTTCGTACACGTACGTGAAACGTAACGCGAGGCGCACTCCGTTGAACCTTTATAGGTGGCGCTATCGAGCCATTTTGCCCCGCCCAATTTTGAAACGCATATCAGATGTAAATTTTCGCCAGTTCTGACGCGTGTGCAAATTTTCGTGAGTTTTCGTGCATGTTTAGGCCCTCAAAAATGCGATTCATTGCGGAGAAGAAGAAGAAGAAGAAGAAGAATAATAATAAACAGAGCAATTCCAAGAGGGTCCTCACACCATCGGTGCTCGGGCCCTAAATATAGCTGCGAGCAGCGATTACGGGCCCAAGCCGGTGGCACCGCAACCCCGGAGCCTTTAGTTACCTAAAGGCACCGGGGTGGCGGTACCGCCGGCTTTGGCCCTTCATCGCTGCTCGCAGCTATATTTATATATATATATATATATATATATATAAAGCCGGTGGCACCGCCACCCTGGTGCCTTTAGGGTTATTGTGCACAACGTGCAAAACCGTAACTCCGCTTTGACTGTCGAAAAGAAGTGTGCTGTAGAGCTTGCATCAGTGTGGGCTCTGCAAAAGTGCGCATCGAGGGCACATATCAACCACAAAGTATGCGTGAGCAACCTTCTGAAACCTAAAATGAAAAATGAGACACCCTACGGTCTCATGGATTTAACGGACACATGAAATAAGTACACAAGACCGAAAATTCATATGAAGTGTGCCATTTGGGACAGGGCCTATGATCGTGAACCACAATAGCCACATATATGAGATAATTTAAATTTAGAATCATTTTTAATGTCATAGGATGTCATATGTCAATATGTTTTGTAGCACTTAAATGTGTAAATCCAGAAGCCTAGTATTTATCTGGAGGTCTTTGTCCTTTGCCTGTCAACCTGGTTTGTCTCTGCCTTTTCTGTTCTGCCCTGTTTGCCATTGTTCACCCTGCCTGTCTTGACCTTTCTTAATAAAAAGCTGCAAATGGATTCAAAAAGACAAGGCCTTAAACTTAAACTTGAACAAGGATTAAACTCTTGTAACTGTAACAGACACCAAGGCACTATCACACACATGCACGCACGCACGCACACACAGTTTAAAAACAAAAAAAATATGTATCCAACCCCATTTAAAACAGTCTGTGATTCCTTTACTTTATTAATAAAACTTATTTAAAAAATACAAGGCTTAAGACATTTATTTTCCTTTTTAATGCAGGCCAAACCACACAGCAGTGAAATGGTTAATCTAGCCCTCCTCCCCCTACACACACACACACACACACACACACAGACAGGCACAGACACAGAGACGTAGGCGTATGGCAAGCCGTTTTAACATTTAATCATTTAAACCCACTAGTCTCTATTGTCATGCTACCAGTACTTATTTTTTAGATACTAGTATTTTTAGATACTAATATAGTATCTAATGAATAAGTACTAGTATCTTTTAAAAGGTACTAGTCCCTAAGGAATAAGCACTAGTATCTAAAGAGTAGGCACTAGTACCTAAAGAATAAGCACTAGTCGCTAATGAATAAGTACTAGTACTTAATGGAATAGATACTAGTATCTAAAAAATAAGTACTAGTAGCATGAAAATAGAGACTAGTAGGTTAAAATGATTAAATGTTAAGACGGCTTGCCATATTGGCTCAGAGAGAGAGAGAGAGAGAAAATGACCATATTCAAACCAAAATATCTGACTTTCTGTTGTTCGGAGCTAATAACTGTAAATTAGAAAGTTGTTCGGCTTGAGGAGAAGAATATACACGCTGAGTTTTGTAACTGTAGGTAAAACTAACTAAGTTATAACACACTTTATATGTCCTTATTAAGCCATGAAAATTCATTTCCTCGCCACGGCCAAACCGTTCGAGATATCAAAAGTCCGTCCGCAATTTAGCATCCTCAAAGTCTTGACATCATGCACACCGAGGTTGGCGATGATTGAATGAATTGCCTAGGAGTAGTACTTCAAATTCCACAGCAAGCGTTTTCCAAACAACCCATAATAGCCGACTTCCTGTTGGGCTGGCGTAAAACTTGACCGGGGGTAAGATGTTCGGCCCGATGAGATCTATATGTGTACTGAGTTTCATATTAATTCATGCAAGCGTGTTGGATATATGGACCAAATTGTCGGACCCCGTTCAAGAGGGCGCTGTTGAGCCCCCCTGCCACGCCCGGGTACCAGCTTCAGCCCGGCCCTGATGGCCGTGGGTTCTGACCTGTGTGCAAAATTTCAAGAGTTTTTGAGCACGTTAAGAGCCCCAAAAGCCCCTGAAACCTTGAAATCCATTAAAAGCAATAGACAAATCCCTCACACACAGAGACAGAGAGAGAGGTAGAGAAAATTCTCAGATACATCCACATTCAAACTTAAATATCTGACTTGCTGTTGTTTGGAGCTAATGACAGTTAATTAGAAAGTTGTCCGGCTTGATCTGAACAATATGCGTACCGAGTTTTATGATTGTAGGTAAAACTATATAACTAACACCCCCACTTTTGTCAAAAGGTGGCGCTACTGAGCCCCTGCACCACGCCCGTTTCTGAAACTTTGCACATGTCTACTGGCTAATAAATGTGATCTGTCTGTCGAGTTTCATGCAATTTTAAGCAATTTCAGGCATGCTAAGAGTCTCAAAAGCATCCAAAAAGAATATTAAAGTTTGATGCGTTTGATGCGTTGTCACGGCAACAGTATCTTAGATATCAATAATCCTTTCACAAGTCTACATCTGGCGTGTGTTTACATTATACACATAAAGTTTGAAGCAAATCGGGTAAAAATAAGAGGGTGATTTCAAAGCATTTTGAAAGTGACACATTTCCTGCTGCCAGTTGGTGGCGCTATAACATAGACTCACAATAGTCACATCCATGTGATCGGACTCTTACAACGAACACACTGCTGAAGTTTCATCAAGATCAGTTAATGTATGCAGAAGTTATAACACACTTCCTGTTTCCATTATTCGCCATAAATTCGTTTCCTCGCCACGGCCAAACCGTTCGAGATATCAAAAATCCCCTGGCAACTTTTCATCCTCAGTGTCTTGACTTCATGCTGACCGAGTTTTGTGCCGTGTGTTTGAATTCTCTAGGAGGAGTATTTCACATTCCATTGCATGCGTTTTCCAAACAACCCTTAATAGCCGACTTCCTGTTGGGCTGGGGTAAAAAGTAAGAGCATGAAGTATATATGAACCGATGAGATCTATATGTGTACTGAGTTTCATATTATTACATGCAAGCGTGTTTGATTTATGGACCAAGTGTTCAAACCCCGTTCCAGGGGGCGCTGTCGAGCCCCCCTGCCACGCCCGGGTACCAGCTTCAGCCCGGCCCTGATGGCCGCGGGTTCTGAGATGTGTGCAAAGTTTCAAGAGTTTTCGAGCACGTTAAGGCCCCCAAAAGTGCCCAAAAGGTAGTCAAATAATAATAAATATAGCTGCGAGCAGCGATTACGGGCCCAAGCCGGTGGCACCACAACCCCGGTGCCTTTAGTACCTAAAGGCACCGGGGTGGCGGTTCCGCCAGCTTTGGCCCTTCATCGCTGCTCGCAGCTATATTTATATATATATATATATATACACTGAAAAAAGTGAAACTATGGTGTCGTTTATTTAAAGTGCATTTTTATATTGGACTAAGTGAAAATCATGGTTTCAGGTTTAAACCTGTTTTGTTCAGTTTTCCTTAAAGTAAATAACGAACACCCTAGACTAAATTAAAAGCAACAATTTGAATTAAATATTTTTTTTACTTCAAACCAAAGTTTTCATGTCACGTGACTACATGACGTCACATCAACTAACTCCTTGCTCGCGTTTTTCCACCCGCCATTACGCGCCTCGAATGTGAAGACGGTCTGTGGTCCAGAAAAAACACTTTAAAAACACGGTAAGCATTCGAAATTGTATTATTTTTAACGTGAATATGTGTTTTTCATTCACATTTATGGTTAGTGGCAGGATGGACAACTAAGTTAGGCTATTACTTTACAGTGTTTGTGCAGGTGTTAGCTAAAGCTATAGCCAAACCAGACTATCGCAATATATATTGTGACTGTTTGACAAATGCAAAGTTAATTTTGTTATTATTTCACTGTGATGTAAGGTAAATTTAATGAGTGTTGTGTCTGTTTGTCTAACAAAGTTAGACAAAGTGCTTGAATAAAGTAGTTCATTTTTTACATGCACCGCAACCGTCAACTAATTTAACGTTAGACATTGACCGCAGGAGCTGTAATGTTATATAAGAAGGCCTATGTCCGAATCAGCTAATGTTCGATTGAGCCAATGTGTGAATAGAGCCGGTTATTGTTCAGCACAACTCTGGAAAATAATTGTTCTATTAACGTTAGCTATTCTAAATTTAAATGAACTTTAGATTTAGAATAAAAACTCCCGCCCATGCGCGCCCTGCCCCCACAGCACTCCTTTTTGAAATTCATCGCCTTTGGAAGTCTAACGTTAGATGATAAAAAATAATAAAGCAAAATTAATTGGAAATAGTCCTCAGATGCCATGTCCATAATCTATACCAAAATGTTTTTTGTAGAACGAAAAATTCTAACAGATTCCATCTCTTACAGATTAATTAAAATAAGTTATTACTCCACCACGTGCGTGATGTCACTAACTAATTTCTGATTGAAGAGGAATTCATATTCTATTGTTTCACCTGTCAGCCTAATGCAGTATAGTACAATATCACCAGTATGTCTAAGGTCTTATTAATAATTACAGTGTGTAGTGATTATTATGGATCGTGCTAACTGCCCAAACTAAAATGTGAAATCTCACCTTTTTCTTTGTTTTACAGGTTTGAAATTTCACAATTTTGGCCTTATTGCTGAATCTGGTAAGTCCCAAAATATACAACTTTTAACATTATTTTCATGTGTTTTTAAATAGGAATGACTAACACTAGAGAATAGCTTTGAAATGATCAGAGAGAGATATCCTTGCTAATATTATCGGCATTACATGGTAGTATGAAAATATAAAGGAAGGTTCACTTCATGTCAGTAATTTATTTGATTTTTTTTATTACATTTTGATAATTGCTAATAACCCCAAATCTAATCAAGAAGTTACCCACCCAATTTAATGTGGTTTATTTTACCAGACAGTATAAATAAATTAATAAAATGCTAAGTTATTTTATGCAGCTTCAAATGTCCTTAAAATGTATCTAAAATATTAGTTAAAAAGAATGATTGCAGTTATCGTGCCAAAAAAGAAAACACTATGGATTTTGTGTATCACACAGTAAAACCCATTCACTTAATTGAAATAATCTGTGAGCTAGTAATATGAAATTAAAAACTTCCCGCTTTGAAAGGCATTGCTTTCCTGCAAGAAGTATTGACAACAAACAACTGAATCTATAAATTAAGTCTTTTTTTTTATTTCCTAGTCTTCGAATGAATGTGGAAATGCAAGGGCTGTGGTATTTCTGTTTCACGAAGATCTGAGCTCCTAAGAGAGGAGAGGCCAACCACATACCTGACATTCCAACTGGAGAGACCCCAGAAAATTTGGAAAATGAGAGACTGTCCCTTTTAAGTGAAGTAAAGAAGCGAAACAATTTTGCAGTGGTAAAGGCCAAAATGGACAAGACTTTCTCCCTGCGAAGGCAGGACATCGTGGCAAAAGAATCACCGGTGGAAGAGTTGAAAGAAAGATGGCCTGCATTGTTTACAATGGACGAGGCAAGTTACTTTTTTTCAAAAAATGGCAATAGATCAGTGATGATCTGTAAAGTAAATTATTATCCCCTGTCATTAGAAACTGACAATTGAGCCAAAATGCACGTTTTGGCACCTGATGTCAAACCTAAGATCTCACACACCACACAGTTGTACATTTCTATTTACTATTCTTTGTTTTTCTTTTTTTAAGATCAATGCTGAATTTATTCGAATAACAACTATTCCACTTAAAACGCGATTCCTGGCTTCTTTGGACAAGCACCACAGCAAGCTAATCGAGATTGTCAGAAACAAGGGAGGAGTTATCAGAGAGAAGACCCAGAATATTCTGAATGTTCTTGATCAGGTATGTACTTGCACAACACATCAATTTGTATTACTTGTATCAGTGTTAATTCTGTCAAGTTGCGGAGTTAAATTTGGCCTTTTAACTTTTTTTTTCCCCTTTTTTTCTTTAACTATACAACTACTATAACTCTAGGAGCACATAATTGTGTTCATTGTGTATTGTTTGCATCAGTGAAAATGCAAAATAAGACTGCATAATGCATTATGTGTGCGTTTGCGCTCTCACCTAGAGCCTCGAGGTGAATCAAAAAAGGGAGTGTCTGCTGAAATGCCTTATTGTGTACCTTGGGGAAGATGTGGACAGACTTATCAAGGAGTATATGGTAAGTAGTTTTGCATTAATCACTTAAGCTTTAGACAAATTGAAACATCGCATTTTTTACATTTAAACATAAACATGGTCTCAGGTATGATAAAAATACTAAGTAATAAGGACATTTGCCTAAATCTCATACATCTGTTCAGGCATAATTGTACCCACATTTAGCTGATATTCCTTAATGCTTCCATTGTTCCTGCAAGTAAAACCCATTCAATGGCCGGTCATTTTTGACTAGGAACACCACAAGTGACTCCTTGCCATTTTGTACAAAATAAAAGCATTTCAAAACAAACTTCCTGGTTAAACATTAAAGTAGACTAGTGTGATCAACAGTGCAACTTTTTTCATATTTGATTTAATATTTCCAAAATGATTGACAAATGCTTTTTTTGTACTCATCAATTTATCATTAATTTACGATTAATCAGTTAGAAAAAGAAATACAAAAACAGTCCTAATTGAAAGAAAACAAGTTGACAAAAAGATTGAATCCAATATTTAGTGATAATATAGCATAATGAGTGATTTATAAGCTATTTTTTGTAGGGCGTGACCGGGGACAGCACAAGTTTTATATGGTTTTCAACACAATAACACAAGGGTTAAAAAAACATAACTATCTCTGCTGGTTGATATATTGTTTATTATATTCTGTAGAACACTGTATTTTGAGTCTTTATCACATTTTGAAATGTGTTACTTCAGAGCAGATAAAGATATTATATAATACTTGTACCAATGCTTTACTTGTGATAGTCAAGTTGCTATGAGAAAAATATTTGGAAGAGCTGACATTTAACTATCTGCTGAACCTTTTCTTTTCTTTTACATTTTCTTATTACTAGACCTCCAATTAGTTTTTTTTAGATTTCATTAGCAGAATTGTTTTGTGTACATACTTATTTTGTTTAGACAAACCAGACACTGATTTAATCAAAATAACTTTGTAATAAATGTCTTGTCTTTGTCCCTTTATTAGGTTGTTCAGAAGGATGAAGCTGAAACCGAGCTTGAGAGATGCACAATGGCTGTGTTTGTCATAAAGGAGGATGAAGATCCTCTCCAGTCACCACAACAAATTGGGGTTGTTATCGAGGGTGTGCAGGTCCTTAATGACTTGCCATCAGTCCCACATGCATGTGCCATGTTGTTTGGCCTCATCTATGTTTTAAATTTGAGCTATCCATGTGAGCTCAAACACACCTTTGATGCACTGCAAAAAATTTTCATGGAGATCGAACCCAAGAAAATGACACGCAGAGTGTGCAGTCTGAGTGTCAAGCTCTAAATATTGGATAAATTGGAGACATTTGGATACAGGATACGTTTTATTCTGTTATAGCTTGTATTCAAATAAATTCCAGTATAGTGAAAGGAACCATTATTAAATGTAAATAAGATCGAGAAACAGACTTCAACTGGTCATTCAGATTTTCTGTTAACAGAGCCGTTTGTGTTTTATAAATGTTGAGGCACTGATATTAACACTGAAAATGTGAATAATGCAAAACTTAAAGGAACGTGACAGACTTTATCTTATTCACCGTAAAATGTCAGTAGTAGTGGTGATGTTTTTCTGGAACTGACGTATGCACTCATTATCAAACTTTGTTCATGGATTGCACCCCAAGCAATTGAACAGTGTTCTAGTTTTTTGTTCTCTTGATTTTGCATTTTGTAATGGGATTGCATGTATACAATGGGATTTATACATAGGTCATTGTGTCAAAGTATAGCCAAGTTTTAACTGTTAAAAACTATATTTTTACACCTCGAGTCTTAAAAGAGAGTTGTAGAAAAGTTTTACATACCACATTACTGTGGTAAAGGTCACGGAAAGGTTGATTTTTGCATTTGTAATAGTTCCAAATGATGTGACATTCATACATCCTGGTAATTTTGTCAAAGGATAGCCAAGTTTTAAGACTTTCAGAGAGTCTATTTTTCTACTGCTTATTGTTATTACATTACATATCTCAAGTTTTGTGTACAAAACAGTTTTACAGTAAAGCGTTTTTAGTTACAGAAATTTTGCGCAAGGTTTATAAAAAGAAAAATATCTTGAAAAGACCATTTACTTAAGTCCTCAAGTGTTGATGTGTAAAACGCATACCGGTTTGCCTTACTGGCAGCAAAATTTGGTGAAGGTGATGCATATTTTAAAAAGACAATGACATCACAATAAAATTTAAGGTCTTTTGAAGAGAATATTCGTGTCTTTATTTATTGTAAGTCAACTAAATTAAGCATTTACAATGTTTTTGTTTTATTTTGTGAACATTTTTCTTTTATATTAAATCAAATTTAGCTTTTGTTCATGGTGAAAGTTAAGTTGTAACAAAGCAAAAACAAAATATAGCAAAGTTTTGTCTTTGTGGCTAAAGAAAATATAATGATTAAGGTATTTTTTAAAAATAGGGTTTGTACTGAATCAGACATTTAATGAGTGCATTTTTTAAAAAAAATGGCTTGTAACAAAATTACAGCATTTTATTTAGTTTAGACCAAAGTAAGAAATTATTCATGGCTTCTATAATAAACACTATTTTAACTTTGTGTGAATGTAATTTTTTATTATATAAAAAAATATAATAAATATTTTGATGATATGAAATTAAATTGAAAACTTTTAACCAAATCAAAAATATAGCTTGAGAAAAACTAATAAATTTAGCTGTAACAAATTACAGCATTTTAATTAGTTTAGACCAAAGTAAAAATTATACTTTGGAAAAACTTGCTTTTTACTATAACGACAAAGTAAAAATTTAAGTTGTATCAAAGTAAGAAAAATGATTCATGACCTCTATAATAACCTATATTTTAACTTTGTGTGAATGTATTTTTTTTTCTTGGGCAGAAGAAATATTTTGATTGATATTAAATTAAATTGAAAACTTTCAACTAAATCAAAAATATAGCTTGAGAAAAACTAATAAATTTAGCTGTAACAAATTACAGTAATTTTTTTAGGTTGGTCCAAAGTATCATTTTTTTCAGTGTATACGGCCTGGTGGCCCCGGTGCCTTTGAGGTTATTGTGCACGACGTGCAAAAACGTAACCCCGCTTTGACTGTCGAAAAGAAGTGTGCTGTAGAGCTTGCATCAGTGTGGGCTCTGCAAAAGTGCGCATCGAGGGCACATATCAACCACAAAGTATGCGTGAGCAACCTTCTGAAACCTAAAATGAAAAATGAGACACCCTACGGTCTCATGGATTTAACGGACACATGAAATAAGTACACAAGACCGAAAATTCATATGAAGTGTGCCATTTGGGACAAGGCCTATGATCGTGAACCACAATAGCCACATATATGAGATAATTTAAATTTAGAATCATTTTTAATGTCATAGGATGTCATATGTCAATATGTTTTGTAGCACTTAAATGTGTAAATCCAGAAGCCTAGTATTTATCTGGAGGTCTTTGTCCTTTGCCTGTCAACCTGGTTTGTCTCTGCCTTTTCTGTTCTGCCCTGTTTGCCCTTGTTCACCCTGCCTGTCTTGACCATTCTTAATAAAAAGCTGCAAATGGATTCAAAAAGACAAGGTCTTAAACTTAAACTTGAACAAGGATTAAACTCTTGTAACTGTAACAGACACCAAGGCACAATCACACACATGCACGCACGCACGCACACACAGTTTAAAAACAAAAAAATATTTATCCAACCCCATTTAAAAACAGTCTGTGATTCCTTTACTTTATTAATAAAACTTATTTAAAAAATACAAGGCTTAAGACATTTATTTTCCTTTTTAATGCAGGCCAAACCACACAGCAGTGAAATGGTTAATCTAGCCCTCCTCCCCCTACACACACACACACACACAGACAGGCACAGACACAGAGACGTAGGCTTATGGCAAGCCGTTTTGACATTTAATCATTTAAACCCACTAGTCTCTATTTTCATGCTACTAGTACTTATTTTTTAGATACTAGTATTTTTAGATACTAATATAGTATCTAATGAATAAGTACTAGTATCTTTTAAAAGGTACTAGTCCCTAAGGAATAAGCACTAGTATCTAAAGAATAGGCACTAGTACCTAAAGAATAAGCACTAGTCGCTAATGAATAAGTACTAGTACTTAATGGAATAGATACTAGTATCTAAAAAATAAGTACTAGTAGCATGAAAATAGAGACTAGTAGGTTAAAATGATTAAATGTTAAGACGACTTGCCATATTGGCTCAGAGAGAGAGAGAGGAAATGACCATTTTCAAACCAAAATATCTGACTTTCTGTTGTTCGGAGCTAATAACTGTAAATTAGAAAGTTGTTCGGCTTGAGGAGAAGAATATACACGCTGAGTTTTGTAACTGTAGGTAAAACTAACTAAGTTATAACACACTTTATATGTCCTTATTAAGCCATGAAAATTCATTTCCTCGCCACGGCCAAACCGTTCGAGATATCAAAAGTCCGTCCGCAATTTAGCATCCTCAAAGTCTTGACATCATGCACACCGAGTTTGGCGATGATTGAATGAATTGCCTAGGAGTAGTACTTCAAATTCCACAGCAAGCGTTTTCCAAACAACCCATAATAGCCGACTTCCTGTTGGGCTGGCGTAAAACTTGACCGGGGGTAAGATGTTCGGCCCGATGAGATCTATATGTGTACTGAGTTTCATATTAATTCATGCAAGCGTGTTGGATATATGGACCAAATTGTCGGACCCCGTTCAAGAGGGCGCTGTTGAGCCCCCCTGCCACGCCCGGGTACCAGCTTCAGCCCGGCCCTGATGGCCGTGGGTTCTGACCTGTGTGCAAAATTTCAAGAGTTTTTGAGCACGTTAAGAGCCCCAAAAGCCCCTGAAACCTTGAAATCCATTAAAAGCAATAGACAAATCCCTCACACACAGAGACAGAGAGAGAGGGAGAGAAAATTCTCAGATACATCCACATTCAAACTTAAATATCTGACTTGCTGTTGTTTGGAGCTAATGACAGTTAATTAGAAAGTTGTCCGGCTTGATCTGAACAATATGCGTACCGAGTTTTATGATTGTAGGTAAAACTATATAACTAACACCCCCACTTTTGTCAAAAGGTGGCGCTACTGAGCCCCTGCACCACGCCCATTTCTGAAACTTTGCACATGTCTACTGGCTAATAAATGTGATCTGTCTGTCGAGTTTCATGCAATTTTAAGCAATTTCAGGCATGCTAAGAGTCTCAAAAGCATCCACAAAGAATATTAAAGTTTGATGCGTTTGATGCGTTGTCACGGCAACAGTATCTTAGATATCAATAATCCTTTCACAAGTCTACATCTGGCGTGTGTTTACATTATACACATAAAGTTTGAAGCAAATCGGGTAAAAATAAGAGGGTGATTTCAAAGCATTTTGAAAGTGACACACTTCCTGCTGCCAGTTGGTGGCGCTATAACATTGACTCACAATAGTCACATCCATGTGATCGGACTCTTACAACGAACACACTGCTGAAGTTTCATCAAGATCAGTTAATGTATGCAGAAGTTATAACACACTTCCTGTTTCCATTATTCGCCATAAATTCGTTTCCTCGCCACGGCCAAACCGTTCGAGATATCAAAAATCCCCTGGCAACTTTTCATCGTCAATCTCTTGACTTCATGCTGACTGAGTTTCGTGGCGATTGGTTGAATTCTCTAGGAGGAGTATATCAAATTCCATTGCATGCGTTTTCCAAACAAGCCTTAATAGCCGACTTCCTGTTGGGCTGGGGTAAAAAGTAAAAGTACAAAGGATATATGAACCGATGAGATCTATATGTGTACCGAGTTTCATATTATTACATGCAAGCGTGTTTGATTTATGAACCAAGTTTTTGAACCCTGTTCCAGGGGGCGCTGTCAAACCCCCCTGCCACGCCCGGGTACCAGCTTCAGCCCGGCCCTGATGGTCGCCGGTTCTGACCCGTGTGCAAAGTTTCAAGAGTTTTTGAGCACGTTAAGGGGCCCAAAAGTGCGCTGAGAGTCTCAAAAGCATCCAAAAAGAATATTAAAGTTTGATGCATTGTCACGGCAACAGCATCTAAGATATCAACAATCCTTTCACAGGTCTACATCTGGCGTGTGTCTACATTATACACATCAAGTTTGGAACAAATCGGGTAAAGCCTGTTTGATTTATGGACCAAGTTTTCGGACCCCGTTCCAGGGGGCGCTGTCGAGCCCCCCTGCCACGCCCGGGTACCAGCTTCAGCCCAGCCCTGATGGCCGCGGTTTCTGACCCGTGTGCAAAGTTTCAAGAGTTTTTGAGCATGTTAAGGGCCCCAAAAGTGCGCTAAGAATCTCAAAAGTATCCAAAAAGAATATTAAAGTTTGATGCGTTGTCACGGCAACAGCATCTAAGATATCAACAATCCTTTCACAGGTCTACATCTGGCTTGTGTCTACATTATACACATCAAGTTTGAAGCAAATAGGGTAAAGCGTGTTGGATATATGGACCAAATTGTCGGACCCGTTCAAGGGGGCGCTGTCGAGCCCCCCTGCCACGCCCGGGTACCAGCTTCAGCCTGGCCCTGATGGCCGTGGGTTTTGTCCCGTGTGCAAAGTTTCAAGAGTTTTCGAGCACGTTAAGAACCACAAAAGTGCCCGAAAGCATAAAAAAGCACGAAAAAGCTTAAAAAAAGGAATATTAATGTTTGATGCATTGCTATGGCAACAGTATCAAAGATATCAATAATCCTTTCACAGGTCTACATCTGGCGTGTGTCTACATTATGCACATGAAGTTTGAAGCAAATCGGGTAAAAATAAGAGGGTGATTTAAAAGCATTTTGAAAGTGACACACTTCCTGCTGCCAGTTGGTGGCGCTATAACTTTGACTCACAATAGTCACATCCATGTGATCGGGCTCTTACAACGAACACACTGCTGAAGTTTCATCAAGATTAGTTAATGTATGCAGTAGTTATAACACACTTCCTGTTTCATGTTTCTCGCCATAATTTTGTTTCCTCGCCACGGCCAAACCGTTCGAGATATCAAAAATCCCCTCGCAACTTTTCATCCTCAGTGTCTTGACTTCATGCTGACCGAGTTTCGTGCCGTGTGTTTGAATTCTCTAGGAGGAGTATTTCACATTCCATTGCATGCGTTTTCCAAACAACCCTTAATAGCCGACTTCCTGTTGGGCTGGGGTAAAAAGTAAGAGCATGAAGTATACATGAACCGATGAGATCTATATGTGTACTGAGTTTCATATTATTACATGCAAGCGTGTTTGATTTATGGACCAAGTGTTCGGACCCCGTTCCAGGGGGCGCTGTCGAGTCCCCCTGCCACGCCCGGGTACCAGCTTCAGCCCGGCCCTGATGGCCGCGGGTTCTGAGATGTGTGCAAAGTTTCAAGAGTTTTCGAGCACGTTAAGGCCCCCAAAAGTGCCCAAAAGGTAGTAAAATAATAATAATAATAATAAATATAGCTGCGAGCAGCGATTACGGGCCCAAGCCGGTGGCACCGCAACCCCGGTGCCTTTGGGGTTATTGTGCACGACGTGCAAAAACGTAACCCCGCTTTGACTGTCGAAAAGAAGTGTGCTGTAGAGCTTGCATCAGTGTGGGCTCTGCAAAAGTGCGCATCGAGGGCACATATCAACCACAAAGTATGCGTGAGCAACCTTCTGAAACCTAAAATGAAAAATGAGACACCCTACGGTCTCATGGATTTAACGGACACATGAAATAAGTACACAAGACCGAAAATTCATATGAAGTGTGCCATTTGGGACAAGGCCTATGATCGTGAACCACAATAGCCACATATATGAGATAATTTAAATTTAGAATCATTTTTAATGTCATAGGATGTCATATGTCAATATGTTTTGTAGCACTTAAATGTGTAAATCCAGAAGCCTAGTATTTATCTGGAGGTCTTTGTCCTTTGCCTGTCAACCTGGTTTGTCTCTGCCTTTTCTGTTCTGCCCTGTTTGCCCTTGTTCACCCTGCCTGTCTTGACCATTCTTAATAAAAAGCTGCAAATGGATTCAAAAAGACAAGGTCTTAAACTTAAACTTGAACAAGGATTAAACTCTTGTAACTGTAACAGACACCAAGGCACAATCACACACATGCACGCACGCACGCACACACAGTTTAAAAACAAAAAAATATTTATCCAACCCCATTTAAAAACAGTCTGTGATTCCTTTACTTTATTAATAAAACTTATTTAAAAAATACAAGGCTTAAGACATTTATTTTCCTTTTTAATGCAGGCCAAACCACACAGCAGTGAAATGGTTAATCTAGCCCTCCTCCCCCTACACACACACACACACACACACACAGACAGGCACAGACACAGAGACGTAGGCTTATGGCAAGCCGTTTTAACATTTAATCATTTAAACCCACTAGTCTCTATTTTCATGCTACTAGTACTTATTTTTTAGATACTAGTATTTTTAGATACTAATATAGTATCTAATGAATAAGTACTAGTATCTTTTAAAAGGTACTAGTCCCTAAGGAATAAGCACTAGTATCTAAAGAATAGGCACTAGTACCTAAAGAATAAGCACTAGTCGCTAATGAATAAGTACTAGTACTTAATGGAATAGATACTAGTATCTAAAAAATAAGTACTAGTAGCATGAAAATAGAGACTAGTAGGTTAAAATGATTAAATGTTAAGACGGCTTGCCATATTGGCTCAGAGAGAGAGAGAGAGAAAATGACCATATTCAAACCAAAATATCTGACTTTCTGTTGTTCGGAGCTAATAACTGTAAATTAGAAAGTTGTTCGGCTTGAGGAGAAGAATATACACGCTGAGTTTTGTAACTGTAGGTAAAACTAACTAAGTTATAACACACTTTATATGTCCTTATTAAGCCATGAAAATTCATTTCCTCGCCACGGCCAAACCGTTCGAGATATCAAAAGTCCGTCCGCAATTTAGCATCCTCAAAGTCTTGACGTCATGCACACCGAGTTTGGCGATGATTGAATGAATTGCCTAGGAGTAGTACTTCAAATTCCACAGCAAGCGTTTTCCAAACAACCCATAATAGCCGACTTCCTGTTGGGCTGGCGTAAAACTTGACCGGGGGTAAGATGTTCGGCACGATGAGATCTATATGTGTACTGAGTTTCATATTAATTCATGCAAGCGTGTTGGATATATGGACCAAATTGTCGGACCCCGTTCAAGAGGGCGCTGTTGAGCCCCCCTGCCACGCCCGGGTACCAGCTTCAGCCCGGCCCTGATGGCCGTGGGTTCTGACCTGTGTGCAAAATTTCAAGAGTTTTTGAGCACGTTAAGAGCCCCAAAAGCCCCTGAAACCTTGAAATCCATTAAAAGCAATAGACAAATCCCTCACACACAGAGACAGAGAGAGAGGGAGAGAAAATTCTCAGATACATCCACATTCAAACTTAAATATCTGACTTGCTGTTGTTTGGAGCTAATGACAGTTAATTAGAAAGTCGTCCGGCTTGATCTGAACAATATGCGTACCGAGTTTTATGATTGTAGGTAAAACTATATAACTAACACCCCCACTTTTGTCAAAAGGTGGCGCTACTGAGCCCCTGCACCACGCCCGTTTCTGAAACTTTGCACTTGTCTACTGGCTAATAAATGTGATCTGTCTGTCGAGTTTCATGCAATTTTAAGCAATTTCAGGGATGCTAAGAGTCTCAAAAGCATCCAAAAAGAATATTAAAGTTTGATGCGTTTGATGCGTTGTCACGGCAACAGTATCTTAGATATCAATAATCCTTTCACAAGTCTACATCTGGCGTGTGTTTACATTATACACATAAAGTTTGAAGCAAATCGGGTAAAAATAAGAGGGTGATTTCAAAGCATTTTGAAAGTGACACACTTCCTGCTGCCAGTTGGTGGCGCTATAACATTGACTCACAATAGTCACATCCATGTGATCGGACTCTTACACCGAACACACTGCTGAAGTTTCATCAAGATCAGTTAATGTATGCAGAAGTTATAACACACTTCCTGTTTCCATTATTCGCCATAAATTCGTTTCCTCGCCACGGCCAAACCGTTCGAGATATCAAAAATCCCCTGGCAACTTTTCATCGTCAATCTCTTGACTTCATGCTGACTGAGTTTCGTGGCGATTGGTTGAATTCTCTAGGAGGAGTATATCGAATTCCATTGCATGCGTTTTCCAAACAAGCCTTAATAGCCGACTTCCTGTTGGGCTGGGGTAAAAAGTAAAAGTACAAAGGATATATGAACCGATGAGATCTATATGTGTACCGAGTTTCATATTATTACATGCAAGCGTGTTTGATTTATGAACCAAGTTTTTGGACCCCGTTCCAGGGGGCGCTGTCAAACCCCCCTGCCACGCCCGGGTACCAGCTTCAGCCCGGCCCTGATGGCCGCCGGTTCTGACCCGTGTGCAAAGTTTCAAGAGTTTTTGAGCACGTTAAGGGGCCCAAAAGTGCGCTGAGAGTCTCAAAAGCATCCAAAAAGAATATTAAAGTTTGATGCATTGTCACGGCAACAGCATCTAAGATATCAACAATCCTTTCACAGGTCTACATCTGGCTTGTGTCTACATTATACACATCAAGTTTGAAGCAAATAGGGTAAAGCGTGTTGGATATATGGACCAAATTGTCGGACCCGTTCAAGGGGGCGCTGTCGAGCCCCCCTGCCACGCCCGGGTACCAGCTTCAGCCTGGCCCTGATGGCCGTGGGTTTTGTCCCGTGTGCAAAGTTTCAAGAGTTTTCGAGCACGTTAAGAACCCCAAAAGTGCCCGAAAGCATAAAAAAGCACGAAAAAGCTTAAAAAAAGGAATATTAATGTTTGATGCATTGCCATGGCAACAGTATCAAAGATATCAATAATCCTTTCACAGGTCTACATCTGGCGTGTGTCTACATTATGCACATGAAGTTTGAAGCAAATCGGGTAAAAATAAGAGGGTTATTTAAAAGCATTTTGAAAGTGACACACTTCCTGCTGCCAGTTGGTGGCGCTATAACTTTGACTCACAATAGTCACATCCATGTGATCGGGCTCTTACAACGAACACACTGCTGAAGTTTAATCAAGATTAGTTAATGTATGCAGTAGTTATAACACACTTCCTGTTTCACGTTTCTTGCCATAATTTTGTTTCCTCGCCACGGCCAAACCGTTCGACATATCAAAAATCCCCTCGCAACTTTTCATCCTCAGTGTCTTGACTTCATGCTGACCGAGTTTCGTGCCGTGTGTTTGAATTCTCTAGGAGGAGTATTTCACATGCCATTGCATGCGTTTTCCAAACAACCCTTAATAGCCGACTTCCTGTTGGGCTGGGGTAAAAAGTAAGAGCATGAAGTATATATGAACCGATGAGATCTATATGTGTACTGAGTTTCATATTATTACATGCAAGCGTGTTTGATTTATGGACCAAGTGTTCGGACCCCGTTCCAGGGGGCGCTGTCGAGCCCCCCTGCCACGCCCGGGTACCAGCTTCAGCCCGGCCCTGATGGCCGCGGGTTCTGAGATGTGTGCAAAGTTTCAAGAGTTTTCGAGCACGTTAAGGCCCCCAAAAGTGCCCAAAAGGTAGTAAAATAATAATAATAATAAATATAGCTGCGAGCAGCAATTACGGGCCCAAGCCGGTTGCACCGCAACCCCGTTCCTTTAGTTACCTAAAGGCACCGGGGTGGCGGTACCGCCGGCTTTGGCCCTTCATCGCTGCTCGCAGCTATATTTATATATATATATATATATATATATATATATAAAGCCGGTGGCATCGCCACCCTGGTGCCTTTAGGGTTATTGTGCACGACGTCCAAAAACGTAACTCCGCTTTGACTGTCGAAAAGAAGTGTGCTGTAGAGCTTGCATCAGTGTGGGCTCTGCAAAAGTGCGCATCGAGGGCACATATCAACCCCAAAGTATGCGTGAGCAACCTTCTGAAACCTAAAATGAAAAATGAGACACCCTACGGTCTCATGGATTTAACGGACACATGAAATAAGTACACAAGACCGAAAATTCATATGAAGTGTGCCATCTGGGACAGGGCCTATGATCGTGAACCACAATAGCCACATATATGAGATAAATTTAATTTAGCATTGTTTTTAATGTCATAGGATGTCATAGGTCAATATGTTTTGCAGCACCTGTCAACCTGGTTTGTCTCTGCCTTTTCTGTTCTGCCCTGTTTGCCATTGTTCACCCTGCCTGTCTTGACCATTCTTAATAAAAAGCTGCAAATGGATTCCCCTGGCCTGACCCTGCATCGTTACAACACATATGCTGCATCTGCTTGCTATCTGCCAAATGGCTCTGGTAGTTCTGCTTCAGCACTGATGATGTTGTAGGAATAGTGCGCTCTGGTTGGTCTGGATTATTCTGGATTTTTTATTTTATACAGAAATAAGTTATTTTTAATTCAGATGAGAATAAAGTTAGTGTTGATTAAAATGAAGGAAAACAAATATATTGATCTGAAATATAGCACATTCATTTTAAATTAATTTAGGTTCAATTACAAAACATACAATCTTAATTTAATTTAAAGCAAACAATACATATGGGTTTTAATTTAAAAAAAATATATTTTTTATATTAAAGAGACAAGGCCTTAAAACTTAAACTTGAACAAGGGTTAAACTCTTGTCACTGTAACACACACACACACACACATGCAGTTTAAAAGCAAAAAAAAAAATTATCCAACCCCATTTAAAAACAGTCTGTGAGTGCCATCTTTTGGACATTGATCATATTGCATAGGTTTTGGTTTCTTGTCCTCAAACAGAGCACTAATTTGTTTATTTTTAAGTTACACATTCTACATTGATTAAAATAAAAAATCAAATTAGTTTTTTTTTAATGGTAGTATTATTTTATACAAAAAATGATAATTCTGATGAGAATAAAGTTAGTGTATACAAATTTTAAGGAAAACATATATATTGATCTAATATAGCACATTCATTTTAAATTCATTCAGCTTGAATCACCAAACATACAATATTAACATTATTTACAGCAAACAATATATTAAATAGATATTTTCTATGCATGTTTTGTCATTTTAATTAAAAAAATATCCATAAAGTGCTATGCAAAAAGACAAGGCCTTAGATATTTATTTATTCTTTTAATGCAGAACTAATTTTAAACTCAAACTAAGTGCACGGTTGCACGGTCATGACGGTGTGCGTCCACGGCCAAGAGCGAGCAGAACAAAGCGAACGTTTTTTAGTTCATTATTCCATAGCAAATGATGTAAAATGCTCGCTCTGCACTGGATGTAAGTATTTTATTTTCATTTTAGCGATTTAAATGCGCTAATTTTGAAATGAGAAAAAAAATATCATTCAAACTGCAAACTGTTTACTTATATTTTTGTACACTCCTATTTTTTACAGTCTATGGTGCAATAAAACACAAAATCCTCAGTCACATATCTAATATATTTATATAGAAATATAATTTTGAACACAAGAGGGCAGTATAGCCCTATCTATGATTTTGTGGTTAAACTATCACCCGAAGAGAATCCCCCTCCCCCTCCCCCTCCCCACACAGACACACACACACAGAATGGCAGGAGACACTTTATCTGTCAGAGAGAGGGAGAGAAAATTCTCAGAATCCACATTCAAACCACAATATCTTACTTTCTGTTGGTTGGAGCTAATGATTATAAATTAGAAAGTTGTTCAGCTTGATGAGAACAATATCTATGGCGAGTTTTGTAACTGTAGGTAAAACTAAATATGTTATAACACACTTTATGTGTCCTTTTTTAGTCATAAATTCGTTTCATCGCCACGACCAAACCGTTCGAGATATCAAAAATCCGTTCGCAATTTAGCATCCTCAATGTCTTGACTTCACGCACAACGAGTTTGATAGCTATCGAATGAATTACCTAGGAGGAGTACTTCGTTTTCCAGAGGATGAGTTTCCAAACAACCCATAATAACTGACTTCCTGTTGGGCTGACGTAAAACTTAGAGCACGAAAGTTGTTCGGCCCGATGAGATCTATAAGTGTACCGAGTTTCATATTATTACATGCAAGCGTGTTTGATATATGGACAAGTGTTCGAATCCCATTCCAGGGGGCGCTGTCGAGCCCCCCTGCCACGCCCGGGTACCAGCTTCGGCCCGGCCCTGATGGCCACGGGTTCTGACCCGTGTGCAAAGTTTCAAGAGTTTTCGAGCATGTTAAGGCCCCGAAAAGCCTGAAACCTTGAAAAACAATAATTAAAAGGATTCTCACTCGACAGAGAAATCCCCCTCCCCTCACAGACACAGAGGTATGCAGAGAGAGGGAGAGAGGGACAGAAAATTTTCCAAAACATCCACATTCAAACCAAAATATCTGACTTCCTGTTGTTCAGAGCTAATAACTATAAATTAGAAAGTTGTCCGGCTTGATCCGAACAATATACGTACAAAGTTTTATGATTGTAGGTAAAATTATAAAACTAACCCTCCCACTTTTGTCAAAAGGTGGCGCTACTGAGCCCCTGCACCACGCACGTTTCTGAAACTTTGCACATGTCTACTGGCTAATAAAAGTGATGTGTCTGTCGAGTTTCATGCAATTTCAAGCATGGTAAGAGTCTCAAAAGCATAAAAAAAACATATTAAAATTTGATGCGTTGCCATGGCAACAGTATCTAAGATATCAAGAATCCATTCACAGGTCTACATCTGGCGTGTGTTTACATTATAGTAGTGAAGTTTGAAGCAAATCGGGTAAAAATAAGAGGGTGATTTCAAAGCATTTTGAAAGTGACACACTTCCTGCTTCCAGTTGGTGGCGCTATAACTTTGACTCACAATAGTCACATCCATGTGATCGGCCTCTTACAGCGAACACACTGCTGAAGTTTCATCGAGATCAGTTAATGTATGCTGAAGTTATAACACACTTCTTGTTTCACGTTTCTCGCCATAATTTTGTTTCCTCGCCACGGCCAAACCGTTCGAGATATCAAAAATCCCCTCGCAAACTTTTCATCCTCAATGTCTTGACTTCACGCTGACCGAGTTTCGTGCCGTGTGTTTGAATTCTCTAGGAGGAGTATTTCAAATTCCATTGCGTGTGTTTTACCAACAACCCTAAATAGCCCACTTCCAGTTGGGCTGGGGTAAAAAGTAAGAGTGCGAAGTATATATGAAACGATGAGATCTACATGTGTACCGGGTTTCATATTATTACATGCAAGCGTGTTTGATTTATGGACCATGTTTTCGGACCCCGTTCCAGGGGGCGCTGTCGAGGCCCCCTGCCACGCCCGGGTACCAGCTTTAGCCCGGCCCTGATGGCCGCGGGTTCTGACATGTGTGCAAAGTTGCAAGAGTTTTTGAGCACGTTAAGGCCTCCAAAAGTCTCCAAAAGGTAGTAAAAAAATAATAATAATAAGAAGAAGAATAAATATAGCTGCGAGCAGCGATTACGGGCCCAAGCCGGTGGCACCGCAACCCCGGTGCCTTTAGTACCTAAAGGCACCGGGGTGGCGGTTCCGCCAGCTTTGGCCCTTCATCGCTGCTCGCAGCTATATTTATATATATATATATATATATATATATATATATAAACGGCCCGGTGGCACCGCCACTCCGGTGCCTTTGGGGTTATTGTGCACGACGTGCAAAAACGTAACCCCGCTTTGACTGTCGAAAAGAAGTGTCCTGTAGAGCTTGCATCAGTGTGGGCTCTGCAAAAGTGCGCATCGAGGGCACATATCAACCAAAAAGTATGCGTGAGCAACCTTCTGAAACCTAAAATGTAAAATGAGACACCCTACGGTCTCATGGATTTAACGGACACATGAAATAAGTACACAAGACCGAAAATTCATATGAAGTGTGCCATTTGGGACAGGGCCTATGATCGTGAACCACAATAGCCACATATATGAGATAATTTAAATTTAGAATCATTTTTAATGTCATAGGATGTCATATGTCCAGTGTTGGGAAAGTTTACTTTCTACATGAACTAGTTCAAAGTTCAGTTCACACATTTTAAAATGAACTAGTTCAGTTCATAGTTCACAATTAAAAAAATGAACTAGTTCATAGTTCTTTTTTTTCCATAAATTTGTTGCGAGCTATTTTTTTAAATTATTGCCACAGCCCACAACAACAGACAGCAATTATTTTATCGGCGGGCAAAGTTTGCTCAGAAATGTAAGATTTTTCCCATCCTCACCGACCTTGTCATAAAATTCGTTTAAATGATCATACTGTAACGAGTGGAAATAAGGTGTGGCCCCTTTAAGAGCTGCGCGCGCGCCCTGTTAAACTGTCTACTCTATCTGTATGGTATTGTACCGTTGCCTCGATGTATGCGGGTAATGGTGCGCATTTTATTTGATCTGTTTATGTTTTGTTTGGTAACGCTGTGGACGGAGCGTGGGACAAACAGTTTCCCCAAGTTTGATTGGGGAAATAAAGAGCGAGCTGTTGTGATATGGCAATCACCTCCGTGAGTTTTTCTGGCCTAGTGGCTTAATTCGGCTGTGAGCTATCCCGGCGTTACAATACGACGCATCCAGTCCTCGCTGCTTTGTCGACTACATTCTGCTTTTTGTTTTGATGACGCATGCGGCGGTGCAACACTGGTGGCTGGTGTTGCCAGATTGGGTGTTTTTTTCGCTACATATTAAGGCCTGTTTATGGTGTGTTTTAGCCGGGTTTTGCCTGGAAGGCTTTATAGAAATATGGCACCCAATTGAACGAAGTTAAACTGAGAGAGCGTTCGTTCACAGACACCAGAATGAACGAGTTCACAGTAACGTTCATCAGGCATTAATACAGTACGTTCAGTTCACGTTCGCCTAAAATATGAACGAGTTCATGAACTATCGTTCAATGAACGCGTTCAGGCACAACACTGCATATGTCAATATGTTTTGTAGCACTTAAATGTGTAAATCCAGAAGCCTAGTATTTATCTGGAGGTCTTTGTCCTTTGCCTGTCAACCTGGTTTGTCTCTGCCTTTTCTGTTCTGCCCTGTTTGCCATTTTTCACCCTGCCTGTCTTGACCATTCTTAATAAAAAGCTGCAAATGGATTCAAAAAGACAAGGCCTTAAACTTAAACTTGAACAAGGATTAAACTCTTGTAACTGTAACAGACACCAAGACACAATCACACACATGCACGCACGCACGCACGCACACAGTTTAAAAACAAAAAAATATTTATCCAACCCCATTTAAAAACAGTCTGTGATTCCTTTACTTTATTAATAAAACTTATTTAAAAAATACAAGGCTTAAGACATTTATTTTCCTTTTTAATGCAGGCCAAACCACACAGCAGTGAAATGGTTAATCTAGCCCTCCTCCCCCTACACACACACACACACAGACAGGCACAGACACAGAGACGTAGGCTTATGGCAAGCCGTTTTAACATTTAATCATTTAAACCCACTAGTCTCTATTTTCATGCTACTAGTACTTATTTTTTAGATACTAGTATTTTTAGATACTAATATAGTATCTAATGAATAAGTACTAGTATCTTTTAAAAGGTACTAGTTCCTAAGGAATAAGCACTAGTATCTAAAGAATAGGCACTAGTACCTAAAGAATAAGCACTAGTCGCTAATAAATAAGTACTAGTACTTAATGGAATAGATACTAGTATCTAAAAAATAAGTACTAGTAGCATGAAAATAGAGACTAGTAGGTTAAAATGATTAAATGTTAAGACGGCTTGCCATATTGGCTCAGAGAGAGAGAGAGAGAAAATGACCATATTCAAACCAAAATATCTGACTTTCTGTTGTTCGGAGCTAATAACTGTAAATTAGAAAGTTGTTCGGCTTGAGGAGAAGAATATACACGCTGAGTTTTGTAACTGTAGGTAAAACTAACTAAGTTATAACACACTTTATATGTCCTTATTAAGCCATGAAAATTCATTTCCTCGCCACGGCCAAACCGTTCGAGATATCAAAAGTCCGTCCGCAATTTAGCATCCTCAAAGTCTTGACATCATGCACACCGAGTTTGGCGATGATTGAATGAATTGCCTAGGAGTAGTACTTCAAATTCCACAGCAAGCGTTTTCCAAACAACCCATAATAGCCGACTTCCTGTTGGGCTGGCGTAAAACTTGACCGGGGGTAAGATGTTCGGCCCGATGAGATCTATATGTGTACTGAGTTTCAAATTAATTCATGCAAGCGTGTTGGATATATGGACCAAATTGTCGGACCCCGTTCAAGAGGGCGCTGTTGAGCCCCCCTGCCACGCCCGGGTACCAGCTTCAGCCCGGCCCTGATGGCCGTGGGTTCTGACCTGTGTGCAAAATTTCAAGAGTTTTTGAGCACGTTAAGAGGCCCAAAAGCCCCTGAAACCTTGAAATCCATTAAAAGCAATAGACAAATCCCTCACACACAGAGACAGAGAGAGAGGGAGAGAAAATCCTCAGATACATCCACATTCAAACTTAAATATCTGACTTGCTGTTGTTTGGAGCTAATGACAGTTAATTAGAAAGTTGTCCGGCTTGATCTGAACAATATGCGTACCGAGTTTTATGATTGTAGGTAAAACTATATAACTAACACCCCCACTTTTGTCAAAAGGTGGCGCTACTGAGCCCCTGCACCACGCCCGTTTCTGAAACTTTGCACATGTCTACTGGCTAATAAATGTGATCTGTCTGTCGAGTTTCATGCAATTTTAAGCAATTTCAGGCATGCTAAGAGTCTCAAAAGCATCCAAAAAGAATATTAAAGTTTGATGGGTTTGATGCGTTGTCACGGCAACAGTATCTTAGATATCAATAATCCTTTCACAAGTCTACATCTGGCGTGTGTTTACATTATACACATAAAGTTTGAAGCAAATCGGGTAAAAATAAGAGGGTGATTTCAAAGCATTTTGAAAGTGACACACTTCCTGCTGCCAGTTGGTGGCGCTATAACATTGACTCACAATAGTCACATGCATGTGATCGGACTCTTACAACGAACACACTGCTGAAGTTTCATCAAGATCAGTTAATGTATGCAGAAGTTATAACACACTTCCTGTTTCCATTATTCGCCATAAATTCGTTTCCTCGCCACGGCCAAACCGTTCGAGATATCAAAAATCCCCTGGCAACTTTTCATCGTCAATCTCTTGACTTCATGCTGACCGAGTTTCGTGGCGATTGGTTGAATTCTCTAGGAGGAGTATATCGAATTCCATTGCATGCGTTTTCCAAACAAGCCTTAATAGCCGACTTCCTGTTGGGCTGGGGTAAAAAGTAAAAGTACAAAGGATATATGAACCGATGAGATCTATATGTGTACCGAGTTTCATATTATTACATGCAAGCGTGTTTGATTTATGAACCAAGTTTTTGGACCCCGTTCCAGGGGGCGCTGTCAAACCCCCCTGCCACGCCCGGGTACCAGCTTCAGCCCGGCCCTGATGGCCGCCGGTTCTGACCCGTGTGCAAAGTTTCAAGAGTTTTTGAGCACGTTAAGGGGCCCAAAAGTGCGCTGAGAGTCTCAAAAGCATCCAAAAAGAATATTAAAGTTTGATGCATTGTCACGGCAACAGCATCTAAGATATCAACAATCCTTTCACAGGTCTACATCTGGCGTGTGTCTACATTATACACATCAAGTTTGAAGCAAATCGGGTAAAGCCTGTTTGATTTATGGACCAAGTTTTCGGACCCCGTTCCAGGGGGCGCTGTCGAGCCCCCCTCCCACGCCCGGGTACCAGCTTCAGCCCGGCCCTGATGGCCGCGGTTTCTGACCCGTGTGCAAAGTTTCAAGAGTTTTTGAGCATGTTAAGGGCCCCAAAAGTGCGCTAAGAATCTCAAAAGTATCCAAAAAGAATATTAAAGTTTGATGCGTTGTCACGGCAACAGCATCTAAGATATCAACAATCCTTTCACAGGTCTACATCTGGCTTGTGTCTACATTATACACATCAAGTTTGAAGCAAATAGGGTAAAGCGTGTTGGATATATGGACCAAATTGTCGGACCCGTTCAAGGGGGCGCTGTCGAGCCCCCCTGCCACGCCCGGGTACCAGCTTCAGCCTGGCCCTGATGGCCGTGGGTTTTGTCCCGTGTGCAAAGTTTCAAGAGTTTTCGAGCACGTTAAGAACCCCAAAAGTGCCCGAAAGCATAAAAAAGCATGAAAAAGCTTAAAAAAAGGAATATTAATGTTTGATGCATTGCCATGGCAACAGTATCAAAGATATCAATAATCCTTTCACAGGTCTACATCTGGCGTGTGTCTACATTATGCACATGAAGTTTGAAGCAAATCGGGTAAAAATAAGAGGGTGATTTAAAAGCATTTTGAAAGTGACACACTTCCTGCTGCCAGTTGGTGGCGCTATAACTTTGACTCACAATAGTCACATCCATGTGATCGGGCTCTTACAACGAACACACTGCTGAAGTTTCATCAAGATCAGTTAATGTATGCAGTAGTTATAACACACTTCCTGTTTCACGTTTCTCGCCATAATTTCGTTTCCTCGCCACGGCCAAACCGTTCGAGATATCAAAAATCCCCTGGCAACTTTTCATCCTCAGTGTCTTGACTTCATGCTGACCGAGTTTCGTGCCGTGTGTTTGAATTCTCTAGGAGGAGTATTTCACATTCCATTGCATGCGTTTTCCAAACAAGCCTTAATAGCCGACTTCCTGTTGGGCTGGGGTAAAAAGTAAGAGCATGAAGTACATATGAACCGATGAGATCTATATGTGTACTGAGTTTCATATTATTACATGCAAGCGTGTTTGATTTATGGACCAAGTGTTCAAACCCCGTTCCAGGGGGCGCTGTCGAGCCCCCCTGCCACGCCCGGGTACCAGCTTCAGCCCGGCCCTGATGGCCGCGGGTTCTGAGATGTGTGCAAAGTTTTCGAGCACGTTAAGGCCCCCAAAAGTGCCCAAAAGTTAGTAAAATAATAATAATAATAATAATAAAATATATATATATATATATATATATATATATATATATAAATATAGCTGCGAGCAGCGATTACGGGCCCAAGCCGGTGGCACCGCAACCCCGGTGCCTTTAGTACCTAAAGGCACCGGGGTGGCGGTTCCGCCAGCTTTGGCCCTTCATCGCTGCTCGCAGCTATATTTATATATATATATATATATATATATATATATATATATACGGCCCGGTGGCACCGCCACCCCGGTGCCTTTGGGGTTATTGTGCACGACGTGCAAAAACGTAACCCCGCTTTGACTGTCGAAAAGAAGTGTGCTGTAGAGCTTGCATCAGTGTGGGCTCTGCAAAAGTGCGCATCGAGGGCACATATCAACCACAAAGTATGCGTGAGCAACCTTCTGCACGCAATTAAAATAAAAAATTAAAAACTACTTGTTTTTCTATTTTGTTTTAAAATAAAAAAAATTATAAAAAAAGACGAATAACAACGGGTTTTCTGATTGTGTGCTCATCAAAAATAGAACAAATTAATTAGGCTTTGGTCATTCCTAGATACATTTTAATTTTGATTTTAATTGAACACCTTAGTATGCATATATCAATTAAATAATTTTAAACAGATCAAGTAGCCTACTGATTTAATCAGGGTATGAGGAGGTCTGCGCGGGACTGTTTTGTTTGTTTGTTTGTTTGTTTGTTTGTTTATTAGAAAATCGGAAAACGAGTCATTAGGCCTATTCGTTTTTTTTTTTTTAATTTTTTTTTTTTTTTTAGTTCAGGAATTAAATAGGCCTAATGGAAAAACATTAAATTTTCAGTTTTTTTCTTTTTAACCTTTTTTTCTTTGGTTTTAATTTAAAAAAAAAAAAAAAAAATTGAACGAATGATACACGGGGGTTATTTGTAAACCGTTATTGTAAAATAAAAATAGGCTGATAACTTGATGATAGGCCAACATCTGTACAATCACTTTTTGTGTATGACATTTAAGTGCCATGCATTATTAAATCATTTTGATAATAATTCACCATGGAATGAGGAGGGGGGATTCATAACAATTTAATATCCAAAGGCTGTTTGCTTTATGAGTGAAACGGTATGGTCGTCTTGGTTTTGTAGTAAACTTGACTTTCTCAATTCAGTGCAATGAAGTTCGATCGTTAGCTTGCAGAAGAATAAAACAATTAATTTTGATAGATGGGCCACGTGATAGCTGTCTTTGCTAAAAAAAATAGTATAACGATAACTTAAACAATTCACGTGCTATAGTTTAATTTACTTTGTTCAAACCAATGGCCCACCTTCTGCTGAATGCGAGCGCGCTCCCGCGACCAGGGATACACTTCCTTTCAGGGGTAAGATCCTCGGCACGACACCGTCACGGTAAATGACAGTGAGGCCAGCCCAGAGCCGGTAAATATGTTTTTCAACGGCTCTGGGCCAGCCCAGTCGTCCGAGAAGCGTCAGCTCTTATTTTGAAAAGGGCTTATTGAGGGGGCGTGACATCACATTGAAGCAATACCCCTGATTGGCTGACTACACGTGTGGATCGTAGTCACACACTCTGCGGAAAGATAGTGCCAAAAAGATCTGTATACGTGTGCAGAGGGATCTGTGAATGCCCTGTGATCTGCAAACACAGATTCAACACTTGCATGCTGAGCTTTGCACAGAATGTGTAAGAATGTATTTTTACAGTGGTTTGAAAATACAAGTTAGACTGTGTTTGTTAGCAAATTGTGAGGAGGGCATTTGTAGATTTTTAATGGTAAAAAACAGCGAAAAAGTTGTGCCAAAATTCTGAAAACAAATGCAACACAATCTACAAACTAATAAAGACCTTCGTGCGCAGACAAATCACTTTGCATTCATTCAAATTCTGGTTGTCAAGTACAAGTCACTGATTTCTATTTGTGAATCATAAAGAGTTTGTTTGTGGATTTTTTATCTATTTGTAGATCTTGTTTTACATTTGCGGATCATGAGGAGTTTGTTTGCAGATTTGGAATCTATTTACAGATTGTGTTTTACATTTGCAGATTGTGAGGAGTTTGTTTGCAGATTTTAAATTTATTTGTAGATCTTGTTTTGTGTTTACAAATTGTAATATGCATTTTTGACTCATAGTCTCTTCATTTTCAATGATTATGGCATTATTTTGTCACATCAGCGAAACAATAGTGTCAGAATTCTGAAAACAAATGTGACACAATCTACAAACAGAACATGATCTTCACCTGCAAACAAGTCACTTTATATTCATTCAAATTCTGGTTTTCAAGTACAAGTCACTGATTTCTATTTGTGAATCAGGATGTGTTTATTTGTGGATTTTAAATCTTTTTGTAGATCATGCTTTATATTTGTGGATCACAAAGAGTTTGTTTGAGGACTTTGTATCTATTTGTAGATCTTGTTTTACATTTGAGGATCATGAGGACTTTGTTTGCGGATTTTTAATCTATTTGTAGATTGTGTTTTGTGTTTACAAGTTGTAATATCTATTTGTGACTTTTAGTCTGTCCATTTTTAATGATTTAGGCATCAATTTACCCCCATACACTAGTCTCTATTTTCATGCTACTAGTACTTATTTTTTAGATACTAGTATTTTTAGATACTAATATAGTATCTAATGAATAAGTACTAGTATCTTTTAAAAGGTACTAGTCCCTAAGGAATAAGCACTAGTATCTAAAGAATAGGCACTAGTACCTAAAGAATAAGCACTAGTCGCTAATGAATAAGTACTAGTACTTAATGGAATAGATACTAGTATCTAAAAAATAAGTACTAGTAGCATGAAAATAGAGACTAGTAGGTTAAAATGATTAAATGTTAAGACGGCTTGCCATATTGGCTCAGAGAGAGAGAGAGAGAAAATGACCATATTCAAAACAAAATATCTGACTTTCTGTTGTTCGGAGCTAATAACTGTAAATTAGAAAGTTGTTCGGGTTGAGGAGAAGAATATACACGCTGAGTTTTGTAACTGTAGGTAAAACTAACTAAGTTATAACACACTTTATATGTCCTTATTAAGCCATGAAAATTCATTTCCTCGCCACGGCCAAACCGTTCGAGATATCAAAAGTCCGTCCGCAATTTAGCATCCTCAAAGTCTTGACATCATGCACACCGAGTTTGGCGATGATTGAATGAATTGCCTAGGAGTAGTACTTCAAATTCCACAGCAAGCGTTTTCCAAACAACCCATAATAGCCGACTTCCTGTTGGGCTGGCGTAAAACTTGACCGGGGGTAAGATGTTCGGCCCGATGAGATCTATATGTGTACTGAGTTTCATATTAATTCATGCAAGCGTGTTGGATATATGGACCAAATTGTCGGACCCCGTTCAAGAGGGCGCTGTTGAGCCCCCCTGCCACGCCCGGGTACCAGCTTCAGCCCGGCCCTGATGGCCGTGGGTTCTGACCTGTGTGCAAAATTTCAAGAGTTTTTGAGCACGTTAAGAGCCCCAAAAGCCCCTGAAACCTTGAAATCCATTAAAAGCAATAGACAAATCCCTCACACACAGAGACAGAGAGAGAGGGAGAGAAAATTCTCAGATACATCCACATTCAAACTTAAATATCTGACTTGCTGTTGTTTGGAGCTAATGACAGTTAATTAGAAAGTTGTCCGGCTTGATCTGAACAATATGCGTACCGAGGTTTATGATTGTAGGTAAAACTATATAACTAACACCCCCACTTTTGTCAAAAGGTGGCGCTACTGAGCCCCTGCACCACGCCCGTTTCTGAAACTTTGCACATGTCTACTGGCTAATAAATGTGATCTGTCTGTCGAGTTTCATGCAATTTTAAGCAATTTCAGGCATGCTAAGAGTCTCAAAAGCATCCAAAAAGAATATTAAAGTTTGATGCGTTTGATGCGTTGTCACGGCAACAGTATCTTAGATATCAATAATCCTTTAACAAGTCTACATCTGGCGTGTGTTTACATTATACACATAAAGTTTGAAGCAAATCGGGTAAAAATAAGAGGGTGATTTCAAAGCATTTTGAAAGTGACAGACTTCCTGCTGCCAGTTGGTGGCGCTATAACATTGACTCACAATAGTCACATCCATGTGATCGGACTCTTACAACGAACACACTGCTGAAGTTTCATCAAGATCAGTTAATGTATGCAGAAGTTATAACACACTTCCTGTTTCACGTTTCTCGCCATAATTTCGTTTCCTCGCCACGGCCAAACCGTTCGAGATATCAAAAATCCCCTGGCAACTTTTCATCCTCAGTGTCTTGACTTCATGCTGACCGAGTTTCGTGCCGTGTGTTTGAATTCTCTAGGAGGAGTATTTCACATTCCATTGCATGCGTTTTCCAAACAAGCCTTAATAGCCGACTTCCTGTTGGGCTGGGGTAAAAAGTAAGAGCATGAAGTACATATGAACCGATGAGATCTATATGTGTACTGAGTTTCATATTATTACATGCAAGCGTGTTTGATTTATGGACCAAGTGTTCAAACCCCGTTCCAGGGGGCGCTGTCGAGCCCCCCTGCCACGCCCGGGTACCAGCTTCAGCCCGGCCCTGATGGCCGCGGGTTCTGAGATGTGTGCAAAGTTTCAAGAGTTTTCGAGCACGTTAAGGCCCCCAAAAGTGCCCAAAAGGTAGTAAAATAATAATAATAATAATAATAATAATAATAATAATCCTAAATAATAATCCTTAGGAAAACAATAGGGCCTTCGCCTTTTCAGGCTTGGGCCCTAATAATAATCCTTAGGAAAACAATAGGGCCTTCGCCTTTTCAAGGCTTGGGCCCTAATAATAATCCTTAGGAAAACAATAGGGCCTTCGCCTTTTCAGGCTTGGGCCCTAATAATAATCCTAAATAATAATCCTTAGGAAAACAATAGGGCCTTCGCCTTTTCAAGGCTTGGGCCCTAATAATAATCCTAAATAATAATCCTTAGGAAAACAATAGGGCCTTCGCCTTTTCAGGCTTGGGCCCTAATAATCCTAAATAATAATCCTTAGGAAAACAATAGGGCCTTCGCCTTTTCAGGCTTGGGCCCTAATAATAATCCTTAGGAAAACAATAGGGCCTTCGCCCTTAGGGCTTGGGCCCTAATAAACAGAGCAATTCCAAGAGGGTCCTCACACCATCGGTGCTCGGGCCCTAAATAGAGTCATTCTGGGACTGCTTACATGACATTAAATCATGGCTATCCTTAAATTTTGTAAAACTGAATGAAGAAAAAACTGAAGTTGTGTGGTTTGGAGTTTCAAATAATTCTGTTGATCTGGGTGATCTAGCCCCTTTATGTAAGCCATTAGTTCGACATTTAGGGGTTTTGTTTGATAGTGATCTCAAGTTTGAGAGACAGATTTATTCTGTGGTTATGTCTTGTTTTTATCATTTGAGATTATGAAACCATTTCTGACCATGCGTGATCTCGAAAAACTCATTCATGCTTTTATATTTACAAGACTAGACTACTGTAACTCACTATGTCGGCATAAATAAATCATTGACTAATCGCTTACAATTGGTCCAAAATGCAGCTGCGAGACCATATCACCCCAGTTTTGAGCACTTTAAAATGGCTACCGATCGACCACAGAATACATTTTAAAATTTTATTTTTTGTTTATAAATCATTGCATGGTATGGGTCCGCTGTATTTAGCAAATCTGATTAAGAAATATGAACCGAAACGGTCTTTAAGGTCAGCTAACCAGCTGGTTTTGACGACTTCTAGAACTAACGGAGAAGCGGAGATCGAGCCTTTGTAGCGATTGCCCCAAAACTCTGGAATGACCTACCCATTTCTATTAGATTAGAACCTATATTACCTGTTTTTAAACAAAAGCTAAAGGAATATCTTCTAGATGTAGCATTTAACGAGGTATAGTAGGCCTTTCTAGTTGAGCTGTTTATTTTATTGTCACTTAACTGTGGCGTAAACGTCTGTGTAATTTTGTATGGTTGTGGGTTTTTTTTTTGTCTCTATTCTTGTACAGCACTTTGTTCAACGATCAGTTGTGTAAAAGTGCTTAATAAATAACATAAATGAATGAAGAATAGGTAGTTATATTTAAAAATGCATAATATAATATTTACAATTCCCTTGAGGCCACGATAAAAACACAATCATTCCACTGTGACATGGCCAAGCAGACACACATAAGAACATATCAAATATATATTAAATGTCTTTTTAACTGGAAATTCCTTAAAAGTTATTATGTGTGTGTGTGTTGTGTGGACGGAGAGGTCCTGCATGCAGGCCACCTGGGTTTGCCTGCAGTGGGAGAAGTTTGTGAGGTTTCAGAAACAGTCTCATCTAGGCATTCTCATGCCAATGTCCATAATTTACATTCATTCTAAAAGACTTTGGGTTTTAGGAAGAATGTGCTTTATTTGTGTTCAGAGGGACTGAGTCAATGATTCACCCAGATACCCTACACAAGCGTAAGGGCAAGCTGCTCTTCGGGAGATAGTGTCCGCACCTCTCCCTCCCCCGGAGGAGTACCGGGTGGAGAATCTTTTGTTTCATTTTGTTTCTGTTCTGCCGCTGGCTCCCCACATTTTCAATAAAAGAGCAATTTCTTCCATCTTTGGGTCACAAGACGGTGCGGATTGCAGTGAGCGACACTTCCATGCCTTGCCACTCCTTTCCTCCTCTTCCATCGCCAGTGGGCAGCAGTGTGCGGTTCGGGGACACCACAAAGCCTTCCCACGCGCCCTCTGCCCCACCCTGGGACTAGGTAAGTGTGGTACAACACACTCAGACTCCGATTCGGGCCCCCTCAGTGCCTCCCGAGCCGAGTCCCTGTGTTCCACCTCGATGCCCCACTCTGGGTACGTCTGATCCCGCTTGCCTGGAAGCCTGGCTAGCGTTTCCCAGCCCATCTCGCTGGCTCATCTGTATCATCAGACTCGGCTATGCGATTCAGTTCGCCCGGCGCCCTCCCAAGTTCAGGGGCATCCACTTACCTCTGTGCGGAGTTCCGATGCCCCTGTCTTGCGGGCAGAGATCGATGTCCTACTGGCGAAGGTGGGTTACGGCCAATCTTGGACCTGCGAACCTTGAATCGGGCTCCCGTTCAAGATGCTCACGCAGAAACGCATTTTCGAGTGTATCCATCCCCAAGATTGGTTTGCAGCGATCGACCTGAAGGACGCATACTTTCATGTCTAGATTCTTCTTCGACACTGACCGTTCCTGCGGTTTGCGTTCGAAGGACGGGCATATCAGTACAAAGTCCCTCTGTCCCTGTCGCCCCGCGTCTTCACGAAAGTTGTGGAGGCAGCCATTGTTCCACTCCGAGAACACGGCATTCGTATTCTCAACTATCTAGACAACTGTCTGATTCTGGTTCAGTCTCGGGATCAGTTGTGCGAACACAGGGACATGGTGCTCCGTCACCTCAGCCTGTTGGGCCTTCGGGTCAACTGGGACAAGAGCAAACTCTCTCCTGTGTAGAGGATCTCTTATCTTGGTATGGAGTTGGACTCGGTCAACCGGACAGCACGACTCACAGAGGAGCGCGTCCGGTCAGTGTTGAACTGCTTGAGTACAATCAAGAACAGGACAGCGGTCCCACTGAAACTTTTTCAGAGGCTCCTGGGGTATATTGCATCCGCAGCCGCAGTAACGCCGGTCGGTTTGCTTCATATGAGACCGCTTCAGCACTGGCTTCACGGCCGAGTCCCGGGATGGGCGTGGCAGAGTGGCATGTACCGGGTGCACGTCACCCCGCACTGCCTCCAAACCTTCAGCCCGTGGTCGGACCCTTCGTTTCTACGGGCAGGTGTTCTCCTAGAACAAGTGTTCAGGCATGCTGTGGTCTTCACGGATGCCTCTGCCACTGGCTGGGGGGCCACGTACAACGGGCATGCAGTTTCAGGTCTGTGGATGGGGCCTCAACTGCATTGGCACATCAATTGCCTCGAGTTGCTTACAGTACGCCTTGCGCTGGGCTGCCTCAAAGGGCCGCTACATGGCAAACACGTACTGGTCCGTTCGGACAACACTGCGACCGTTGCGTACATCAACCGCCAAGGTGGTTTACGCTCCCGCCGCATGTCGCTACTCGCCCGCCATCTCCTCCTATGGAGTCAGAAACATCTGAGGTTGCGTCGTGCTATTCACATCCCTGGCGTGCTCAATCATGCAGCCGACGAGCTCTCACGACAGCCTACGCTTCCGGGAGAGTGGCGTCTCCATCCCCAGGCGGTTCAGCTGATATGGGACTTCTTCGGAGCCGCACAGATAGATCGGTTTGCCTCTCCGGACTCGACCCATTGCCAGTTGTTTTACTCCCTGAATGACGGGACCCTCGGCTGGGATGCACACGGATGCACCTGCGCAAGTATGCGTTTCCCCCAGTGAGCCTTCTCGCACAGACACTGCAAAGTCAGGGAGGACAAGGTGCAGGTCTTGTTAGTTGCGCCGTATTGGCCCAACTGGACATGGTTACCAGAACTCGCGACAGCACCTCCTTGGCCCATTCCTCTGAGGAAGGACCTACTTTCTCAGAGATGGGGCACTCTATGGCACCCGCGTCCAGACCTCTGGAAACTCCCTGTCTGGTCCCTGGATGGGACGCGGAGGTTCTAGGTGACCTACCCCAAGCGGTGGTAGACACCATCACTTCTGCTAGAGCCCCCTTAATGAGGAGCCTCTATGCTCTGAAGTGGAACCTGTTCGTTGAAGGGTGTTCTTCCCACCGGGAAAACCCCCGAATATGTCCGGTCAGAGTCGTGCACCTGAATCCACCTCGCCCCCCCCCCCCTTTAGACCCTCTTGGGACCTGTCTCTGGTGCTCACCGCACTGCAGAGACCTCCCTTTGAACCACTGTAGTCAGTTGAGTTAAAGATCCTGCCACTAAAAACAGTGCTCCTGACTGCTCTGGCTTTCATCAAGAGGGTAGGGGACCTGCAAGCATTTTCGGTCGACGAATCGTGCCTAGAATTCTGGCCGGCCAACTCTCAATAGTAGGGTCCTGAGACCCCGGCTTAGATATGTGCCCAAGGTTCCTACCACTCCCTTTAACCCTCTGGGGTCTAAGGGGTTTTTGGGGTCCTTGAGATGTTTTGACATGCCCTGACATTTGTGCTTTTTTCAGTTTTTGTGCTTTTTTTCATTTTAAGTCTATTTTGCTGCTATGTGAAAAAAATCAAGCAAATCGCGCCGGCGTGATTTCAGACCCCAGAGGGTTAACCTGAAAGCGCTGCGCTCAGAGGAGGCAGACCCAGCCCTAGCTTTTCTCTGTCCCGTCCATTCTTTGCGGTTTTACGTGGACAGAACGCAAAGCTTCAGGACCTCAGATCAGCTCTTCGTCTGTTACGGAGGCCAGCAGAAGGGAAAGGCTGTCTCCAAGCAGAGGATTGCCCACTGGATAGTGGATGCCATCGCCTTGGCTTACGAAGCCCAAGGCGTGCCTTGCCCATTCGGGTTGCGAGCACACTCAACTAGAAGTGTTGCTTCCTCCTGGGCGTAGGCTCAAGGCGCCTCGCTAGCAGATATATGTAAAGCCTCGGGCTGGGCGACACCCAATATGTTCGCTAGATTCTATAGCCTCCGTGTAGAGCCGGTATCTTCCCGTATACTCGCCCCCAGTATATAATAATTATAATAATAATTCGTTACATTTATATAGCGCTTTATCTGGGACCTCAAAGCGCTTTACAAGGAAGGGGGAATCTCCTTAACCACCACCAATGTGCAGCATCCACCTGGATGATGCGACGGCAGCCATATTGCGCCAGTACGCCCACCACACACCAGCTTACTGATGGAGAGGAGACAGAGTGATAAAGCCAATCAGTATACGGGGATGATTAGGAGGCCATGATGGACAGAGGCCAATGGGCAGATTTGGCCAGGATGCCGGGGTTACACCCCTACTCTTTCGAAAGACATCCTGGGATTTTTAATGACCACAGAGAGTCAGGACCTCGGTTTAACGTCTCATCCGAAGTACGGTGCTCTTTGACAGTATAGAGTCCCCATCATTATACTGGGGCGTTAGGACCCACACAGACCACAGGGAGAGCAACCCCCTGCTGGCCTCACTAGCACCTCTTCCAGCAGCAACCTGGTTTTTCTCATGAGGTCTCCCAGCCAGGTACTAACCAGGCTCAGCCCTGCTTAGCTTCAGTGGGCAACCAGTCTTGGGCTACAGGGTGATATGGCTGCTGGCTAGGGAAATGGCTAACCCTGTGAGTTCCTCCGTCACCCCTGTGGCAGTCAGATGTTGCCTACACTCGTATGCTTGTGGAACCTGTGTTAGGCTGGGTGTCCATATGTAGCGGTCCCTGTGGCGACCTCATATGTGTATAATTCCACGATCAGCTCCGCTACGGACGAGCCCGTGTCTTTCCCTTGACAGAGGTGCTGGTGTCTCTGCTGGTGTTCTTTCCCCCCTATAAGTAGGCTGGAACCACCCCAGAGACTCCCCTATGTTGTACTACCCTGCTTGGCTAGTCCGTATGTGTATCTGTCACAGTGCCTCCCTCCTGGGTTGGATGTGGCCACCTCCTTCCCCAAGGGCACGATTTCCCAGCGTTATCCAATAAATCACACTGGCCCTCATTTATCAAAAGTGCGTAAACCAAATTTGCAGCGTACACCTGGCGTACACCCAAAACCACGGTGACTTTGAGATTTATCAATATGGACGTTGGCGTACGGCACGCTCAAATCCTACGCCAGCTCAGGAGGTGGTGTACGCACGTTTTGAGTTAGTGCGGAAATGCGCAGAAAAACAATTCCTAACACCACAAAACGCACTGACAAACTAAAAGATATGATATATTATGACCCACTGTAAAAAAAAAAACAACATAGTAGGCTAATTATAAACTTCAGTGTAAAAATCTGTCACAAAGAACCGGCAAAAGTAATGATTATGAATATGTAAAATATAGCAAGGAGATATTTTAATTGTTTATTAATAAAGAAGTGTTTTCTTTGTGTCGGAATGCACATTTTGGTGTGATTTGTGTCGGAATCAGAAATGCACATTTCATACGAATTACATAAGCAGAGAGCAGTCTGTCTGTTTTCTTTCGTTTTGAATTATTCTGTTTAAAAGTGGACATGTCTGTGAGAGTAGGCTTCTCTGAGTTTCGGTTCATTTATGAGACGAGCTCCAGTTCACGCTCATAATTTTTATTCTGAATACGTAACGCCGGTACATGTATTCCGTTAGTCCCCAACACTGATATTATATAACCTTCTACAAGATATTTTAATAACGGGGTTTTGGCGGTTATAGAGTTCTAATGACGGTCTTCAACTATAACAGTCGGTCTCATTTGTGTGACTTTACCAAAGCATTTGATTTGTAGGCATATGTATTCCTTCAGTTGCGAGCCTGTGCGCTGTGGGCCCGGCAGGTGCGCACGGACTGGGTTCAGTAATGAGCTTTCAATGACCAAAAAATAATTCAGACAAAATAATAAAAAATGGCATTCTTCTTCTTTTAAATAATAATAATACAAATAATAATAATAACGAAATTCTTCTTCTAAATAACAAGCGTCATTAATAATAAAAATCATCATAATAATAAGAATATTACAAATTGACATGCAATTATTAATGTGAATGAATGGTACTCCACATCACGTCATCATCACTATTGTACACCCCAATACATGTGACGTGATACGAAATTAAATGCTAATTGTTTCAAAACACGTGCTGTAAAATAATGCATTGTGATAGGTCATTTGGTCTCCACGTCGGAGAAGTTTCTCTTCTTTGCCGTCTTCCGTGTGTCCATGGCGTAAAATGCGGGCTTGGGGGAAGCAGTTACTTGAATATATAGGGGCGTGTTATTCTAATGACGATCGTTTTCAGCCGCGGCATTTATCAAGGGCAGGAATTGCGTACACCTGGATTTCAAAGGTACGCACAGCTTCATACATCAGGCGGTGAGAGGAGTGTAAGCATAATCTTACGCCAACATATACGCCCGTTTCTACGCAAGAATGATTAATAAGGGCCACTGAGTGGGTCTTGTGGAACAGCAGTGACTGACCTTCTCTGCTTAGAGCTCCTACTTCTGTCCAACACTCAGTCAGGCCAGGAGGCTCAAGCGGAGTGCTGGAAGGGCCAGCAGCCGTGGCGTTTTGGTAAATATCCCCATTCGTCAGAATCACTTCTGACTCACGTTTTAGTGATCTGACGAAAGGGAACGTCTTGGTTACGTATGGTAACCCTCGTTCCCCGAGAAGGGAACGGAGACGTGAGTCCCCTCGCCACAGTTAATGAGTTTCCGCTGTATGGCCGAGTCACAGGTCTGGATCCTCAGCAGAAAAACAAAGATGCGAACGCACCTGCTGCTTATTACATGCTCGCACCGCGATGCACAGCAGCTGGTGCAATTATCGCATGCCAATCAGAGTTTCCTCTAGAAAAAAATGGTCTCGGTCAAAGTGACCGGCAGAGGTTTCGTTTTACGGACATTTTGATGATATGCCGGTCAAATATCGCCTCTTAATTAGTCAAGTTGAGGAAAACTGGAGGCAGGCTATGTAACTTAAAAAATGACATAATAAGGCCGTATAGAATGCAACATGTTTATTAGCCTAACTTTCGGATAGGATTTCCAAATAGACGGAAAAAAAATGAACGTCCGATTGGCCTCAATCAATGCTTTTTTCCAAGATTGTTAGCAGCTGTCAAATGACAGGTGTGTCGTCACAGCCTACGGCGCAGGTCAGCCCCTCAAACTGATTGGAGAGCACCGGATTCAAATAAATAAAACATCTTGCTCGAGTGAGGTATATAAACTTCCCGGGTATCATTGAACTCGTGTACTGATTGGCTACATTTTCTATCAGTCATATAATTTCGATGATTTCATTGAAATCATCATTCATTTTCGAATGATTTTCATTTCGTTGTAAAGGCAAAGGATGTACATATCATGACATCAAAAAAAACTGACCGCAGTGTTTGGATATTTTGAACTAGATATTGCCTATCTTTGTTTGTGTGTGCGGTCTAAATTTGTTCATTACACTCTAAGCAACACACCCATATAACCTTGGTACAGGGAGTGTGTTTTTTTTGTTTTGTTTTTTTGTTATAATATAAATTATAACATTTTTTTTATTTTTATTTTTTATTCTTTATTTACAGTCAGCAAGAAATAATTACAGAATAAAAGTGATGATGAAAACTGACCATTTGCTGTTGTTTTTTCAGAACAATACATTTACATACTTTGAACAATTAGGGAGAGATAAACTTGTGCATTACAAAGTATACAAATTATATAATTAACCACCTTGTGGGAGCCATGTTAGAGGAGGATAGATAAGAAGACAAAACAATAAAGCACAGGATCATTAAATCAGCACCTCTACGAAGTCTGGTCTTAAGGGCCTTACAAATTTAACCCATTTGGCCCACCAACTAACAAATATACTTTTCTTAAGACGAATGGAAAAGGTAATTGATTCCATTACATACAGTTGTCACGTGGTGCGGTAGAAATAGCGATGAGGCTGGATCCAAACGCAGTGTGGCTTTATTAACAAACTGCAAACTTAGACAGGAACAGAAAGGACTCAGAAACAGGATACAAGGACTCGGGAATAACCAACGCTAACATACATTCAACAACTCACAAAGACAGGGCAGAAACACAGGGCTAAATAATCAAGGAGAAACAAGCTAACAGAATAACAAGGGGGCGTGGGAAATTAGAAACACCTGGGATAACTAATAGACAGAACAGGGAACCACTGAACATGACAAAACACGACATAATGAAAAACAATAAACAAGAAAGGAGTGCCCCCCAGAGGCACAAGCGGGCACTCCAGCCGCAGATCGTCACAACAGTGAAGAAAATAAGTATTTGAACACCCTGCTATTTTGCAAGTTCTCCCACTTAGAAATCATGGAGGGGTCTGAAATTGTCATCGTAGGTGCATGTCCACTGTGAGAGACATAATCTAAAAAAAAAAAATCCAGAAATCACAATGTATGATTTTTTAACTATTTATTTGTAAGATACAGCTGCAAATAAGTATTTGAACACCTGTCTATCAGCTAGAATTCTGACCCTCAAAGACCTGTTACTGTGCGTTCACACCGGACGCGAATAGCGCGTCAAATTCGCGCCTACCGCGTCTAGTTTGACGCTTGACCACTTTGTGTTAATTCGCGTGTCAAGAGTGAAACTGACGCGCATAAAAACAAAAGTTTGAAGCGAAATTTACGCGCGTCACGCGCGTCAGATTCGAAATCTGTTGGAGGCCATCTTTTTTATGTTGATCGAGCATTTATCGAGAGAGTCACCGCTCTGTATTTGCTCTGAAAAGCAGAACAGGGGCGTACGGATCATCGTCGCTGTATTTGGGTCCACCAGACCATTCGGAGGCGAATTCAGTTTGGCGAGTTTCACCATTTCCTCGCTCCAGGAGCAGCGCCTGGATGACGGCCGCTTCCAGCGGTACTTCCGCCTGTCCCGCGCCCAGTTTGATGATCTGTTGCCCCGCATCGGTGCGAGGATCACCCTCGCCCTCACCAACCTAATCTGTCAAATATATATAACAGACCGGACACCGTCGGGTCTAGAATAATGATGTACTATGTTGGTTGTCTTTACATTAGAATAATAATGTTTCATATAATCTAGAAATGGGATAAAAAGCATTCAATACAAAATGAATATGTCTCATATATTTAAATCAAGTTTTTATGTGATAAAATATTTGCTTTGTTGCTGCATTAGAACAGAATATAATAAAATAGTCATTTTATTCTATTTAGTCATATTACAAAATAATGTATTGAGGCATCCAGATACTTCACCACATGACAGCAAGCAGGCTCCTGATTGGTTAACGCGGCGCGAATTGACGCAGAAGTTCAGATTTTTCAACTCGGGTGGCAGACGCGAATTCGCGTCAAACGCGTGAATGCACAAATAGCACTAACTAAATCATTCGCGCGTAACGCGCTTAACGCGCCAGATTCTTAATTCGCGCCATTCGCGCGAACTTGACGCGCGAATGAGGCGTATTCGCTTCTACCGCGCCGCGCTCTACGCCTCATTCGCGCCGCAGGAATTTTTTACGCGTGTAACGCGTCTTTGCATTGACTTAACATTGAAATCACTCGCGCCTGATGCGCTATTCGCGTCCGGTGTGAACGCACCATAAGTCTGCCTTTAAAATGTCCACCTCCACTCCATTTATTATCCTAAATTAGAGATGCACCTGTTTGAGGTCGCTAGCTGCATAAAGACCCCTGCCCACCCCATACAATCAGTAAGAATCCAACTACTAACATGGCCAAGACCAAAGAGCTGTCCAAAGACACTAGAGACAAAATTGTACACCTCCACAAGGCTGGAAAGGGCTACGGGGAAATTGACAAGCAGCTTGGTGAAAAAAGGTCCACTGTTGGAGCAATCATTAGAAAATGGAAGAAGCTAAACATGACTGTCAATCTCCCTCGGACTGGGGCTCCATGCAAGATCTCACCTCGTGGGGTCTCAATGATCCTAAGAAAGGTGAGAAATCAGCCCAGAACTACATGGGAGGAGCTGGTCAATGACCTGAAAAGAGCTGGGACCACCGTTTCTAAGGTTACTGTTGGTAATACACTAAGACGTCATGGTTTGAAATCATGCATGGCACGGAAGGTTTCCCTGCTTAAACCAGCACATGTCAAGGCCCATCTTAAGTTTGCCAATGACCATTTGGATGATCCAGAGGAGTCATGGGATAAAGTCATGTGGTCAAATGAGAACAAAATAGAACTTTTTGGTCATAATTCCACTAACCGTGTATGGAGGAAGAAGAATGATGAGTACCTTCCCAAGAACACCATCCCTACTGTGAAGCCTGGGGGTGGTAGCATCATCCTTTGGGGGTGTTTTTCTGCACATGGGACAGGGCGACTGCACTGTGTTAAGGAGAGGATGACCGGGGCCATGTATTGCGAGATTTTGGGGAACAACCTCCTTCCCTCAGTTAGAGCATTGAAGATGGGTCGAGGCTGGGTCTTCCAACATGACAATGACCCGAAGCACACAGCCAGGATAACCAAGGAGTGGCTCTGTAAGAAGCATATCAAGGTTCTGGTGTGGCCTAGCCAGTCTCCAGACCTAAACCCAATAGAGAATCTTTGAAGGGAGCTTAAACTCCGTGTTTCTCAGCGACAGCCCAGAAACCTGACTGATCTAGAGAAGATCTGTGTGGAGGAGTGGGCCAAAATCCCTCCTGCAGTGTGTGCAAACCTGGTGAAAAACTGCAGGAAACGTTTGACCTCTGTAATTGCAAACAAAGGCTACTGTACCAAATATTAACATTGATTTTATCAGGTGTTCAAATACTTATTTGCAGCTGTATCTTACAAATAAATAGTAAAAAAATCATACATTGTGATTTCTGGATTTTTTTTTTAGATTATGTCTCTCACAGTGGACATGCACCTACGATGACAATTTCAGACCCCTCCATGATTTCTAAGTGGGAGAACTTGCAAAATAGGAGGGGGTTCAAATACTTATTTTCTTCACTGTATATCTCGTTAACAATATCTATCCATTCTGAGAATGTGGGGGGTCCGGGAAGCAGCCAACGCCTTGTAAATGCTTTTTTGCAGGCAGATGTAAGAACGGCATATAAATACTTATCAGCAATTCTGTGCAGGAACTCACAATTCCCCAAAAACAGAGAGGAAAACTGTAAAGGTACTTTATTGTTGAATATAGTAGTTAAGATCTTGTGAAACTCTGCCCAAAACGGTTTGATTTTTTGGCATTCCCAAAAAACATGCCAGTGATCAGGCTCCCGAGCGCCACACAGCCTCCAGCATTTAGCACCACCTGGGACAAAATGTGCTTTTTGCTTTGGTGTTATAAAAAAAAACGAATAAAACATTTCCAGTTAAACTCACGCCAAATATGTGAGTTTGTACATTTCCATTGAAACTCGCATATATTTAACCATTCAGGGAGTGTGTTTTTTTTTTGCATAACCGACCAGTATGATACGTCAACCTGAAGAAACGCGATGTAAACAAAGGAATAACCATCAATATTGTTTCTTTGAACTAAAAATGCTCCATGGTATGTTATTCAGTGGACCCTCAGCTTTCCATTCAATCTGAAACTTTTAGTTTGTGGCTCGTTATTACGACAAGGTAAGTAATTACTCCGTTTTTGATTACTGTTTGGATGTGTACTGCTTACATAAATGCAAGAAATACATTCGTTATAAGCTTTTCATCGAAAAGCAGTGCTCTAACATCGATGCATGAGGCTTAGACCTTTAAAATGATATATTTTTGCCAATATTAATGATATTCTTTCACGTTGAACCATTCATAAACATTAAACTAGTGGAGGCGCACTGGCAACGGTTAACTTAATAACTGGTAGAGCCTGTTCCTTTATAACATAGCCAAAGGTCTGTGTATTTTTGCTTTATACATTTTAGGCTTATTCTCACATTCAGATTGTGTTAGGGGGGCGGGATTATTAGGCAATTTTAATCGGACAATTTGACCGGAGAGATTTAATTTTGTCGGACATTTCATTTTTTTCCCGGCCAATGTCCGGTAATTAGCGGACAACGGAAACCCTGATGCCAATTTACATTGGCTCGTTTTTTTTCACTCCTGCTCTGCTGATCATGCTCTGCTGATCGATTGCTCCTGTCTGCCTGCTGTCAGCTTTGTTTGCGTCGAGCCTGTAGCTCTAAGCCTCGTATTAGCTTCGTATTTCTTTCTGTTTTGAACCATCATTTACTATAATTTCTAGTTGTTTATATTACTCAATACAGCTTACCCAATATCTCAGATTAACCTTACATCGCTAGCTTCCGTTATTGATAGCACAGCACGTTAGTAATTCGCTAGCCTGCTTACACGCCACCCGTGCGCTCATTTATTTATTTATTTTGTCTCGCGCCCGCGCCTTTGAGTTCATAAAAGCTCAGTTAACAACCACGGTGAATAATGTCTTGTCCTGTTATTATCACCTGTGTCACGTCACGTGTCATATGTTTAGTATAGCCTTCTCCGATGGCAATATAGGATTTATATGTGATAAATGCAAGAAGACAGTCAGGCTGACGGAGAAGATTTCAGAGCTAGAGACACGCATCCAAACTTTAATTGAGGATAGTACTAGAGATTTAGATACTATTTTGGATGCGCCTAGCATAGTGAACTCTTTACATGATTCGGTTCCGGCTGAAGTAGTGCCTGTGCAGCAGGGCAGATGGGTACTCTTATATAACTTAGATAACCACTCTTCTGTTCCGATTACTATAACAAATCGATTTGCCCCACTCAGTGAAACACCCACTGAGAATTCTGTTGATTGTGCCCTGGTAATTCGATCACACGGAACGTGAAAATAGAGACACCAGCCAACATAGTCACATGTTTGCCGGGAGCCAGAGCGCCTGACATCAAAGCAAATTTAAAAGTGCTGGCTAATGCTAATCGTAAATTCTCAAAGATCATTATTCATGTCCGCACTAATGATGTTCAACTCCGCTAGTCGGAGATCACCAAAACTAATATTAAAGAGGTGTGTGAACTCGCAAGTACGATGTCAGGCACTGTAATTTGCTCTGGCCCCCTTCCTGTTCGCCGGAGTGATGAGATAGTTAGTAGATTGTGTTCACTCAATGTCTGGCTATCGAAGTGGTGTCCGCATAATAATGTAGAATTTATAGACAATTGGAACAATTATAGACAACCTGTTGAAAAGAGATGGTATTCATCCCTCCTGGGCTGGTGCTGCTCTTCTCTCTAGTAATTTGGCTCATAGTCTTAGAGATAAAACATGACAATCTGGGGCTCAGGTAAGGAAGCAGACAGACTGGCTAAACCGACTGTCTGCTAACGGCCTTACGTCACCAAGGTCAGATAAATCCCATCACATAGAGCCTCTTTCACCTAGATATCATCATATAAAGACTGTGTCTGTTCCCCGTATTTGGAAATCCAAAAAACGTTAGGTTAAAAATTTAATTGATGTTCAATAAATAAAAAACAGATGATAAAGGAGCAAGTGATAAAGCTTGGGTTGCTGAATATTCGATCCCTTACTTCAAAATCGCTTACAGTAATGATATGATTTCAGATTATAATCTAGATGTGCTTTGTTTGACAGAAACCTGGCTAAAACCAAACGATTACTTTAAATGAGTCAACCCCACAAGATTACTGTTATAAACATGAACCTCGTCTGAAAGGGAAAGGGGGAGGTGTTGCTTTAATTTATTGTAATATTTTCAGAACCACTAAGAAATCTAGTTTTAAATATACTTCTTTTGTAGTGTTGGTGCTTTATGTAAAAAATACATAGTATAAACGATAAATCACATTTGAAAATTCTGCTGGCTACTGTATACAGGCCACAAGGGCACCATAAAGATTTTATCAAAGAATTTGCAGACTTTCTATCAGAATTAGTATTGGCTGCAGATAAAGTACTAATAGTTGGTGATTTTAATATACATGTAGATAATGAAAATGATGCATTGGGATTGGCATTTAAAGACATTGTGAACTCAATTGGAGTTAGACAACACGTGTCAGGACCTACTCATTGTCGTAATCATACTCTAGATCTAATACTATCACATGGAATAGATGTTGATGCTGTTGAAAATCTGCAGCAGAGCGATGACATCTCAGCTTATTATCTAGTCTCATGTAAATTACATTTAGCCAAGGCTGCAAAGCCGACTCCGTGTTATAAATATGTTAGACCTATAACTTCTGCCACTAAAGATTGCCTTATCAATAATCTTCCTAATCAGTTTCATCGTCTCCGTATCCTGGATAGAAGAACTTGATATTGCAACAGAATCTTTTAACTCTCTCTTTTCCAGCACTTTAGATGCAGTTGCTCCGTTGTGCTTAAAGAAGATTAAAGAAAATAGTCCAACGCCGTGGTACAACAAGCACACTCAGGCCCTTAAGAGAGCAGCCAGAAAAATGGAGCGCAAATGCAAGAAAACAAAACTAGAGGTATTTCGGGTTTCATGGAAAGAGAGCTCGATTGTTTACAGCAATCTGCTTATTTTTCAACCCTATTAGAAGAAAATAAACATAATCCTAGGTATTTATTTGAAACAGTGGCTAAACTAACAAAAAAGAAAGCTTCAAGCACAGAAGTGTCCAAGCAACACAGCAGTAATGACTTTATGAACTTCTTCACTTATAAGATTGATAATATCAGGGACAAAATTATAACTATGTAACCATCTACTACAGTATTGGATCAGGGAATGCATTGTAGACTCCATGAGGAAACATTTTATTCATTTGTTGCTATAGGAGAGGAAGAATTTTGCAAACTTGTTAATTCATCTAAATCGACAACTTGTACTGTATGTTAGACCCGATACCGACTAAGCTACTGAAGGAGATGCTTCCAGATGTCATAGATCCTCTTCTTAATATCATTAATTCGTCTTTGTCTCTAGGATACGTACTAAAAACCTTTAAGCTGGCTATGATAAAACCGCTCGTTAAAAAAACGCAACTTGATCATACAAACTTAGTCAATTACAGGCCGATCTCGAATCTACCTTTTCTGTCAAAGTTATTAGAAAAAACAGTATCCTCACAACTGTGTTCATTTATTGGAAAGAAATTATATCTGTGAGGATTTTCAATCCGGATTTAGACCGTACCATAGTACCGAGACAGCTCTCGTTAGAGTCACAAATGATTTGCTTTTATCATCCGATCGTAGTTGTATCTCCCTATTAGTGTTACTTGATCTTAGTGCTGCATTTGACACAATTGACCACAACAATCTTTTAAATAGACTAGAAAACTATGTTGGCATTAGTGGAATTGCACTAGCATGCTTTAAATCGTTAAAACTTATCTGACCGTTATCAGTTTGTAGCAGTAATGAAGAGATGTCTTATCGATCACAAGTTCAGTATGGCGTACCACAAGGCTCAGTACTAGGACTGCTGCTGTTCACTCTGTACATGCTGCCATTAGGAGATATCATTAGGAAACACGGGATTAGCTTTCACTGTTATGCCGATGATACTCAGCTCTATATTTCTACAAAACCTAACGAAACTTACCAATTCACAAAATTTACGGAATCCATAGCTGATATAAAAAATTGGATGACTAGAAATTTCCTACAACTAAATTCTGAAAAAAACACAGATTCTGATTATTGGACAAAAAACGTCCACACATAATAACCTAGAATACTGTCTAACACTTGATGGCTGCTCTGTTAAGTCTTCGTCGTCGGTTAGGAACCTGGGTGTGCTCTTTGAAGCCAATCTTTGAAAGTCACGTGTCTAGTATCTGTAAAACCGCATTTTTCCATCTTAAAAATATATCTAAATTACGTCATATGCTCTCATTGACAAATGCGGAACAATTAGTTCATGCGTTCATGACATCAAGACTAGATTATTGTAATGCTCTACTGGGTGGTTGCCCTGCACGCTTAATAAATAGACTACAGCTAGTTCAAAACACAACAGCTCGAGTTCTTACCAGAACCAGGAAGTATGACCATATTAGCCTGGTTCTGTCAACACTGCATTGGCTGCCTATTAAACATCGTATAAATTGTAAAATATTGTTGATTACTTACAAAGCACTAAATGGTTTAGCTCCACAGTACTTGATCGAGCTCTTAACGCATTATAGTCCTTCACGTCTATTGCGATCTCAATATTCCGGCCAGTTAATAGTACCTAGAATATCAAAATCGACTGCTGGCGGTAGATCCTTTTCCTATTTAGCGCCAAAACTTTTGAATAGTCTTCCTACCATTGTCCGGGAAGCAGACACACTCTGTCAGTTCAAAGCTTGATTAAAGACACATCTCTTTGCCCTAGCATACACATAATACATTATAGACTTCTATAATTCAATGTTAGGCTGCACTGATTAGGTCAGCCGGAACTGGGAACACTTCCCTTAAATCATGATGTACTCGTTGCATCATAAGAAGAATGGCATCTACGCTAATTTTAGTGTCTTTGTTTATCACAAGGTTTTCCCGCAGACTGCCGGATCCAGGCCGTATCCATATCTGACGCGGAGCTTTGCCTGGACCCGATGACAATGCAATGCTGAAGTGCCAACTAGCCTCTCCCTATGGAGGATCCCTTTCCCACTCTACAGATAAAGCGTTGTGAATTTCGTTTCGCATACCTACACCGAAGTGATAAAATAAAACAAATTTATAGGCAAGACAAGTAGTTTGCAATCTTAACTACATTGGTTACCTATAAAGTTCCGTATTCATTACAAGGCATTGCTACTGACTTATAAAGCCCTAAATGGTTTAGCTCCAGTCTATTTAACGGATCTTCTATCGCCCTATAATCCACCGCGCTCTTTAAGATCACTAAATTCAAGGCTTCTGGTCATACCTAGGATATCCAGATCCACCAAAGGAGGGAGAGCATTTTCATAATTTAGCTCCGAAGCTATGGCTTCCTGATATTGTTCGTTGCTCAGACTCGCTCTCCCAGTTTAAAACTACACTAAAGACACATCTCTTCAGCCAGGCATTCATATAAAAAAATTTTTATCTTACAGTTACTGTAAATCCGGCCTCTAGTTCATAAACGCCAGAGGAGAACTGGCCCCCGACTGAGCCTGGGTTCTCCCAAGGTTTGTTTTTTCCTCCATTGGGTCACCTGATTGAGTTTTAGGACACCATTAGGTCACTTGATGGAGTTTTTCGGTTCCTTGCCACTGTTGAATCCTTTATGGTCAGCTGCATCAGGGCCGCCGCTCTGCACGGGGTCAGAAAAAGCGGTACAAAGACCAACTAAAAACATCACTAGGAAAGTGTCAAATTAATCCATCATGCCTTGAAGAATTCGCAGCAAACAGAACCACCTGGAAGCAGCTCTGCTACACAGGAATTGTGCAGCTGGAATCTGAGAGGAATATAAGAAAACAACAAAAAAGACTACGGAGACATGCAACCATGCCTGCCTCTACACACTTAACTTTTACATGCCCAATATGTAATAAAATTTGTGGGTCAAGGATTGAACTCTACAGTCACAAAAGAGTACACTGTAAATGAAGTGGAATGTCATCATCGGATACGATGGACTACCAAGAGAGATGCTTGTACTTCCATCCACTTTTGATGGACATAAGAGCCGGAAAGATACACATACAATTGCTGGAGCAAAGTAAAAAACTCCCCAGCCTCAGGGACCTTTTTTACACAAATCGACAATGACCAAATTTAAGCAATGAGCATTGGAGTGGACATAAAAATCATATTTGGCAGCCTGGTTGACCCTTGTCTGCACCCCTGAGCACTGGCCACTCATAACTGCAGCGCCGTCGTACCCTTGGCCCACTAAATTCTCCTTGTATTCAAGGCCATACTGCTCCAAAGAAGAGATGATTTTGTTAGCTAAGGAGCTGGCATCCAAATGTTTGGCTTCCCAAAAGCCTAAGAAGCCCTCCCGTATGGCTCCCTCATAATAATACCGTAAGACTATGGACAATTGCTCCCTTTTGCTGAGATCTTTTGTTTCGTCTGATGTAACAGAGAAGTACTGACTAGATTTGACTTCTTTTAGTATGTCCTCCTGGACCATCCCTGCCAGGATTTGTAAAATTTAGCTTTAAATTTAGGCCTTCTGATAGTCTTTTTTGAATAAAAGAATCATGATCTCCTACTACGTGCAAAACCTCAAGGAAATTGCCTCTGTTCCTAGACTCATCATTTTCATTATGTCCACGCTGAGCTATATTTTGTATTGCAGTAAGACGCAATACCTGACCTATTGTCTTTATGTATTGTTAATTCTCTTTTATCTGTTTGCGATTCTCATCATTCATCATGCCTAATACTGATATGTTGCGTTTCATCATCTTTTGATGATCTCGCCATGTGGTCATTGCATTCAAATGCGCCTCAGATTTGGAATGTACACTAAAGCCACCATCTTTAAAAGTGAGCCAGTTTTTGTATCCCTCAGAAGAGGTATAAACAGTTTTGTTAGACGAAAAATGCCGGCATGCAAAGCAATACGCAGCGTCCATAACCACTGAATATTCCAACTGAGGATATTCCTCATACCACTGTCCTTGGAAGCTCCTCCTTGCCCCTCCCTGCATGGTTTTGGGAAATACCTTTAACACAGGTTGTGTCGGATCATCTGCTTTCAGCTTTGATATATCTGAGAAGAGAAGAGAAAACAAAAAGGACACAATCACAGCACTGACAACATGTTACAATTTTTGTTGCATTTATCTAAACAAGATCAGTTTTAATTTTGCCGCCTAGAGTTGGACATGTCTTTATTACAGCAGTGATTCAACGTACCATGAGGGCCAGCTTGACATTCTGAAGGGTTACAAATTTATTAAATGTTTAATAGTATATAATATTTAATAGTATATAAACTGATGATGAGATTCAAAGAAGATTAAGTCAAGCAATTCAGGTGTTTAACCAGGACATTAACCTTTTGTCACTTCTCAAAGTACAGCTGGGCCTTTGTCACTATGATAATGTGAAGGTATGGGTGATACAATCAGGCTGATTGGATCACCATCTATACATGACACTGTTATGCTGATGAGACTGTCTGCTCCAGTCTCTCATGCCGCTCCTGCCCCTCGCACTGCTTCTGGCCGTCAGTCCACCTTAGTGTCTCCTGCTGCTCCTGAACCTTGGTCTGCTCCTGAACCTTGGTCTGCTTCTGGCCCTCGGTCTGCTCCAGTCTCTTGTGCTGCTCATCTTTGTCTAACTTCTCTCCCTTCTTCTCTCCCGTCTTCTTCACCTGTGTCCAGTTCCCCCCTTTTTTTCTTGGGTTGAAAGAACTTGGCTATGCCAAGTTTTAAATTTGCATCCTAATCTGATCTGCAGTTTGTCAAACGTAAAAATAGTATGTTGGTTAAAACCATGTCGTACAATTCCAATTCATCTATCCATGTCAATTGATTTTTAATCCTTAGTAAAATGTAAATACTTTGACTAGATACATACTATTGTGTATTCCCATGAGAAGTTTTTTTTAACTAACAATACTGCAGAGCCATGAACAGCTGTTAAAGGGCCCCTATCATTGATTTTTGAAAATGACTGTTCGTGTAGTGTGTAATAAAGCTCTAAGTGAATGAAAACATCCTGGAAAGTTTTATATCTGAAAGTGCACCGTATATAAAGTTATTGTCTTTCAAAAGTGAGAGTCGACTCTGAGTCTATGAAATGAATTGTTTTTGAATCGAGTCATTAGCCGTTTCGTAGTGACGTAGATACGAAACATTAGCATATTGGCCGCGCCCAGTCATTGCGCGTGCACTAGCAGGGAAACTTAAACCTCAAACCGGAGCTGATTTCTGAACTGGACTGCATCATGTCGAGAAGACGGCGCTGTGCATGATGTGAAGGTAAAGCCAGTTATTTTTCACTCCCCAAGGATGAGCATGTGAAAAATCAATGGTTAAAATTCATCTTTACCAAGATATCACAGCAGTATAATCCTAAACTATTTCTGTGTTCCCTTTATTTTATAGTATAGACGACTGCTTCTCAAATCTGGGGAGTTCAATGCAGGATTCACAAACCGCTTGGTGTTCAAAATACTTAGTTTTGAGTTTTATATTGTGTAGGTCTCCTGCTAACTCTCATTATCACTGTCTAACTGAAATACTTCTGCTGATCAGCTGTGGGCCACTATTATCGAGTCGCCCTTGCGATGGAGGTTGAATAACTAGTTCTTCTAATATTTCATCACCGGACTCGCGCTCGCATTAATATAATAATAATAATAATAATAAACATTTATTTATATAGCACTTTTCATACATGGAATGCAACACAAAGTGCTTCACAAACATGAAAACAAGTTCACACAGTGTAAATATCAATATATAAAAATAATAAGAAAAAGACTTATACACAACTTCACATAATATTGTTTTACTGATAAGCAACTTTAAAAAGGTATGTCTTGACCTGACTTTTAAAAATATGAATGCTAGTAGCCTCCTTCGCTTCATTTGGTAAAGAATTCCAAATTTTTGGAGCATTGTGACTAAAAGAAGCACCACCTGATCGTACATGATTAACTGTATAATGTGCTAGAAGATTAGCATTAGAAGATCTTAATCTGCGATTTGGAACATATCTTGACAGACAGTCTGAAATATATAAAGGTGCCAGATTGTGCTGAGTTTTATACACAAATAAAAGAACCTTAAAATCAATCCTTTGGTGAACTGGTAACCAATGTAACTCCATTAAAACCGGTGTAATATGTTCTCTCCTTTTTAATTTCATTAGTACTCTGGCTGCTGCATTTTGTATCAATTGTAACTTTGCTATAGAGCCCTTAGGAAGGCCAGTGTAAATAGCATTACAATAATCAAGATGAGAGAAGATAAAAGCATGAATGAGTCTCTTAGCATCATTCAAAGTAAAAAACGAACGTATCTTGGCTATATTTCTCAGATGATAAAAACAAGTTTTTGTCACTCTATTAATATGAGACTTAAAATTCAGGTCACAGTCCAAAATGACACCTAGGCTCTTTACTTCTTTCTTAGATTGTATGGCCAAGGAACCCAGTCCAGCTTCTATCCTCTCCCGCTCATGTTTCGGGCCCACAATTAGAATCTCAGTTTTGTCTTTGTTCAATTTAAGGAAAGATTTGTTCATCCACTTTACAATACCGGACAGACAATCAGCCAGCCTCTCTAATACAACAGTATCTCTTCGCTCAACGGAGATAAATAACTGTATATCATCAGCATATAGATGATAATTCATGTCGTATCCCTGAATTATGCTGCCCAAGGGGAGCATGTATAATGAAAATAAAACAGGCCCAAGGATTGATCCTTGTGGAACACCATGTGTTATTTCGTGTGTCTTTGATATACAGTCACCTATATTAACTAGGAAGTTCCTTTCTGTTATGTATGTTTTGAGCCAATTTAAAACATTACCAGAGAAACCAACAAGCTTTTCCAGTCTGTTTAGCAGAATACAATGATCAACTGTGTCGAATGCTGCACTTAGATCTAAAAGAATTAAAACTGAGGCATTGCCTTTATCTGTATTTAATCTCAGATCATTTAATATCTTTAGTATTGCTGTTTCGGTATTATGACCTTGTCTGAAACCTGACTGATACTTCTCCCAAATATTATATTCATCTAAATATTTATTAAGCTGCTGTAATACAACTTTTTCTAAAATCTTACTCAAAAATGGTATGTTAGAAATTGGTCTGTAGTTATATCTATAGTTATGTAGGTTTCTTTTCTTTAAAAGTGGTTTCACAACAGCACATTTAAAAGCATTAGGAAAAATGCCTATCTCCAGGGAACAATTAACTATATCAAGGATGTAGTTTATCAAACAGTGCGATACTTCTTTAAAAAATACTGTTGGTATAGGGTCGAGATAGCTGGTTGAGGAATTTATCTGAGAGATAATTTGGAGAAGATTTTCTTTATTAACGGTCCTGAATATTTCCATTTTGTGTGGAGGATTTCCCAATTCATCCGTAGGAACATCATCAGTATGATCAATACCAGATCTGATCTGTATTATTTTATTATTAAAAAACGTAGCAAAATCTTCACACATAGTTACCGAGGGCTGATCTAGCCAATTATATGGTTTGGTATGGTTGGTATTTATATTATTCCTAGAGGAGATAATAACTTCAATGTTGTTGATCTGCTTGCACCCCTGTTCTAAATTCAGTGGTTTCAAACTAGTATAACTTCTTCCAGGGATGGTGCATACTTGTGAAGGAAAACAAATTTATTAAAGGTTTAATTTAGATTTCCAATACTGTAGAATATAAACTGAGGAAGTTTATTAGTGTTCTAGTGTCTCAGCATGTGAAATGACCTGCTGAGAGGGGTCTCCTCCCCTTGCCTTTTGTCAGTGCGGGAAGGTCTGCTCCATCCTGTTCTCCTGGCTCAGCTAATTTACATGCTTTGTTTTGATGTATCCCCCTCAAGGAAATTCCACCCCCTTGAAATGAATATAAGCTAAAAATGTATCATGTTTTAGTTAGACTTGTTATGAAGCTTGGAAGACTACAGCAAATCCAACTCATCTGCAATAAAGAACCTGCAAAAGATACAACCAAGTCTCCTGGTTTTCGCTTCTGAGTTTTCTACACTTGAGAAGAAATAAGTTTACTACAGATGGTGCCCTGCGACCCGGATAGAATTAACTTCACCTGAATCAAGAACTGAATTTCCACAAAGATCTCAACAAAAACTGAGTTCCAGAACTGAATCCTGAAACTTCAAAGCTCAACAAAGAACAAACCTTTTCTGACTGAGTTCCAGACGGAATCTTTTCATACAAACAACGATTTGGTGAGTTTCACTCTATTCAAAGAACCATTGAAGACCAGTACAAATCTCTGCGCCGTCAGAAGAACAGTTATCAGACAGCTGTAGTGTTTGGTTAACAAAATTATCCTTTAAAAGTTTTCTTTTAGAGATGAAAATTATCTACGTTGCTAGATAAGATTTATCCTCTAAAAGTTGAAAAAGGTGAAATATCCATTTTCTTTTGTAGGGAAGATTAGCGTAGCATGCTAATAGTTTGTGATGTGTTGGTAACAAGGACGATTTAACAACAGTTGATCTGTGTTAAACAAGTGTAGCCTCTGTTTGATCAGAGAAGTTGTTCGTGTTTGTGTGATAACAAAGAACATCACAAAAAAAAATGGTTAGAAGGAATGCTAGGTTGGTTCCAACAAATCAAAAAGGTGGACTAGCTACTCCTTTATGGACAGACAGTGAGTTCAAGTCATTGTTAGGAGAACACATGGACTCCATAGTGACTGAGTCAGTTAGATTGGATTTGACAAAGAAATTTGGTATTGATCCAGACAAAGTTTGGTCGATTGAAGAATGCAAGAAGGTGTTGGGTGCATGTATCAGAAAGAAAAACATGAAAGGCATAATCTGTTGCCATAGAGAATATAGCTTATCCATTGCACAAGAACAAACTAGGTGTATTGATAAGTTAAATGAACAAAACAAACAATTGCAGACTCAAGTGTCTTGTTTCAAGACAAAGGTGGGCAATAACAAGGCCTCAACCAAATGTGATTTTGAAGACCAACAGTCAGATGAAAGCTATCCTGATTTACAGTCTTGCTGTAGACTAGAAAACACTTGAAATTCTGGTTTGATAGATAAAGATACAGTCAAAGTGTGTGGAGCAAGACAAAAGGCTCAGAGTAGAGCAACAGGGATTGATACAGCATCTGTAACCCCCATACTGCAGCTACAAGCAGTCAAATTATCTTTAAATCCTAAAGACATTGAGAGAATTGTTGAAAGTTTGCCATCCGTGCAAAGAAATTTTTCTGAGTTTAGGAGAGAATTGTCCAAAAAGATGCGGCTCTACGCTATGTCTCTAGCTGAAGTCACACAACTAATATCACAGATCTTGACTGAGTCAGAATTCAATGAGTTTGAAAATGCTGTTATTTCTGAACTACAACATGCAAGTAAAGATGAATTGAGAGAGGGAGTTTTGAAAATCCTAAAGAACATTGTTGGACCTAAAGTAGACTGGTCAAAGATAACACATTGTGTACAGAAGAAGAATGAAACTGTTTGTGAGTACACAGAGAGATTTTGTCAGTCAGCTGCAGCATACAGTGGAATATCAGACACATCAGAGAAGGTGTTAACTGATAATGGACCTTTGGCTCGCGCATGGTTTCATGGTCTTTTGACAGAGCATAGAAATGCATTGCCTTTTTTAGACGTCACATGGTCCACTAGAACCCTGCAAAGTAACCTAGACAGGTTAGCTACTTGGGAAAGAGACTCGGATGTCAGGGCAAGAGTAAAAATTGCAGCAGCATCCTTTAAGGTCAACACAGATAACCAACCGAAACGTAAATGTCCTAAGAAAGAGGGAAATTGTTATTACTGTGGTAAACCTGGACATTGGAGAAAGGAATGTAGAAAAAACAAAAAGAATGTTAGAGAAGTGAACAATATTACTCAGCTTCTGCTCAATCTGCTTGAGGCTCTGAAGCAGCCCCTCCCATCATCAGTAACCACGTTAGGCAGCTGTTTTAGGTGTTAACGATTCAGGCTGTGAGTGCTTAATTTCCCCAGTAACTTGCTACAAAGATGAAAGACTTATGTTTGTTTTAATAGAACAAAAGGAAATTGACTGTCTCAGTTTTCCTTTGGGGGACACTGGTTAAGTAAACTCACAGCCTTAAATGCTATTTTACAGCACAGGCCTTTCATCAGTAATAGTGTTAGGTCAGACTGTAAATGTAAAATGCCCTCATGCAGTGTCCACACTAATGCCGAACATTGTTCCATCCTCATGTATGATGTCTGCAAATGACTGAAGTTTTTGTTGGAGGATGAAGAGAAATGAATCACGATTGTGTTCCGCTCACGTACACACCAACAGGGATAGGGTAGGACACACGAATCAGTGAAGAACCCAGGGAAGAACCGGAAATGCAATAGGCAATCGGGGGCAAAACCCTGGGCGAAGACTCCCTCATAGGCCTTCCCATTAATTTAGTCAATCCTCACTTCACTGTTTTCTTTTAGGTGTCAAAATAATTAAGAAATAGGGAAAGAAGGAACGACAATAGCAATAGACTCGGAAAAGAACACAACCCTATAGTTTTGAACAAATACTGCTCCTGTCTTTTGTTTTCTCTCTTCCTCTGTGCAGGTAACACTTGATGGCTGACCAGAGACCCATACGCACCGACCTCCTCATATGCGTATGAAGACACAAACTCAAGAAATCTAGAAATCAATGAGACCCACTGCCAACTATCACAAAAGGATAAAGAAAAGAAAAAAAATACACAACGCAGAGAGTGAGACCCACATACGGAACCTTCAGTTATCCATCAACATGATCAAGATTGTCGTACTACTACTAACCATCGCACAAAATGTAGACTCCAGAATCCTTGTTTGCTGGAAAGAACGTTGCAGGCCACACCCGAAGATGGCTGCAGTCCATAACTCACTTGTGCACAAACATGGTGGTCCAACAAGACATTCTTGATCTTTCAGCAAAATTTACACCAAGATGACTGAAGATAATTCTTCATGGTTCAGAAACTTGATTGATCACGAGAAAATCACAGTTCCAACCAGAAAAGACTCACAGACCCTAAATTGCATGTTTTGTTTCTGTGTCAACATGCAATTGCAGAAACACCAACACAGAGCAAGCTATGTGCCTGTAACGATTACAAGTTGCAAGAATGAATTTTTAAGTGTTTAAATTTGTATACAATGTGGGAGTTTTCTTTTTAACTCCCAAAGGGGGAACTGAAGGAAAACAAATTTATTAAAGGTTTAATTTAGATTTCCAATACTGTAGAATATAAACTGAGGAAGTTTATTAGTGTTCTAGTGTCTCAGCATGTGAAATGACCTGCTGAGAGGGGTCTCCTCCCCTTGCCTTTTGTCAGTGCGGGAAGGTCTGCTCCATCCTGTTCTCCTGGCTCAGCTAATTTACATGCTTTGTTTTGATGTATCCCCCTCAAGGAAATTCCACCCCCTTGAAATGAATATAAGCTAAAAATGTATCATGTTTTAGTTAGACTCGTGATGATGCTTGGAAGAGACTACAGCAAATCCAGCTCATCTGCAATAAAGAACCTGCAAAAGATACACTCGAGTCTCCTGGTCTCCGCTTCTAAGTTTCTACACTTGAGAAGAAAATAAGTTTACTACACTTGTCACAATTTGTCCAGTGCTGCTCTGATGTTTCTCGACAAAAATTGTGCTCCAGTCCTGCTGGGGTGTATGCCATCCGCACGATAAAATCGCGCTCTCTCCCAGAAGAGATCCCAATTGTTAATGAAACCCAAGTTCTGGTTCCTACATAAGGATTCCAACCAGTTATTAAATGCAAATAATCTGCTGTAGTATTCATTACCTCTTCTATATGTTGGGAGTGGTCCGGAGATTAAAATCCTTGTCCCAGGTGATGTGGAGCGGACAGCTTCCACCAGTTCATTAAAATCCTTTTTTAAAATTTCTGATTGTCGGAGTTTAATGTTATTCACACCAGCATGCAGAACAACTTTGTCCACTTTTCTGTCATGGTTTAGGACCGCTGGAATTTGAGCAGCAATATGAAGTACTTGAGCTCCAGGAAAGCAATGTTTTTGCACAGTAGTGTGATTTGTCCGAACTTCAAGATGTCTAATGATAGAGTCGCCAATGATAAGCGTTTTACCGGGTGAAGAAGGAGACGGTATAGTAGTAGGCCTAGTTGTGGCAATTGGAGATCTAAGTGGCTCAAATCGATTAAATCAAATCGACAAATATGGTAAAATCGACGTCATTGTTCGTTACTGTGTTTAGTTTACAGTGTAGGAAGCCTCAGGACACGCAGAGCTGTCGGTTTTATGCAATGGGCGTTTTTGTTCTCGACGCGCTCACGCTCTGGAGACGCATGGTACACGAGTAGGCCAATCACAACAGACTGAGCTGTCTGGCCAATCAGAGCAGATAAACTCGCAGAAAGAAGCGATTTAGAGAGATTGATCCATTTGACGAGCCTTTTGAGGATCATGGAAAATGTGATGATGTGCAAATGTATATTGTGAGGAAATTAAACAGTTTTTTTTTACATTTGATGCATGTAAACATGTTGTAAGAGACTCTACAACAACATTAGGAAACTTTAAAATACCATGATAGGGGCACTTTAACAATGTTACTGTTTATGTTCTTTCTAGTTGATCATGATTTTTGCAAGTTTGGTCATGGCACTGATACATTGTATGAAATACCAGTCTTCAGTAAATCGACAGTCTTGTACCAAGTCTGCCAAATTTCTGCTGGTTGAAGACTTTGATGGTGTTCAGATGTGGAATGTAGTGGAATTTTTGTTTTTAACACTTCAGTGCTGTTTTGGTACTATGGTATGTTCTAAATCCGGACTGAAAATCCTCGCAGATATCATTTCTTTCAAGAAAGGAACACAGCTGTGAGGATATTGCTTTTTCTATCTTTGACAGAAAAGGCAGATTCGAGATCGGTCTGTAATTGACTAATTGTATGATCAAGTTGCGTTTTTTTAACAAGCGGTTTTATCATAGCCAGTTTAAAGGTTTTTTGTACGTATCCTAGAGACAAAGACGAATTAATGATATTAAGAAGACGATCTATGACATCTGGAAGCATCTCTTTCAGTAGCTTAGACGGTATAGGGTCTAACATACAAGTTGTTGATTTAGATTAATTAACAAGTTTCCAAAATTCTTCCTCAGCTTTATGTTGGTTCATCTACCAGCAAACCCACTGAAATATTTAACTGGAATCTAAGCAATTACATCTCATGCACTAAGCATGTGATGTGCTGACATCAGCTTCAAATGTCTAGACTAGTAGCCTACTCTGAGTAGGGTTTGAAAGTAGTGGGCTACTTTTACTTCTTGTGATTGAGTAGAATTTCAGTCGAAATGTAGGGCTAACTGCAAAATGCGTGGTCAACCAGAGAGAAACGGTTTGCATGGCTTCCTGTAGTCGCAACAAGAGTCTCTCTAAAATCAGCCTTGACACTGCCTGTGAATATACATGAAATGTATGCTGTATGTATGCTGATGCTGATGATCCATCTTCACACCTGTATGAATTAGCCACAGCATTCATGAGTCGCATTCGAGTGACGTCAACTTCCCTCTTCAATTGTTTTGCTAGAGGATGAGCTGTTGTTGAAGATTTTATTATTTAGAAAACAAGTAATTTAGCTATATAAGAATACACAATTATTTCCTCTGTGTGTGATTTTGGATTTCCTCTCTGTGTGTGCTGTAACAAGACCTTGAATGCTGAGACAACAGAGAGTGCTATTTCAGTATGTCACATGGTACAAAAGTATTTCTCAAAATATCTATATGTATGTATGACCTTTTTTGGAAGGTTGGATGGCATATATGTGTGGAGCTGAGCAGAGCTCGGGAGTGATTCTGATGCAAGAGTCATTCGGCTTTGTTCAATTGAATAAAGTCTAATTATTTTCTGTTATCATGGATCCCTGAGAAATCATTGAACCGAAAAGATTGAAACCACAACATTTGGCGACCCCGGCAGGACATGGAAGGAGCTGAAGGAACCATGATGGGCGTCACCGTTGACTGGCACAAACAGCAGTGTCCAATGTACTTAGAGGTGAGCAGTTTTTTTGCTTTTTCTTCAAGTTTGTGCGAGTCACCGGTTGCCCGGAAATGGTAAGAAAAGCTTCTCCAAATTAAAATGAAAAAGGGGTCTATGATTAACAGGAAATAATTGTATGCACTGTCTTTGTAAATGTCTAATAGCGCGGGGGAGCTCCCAATAGACTTTGCCAGTGCTTAAATAATCCTGTGTGGATTGTTTGAATTACTGGTACTGCTGATTTAGCGCAAAGGTTTTGTCGTACGTACGCAAGGATTTGTATTTACTGATAAGGATATCAGTGTATCTGTGTTTTCTTGTCAAGGTGGCCTAGATGGATGACAGGTGTACTGATTAAGGATAATCGGTTTTATGTTTACTTGTTAAGGTTAACAAGGCCAATGATAAGGATATCATTGTTGATCTGTGTTCTTATTAAGGATAATAGGATAGCATGCGCACAGATGTTTGGCTTAACAGTTACCGCCTCGGCTAGCGAGGGACTGAACAGGACTGGGCTAATTCATATTTTTGCTGTGTTGGGGGAAGTGAATCAGCAAGTAGTTAGGTTTATATTGTTTTTTGCTGTGTTGGGGAAGTGAATCAGCAGGTAGTTAGGTTTATATAGTTATTTTTCACTGTGTTAGTTAGTGTATCAGTATTGTTTTAAAGACAGTGAGTAACACTGTAAGTAGAATATAGATTTTGTGTGTGTGTCTGTGGGATCCTGTGTCTGCTTGACTGTGACTGTGGGTAAAAATAGGTGACAAGGAATGTGTGTATGAGCTTGAGAGACAAGTAATGTATAAATGAGTATAAATGAGTATTAAAAGTAAAGGAAATAGTAAAGGGAGAACAATTGTTTCAAGATATTAACTATGAGATTATTGTAGTATGAAATAAGTTATAAAATATATATTTAATTAAGAAATATAATGGAAGATATTAATAGATAAAGATAAATAAAAATGCACGTGCTTAATATATTATATCTTATATCAGAAGACGTCTAAAATTTGTATCTCATTATCCCTGAAAACAGAATGGGAAAAAGTATCCCATTGCATATAATTAAGTGGGTGTTAAGAAGAAATGACCTGTGCAATGTGTTGAAGGTTAGCGAGATTGGGTGACCACGGTTAAACAATCTATTTTAGAATCGTAGTAAATAGGAATTGTCAATTCAAAATAAGAGGAATTCCTTGATGTTGGTTGAGGAAAAGATTATTCACCATACATGATTATTTTGAACACAGCATGCAAATAAGAAAGAATGAAGTCTGATTTTATGATAGGAGAAATTATTTAATTGGATTATACTAAGATAATCAAAGATAGATTATTGCTGATATTGCAAAGAAGAAATAGATTGCTTTTTTTCTGCAATGAAGAACTTGCTTTACTAAAAATACAATGGAAGAACTGCTGTTGTCAACCAGTGAGATTTTTACATTAAAAAACTAGTGAAAAAGATGGTTAAATCTTTGGATAATTTTTGGGAATATAGATAAAGGGCTAATAGCTCGAGGACAGTTTGAATTAGTATTTGTAAAAGTCCAATTTGATCTATGCAGTTCTCTGAGTGTTCAAATTTCAGATGGCTTCAGTGTCGAATGGAAGAGGTGAAAGGTCAGAGACACGAATGCAGAAAGAAGAAGACTGCAGAGAGAACAGGAGTGGGTGAGGGGATTTCAGCTCCCTCCTGAAGTTGACCACTTTCTGAAAGCTCAGCATGGAAAAAGACTGATTTAATGCTGAAAAAGGTGAAATGTTCATTTGAGACTTTCCTGAGGACAAAGAGAAACTTCTGAGATGCACAACTGTGGCAGAATCTTTCAATGCCCAAACTGAGAAGAGGCAGAACAACAACGGAGCCTGAACACCAGGCCTATGAATGACATTATAGGCTGACGACACATGCAGAGCGACAGCCAAGAAGGTTATCTAAAAACAGAAGGACTGACACCCCACCGCAGGTCTGAAAAACTTTATGATCACTCTAAAAACTGCTTCAAATTTAGTGCATTATTGTTAACTTTATTCATCTTGAGTATTCACTGGTCTCAAAGCAATTCTTTTATATTATCTGCTAAACTAACCCTCTCTGCTCTTTCAGTAGGTACAAGTCCAGCCATTTAAGAAATAAAATACACTGAAAGAGACAAGCAAATGCTCAACTCAAACAGAGGCTGGATTTGGTATAGTGAGGGCTATTAGATTAAACAAATATAGGGCTAAAAGCATGATATAATTATTATATGACAAAGATAAAGAAAGATACACAATATCAAAGAATGATAATATTGTTGATAAAACAAAGACACTGGTCACTCCATCTTGTTTCGGTAATTTTCTAGAGATAGAGTGGAGGAAAAAATAAATATAAATACTCCAAAAGTAAAAATTATGAAATCACAAACATTGTGAAGAACTGGGATAATGAGATGGAAATGTTATTGGCCATGGATCCAAGATTATGCAGAGATCTCCAAGTTTATTTTTTAAAACAGCTCATGAGCAAAAACCAAAAAGAATAGGAAAAATCAGAACAGAAAAATGAGAAAAGAAAAAATGCATTTGAAAAATTTCAATTGACAGGACTATTACTCTAAATTACTTATTAGAATTTGTAAAAAGAAAAAAGGGTTTATAACAGCGGACTCAAACTAAACCACGACCATTGACACTTCTCAAAAGTGTTTGACATAGTTGTGTTGACCTGATCAGACCTTGTGGCTAAAATGATCAGTGCCGCATTTAGAGCACAACCTGCAGGAATGTATGTGCTGGCCAGTGTGTGTGAGAGTGACTGAGTGTGAATGGAGTGAGAGATAATGAAATAAGGCAAATCAATTATTTTGCCCATACAGCTGTATTTAAAATTTAATTTGTGGGCCCACAGGGCAAAATCTTGCCCAATAAAATAATGACCATGGATAAATTTGGTTAATTTCTTGGTCAAAACTATAGTGGCAATAAAAACAGTGCCACATTTGCGTTGCGTCTAACACATCTGACTTTACTTTCAGAATGGAGGAGTATAACACATTTGATTTTATTTTCAGCATATGGTGATGGAGCTTATTCTTTGTCAAAAGTATGAAATAATGTAACTTTTGTTTTGTTGCAAAGTGGGTTGAGTGTTATCCAAGATGCCTAATAAATAGTGCTGATAGTGGAACTCAAGACAGAGATAATTGAGTTCAATTGACTAATTGTAAAAGAACATAGGAAATGTATTATGAGAAATGTAAAGAAATTGCAATTATGATGATAAAAAGCCAAACCGTATGGAAAATGAATAGGAATATAATTAAAGTCCTGCTGTTAATGAAAGCAGAAAGGACACCACTCAGCCCACAAAACCTTTCTACAGGGAACACCAAGAAGGACAATGGGAGAGATGAGCATATGATTGAAATTACATGTTGTTGTCACTAACAGAACTAACAGAACTTATGAAGCTTTAATTCACAGATAGCAGCAGCTCAATTCCAGGAAGGTTTCTGGGACAAGTCTAACAAAATGAACCATTGACTATGCTTTGTAATTTCAGAAGAAGTTTGTGCATTGATCAACAGAGTGACATTTGAGTCCATTCCTCTCAACTTAAAATACACCAACAGACTTCAGCACCCCCCACCCCCCACAACAGGGAGTGAGGGATCAAGGACATGCTGACAATGACAGAAAAGTCCATTGCAAAGACTAACAGCATCACCTGGTATAAGATGTAAAGATGACAAGAGAGCCAACAGTATGATCAAATCATGAATGGAAAAAGAAGACAAACTTGACCAGAAAGGCAGAAATGGAAGAGCTGTGCAAAGAAGAGAATCAACAGAGATGAGTACAAGTTCAAAGAAGTCAACATCAACCAAACCTTTGCTAAAATTGAATGTTTAGCCCTTGAATAGATTTGGTAGCAACTTAATAATAACCCCAACAGAACAAAAATGATTAAAGAGAAAAATATATTAAAGCAACGTAAAAACGATGATAATGACAAATTAAGAAAAGAAACTAAACTAATGATAACGATTAATTTAAGAAATTGGTATAGCATAGTGGGAATTAAGACAATTCATGAAGGAAAAATTAAAACTAAAAAAGAACATTTAAGATAAATCCTAAAGAATGCCTGGATGCTATTTGTCAATACAGGGATTGATACCTAATTTATAAAGATACAGTTGAAATTGAAGCAAGTATTAACATTGGGTATTAACAAACATTAGATTTTGATTTATAAGATTATGATTTGATTCAATATGCTATTGACTAATTAAATATATATCAAATAGTGTTAATAGAATGACAACTTCAGTTGGAAGTTATTAATTTAATAACAAACAGGCCCTTATGAACAGTTTATATGGTCCCAGAGGAGGGTCCAAACAGGTATTTGGTGTTCACATTAAGGCAAATTGTTACACCAACACTATTGAATATTTTCATTCCAGATGCGCATAGTTTCACAATGCGCAAGGAGGGAATGAATAAGAATGAAAATTAAAATTAAAATTAATTGTAGAAGCATTTAAGCAATGAAATCAACAGAGGAGGGTCAGGAACAGAAGTTAAATCTCTAACAGAGAAGTAATCCATAGATTGGAAGTCTATCAAAAATAAGGTCAGATAATGGGTCAGCTAAACAGAAGCATTGAAGACTAAAAATTGTATACGAATACAAGGAAGTTTCAATAATAATAAGTTATAAAGCTTTATGTTTGAAACAGGTGAGATAAAAACGTTGAGATTGTTAGATTTATTTAGGTATGCAGGAAAATAAATGTACAATGAATATGTAAGATAGTACAAAAAGTTATAAGAAAAGTTAAAGAGTTCTCTTTTCTAAGTGTCTGATGAGGTTATTGAATGACTTTTATGAAGTAAATGTAACATTGCTCTGAAGCTTTCTTAGTTTGAGTGATTACATGTGACATAATTAAGTTTATTCATGATTGTTCATTTAGAAATTAGTGGAAGAAAAAGTATTCAGTTAAAGGCTTGAACTGAGGAGATATGAGGAGCTGCAACATGTGAGATTAAACATTTTAAAAATGGGTAAAACTTTATGACGAAGCATATTGAGATTTAATGAGTAGAAGGTGCACTAAAATGTTATGTTTGTTCATCAACTAAAAAAGACTGACTAATAGATTGATTTTTGAATTTAAGAATTTATCCAGTCTTATTTTAAATTAAAATTCATAGGGATCACGCAAAACAAAAACGCAAAATGAATCAACTACGACTATAATCAGCAGAGATTTATTGTAATGCTTTGTCTACATTAGGAGGAAAACAATTATGTGAAAAAAGTAGAATGACTCATGTTTGGAAATTAGTGTGCACTTTTACCAAATAATACTGTGCAAAGAGGAAAAATTTAGCAAATACGATTGAGTAAAAAAGCTTAAAGCACAAGTTAAGGAAAACTTGATTTTGAGTTTGAAGGATTATGAGTCATGGTTTACAAAATTAGGAATGTTTTTTGAGTAGCAATATTAAGAGTGGGTTATTATTCTGTTGTGTACTTTGCATATTAAGATCACTAGTTGAAAAAACCCTGGTTAAGCCAATAGGAAGTGCTAAACAATTTTAGAAAAATGAAAACTAATTTGAGAGGGCAACCAAATTGATATTTCAAACATTGGATGTTGATTCAAGTACCTCAAAAAGGAGGATGAAGAAGATGATGATGAGCCAGACCCTGGGTGTATGTACTAGCCTGCCCTCTCCCCAGTGGTGACCCTCTACGACACGTAAAGTGTCTGGGTCGAAGGAAGTGAAAAAGACTACACTCCAAGAACACTTTTAATTGTATAATGGATATTTATGTTTGACATATTCTTCATGACTGTGATAATAACTGACAATGCTGAACCAATTTCATCCTCGCACTTGTAACAATGTTTAGATTGTTGTTTGATTAGGGAGCAGAGAATCTTTTACTTTTTCCATTGAAAGAGAAGCAAAACAACTGAAAGAAAGAAAAATGTATGGAGAAAGATGTTTGGTTCTCTTGCTCCTCCGGAGTATGGTGGCATAATCCAGTCATTGTAAAGGATGGGTGACTTGTTTTAGTCACTAGATAGAATAACTGAGGGGGCTGGAATTTGAAACTACACTCTGGAAATGGATAGTGATTGTGGGGCTTAGATAAGCCCCAGAGGAGGGAATGTTGAAGATTTTATTATTTAGAAAACAAGTAATTTAGCTATATAAGAATACACAATTATTTCCTCTGTGTGTGATTTTGGATTTCCTCTCTGTGTGTGCTGTAACAAGACCTTGAATGCTGAGACAACAGAGAGTGCTATTTCAGTATGTCACATGGTACAAAAGTATTTCTCAAAATATCTATATGTATGTATGACCTTTTTTGGAAGGTTGGATGGCATATATGTGTGGAGCTGAGCAGAGCTCGGGAGTGATTCTGATGCAAGAGTCATTCGGCTTTGTTCAATTGAATAAAGTCTAATTATTTTCTGTTATCATGGATCCCTGAGAAATCATTGAACCGAAAAGATTGAAACCACAACACTGTCAATCTAGCTGACTCTCTATGGGCTTTTCCCTTGACTTTATAACTGTCAATTATAAATTGACGTTTATATATAACCACGTCCCCCGATTGCAGGAGCGGACTGGCCATCTGTGTGATCTGGAGAATCACAGAACGGCCGGTACCCAACAAACACAGAACGTTGGCATAACGTAACCAACCTTCTAACAACGTTTTAACAACGTGGCCAAAAGGTTGCTATAACTACGTTGTGTGGTGAAGGTTGTTACGGCGTTGTCACAATGTTGACATTGAACGACCGTTCAGGGCCATTGCTTAAGGTTGTGCCTAGGGTGTCTGGACAACCACTGGACAACATATGTACTCGTCACCGCCCTGAAGCACGAAAATCAGCGTTTTAAATTTCAACCAACCGCTGGGCTCATTGTGTTGTCTCATTCATCATCAAGCAAGGATACGTGAGAATTGTGTAACCGTTTCCCAAGGCCAAGGGTCAATAACCACACTCCGGAGGAGCCGACACCAAAGACACCAATCAGGCGAGACAACAGATAATATAAAATCTCTTCTTTTTATTTATGAATTAATAGCACTTAAAACAGCATCGGAATAACTCCGGGTTCCTCTACTTCACTCCAGGACGTCCCGTATGGGCCTCCGACGAGGGGGGACTCTGGCCAGCGGGAGATCAAGAGGGTCTGTGACGGATGACAGCGGAAGGTAAGCAGCAGAGAATGGGTTTTTGGCTCGTGACGTTGGCACAGCCGTGCACTCCCTTTCCTTGCAGGATGGCGGAGGCGGAACGCCGCCTCGGAGGACCAGATCTCTCCCTTTCACCGGAGGACAACAGGTGGGTGACAGTAGCACGCAAATCTTCCTCCCGTTTACGGGGCAGCGGTTAGCAAGCTTTCTCGGTTCCTCAAACAGTAGCAGATCGGACGCAGCAGTCAGCGGACTCTCCTTCAGAGCAATGGTTCACAGGATCTCTCAGCTCGTAGAACGGCAGCAGATCGGACGCAGCAGTCAGCGGACTCTCCTTCAGAGCAATGGTTCACAGGATCTCTCAGCTCGTAGAACGGCAGCAGATCGGACGCAGCAGTCAGCGGACTCTCCTTCAGAGCAATGGTTCACAGGATCTCTCAGCTCGTAGAACGGCAGCAGATCGGACGCAGCAGTCAGCGGACTCTCCTTCAGAGCAATGGTTCACAGGATCTCTCAGCTCGTAGAACGGCAGCAGATCGGACGCAACAGTCAGCGGACTCTCCTTCAGAGCAATGGTTCGCAAGATCTCTCAGCTCGTAGAACGGCAGCAGATCGGACGCAGCAGTCAGCGGACTCTCCTTCAGAGCAATGGTTCACAGGATCTCTCAGCTCGTAGAACGGCAGCAGATCGGACGCAGCAGTCAGCGGACTCTCCTTCAGAGCAATGGTTCACAGGATCTCTCAGCTCGTAGAACGGCAGTAGATCGGACGCAGCAGTCAGCGGACTCTCCTTCAGAGCAATGATTCACAGGATCTCTCAGCTCGTAGAACGGCAGCAGATCGGACGCAGCAGTCAGCGGACTCTCCTTCAGAGCAATGGTTCACAGGATCTCTCAGCTCGTAGAATGGCAGCAGATTGGACGCAGCAGTCAGCGGACTCTCCTTCAGAGCAATGGTTCACAGGATCTCTTAGCTCGTAGAACGGCAGCAGATCAGACGCAGCAGTCAGCGGACTCTCCTTCAGAGCAATGGTTCACAGGATCTCTCAGCTCGTAGAACGGCAGCAGATCAGACGCAGCAGTCAGCGGACTCTCCTTAAGAGCAATGGTTCACAGGATCTCTAAGCTCGTAGAATGGCAGCAGATTGGACGCAGCAGTCAGCGGACTCTCCTTCAGAGCAATGGTTCACAGGATCTCTCAGCTCGTAGAACGGCAGCAGATCAGACGCAGAAGTCAGCAGACTCTCTATGTACACGGAACACAATCGTGAGTATGAAATCCAAATGCTACTAACCGGCTCTTTCTCCCCTCAGGGCAGGTGGGGAGGGTGCGGCAGTCTCCAGGGAAAATATCATCAGACCAGGTGAAGTGGCTGGGCTTCTTCTGTTCTTTTAGAATGAACGATCACAGAGTAATATCCCATGAACTCAATTACGGCTCTTCTCACCAACACACGAGGCCAAGCTTCTCCTTTCTCCAATGTGGCATCAGGGGGGTTGGGAACCTGGACACAACTTTACAATCGACAGATGAGCTAAAATTTTTGATGCCCCACTGGTTGGGTTTCCCCGAACAAAGATTATAGAGTGAAGGTAATGATTTGGTCTCCCACACTCGTGCATGCATCAATACTATAACTCTTTACACATGCTCACTTCACACTTTCAGATACTGCAATGCCACTTCACCTCCCGTGAACAACAGGCCCTCACTCCATCTTTGCAGGGTCAGACAATCCACAAATGGCTTTCTGCACGGAGGTATCAGGTTTCAAGAGCATTCCTATAAAGCCCAGTTCCTTCCTTGGTCTCTGAGACTCACAACGAGAGAAACAACACACACTGCCAGCCAGCGCAAGTCAGTATTCAGAATGTTCTTAGTAATTCTTCATAACATCATGTACGTTGAAAAAAAAGTGTACTTAACTTCTCTCCTTGGTAACAGCATGGATCTTCAGCGCCGCCCTTAATCACTCTGTTCTCTTAGTTCCATATGTCGGGCACTCACCCGTCTTCAATGTGTAAACATCCCCACAGTTGAATTCACTGCGGTTGCTGGTTTCTGCTGTCCGCTGACAAAAACGTCAAGGAGAACCCAACGTGGAAACCCAAGCACCAAGACCCACCCTATGTCTTCAAACCTCTCCTTATATACGCCTCTTCCCGCATATGTACACCGATAACAGCCTGCTTGGTGTCCACAGCTGGCGCTCGTCAGTGGTTTTAAGGTTCCTATTTGTCTCACCCGGTGCCCAGATACAGGGCAAGTAAGTATGGAACATGAGAGGAGAAAGAGAGTTACTTGCTAGGGATGATGTTAGGAAGTGATATTCAGCTTGCTACATTTTTAATGATTACAATAGTTAAAACAGCTAAACTTCAACATTTTAGCTGTAAAATGCCACATGCAGTAGCTAATATTAAGAAATGTGTTGTGCTTTTACTTTTAAAAATGTTGGTACCTTTGCAGTTAATGCTTACAAACTTTGAAGATTTTGAATACAGAAGTTACATTTGTAATGGTGTATTTTCATTTAGATTTAGATTAGATTTTCATGTTTTTACAAAAACTGCTAGTACGGGGCCATAACGTAAGATATAAGGTAATGGAGCCTTTTATATATTGTCGTGTTTCTTTATAAATAATGGACAAATGGAGTCTTTAAATGCCTAGTTATTTCATAGACAGTAAAAGAAATGGACACAGCGACCCCATAGACTTCAACGGAGCAAAGTGAAGTAAATTAGAAGCACTCTGTTCCTGATTGCCAAGCGCACTGCGCAGGCTCAAACTGAGCTTGATGACGTAGATGTCATGTGAGCAACCTGACTGACAGTTGTAAGTCTTCTAGTAGCTGTGCCAAGAGGAATCTGAATCATTCTGTTCCGAATCTTGCAGAGCTGGAGATCGTGAGTATTAGCTGTCCATGAGCTAGCAGCAGGAGAAACTTTACAACTCTCTATGGGCTTCTCCCTTAACTTTATGCCTCCACGTCCTGCCGATTGCACGCAAGCTTCTACTTCTGTCTATACGGTAATTTCTCTACTTTGCGACACAGAGTCGCGTGTTATGACGCAATCGTTAGCCTATTTTTACAAAAACTTCTTCTACGGGGCCATAACATAAGATACAAGGTAATGTAGCCTTTTATACATTGTCGTGTTTCTTAAGAAATAAATAATGGACAAATGGAGTCTTTAAACGCCTCAGATGTAAAGTTATTTGCTGTCAAAGTGACGCCAAAATGAATGGGATGCTAACAGCAGGTGAAGCCTTGTTAGCCAATGGCGGCCCCCGGGGAGACTTCAGTTTCTGACTGTTAGATTACCCCCTTGAGTTATTCGCCATTTGAAGTAGGGCTGCACGATATATCGGATGACATCGCGCGATATGGCTCAGCTTGTCAGTGAACTACGGCTCTGTGTAGTAAATGCCACTCCATATGATAGCAGGTGATGACGATTTACTACTAATCAAGGAACCGGCTTTACTGACGAGATGCGCATAACAATGTCATCCAATATATCGTGCAGCCCTAATTTGAAGTTATTCGCTGTCAAAGTGACGCCAAAATGAATGGGCATCAATGGAATGCTAACAGCAGGTGATGGTCTGCTACAATGGCGGCCAGGGCTGGACTGGCCATCGGGCATACCGGGCATACCGGGCATTTTCCCGGTGGGCCGATACATCTCATACTTTAAATGTTTTTTTTTGTTTGTTTTTTAACGGCCCATACAACTCGTATCAGTGGCCCATTCGTTTAGATTTGCTTAATTGGCGGCGCTGGGATCTTTGTGCAGTTGAAACGCATTGGACAAAAAAGTTTTTTTCTTTCTCACAGACCGGCCCATGAAACACGTAGATCAGCGGCCCATTGGTTATTTTCTTGATTGACACTGGGCTGGTCCACCTCTGGGCTCTGAGCGAGCTTGCAGTGTCCGTGTGTATCTGTCAAAATAGTCAGAGCGATGAAGAAGAAACGCAAGGAATGTGCAGAGAAATAGCGTACCCTTCAAGTGTCTGATGAGGAGTGAGGAGGATCAGGAGAGACATTAGTGAGTGTAGAGAACTGTGGTAAGCAGAACTAGGCTACTTTCAGAACACAGGCTATGAGAAGGAACCCATTACCCAGTTACGCATTATTTCCACATCTGCATATTTGACGATTACGCATTTTACTAGAATTGTAATGAGAGTATGAGACCCGTATATAAACCATGTTTTCCGCCAAAATAAAAGCTTGATGCAGTTTCCATCAAAATAAAAGATGTGTTTATCTCTTTCGAGTATAGAAATTAGTTCTAAACTAATTATGAAAGTTGCTTTTATTTTTCAGTGCATGTGTTTTACAATATATGGCTATTACTGTCATGTAGTTAATATTATGACTATGATTAATTATGTAGTAGTGTAATGTAGACAGACACTATATCTCACAACTAAAAGAGTTTTAAGTTTAAAAGAGTCTTTGTTCAATTTGCTCACTGAATATTGGTTGGAGCTCTCCAGAGAGTTGAACTCTCAAAGTGCACCAGATTGATGAATTTAACATTAAAAAGCACAAAATTTTCATACGGGGGAGCATGCCCCCAAACCCTCCTACAGGGTCAGAGGTACACTCACCACTAATTTACCAAAAATCTTGTGAGAAACACTGGCATTGCCAATGCAATTGGAGAATTGTATTTTACACTTAGTAGTTATTTCATCTGTTAACTCTTACCCATTCCTACTCACTCATTACATGGCGTTGGTGGTTTTAATAGGAATTGTTGGTATACATATTCAAGGGCGTGCAAAGTTCGGTTGTGTTTATGTTCACATGTAGTGGGCCAGTCTGGGCCAAAATGCCCGGGCCGATTTTTTGTCCCAGTCCAGCCCTGATGGCGGCCCCCAGGGAGGCTTCAGTTTCCGGCTGATGGATTACCCCCTTGTTAGCCACAGCAACCGTGAGTCTTTAAAATAAGAGCAAAACGCATGATTTTGTGTGCGATTCAGATCATTTTGAATTCATGTTTTAGTTTTGATCAATATCATTTTAAACTTGATTAAATGTTTGATTCACGCTTATTATTTTTATTTCCGTGACTGCGTTGTTTGAGATTCTAGGTAGTAGTTGCTCTTTGTGCATCCCAAATGACGTAAACCAAATGAACATGGCATAATAGTGAATTGAGATAGAGGGAAGGCACAGCTCATCCCCTACGATAGGTTGGACGATAGGCAGATAGTATAGTTCATCAATGGTAATACCGCAGTGTCCGGTCTAATAATTTAGAATCATTTATTATTTCCGATTGGCCGAGAGATGTTCGAGAGAGGTCCTATGGCACACTTTGAGTGAGGATATCCATGCACATCCTCACTCGACCATAGAATCTTCACTGCTCACAGCTGATAATCACTCCGCCTTACGCTTTAAACTGCGCAACGTGAACATTCCAAGTTCAAAGACAATAAAGTTGTGGAGCAACCAAGCTGGTTGTTTGAAACTAATTTTTAGTGCGGGTGAAAATCAAAATGAACGTTAGAAAAGGTTTAATCGCTTCGAACTGTATAAAAGTAATATAGCACTCATGTTCGTGAGGATGTTCATGGATATCCTCACTCTCGTGCTATATTGCTTAATGGTAGCATGCAATGTAGGCCTGTATGGAAGAAATATAGGGGGAATTACATAAATAAAAATATTAAGGTTAATGAAACATTACAGGTCATATTGGTATTTATTGTGATCAACAATTATATTCTAGCCTCCGTTGAGGACCATTTGGAGGTTTTTGTCACCACCGTCAGACAGAAAACCTGACGGTGGTCACCAGACGGTGGTCTGACAGTGGTGACAAAAACCTACTCTTTCACTTCACATGATATGCATGAGTTGTTCACATTAGCCATCTTGTTTCCCCTCTGTTGCTAGCTACTTCAGACCTCTTCTTAAAAAGTATACATTTATGTCATAATACAATCTAATATTTTTTTATACAAAAGAGACGGTGGTGACATGTTATGGTTGTAGATCTGAAGGTTTGAAAATGGGGTCCTGGGGAATGTAGTTGAGCTTGTAGTTGCCTGATTTTATTGCTTTTTATAAATATCTGACGGTGGTGACGGATATGTGGGACACATTTTGAGCAACCACAAAATAATAGTAAATATTATTCAAGACTCACTGTTTGTAGTTTTTAATACACATTACAATGTATTCGTTCATAAGGTAAAGATATTATTCAATTCAATTATTACTTTTAGTTTTTTAATCAAGTTTAAATGATTATCTCCTGTCCGAGGACAACTGATTTAGTAGGCAATGGTCCATTAAATTAATAAAAATTAAAAGATAAACCTATAAAAGAACATTACATTTGTACAAAGGACCCCCTGATTATAACCTTGATTATTTTTATTTGTGAAAATGTTATTAATTTCCAACAGAATGAGCACTTTTCTTAGTGGGACATGTTTTTGCCATTTTAAATGAATTTAAAATGAAGTCAAAATGTAAATTGAAATCAATAATATCAGTAACGCAACAGCTGAAGGAAGATACCATAGCAAACTCCTTAGCAGATATCTGAAGTTTAAATCTTTACCCAAGTCAAACATATTTGAGGAGATGAATGTTTGTATAATCTGTTATCTTGATTGTCTTGTATCTATAAAGGTTAGATAGTTTAATAGGTTTCCGTCAGTAGAGGGCGCTCGTGCAACCGTGCAATGACACACATCTTAGTCTAGGTAGGAGAAGAAGAGAAGTGATCGAGGGAACATAAACATGTGAAGTGGTGGAACACCGCCGGTCATTCTGCTATATAATCTGCTTTGATTGTGAGTACATTCATTTAATTATTTTTTAGAAGAAATCTAAATCCAAACGACGAAACGAGTCAGGTCATTTAGTGAATCACTCAGAAATTAATCGAAATTAACCGACTGATGTTGTCACATTACGCTCATGAAACGTAAACTATTTACTGACTGTTTGTCATTACAATTACAATTTGTGAAAGTTATGAGTTGTGTTTTAATTTTATGTAATGAACAAATAAAACCTGTAATATTTTTTTGAATGTATGTAAATCATATCTAATGTAAGAGCTACATAGCTAAACATCAGCTAGAGGAGTTTGGTTTGGACAAACAACTTAGTTTCAACACAGTTGAGCTAACTAACAACAGCATATTTACAGCAGTCTGAAACAGGTAAGTTATAGGCTGAAGCTCTTGCTTATGCCTACCCTTTTTGAAAACATATTTTAATAAAATAAAAATATTTTTTTGTCTTACATCATTATAATGTTGACAAACAAATCTAAACAGAATACATAAACATTAGTATTTCCTATTTCCTATGCAAAAACAGCTTGTTCATTTATCACTCTTTAAATGTTTTCATATAGTGTCATTGCATTAATTTTAAATAGTTTCTTTAACTTACTAAGTGTCCCACATATTTTTAGTTCCTTATGACAGCTGTTCCATAGATTCAGGGTTTCCCATACATTCATTAATTTGTGGCGGCCCGCCACAATATCACGCTGACCGCCACAGATTGATTTTCAGATTTTTTACTATTTAATATGGGTACAATTGTATTTTATTGTAGAGCTGCACATAGCTTGCTCCATCCCTCCCTCTCTCACAAACTGACAACGGAGGCGCTCCGCGCGCGTGGTAGTACCCCAGAGTGCAGTCTGGACGATGGGGCGTGGCGACACTTTTAGGCGGGGCTACACGTGTCGCTCCGCCCACCCCCAATTTAATTGGTTTATAATACCGCAATCTTATTGGTGTAGACGCTTCAGGGCTGAGCATGCGCATTCCTTTAAGTACGATTTTATGAATGATTTGGTCGTATTAAAGAAATATTAAATGCTAACTTTAATCGTATGGCTATCTTATCGGTTTACCATGGTATTTTTATTTAAGATATATTGCTGTTTTATTGTACTTAAGACACATAATAGATTAAACGAACGCTTGGTGACAGCACCTGTAGGCCTAGTTAGATGTTTTACATTATAGCACGTCATTCACTTGGCTTCTAGCAGGATCAGTGGATCAGCACAAACTCGGGATTTTACGCAAAGGATGATAATTCACTGTAAGAATGTAATAGCAGCTGATTTTAATTTTTAAAGCACGACCGTTTCTTGTTGTCGTTTTTTTAACGAAATATTGTCCAATGCGTGCATTATTTGGTAGGCTACAAAGTGCAAAATAAAATGTTTAATGGCAAACTCGTGTTTCATTGTTGTTTACCTGTTATAAAATGAGGGCCTATTGGTTCTGTAAAGCCCTATGTTATAGTTTTAAAAGATTGTTTTCTAATAAGTGTCAATCTGTGACATTGGGTATAATAAAACATCCTATTATTTATCCACCCCCGCATTACGTGTCCATGTTTTAATCTGCGTAGTAGGCTATAGGCTATGGGATAAAAATGGTTTAAATTATTAACACTCACATATAGGCTAGCTGCATAACCATAATAAAACCACTGCTGTAAATGTGTGCAATTATAATAGGCCTAAAAAAACAAATACCCAGCAGAGAAGTGATATGAACATGTAGACATATGCTTAAATACGCTCTTGAGCGCATAAATAATAATATTTGTTATAGCCTAGATCGACATAATAAATAAAGATTTTAGTAAATAAATATTTATTTATTTATTTTCACATTTCAGCACTGCACGGTTTTTATTCCTATTGTAGTCTACGCACAAAAACCAATGGCCAGGGCTTGTATGCTATTTAGTAGCCATTTATATTTAGTATCATTATTTGTCACCGTGGTTTTGCTTTAAAATAAAATAAAACACACTTTTGGACTTATACAATGTTTTACTGAAATACAGTGAATTATCATCATTTGTGTAAAATCCTGATCTTGTGTTTATTCACTGATCCTAATGGAAAACCGAAGAAGCATTTACGAATGATGTAAAATTTCGGAGCCCTGCATCACATGCGGAAAAATATTGTCTAGCGCCTATATCAGCCTATAGAAATGATCTCTCCTTCTATGCCAGTAATTTCATGCTGTCATGATCATTGCTCAATAAAAGTGTCACTGACTTATCTCCAGGGTAAATTAATAAATAGTATCTAGTAGTGTTGTCACGGTACCAAAATGTCAGTATTCGGTACCAATACCAGTAAAAATCCACGGTTCTCGGTACCAATTTCGGTACCAAAGCTTAATTTAGATTAAATTTACATATATTAAAGTGTATATCATGGTTACAAAGATGGAAACTGTATTAAAAACACTTTACAAAAAGGTTCTATTTGATAGATGACATTAGATAAAATGACCTAACAATAAACAATAATTTGTTTAGTTTATAATGTATAAGTAGTTAATATGCTATGGCACCTGTCAAAATGATTGATTGACAGGTGGGCGTGTCTATCCTTTGATCTTGTCCCGCCCCTTCCTGTCCCGCCCCTTCCTGTCCCGCCCCTTCCTGTCCCACCCCTTCCTGTCCCGCCCCTTCCTGTCCAGCCCCTTCCTGTCCCTGCCCCTTCCGGTTCCTTTTGACCTAGTTCCGCCCCTTCCGGTTACAGCTTCTGTCAAAATGATGGATGATGACAGTTAGTTTGATCGTTTGAAGTTTGTTTGATTAAGAAAAGGGAGGTATTGGCATTGATGTTAACATAAGGTTTGACACAAAATGTTTGATTAAGAAAAAAGGGGAGGTATTGGCATTGATGTTAACATAAGGTTTGATACAAAATGATGGATGATGACAGTTAGTTTGATCGTTTGAAGTCTGTTTGATTAAGAAAAGGGAGGTATTAGCTTCGATGTTAACATAAGGTTTGATACAAAATGATGGATGATGACAGTTAGTTTGATCGTTTGAAGTTAGTGTTTTGTCACTGGAATTCCCCTCCCCTCCGCATTCCTGAGCAGTATGCAGCGTGTATAAATGAGGACAGTGATAAGAAAAAAACCTGTAAAAAGTTGATCTGTTCTTTAAATGAATATAAACGATTATAAAATAAATAATATAAATGATTATAAAATAAATGTAGAACTATTCACTGAAGCAAGTATTTCAGATTAAATAAAATGAAGCCACAAAAATTGCAAACAGTTAAAAATGTATTAGAGAGTTGAAGAAAAAATATGACCTTGCTCTGTCTCAAGAAAATAGCTAGAGAGCGTCTATGTATGTGTGTCTTTGCCCCGTAGCTCAGTTAGGGATGCGTCTGTGTGTGTGTGTGTGTGTGTGTGTGTGTGTGTGTGTGTGTCAAAGTAGGAATTCCACTCCCTCTGCATTGCTGGGGAGGTTGAAAGTTTATCTCACACAGAAGTTGAAAAAGCATTATGTTCATTTAAATAAAATGGTTATAAATTTACATGTAGTCATTCACAAATATTTGACACTGACTCAAGTTGAAAAAACATGCTGTTCAATTAAAAGTATATAAATTAAACAAAAATAAAATCATCTTACTGTTTCACCATGTTGAAAAAAATCCCACAAGTGTTTCCCCTGAAGTCTTTTCTCTCTGTCACACCAGCGTGTGGCTGGCCTGGTATCTGTTTTTGTGACACGTTCCTGAGCCCATTGAGAAATATCTTACACAACAGTTGAAAATCATTGTGTTCCTTTAAAAGTGTATAAATTAAAATATCTTACTAAAAATCTACTGAACCAATTATTTCAAAACAAAAAATAAAAATCATCTGACATGTTTAGAGGGTTGAAGACACATGTCCACACATTTAAAGTTGAAAAGATCCCAGAGTGTTTTCCTGAAGTGATTCCCCTCCCACACTTCGCGTTTGACAGTCTCTGAGTCAGAGGTAGTGTGTTCAGTGATCAGAATGAGACACTGTGAATGTTTTGCATTAAATATTTTAAAATTGAATCTGTAAAGTTTTAATACATTTGATTTGTATGTTCTATTTATCCTCTTTTTAGATTACTGTAATGATTTTGTTTAACGGTGACCTAAAGTATAATTGTTATTAAACAACGTCTGTTCCAAAACTTTAGATTGTTGAACATTTTAAAGATTCAATCAGCATTTTTGTTCAAGCATCGTTCATTTTTTATGCTGTGGGCTCTCCATAGCCATAATGATTTTTGTACTGTAACAGCATATTCTATCCCGTACACCTAAACACGACCATCACAGAAAACTACATTTTTACATTTTCAATAAATAAACCATTTAATGTTTTGCACTCACTAAATTGGTTCCATAAATGAACTAATCTCTATTTTTAAATTAAATGATTATAAATATGGAATATAACTCAATGAATAACAAATATGTTACTAAAATGTACTCAAACATGGTTTTAGCTAAATTAATTTATAATAAGTATGTACATACAAAAACTCCTTGCATTTTCATAGAACTGAAGAAGTAGTTCTTTATGCAATGGTAAAAAAACAATCCAAAAAGCAAATAGTTTAAGTTGTCATAAGCAAAGCCCTCCCAGATCCTTCAGTGATAAACTAGGGGTGAGATAAAGCTTCACCCCCTCACAGAGATGGGAGTAGGTACAGGCCAGATGAGCCTCAATGTCACAGCGTATGTAAAGTTAGTCTGCTTTCTTGAGTTTTATTCATACTAAATGCATGTAAAAGCATAATCTTCAAAGTTTAAATGAGATCTTTTAAAATCAAATCTTTAAAGTTTTATTAAAATCCTATCTTCTATTTATCTTCCACTTCTGTATGATATGAATTATTTTGCATAAATTTAACCTAAGGTATTATTTGTTTAGTAAAACAGTGTCTGTTAAAAAATAACACAAAAAAGTTTAAAGCAAAAACTGTGCTTTGGCGTCTTAGATTGTATTTCAAACATTATTTTTGTCTCTGTGCTCCATGAGATATACTGTCAAACTGTGTCACAATGTTGTTGTTTTGTTTTTAAGAAACCCCAGAACTCTACATAACTCTTATTTAGATTAAGTTCAAATGTTCAGAAACGCGATGTGCCTCTGAGGTCTGTGCCTCGGCATAAATATGGTTCTGCATTATGAAGTACCATGCGCAGCCAGCTCAGACTTTCAAATTTGGCGGGGGAGTGGCAAGCGACTCTCACGGATCTCCTTGTGTCCGCTACTTTACAGACACTCTCTGATCTGACCACCTCATCAAAAGACATGTCTAAAAGTGAGTATTGTCTCTATAAATATTTTATGCAACGGTGTTTTATTTAAAAGAAAGTTTTTGTTTTATTTAAACTAATGTTTATCTGCTGTAACCGCTCAATGTACTGTAATGCACTGCGTTACTGCCTATAGGATGATTGCATGACTTTTGCCATTTAAAATAACATGGTCTTTCCTTTTCTCTCTCTCTAGAGACAGCAAACACTGCTGGACAATCAGCCATCCAAGTAACATGTAAGTGTGGTTTATATTTATTTTTAATGAGAAATATTATAGAGTGGAACAGGCGGTTTCTGGAAGTAAAAACACTTCCGTTAACCACCAACGGTAGAAAAAAAAGAGGACAGGGTGTATATTGGGTGTATAATGAACAATTGACAGATGAACTGACAGATATTTTATGTAAACAGGCAAAATCTCCGCATCTGATGGTGTCCATGTGTTTTCGCCTATCATAACTGGTTCAACTTGTGGCTCCATTGAGATCAACATGACTTCTGGCGAATCAAATGTGCCGGCAAATTGTAAGTGTAATACATGAGAAACTATTAAAACAGTTTTTGCGGCTATGTAATGTATAAAATTAATCTTAATTAAGCAGTCGGAGTTAACTATTTGGAACCAATTTTAAGTAAGGCTACATTCTGGTCTAACAGTGTCATGTGCAAATTTGGAATACTGAAAATGTTTATGTTTTTGGTACTATTGGATCGAGTTTTGTAGAATATGACTCTATTGGGTGTATAATGAACAATTGACAGATGAACTGACCGATATTTTATGTAAACAGGCAAAATCTCTACATCTGATGGTGGCCATGTGTTTTCTCCTATCATAACTGGTTCAACTCCTGGCTCCTTTGAGATCAACATGACTTCTGCCGAATCAAATGTGCCGGCAAATTGTACGTGTAATACATGAGAAACTATTAAAACAGCTTTCGCCTATGTAATGTAATCTTAATTAAGCAGTCGGACTTAACTATTCGGGACCAATTTTAAGGAATATCTATGTTTGTTCCTATTGAACAATTTCTATGTATGTGCAATATGTATGTTTTTGGTACAATTGGATCGAGTTTTGTAGAATATGCCAAGATGAATTTATTTTATGCGGTGTCATGCTCCTGGATTATTCAGACTCAGAATTGTAACTATTACTATAGCCTTTATCAGCCATTTACTTTACTGCAGACTTATCAAACTTATATATTTACTGCAGATTTGATCAAAGCCAAATACTGCCCCAAAAGGGTAGGCTAGGAAAGAAGAGAAACAGGTTAATAAAAGGTTAGATTCAATCCTTATATTCTTTCCCCATTTTGCCTTCATTTTCCTGTTATTGTTTTAATTGTTTTATTTTTTTTATATTCTCAGATCATCAAAGGTTTCTGAAAGCAAACACCTGTCAGTTGGTTGAAAAAGTGAAGAACATTGATCCAATCAGCATGAAGAATCTCTCATGTAGGAACTGCAACAACTGTTTTATTGTTTGGCAGTTTAAAAAAATATATATATATTTTTAATAATTGATTGCTGATGGAGTTTTTATTTATTTTTTGTATTGATAACCAAGTATATTGTTCATGTAAGAAGAAATCAAACTGGGGACATAATAAACAGTGGCAAAGTTTATATTTCTAAAAGGTTTTAAGCTTAGATATCTTTAAATACATTTTAATGTAATTTTTAATGTTTTTCATTCTACTTGACCTTATGATTATAATAAAAGATTATAATAATCAAATATAATGTATTTTTTATGACCATCAAATGAGAAACAACTTAACATCACATCAAGCTTTGACGTAATTTTTACTGCTTTCTAAAGACAACACTTAATTGCATTTCCAGGTTAGATTTTAACAAATGATTGGTCAATAATTGAACAATTGCATGATATCCTCTGTGAACTAAAGCAAATGCACTAACATTAAGGATACACATACGGAGTAAAGATTTTGTAAAAGGTTTTCTTATTAGATAAAAAATTTTACAACCTTAACAAATGTTGAAGGCATTCACTAAATAATCGAATAAATTAAACTGGATTATTTGTTTTAATTGAACTTAATAGTTTGGACAAAATTAAGAACTATACATGTTCTACTGTTATGCTGGCTACATAATGAATTACACAACCACGGAATGAAAAAGCTTGTAATTTAGACCGTAACATTGACTTACCTGTCGAGAAGAAAGCAGACAACTTCTCCTTCATTAGCTCTATCCACCTGGGAAAAGCTATCCCCATATTTACCCTCGTTTTGAATTTGCCGGACACGTTTCCCTTTAAATAAATTTTTATGCTACGAGGATTGCATTATGAAGTACCGTGCAGTGCTGCCTTTCAAGCGCCTCTCACTGAGCGCTTCGGATGGTTTCAGTCAGCCGGCTCTGAACGAAAAGGTTAGCTAGTTGAGCTATGCTAGTGCTTTTTGTCCCTCTCTGCTATTATAGTTTTTCAAGATGGCGGAACAACATGGAGGCCTCCATGGACTTACTCGTACCATGTAAATAAAGATAAGAAATTCTTTGCTTACGCGGATAAGTCAGTTCGTTGGCAAAGGTAATTTTACACCAATGAGAAAATATTTATGAATAAAGAAATTGATTTTAGCTAATAAAATACTTTATAAAAAACTGCCATAAGTTTAATTTCAGATGTGTAAATTACAAAACTCAATTTTTCAACCGAGTGAATCTACGCATGAGAGGTCTTCAGAAGTCATAACTTCAAACCCAAAGATTAAAAACCAAAGATTAAGCTAAATGTTCCAGCGTACCCCCCCAAAATCAAATACTGTTTTACACTTTTCAAAGTATAATCTAGCTTTAAAGTTAGAATAAAAAAGTTAAAATCATGCATATCTACATACTTCTTGTGTTCTGACACTAGGCCATTAGCTGATTCTTTTTGTTTTATAAATTTACTTTACTTATTTCTACAAATATGCACTTAATACACGATGAAACAAGATAATCATGCTACCAATTACGTCTGACACAATGTTTTTAAGAAAAGTAGTGTTTTAAAATGCAACTAAACCAGATGATTTTTCTTTTGACAAACCTACAGAAATGCATGTCGATTATTAAGTTTCAGGCATAGTGCAAACAGGCAATGTTCGAGAAAGTGTAATCTTTGCGCGGTCTCACCCACAAATGCAAAACTTTGTGTTGGGTGATACGGGCATAGCTTTACTAAAGGAAAATATTATGGAAGGAATTTTCTAAACGTAATTATATTACATTTATATTTTATTAATATTATGGTTTCATGTTGATTTAAAGTATTTGTTATTAATTAATACCTTTTATTTTTTTATCTAACACTTCAATATTCAGCACAAAATTGTGTTCAAAATTGTTCTCTGATCCCAAATAATTAGATAATGTAATGTTCACAAGCTTTATTACTATTCAGATAGCTAGCCGATGTCACTGTTTGTTTCACATGTTTCACATGTTGGTCCGTATGTGTTTTAGGTGAAGACTTTTCTTTGAGAGCCGTCAACATTCAGTGTTTATAGGAATAAATTATAGTATTTCTGTTTGAGAACTAAATTGATACTTTGTTTAGTGCAACCTTCCCTCTATCTATGTTGTGGAATCACACAAAGTATTAACATGCTGCAAGTATTACTTACTTAAGTTACTTATAAGTAAGTATTAACGCGAAAAGTAAGCGCATGCTGTTTTACACAAACTATTACAACAGAATCACACCTGACTATTGCACTGAGAGATGCATATTCATTAAAGCTCGAGGCTGTTAAACAAAGTTCGGTAAAACCTGCAGATAACATTGCACAAAGTAAATTCTAGTGATCAACTTGCTAAAAAGTAAATACAACATGAGCCATACAGAAAAGCCACTTGTGATCAGTTTTGTAATTGACATTTTATATACTAGTCAATTAGGCTGTTTACATCTTGCTTCTTTTTTTGTTTTTGTACAGTTTGCAAAAACTATAGTCTCCGAGCGTGGCCAAACATATTGGAATTTATGAAAAATATTTCTACATGAGATATTTCTTTTAGAACATCTTGCAGCTATGTCCACGAAACATCAACATGAAAGATGAGTATTGCTGTTTTTCTGTTACCTAAAACTATTATACTTCAAACTCGTCTAGCTATTGCCAATTTCACAGCACAGATACACAGTTATTTTGTGTATGTGGCTAAACAACGGATAAGCTAATGAATTACCGTTGATATTTTTACGTGAAAGGCGGGATGTAATTTTATGTAAAAAGTATGTATTTTATGTAAAAAGGCTTTTTTATTCCGTCTACATTTGACACAAGAGTTTTAGTCAGGGGTCTTTTAGGCCTGATCCAGAAAACAGGCGTTGTGTTTTATGTCTTAATAATTGTTCTTCTTTTTTATGAAAACATGTGATAAGCAGTTTTGGCCTCATCAGCAGACGAAATGTTTTAACATATCGTAAATTTCAATTGTTAGATAAATTATATCTAACTATCAGCAGTTATATGTGAAACACGCTCAGTCGCATTAGAGTTGGATTCTTGTTTATATTGAACATTGTTATTGAACCGCATGTTTAACAGTGCTAGTGTTCTTAAATTGTTTACCACGGTTTCATTTTTAACAACACTATCGCAATTGTCGTGTGTGATTGTAATTTTCCTACAGTTAGCTGTAATGAACTCTAGGTCTTCTCTTTGTTCAAATACGACAGTATTCACATGAATTGGCTTGATTTAATAAAATGATGGTTTAAACCACATTATTTTATTAGACCATTTTTAAATAGCGCTTAAAGGTATATTTTATATTTTAACCCTTTATGCGAATATAGCTAGAATACCGCACAAGGATCTCTGAAATATTTTTTCGTGTAAAACATCTATGTAGATCTTTCTATGTTTTTAAAAATACAAAGACATCTTTTTACCTGCGACCCTCAAAATCTGGGCATACAACAAAACACAGTGCATCCGTGTACGATGATTGATCAGAAAATTACTTTTGTCGCTTTGTTTGAAGAAACACTTTAATCAGCTGGTGCTTGATAACTATTAAAATTATTAAACAACCCTCGATTCGGTAATGACGCGATATTGATATCACGTTTTAATTTCAACTCAATACATTTGAATGCGCTAAAGGTCTAACTGAACTTTAACGTCTTAATATTTGGTAAAAGTTAACTTAAAGCATGCGCAAAATAAAATACATCCTAGCTGCTTTCTAATATATAATAATTTTTTTACCTCCTATAGAATAAGTTGTGTAATACTGTTTTTATGAGCTCAAACATTACCACAAAATACAATTTTGTCATTTTTTATTTCAACATAGTGAAGTAAAAAAAGTAAAACAATAACGACATTTACAGGTGATCCAACCACAATATAAAGTCGCGGCACGCAATCATGTTTTGCTCTAGGGCATAGCTGACCAGACATTCCACTATTTGATCAACATCTGTTTTTGCATTTTTTGACAACAGTGACACACAGAGATCTGTTACAAACGTACACATACAGAGTAGTTCGTCGACTTCGAATTCCTCATGAGATTCAAGCATCACATCCAGAACTTTTCTGAGGATTATGTCGATCGGTTCTTTGCCGTTTAAAAACATGGACGTAACATCTGTCCAGGATCCAACCAAGCCTCTTATGATATCCATTTCTTTTTTGAGATTTTTCACACGTTTGGTATCCCTCGCACAATCGTTATTCTCATCAAACGCAGCCTCGATGATGCTATGCATCAAGCTAACCATCGGGCCTCTAAAATGATCTTTAAACATAGAGTCTAGCGTAGCTCTTAAACGACAATCTTTCCCCGTGCCGCACTCACACGCCGGATGACGCAGTGTCCCCGCTACGCCAGAACTCAACGGGGAGTCGCTCTCCATCAGCTTTTGCGTCGTCATTTCTGAAGTTTTCCGATTTTTCGGTCACCTATTCGATGGTGAAAGATTCTGTTAGTTCCAGGAATCTCCTGGAAGTCCTTACAGCACAATCGTACAGGCCTTCGGCGTTAACAAAGTTTTTGGGTTAGTCGAAAAAAGTGTAGTTTGCGGCAGGCTCAGACAAACATGAATGTTGAAGCGTGCTTTTTCAGTCCATGTAACACCCAGACAATGTTTCTTCGACTTTTGATCGATGAGATGTTGCAGTAGCACTAGAGCCAGGGGTTGTGTGCGATAACTGCGGCTGGGCTCTGTGTAGAGTTTATAAGGACGACTACGGGTCTCCGCCCACCCCACAGGAGGAGTCATATAGTGCTGTCATCGTCATGACATCGTAAACTGCTATATAGGATTAAAGCCTCATTGAATCAGAAGTAAAGTCATGGAGAAGTTATGCATATACCGCCAGAGAGAATTCTATTAATTACAGCAATATATATATATATATATATATATATATATATATATATATATTTTTTTTTTTAACATATGGATGGGTGAATGTTCGCAACAAGTTCCGTAAAATGCGTTTAGAAAGTAAGGCTTTAAGTTAACTTTTACCAAATATTAAGACGTTAAAGTTCAGTTAGACCTTTAGCGCATTCAAATGTATTGAGTTGAAATTAAAACGTGATATCAATATCGCGTCATTACCGAATCGAGGGTTGTTTAATAATTTTAATAGTTATCAAGCACCAGCTGATTAAAGTGTTTCTTCAAACAAAGCGACAAAAGTAATTTTCTGATCAATCATCGTACACGGATGCACTGTGTTTTGTTGTATGCCCAGATTTTAAGGGTCGCAGGTAAAAAGATGTCTTTGTATTTTTAAAAACATAGAAAGATCTACATAGATGTTTTACACGAAAAAATATTTCAGAGATCCTTGTGCGGTATTCTAGCTATATTCGCATAAAGGGTTAAAATATAAAATATACCTTTAAGCGCTATTTAAAAATGGTCTAATAAAATAATGTGGTTTAAACCATCATTTTATTAAATCAAGCCAATTCATGTGAATACTGTCGTATTTGAACAAAGAGAAGACCTAGAGTTCATTACAGCTAACTGTAGGAAAATTACAATCACACACGACAATTGCGATAGTGTTGTTAAAAATGAAACCGTGGTAAACAATTTAAGAACACTAGCACTGTTAAACATGCGGTTCAATAACAATGTTCAATATAAACAAGAATCCAACTCTAATGCGACTGAGCGTGTTTCACATATAACTGCTGATAGTTAGATATAATTTATCTAACAATTGAAATTTACGATATGTTAAAACATTTCGTCTGCTGATGAGGCCAAAACTGCTTATCACATGTTTTCATAAAAAAGAAGAACAATTATTAAGACATAAAACACAACGCCTGTTTTCTGGATCAGGCCTAAAAGACCCCTGACTAAAACTCTTGTGTCAAATGTAGACGGAATAAAAAAGCCTTTTTACATAAAATACATACTTTTTACATAAAATTACATCCCGCCTTTCACGTAAAAATATCAACGGTAATTCATTAGCTTATCCGTTGTTTAGCCACATACACAAAATAACTGTGTATCTGTGCTGTGAAATTGGCAATAGCTAGACGAGTTTGAAGTATAATAGTTTTAGGTAACAGAAAAACAGCAATACTCATCTTTCATGTTGATGTTTCGTGGACATAGCTGCAAGATGTTCTAAAAGAAATATCTCATGTAGAAATATTTTTCATAAATTCCAATATGTTTGGCCACGCTCGGAGACTATAGTTTTTGCAAACTGTACAAAAACAAAAAAAGAAGCAAGATGTAAACAGCCTAATTGACTAGTATATAAAATGTCAATTACAAAACTGATCACAAGTGGCTTTTCTGTATGGCTCATGTTGTATTTACTTTTTAGCAAGTTGATCACTAGAATTTACTTTGTGCAATGTTATCTGCAGGTTTTACCGAACTTTGTTTAACAGCCTCGAGCTTTAATGAATATGCATCTCTCAGTGCAATAGTCAGGTGTGATTCTGTTGTAATAGTTTGTGTAAAACAGCATGCGCTTACTTTTCGCGTTAATACTTACTTATAAGTAACTTAAGTAAGTAATACTTGCAGCATGTTAATACTTTGTGTGATTCCACAACATAGATAGAGGGAAGGTTGCACTAAACAAAGTATCAATTTAGTTCTCAAACAGAAATACTATAATTTATTCCTATAAACACTGAATGTTGACGGCTCTCAAAGAAAAGTCTTCACCTAAAACACATACGGACCAACATGTGAAACATGTGAAACAAACAGTGACATCGGCTAGCTATCTGAATAGTAATAAAGCTTGTGAACATTACATTATCTAATTATTTGGGATCAGAGAACAATTTTGAACACAATTTTGTGCTGAATATTGAAGTGTTAGATAAAAAAATAAAAGGTATTAATTAATAACAAATACTTTAAATCAACATGAAACCATAATATTAATAAAATATAAATGTAATATAATTACGTTTAGAAAATTCCTTCCATAATATTTTCCTTTAGTAAAGCTATGCCCGTATCACCCAACACAAAGTTTTGCATTTGTGGGTGAGACCGCGCAAAGATTACACTTTCTCGAACATTGCCTGTTTGCACTATGCCTGAAACTTAATAATCGACATGCATTTCTGTAGGTTTGTCAAAAGAAAAATCATCTGGTTTAGTTGCATTTTAAAACACTACTTTTCTTAAAAACATTGTGTCAGACGTAATTGGTAGCATGATTATCTTGTTTCATCGTGTATTAAGTGCATATTTGTAGAAATAAGTAAAGTAAATTTATAAAACAAAAAGAATCAGCTAATGGCCTAGTGTCAGAACACAAGAAGTATGTAGATATGCATGATTTTAACTTTTTTATTCTAACTTTAAAGCTAGATTATACTTTGAAAAGTGTAAAACAGTATTTGATTTTGGGGGGGTACGCTGGAACATTTAGCTTAATCTTTGGTTTTTAATCTTTGGGTTTGAAGTTATGACTTCTGAAGACCTCTCATGCGTAGATTCACTCGGTTGAAAAATTGAGTTTTGTAATTTACACATCTGAAATTAAACTTATGGTAGTTTTTTATAAAGTATTTTATTAGCTAAAATCAATTTCTTTATTCATAAATATTTTCTCATTGGTGTAAAATTACCTTTGCCAACGAACTGACTTATCCGCGTAAGCAAAGAATTTCTTATCTTTATTTACATGGTACGAGTAAGTCCATGGAGGCCTCCATGTTGTTCCGCCATCTTGAAAAACTATAATAGCAGAGAGGGACAAAAAGCACTAGCATAGCTCAACTAGCTAACCTTTTCGTTCAGAGCCGGCTGACTGAAACCATCCGAAGCGCTCAGTGAGAGGCGCTTGAAAGGCAGCACTGCACGGTACTTCATAATGCAATCCTCGTAGCATAAAAATTTATTTAAAGGGAAACGTGTCCGGCAAATTCAAAACGAGGGTAAATATGGGGATAGCTTTTCCCAGGTGGATAGAGCTAATGAAGGAGAAGTTGTCTGCTTTCTTCTCGACAGGTAAGTCAATGTTACGGTCTAAATTACAAGCTTTTTCATTCCGTGGTTGTGTAATTCATTATGTAGCCAGCATAACAGTAGAACATGTATAGTTCTTAATTTTGTCCAAACTATTAAGTTCAATTAAAACAAATAATCCAGTTTAATTTATTCGATTATTTAGTGAATGCCTTCAACATTTGTTAAGGTTGTAAAAATTGTTATCTAATAAGAAAACCTTTTACAAAATCTTTACTCCGTATGTGTATCCTTAATGTTAGTGCATTTGCTTTAGTTCACAGAGGATATCATGCAATTGTTCAATTATTGACCAATCATTTGTTAAAATCTAACCTGGAAATGCAATTAAGTGTTGTCTTTAGAAAGCAGTAAAAATTACGTCAAAGCTTGATGTGATGTTAAGTTGTTTCTCATTTGATGGTCATAAAAAATACATTATATTTGATTATTATAATCTTTTATTATAATCATAAGGTCAAGTAGAATGAAAAACATTAAAAATTACATTAAAATGTATTTAAAGATATCTAAGCTTAAAACCTTTTAGAAATATAAACTTTGCCACTGTTTATTATGTCCCCAGTTTGATTTCTTCTTACATGAACAATATACTTGGTTATCAATACAAAAAATAAATAAAAACTCCATCAGCAATCAATTATTAAAAATATATATATTTTTTTTTAAACTGCCAAACAATAAAACAGTTGTTGCAGTTCCTACATGAGAGATTCTTCATGCTGATTGGATCAATGTTCTTCACTTTTTCAACCAACTGACAGGTGTTTGCTTTCAGAAACCTTTGATGATCTGAGAATATAAAAAAAATAAAACAATTAAAACAATAACAGGAAAATGAAGGCAAAATGGGGAAAGAATATAAGGATTGAATCTAACCTTTTATTAACCTGTTTCTCTTCTTTCCTAGCCTACCCTTTTGGGGCAGTATTTGGCTTTGATCAAATCTGCAGTAAATATATAAGTTTGATAAGTCTGCAGTAAAGTAAATGGCTGATAAAGGCTATAGTAATAGTTACAATTGTGAGTCTGAATAATCCAGGAGCATGACACCGCATAAAATAAATTCATCTTGGCATATTCTACAAAACTCGATCCAATTGTACCAAAAACATACATATTGCACATACATAGAAATTGTTCAATAGGAACAAACATAGATATTCCTTAAAATTGGTCCCGAATAGTTAAGTCCGACTGCTTAATTAAGATTACATTACATAGGCGAAAGCTGTTTTAATAGTTTCTCATGTATTACACGTACAATTTGCCGGCACATTTGATTCGGCAGAAGTCATGTTGATCTCAAAGGAGCCAGGAGTTGAACCAGTTATGATAGGAGAAAACACATGGCCACCATCAGATGTAGAGATTTTGCCTGTTTACATAAAATATCGGTCAGTTCATCTGTCAATTGTTCATTATACACCCAATAGAGTCATATTCTACAAAACTCGATCCAATAGTACCAAAAACATAAACATTTTCAGTATTCCAAATTTGCACATGACACTGTTAGACCAGAATGTAGCCTTACTTAAAATTGGTTCCAAATAGTTAACTCCGACTGCTTAATTAAGATTAATTTTATACATTACATAGCCGCAAAAACTGTTTTAATAGTTTCTCATGTATTACACTTACAATTTGCCGGCACATTTGATTCGCCAGAAGTCATGTTGATCTCAATGGAGCCACAAGTTGAACCAGTTATGATAGGCGAAAACACATGGACACCATCAGATGCGGAGATTTTGCCTGTTTACATAAAATATCTGTCAGTTCATCTGTCAATTGTTCATTATACACCCAATATACACCCTGTCCTCTTTTTTTTCTACCGTTGGTGGTTAACGGAAGTGTTTTTACTTCCAGAAACCGCCTGTTCCACTCTATAATATTTCTCATTAAAAATAAATATAAACCACACTTACATGTTACTTGGATGGCTGATTGTCCAGCAGTGTTTGCTGTCTCTAGAGAGAGAGAAAAGGAAAGACCATGTTATTTTAAATGGCAAAAGTCATGCAATCATCCTATAGGCAGTAACGCAGTGCATTACAGTACATTGAGCGGTTACAGCAGATAAACATTAGTTTAAATAAAACAAAAACTTTCTTTTAAATAAAACACCGTTGCATAAAATATTTATAGAGACAATACTCACTTTTAGACATGTCTTTTGATGAGGTGGTCAGATCAGAGAGTGTCTGTAAAGTAGCGGACACAAGGAGATCCGTGAGAGTCGCTTGCCACTCCCCCGCCAAATTTGAAAGTCTGAGCTGGCTGCGCACGGTACTTCATAATGCAGAACCATATTTATGCCGAGGCACAGACCTCAGAGGCACATCGCGTTTCTGAACATTTGAACTTAATCTAAATAAGAGTTATGTAGAGTTCTAGGGTTTCTTAAAAACAAAACAACAACATTGTGACACAGTTTGACAGTATATCTCATGGAGCACAGAGACAAAAATAATGTTTGAAATACAATCTAAGACGCCAAAGCACAGTTTTTGCTTTAAACTTTTTTGTGTTATTTTTTAACAGACACTGTTTTACTAAACAAATAATACCTTAGGTTAAATTTATGCAAAATAATTCATATCATACAGAAGTGGAAGATAAATAGAAGATAGGATTTTAATAAAACTTTAAAGATTTGATTTTAAAAGATCTCATTTAAACTTTGAAGATTATGCTTTTACATGCATTTAGTATGAATAAAACTCAAGAAAGCAGACTAACTTTACATACGCTGTGACATTGAGGCTCATCTGGCCTGTACCTACTCCCATCTCTGTGAGGGGGTGAAGCTTTATCTCACCCCTAGTTTATCACTGAAGGATCTGGGAGGGCTTTGCTTATGACAACTTAAACTATTTGCTTTTTGGATTGTTTTTTTACCATTGCATAAAGAACTACTTCTTCAGTTCTATGAAAATGTAAGGAGTTTTTGTATGTACATACTTATTATAAATTAATTTAGCTAAAACCATGTTTGAGTACATTTTAGTAACATATTTGTTATTCATTGAGTTATATTCCATATTTATAATCATTTAATTTAAAAATAGAGATTAGTTCATTTATGGAACCAATTTAGTGAGTGCAAAACATTAAATGGTTTATTTATTGAAAATGTAAAAATGTAGTTTTCTGTGATGGTCGTGTTTAGGTGTACGGGATAGAATATGCTGTTACAGTACAAAAATCATTATGGCTATGGAGAGCCCACAGCATAAAAAATGAACGATGCTTGAACAAAAATGCTGATTGAATCTTTAAAATGTTCAACAATCTAAAGTTTTGGAACAGACGTTGTTTAATAACAATTATACTTTAGGTCACCGTTAAACAAAATCATTACAGTAATCTAAAAAGAGGATAAATAGAACATACAAATCAAATGTATTAAAACTTTACAGATTCAATTTTAAAATATTTAATGCAAAACATTCACAGTGTCTCATTCTGATCACTGAACACACTACCTCTGACTCAGAGACTGTCAAACGCGAAGTGTGGGAGGGGAATCACTTCAGGAAAACACTCTGGGATCTTTTCAACTTTAAATGTGTGGACATGTGTCTTCAACCCTCTAAACATGTCAGATGATTTTTATTTTTTGTTTTGAAATAATTGGTTCAGTAGATTTTTAGTAAGATATTTTAATTTATACACTTTTAAAGGAACACAATGATTTTCAACTGTTGTGTAAGATATTTCTCAATGGGCTCAGGAACGTGTCACAAAAACAGATACCAGGCCAGCCACACGCTGGTGTGACAGAGAGAAAAGACTTCAGGGGAAACACTTGTGGGATTTTTTTCAACATGGTGAAACAGTAAGATGATTTTATTTTTGTTTAATTTATATACTTTTAATTGAACAGCATGTTTTTTCAACTTGAGTCAGTGTCAAATATTTGTGAATGACTACATGTAAATTTATAACCATTTTATTTAAATGAACATAATGCTTTTTCAACTTCTGTGTGAGATAAACTTTCAACCTCCCCAGCAATGCAGAGGGAGTGGAATTCCTACTTTGACACACACACACACACACACACACACACACACACACACACACACACACACACACACACACACACACAGACGCATCCCTAACTGAGCTACGGGGCAAAGACACACATACATAGACGCTCTCTAGCTATTTTCTTGAGACAGAGCAAGGTCATATTTTTTCTTCAACTCTCTAATACATTTTTAACTGTTTGCAATTTTTGTGGCTTCATTTTATTTAATCTGAAATACTTGCTTCAGTGAATAGTTCTACATTTATTTTATAATCATTTATATTATTTATTTTATAATCGTTTATATTCATTTAAAGAACAGATCAACTTTTTACAGGTTTTTTTCTTATCACTGTCCTCATTTATACACGCTGCATACTGCTCAGGAATGCGGAGGGGAGGGGAATTCCAGTGACAAAACACTAACTTCAAACGATCAAACTAACTGTCATCATCCATCATTTTGTATCAAACCTTATGTTAACATCGAAGCTAATACCTCCCTTTTCTTAATCAAACAGACTTCAAACGATCAAACTAACTGTCATCATCCATCATTTTGTATCAAACCTTATGTTAACATCAATGCCAATACCTCCCCTTTTTTCTTAATCAAACATTTTGTGTCAAACCTTATGTTAACATCAATGCCAATACCTCCCTTTTCTTAATCAAACAAACTTCAAACGATCAAACTAACTGTCATCATCCATCATTTTGACAGAAGCTGTAACCGGAAGGGGCGGAACTAGGTCAAAAGGAACCGGAAGGGGCAGGGACAGGAAGGGGCTGGACAGGAAGGGGCGGGACAGGAAGGGGCGGGACAGGAAGGGGCGGGACAAGATCAAAGGATAGACACGCCATAGCATATTAACTACTTGTATAATATACTGTAGCAATTATTCTCCTTGGGGTTAATTGAAAAATGTACAAATACATTTTTAAAATCAAAAGTTTTATCTGTTAACATCATTTAATGCACAATGAATGAAGTGAAAAAACATGAACAATCAAATGTGTGTATTAAATAACATTCACAAACATTAAACTTGTAGAAATGTATTGTTCACTCAATGTGTTGATATTAGATAATGCATTAATGTTAATGAATAGTATCTTATTGTAGCGTTACCAAACTATACAGGAGATAAAGCATGTTGTATTTGACTTTTATTTAATCCAAAACTGCCAAAAATGTCACTCTTTCTGTCTTCAAAACGTGAGAACCCTATTGCTGATTTGTAATGCAAGGGCTAGAAATCAATCAATTATTTGCTGATACTTCCTCGTCATCACGGAGAGTGCAGTTCGCCCTGCTTTCTCCTCCTTTCCACAAGCGCTCGCTCTCGCGTGTCTCGCTAATCAACCATGAACAGTGGCGCGCCTGGAATACAAGCTCGCACGTCGCTTCTATTATGAGCGCGTTTGCCGCGCGCCTACATTTGAAATTTGCACGCGCAAAAAACGCGCTATGTGTGTGTGTGAACGGCCCTTTATGGCAACGTGACATTAGCCTAATTCAAAATATGTCCATATGTGGCTCTTTCCTCCTTTCGTGTCAACAAGTGGATTCAGAGCCGCTGCATTAGCAGCGCTGGTCACCATGTTTCAGTGTTTTTATGAAGAGAACGCAACTGTGACATCATTAACCCGGTACTCGGTACCTAGAAAAGCTGGTACGGTAACAGTTTAATTTTTTTAGTACCGACTTGGTACCGAAGTATCGAGTTTTTTGACAACACTAGTATCTAGGCTAAATACAGCTAAATACAGTGTATCATTTATCAGCAACATAGCAACATTTCGTGATATCGCCTATAGCCCTAAAACTGCTCAATATTAGCCTATAGCCTAAAGCTTACAATATAACTTTTTGTAAAGCTGCTTGAAACGATGTGAATTGAGCGCTATTCGAATACATTTTGACAGGAACTTCATCTAACTTGATTCGTAAATTCATCAAAACATTATCCAAGTGATCGTTAATGAAATCGGAAATCGCCATGGTTATCACTTAATATTTCTGTAGTATATGGTCAAACAGCGTCGTAGATCATTCAGATACTCCTACCATAGACTCGTAAATAATGCAATGCGCATGCTCATGCCTTAAGCGTCTACGCCAATAAGATTGCTGTATTATAAGCCAATGAATTCGGGTGCAGGCGGAGCGACACGTGTCGCCCCGCCTAAAAGTGTTGCCCCGCCCCATCGTCCAGCCAGCACTCTGGGGCTACTCCGCGCGTGCGAATAGCCCCTCCTCTTCGAGCACGATCTGAAGCAAAACATGAACAATTCCTACAGCGAAGATTCCGCATGGTTAGTATAATGAACACTGATGTAAAACATAACTCTAAGAAGTTAGTCTATCTATGTTAAACGCTGTCATGTTTCCATTACAGATTCGCGCAAAACTTTTGCGATTTTTTTCTTCTTCTAAATATTGATCAAAAACTAAATGACGGCGTTTCCATTAACCGATGTTATGCGACTAAAGCGTAATTTTTTCCTCTCGCGATCAGTCATTCCAAAACTCATGGCAACGGACGTTGGTAGGTTTATATCACCGCACTAGACATTATTATTATTAATAATGCCTAAGCGTGTTATCCAAGCATTAATGGCAAGGAAAGACCCTTAACTTATACTGTGAGCGCACATATGAGGTGTTTTCTCACTCATTTCTGCTCCGAGGTCTTGATTGTGGCATTTATTTTCTTTATTATCTTGACCCTGTCCTGAGGCCTTCCCATAATAGGGCATTTGAATATTTTTTTCAGAAAGGCCCGTAAAATAAAATGTTGTAACAAAGGGTGCAAAATTTGCAACAAGAAGTGTATGTATATGTGTATATACATAAACCCATGATAAAATCATTAATTTACCTTGTATTCGATAAACGATTACCAAATACAATAAATCTTGTTTTACTTATATTTAATGTTAGTTTATTCGAATCAAACCAATTTTTAGCAGTGCCATTTATTTTTCCATTGTGTCCAAAAGTTGTTTCAGATTGTCATGTTTGAAGCTTGTAAGCCCTCAAAATTGCCGTTTTAACAACATCGTAATCTAAGCTATCTTCCAACGATAGAGCAGAGCATACTTCCTGAGCTTTCCGCGTTAATTTACATTGCAGCAGCAAGGGTCACACTTCCTTAGACCAATTTAGAACAGCAGCAACTCATTCAAATACATTAATACATAACCGGGGTGTCTCTGGCCATTCTCAGCTCCAGCTCTCACAACTTGATTTGCTTGTCCGCCTCTATATCCAGATGGCGGACTTGCAGTTGCAGATCCAATTGAGCTGTACGCTCCGCTGCCCTCTCGCGCTCTTCACTTTGGATCTGTGCCAAACGATCTGTGCCACTTTGAAATGCGAATCACCTCCAGACCCAGTCAGGGTCGGAGAAAGAGGTTCGAAGGGCGGCAAGACTGCTTTGGCTTTGGAACCCTCCGCCTCCTCTGTCTCACTCGCTTCCTCCTCACCAGTCAAAGCAGGGTCAGCATCAGAACCTGTAGGATCCTGATCAGATCATTCAGCCAGTTTCAACACACCCAATTTTCCCAGCTCATTCACTATAACTTTTCTAATTTCTTGCTTAAGCTGCTGTTTATTGACTCTAATATGGAAATGTTCGGCAATACTCAGCCTTCCGGCATTTATCTAGTTGTTCGACAGTCGGTGCACTCGAAAAACTGACCAGATCGAACTCAGCCATTGTAATCAAACCTAACACCACACACAATAAACTCCAAAATAACCTCATAACAAACCTGCACTCACTAAAAAGCAGTTCTCAAGTGATACACGTTTCATGGTTGCTCCCCCCGCACACCACCAGCAACAGCACTCTCAAACTCATCCCAAGAAAATAAGATATCCCTTTAAAGGAATATCCCACCGCTGCCACCACCAAATGTTACGAGTTTAAAGATGTTGGTGGGATGATTGCGTAACATTTTGAGTGAGGTACTACTGCTAGATGGGCAAGTGGAAACAGACAACCATGAAAACCGGTCATTAACGTTGAAAATGTTTATTAACTCACAGACACAGTGGAGGAGTAAGTTTGCCTAAGGCATATGGTAAATATAACGAAAAAGAAAACATATCCAAATCAGAAAACAAGAGGGACGCCAAAAAAGAAATAATCAAAAATATAACCACCCAGAATCTATCTAACCCAGAACCTCTAAAACTAACTACCAAAATGAAAATGTAGAAAACAACCCGTAATCTTAAGCGTATTGCGCCGCCTTACACAACCTACACTAACTAACTAAACAAACAAAACAACAATGGGTGACGACCACTCTTCAACTGACTAACAGAGGAAAAACTACCTACCGGGGTCTATACAGATGGATTCTCAAAGATGGAGTGAATAGTCAATGGACGTCGAACTTACATATCGCACGTTTAACCGCGAGTGTAGCAATCTAGTTCTGAAGCAGCTAGGGATGTAACGATTCACTAAACTCATGATGCGATACGATTCACGATACTGGTTTCACGATACGATTTTCTCACGATTTTTTTCAACAAGTGATTAATTTAAGAAATTATAAATGAAAAAGTGTCCCTTTTATTATTTCTCAGACAAAATACTGCACATTTCTTTTTAATTTTGAAATATATTTGTCAAAAAAAAAAAACTACATTGAAATAAATAAATAAAAATCCCTTCAAGGTTGTTTCAACTCTTTCTGTCTGTCTGGTCAAGAGGGTGGACACTGGTACCTTCGCACACTAAACTAAAAGACTATGTAAAATTAATACCACATTGAGAGGGGTTTTAATTTTGTTATAATTTGTATCATTTCACTAGCAAAAACTATGAATATATAGTGAATATGCCATACTAAAAAAAATGCTAAAAAATATGCCATAACCATCAATAAATTATTTAAAATAAATACAACACCTGGTTGCCACGGAAACACTGATGCCTCCGTGGCTCTCGCACTTGTCGTATTATTGCTTTTACATGAAAACGGAGGTGACTGGTGCTTCTCACGATGGTGATTATTATTAGTCTACGGAAAGTCAAAATGCCGCCACACCTCCGATTTGAATGAGTCAATATCAACATCTACGCTTGCCGTCGCCATGTGTTTGACGGCGCGTTCACACCAGTCTATGGCACACACTGGCGCGGCGCGAGCGGAGCAAACCAAGCGTTTTCAGTTCATTACTATGGAAGTTGAGCTTGGCTCACACAAGCTCAAGTTCCATGAATGAAGTGAAAACACTCGCCAGTTTCGCGCCATTGTGTGCTCGCTGCTATTGTGCCTGTAAAGCGAGGTTCACAACTTCACAGTAGGCTTTGTAAACGCCCCAGCTGTTTAAAACATGTATCGCGATTCGTTTAACATTTCAACCGACTTGAATCGTCACACATTTGTATCGATTTTCAACCAGTTGCGAGTGAATCGTTACATCCCTAGAAGCAGCCCATTCCATCAATAGAAATAACGACACAACCCAAAAGGGTAATAATCTCTGAACTCCCGAGTAAGGCTCAACATAATCACAAATACACACACTTAGACATTCAAGTGAACTTGTTTCTAGCCACAGTCAGAGCACAGGTGTTTGCGGAGATCTCGCGCTGCTCTCCACGCTTGTTGTCAATGTGCCTTTATCCGGGCGGAACCTCCAGGGATTGGTGGACATCAGTTCGAATACGTAATGAGATTGTCACATATGATGATTAGCCAATGACTCGTAATCTAGAAATATGAATGGAAACAAGAACACAAAAGAAAAGAGCCAAACACACGTGGAACGTTACACCAGAACAAAATAAGTTTGTATCATCCGCAAATAATATCGGTTTTAATACTTCACTATCATTAATGTATAACAGAAAAAGCAATGGGCCCAGCACAGAGCCTTGGGGAACCCCACATGTTACCTGCACCAATTGTGACTTGCAATTATCTATTTGGACATATTGATACCTTTTCTCTAAGTAATTACTTATCCAAGAGTGAGCTACCCCTCTCACTCCATATTTTTTCAGTTTCTATTAGGGGTGTAACGGTACACAAAAATCACGGTTCGGTACGTACCTCGGTTTTAAAGTCACGGTTCGGTACGTTTTCGGTACAGCAAAAAGGAAGAAATGCCAGAGAAATGTCCTATTTATTAAAAGAAAAAATATTTTTAAATAAGTGTGAGTTTTCCTACATCTTGAAACTTTCAGGTTTATAAATGGGGGTAATTTTTGAAGGACGAATAAATAATGTTTTGGTCATCACATTAAAAATAACATTTAAATATATATTTATTTATATAATATTTGAGTTTTGAAGTGCTGGAAAAAAATGTGTGAAGTACTTGAAAGCATTTCACTATTCCAGCCAAACTGGTTACAGTTAGTGTGTTACTATATTAAATCCATGGTGAATGTTGCTGATCTGTGGACTTAAAGCCTATAGTTCATTCACGGCACAATGTTTCTCCTGGTTTCCACGTCAGCGCTGTTTGATCTAATAGAGATCTACGGTTAATAACGGAGACATGTGAACGCTTCTCACTAGATCTCGCAGTGATGTTATTACTTCAGTGGCGAATTCAAATGCTTTCTTTACTGGATCTCTTAACGCTGTGTAGTAACAGTGTCGCTTGATCGAGATCGGCTCGCGCTGCATAGATGTTGATGGTGCGAACTGATATACGGTCCGTGAAACACAATATAATGAGTAGCGCAGTTTCGTTCCGCTTTCATTACGTTTGCCATTTGATGTTGCGCAACGTTGTGGTGGTCGCGCCAGCGCGGATTTTGTCGGCAGGAAAAATGGTCCATGGAATCGTTCGGTTTGTATGCGTACCGAACCGGAAGCCTCGAACCGAAACGGTTCAATACGAATACATGTACCGTTACACCCCTAGTTTCTATAGTAAGATGTCATGGTTGACAGTGTCAAATGCTTTTCTAAGATCTAAAAATACCCCAATTGTGTATTGTTTATTTTCTATTGCGTTAGATATTTTCTCCACAAATTCTATTAATGCATGTGATGCTGTTCTATTACTTCTAAACCCATTATTGTTGTTTGCTTGATGTTGTATTTTGTAACAAAATCATTTCATCTTGTATAAAATTCATCTTTTCCCCATATTTTTGAAAACTGTGAAGGCAAAGAAACAGGCCTTTGAAAAGGTATGTCTATCTCCAGTTTTATATATGGGTATAACTTTAGCGATTTTCTTTTTTTTAGGAAATAAACCTTTTTGAAGAGACAAGTTCAGTTAAATTGTTTCTAAACCATGAGAGTTCTTCGTGACAGTTTAAATGCTGGTGAATATTCCCATCTTCTCACAGGACAAGAGGAAGCAGAAGGAATTGCTCCAGGAGAAACTACTGACATACTGTTGTAAAGATGGAGTTTGATGAAGAAACCTGCAGAATAAAATATGAAGATACAGAGGAACAAATAGGTTGGTGTTTTTCTTCATTCTCTTTAATGACTGATGAGGAACATTTATGGGGTTTTTATGGTTAAATTTATGGAACATTTTTAGATTTTAGATAAAAACTGACATCTAACTGTCCCAATCATAGATTTTTTCTTCTGTATAGGCAGAGGTGAAAAGAGTAATAAAATATTCTTTTCAAGTAAAAGTACTACTACCTCAATGAAATTTTAAGTAAAATTACTGGTCTAAAAATCTACTCAAGTAAAAGTAAAAAGTAGCTAATTTAAAATTTACTCAGAGTAAAAGTTACTGAGTTACTTTTTTAACAGCGAGGGTGGGGGGCTCTCCCGTGTAGGGTTGTATGGTATAAGATTTTCATAGTATGATAATGTCTCAGAAAAAAATACGTTTTACAGTATTAAAGGGATAATTCACCCAAAAATGAAATTTAGCCCATGATTTATTCACCCTGATGTCATCCTAGATGTATATGACATTCTGGTGTGAGATGACTAGGCCTACAATCAGAGTTATGTTAAAAAAGTCCATTAAAGTGCATTTATTCAGCATAAAAGTCCTCCATATGACTCTGGGGGGTTAATAAAAGGCCTTCTAAAGCGAAGCAATGAGTTTAAGAAAAAAATCCACATTTAACACGTTACAAGTAAAATTCTAGTTTCCGGCCAAAATTCTAGTTTCCCGCTTTTTTCACGTCAGTTTGGGTGACTTATGTGAATCGTGCAGATCCGAATTTTTCCAGATTTTTTTTTAGGAGGAGGGGGGCGGGGGGGGTCTGATTATAATTTCACCAACAGTAATTCTGGATTGCCTTCACCAAACACGTAAATAGGAAATAAGCAAATCAGAACGCTGTGCGCCAAAACCGCAGTATGCGCGCAAGCGTGAACCACTAGTGTTTCTTCTTGCTGCTATCTTTTACTGGGGTCTCCAACACGTCTCTCGCGAGCCTGATTGGTATGACGGACTAGACAAAAGCGAAGCAAACTGCGATCACGCGCGAGAGAGACCGAGGGGAGCGACAAGCAAGAGAGACCGAATGTGTGTGTGTGTGTGTCCGAGCATTAGTAATTGGTACACACACACCCTCGATCTCTCTTGCGCACTATCGCAGTTTGCTTCGCTTTTGTTCAGTCCGGCGCCTCATAGATTGGAGGTAGCTCGGCAAGGGGCCGTTCACATTGTGTCTTTTGCGCTCTCAAGTTCGTTATTTCAAATGTAGGCGCGCGGAAAGCGCCATTTCAGCCCAATGAAGCAGCCCATTTTTTCTCAGGCGCAGCGAGATGAAAATACCTAAACTTTTCAGAATGCTACAAGCGCACCACAGTTCACGTGACAAGAACCAACCAATCAGCTTCACCCTTTCCGTAACAACATTGAAAGCTCAGTCAACATGAAGAATGGGGGTGTACCCAAACACTACGGGTGTTTTTCTCTTCTCCGTAAATAAATCTGGTAGCAGAGCTACAGCAAGCGTTTTTCTGTGGTGGAAATCTATTAGCTACTAAAACTTTGTCGTTGTGGAGAGCGCAGTGCATGGTTGCATAGCAACGACAGACGCCACGGGAAAATCAGACCGAATTTTACTATTAATAATAAAAGATAAGCTAATGTGCATTAATGTAAATGTCAAGTAATTTATCTTTTTTGACTCATTCTTTTTATAAAAATGATTTAAAGGCTGAAATATGTGAGGGTTATCTTTTTATAAAACCTTTTGTGTGAAAAATGATTTAAAGGCTGAAATATATGAGGTTTATCTTTTTATAAAACCTTTTTTGTCAAAACTTTATTTGAATTTAATTTTACTATAGTGCCTAGGGGTGGGCCGGGGATGGCAGGGGTTGGTGGCAATGTACGATATGTGCCGAGGGGCAAGAGCTTCGATTACCTCTCTTTTTTGACCATACATGTGTTTGCATCCCTGTACATAGGACATACCATAAAATATGAATAAAATTAATTTTTTCCCAAATAAATTCTCCATTGGTTTCTTATGCTCCAAACAATGTAATGACTAGGGATGGGTATCATTAAGTTTTAAACGATTAAAGCTTTTCTCTTTGCCTTTTGTTGTTTGATTCACATTAATGGAGCAATCGTCAGCATGTTCATTAGACTGCTGCCTCTTTAAGACCAAATGCAGATTTAATAATTTATTACGCATCATATTTTCTCCCAACTATTTACGGCCATTTAAGACATGCACTGTTTTTAAGTGAATAATCTTTTTAAGTGAATTATCAAAGTGAATCTCCAAGACGGTCATTTTAACACATTTTTGTGTATATTTGATCGTTTAGAAGCAAACACGAAGCCCAAAGTATACGTTGCTTGTCTCGTTGCGGTGTTTCGAAGCGCACGCTGCCTTTCGAACAGCGTCTATTGCGTCGATTTTGGTGCTTTTAATTATCAAACGCGTCCCGCAGTTTAGCAACAGTAGAGACTGCAATTTACAACAAATCACAGATTGTGCTGATTCTTGATTTTTTGGGGGGAGCGCACCGCTGTGAAGGGAGAAGTTGCGCTAGACAGAATGCGGCTTTAGTTTTTTATATCTTATTTTTTATAATCATTGGAAGCCAAAACGAAATCTAAAATAAAATTTGTTTAATATCAAGGAGCTTAAGTGTAACCATACATTTGAATGTTTAGTTCTGTCCTCATCGTCACTCATCATTAAGCAGGGCTGGTGTTGTGCGCGCCGTGGCTCCACGTGAAATATCACGCGCGCTCTCTCTCAGACCGTTTAATACCAGGTTTTGGTACCCATCCCTAGTAATGACAAACCAAATTCACAAAAAAAAAATCGTATATTTGAATCTGGTTCTCAGAGGATATAAAACTTCATTTAAAACTACTTCTTTGTTTCTCATTTGTACTTCTTTAATTGATTTTGATCATTTCATATGTTTATTTTAGACCCGATGGAAGGGAATGAAGACAAACGGCATCATTTCATAAATGAAATTGGAAAACTGATATTTAAAAATGAAGACAAACTACGTCTGTTTCAAAAACCCTGTCATTTCAAAAATGAAGATGGAAATGCAGTTGTTTTAAAGACGGATGAGAATTTCACACAAAAACAAGCTGAAAAATCTGCAGTCAAAGGATTTTTCACCTGCTCAGAATGTGGAATGTTTTATGTGCATAAAACAGACCTTAAGAGACACATGAGAATTCACACTGGAGAAAATCTGTTCACATGCACTCAGTGTGGAAAGAGTTTTATTCAAAAAGGATACCTAAATGTGCACATGAGAATTCACACTGGAGAAAAACCATTCACATGCACTCAGTGTGGAAAGTGTTTCACATGCAAAAGCTCTCTCACCACTCATCTGCGCCGTCACTCTGGAGTGAGATCATTCAGCTGTGATCAGTGTGATAAAGCATTTGTTTTGGCATCAGACTTAAAAACACACCTTAAAATTCATACTGGTGTGAAGCCTCACTTTTGTTCTCTTTGTGGAAAGTGTTTTACACGACTGCAAAATTTAAAAGAGCATGAGCGTATTCATTCTGGTGTGAGACCTCATTGGTGCATTGACTGTGGGAAGAGCTTTATTTCATCCAGCCACTTAAAATCACACCAGAGAGTTCATATTGGAGAGAGATCGTACAAGTGCTCACACTGTGGAAAGACGTTCAGTAGATCCAGCGACTTAAAAACACACCAGAGAATTCATACTGGAGAGAAACCTTACAAGTGCTCACACTGTGGAAAGAGTTTCGCTCGGTCAGATTCCTTGAAATCTCATGAGAGAATTCATACTGGAGAAAAGCCACACCAGTGCTCTTCATGTGGGAAGAGTTTCACACAATTATCTAGTCTAATGACTCATATGAAAAAACATTGTCTGAGCAAATGTTTATGTTCAGATCCATCACTTACATATAATACACTTACAAGTAAATAATTTGACATTCAGATTAATCGAATGCTGGATAATTTGCTAAAAATGGTAGTGAAGGTTGTTTGTTTGACAAGGGGAACCTTTGGGGAAGGTCAAAATAATGCCCAGAGCCATTTATTGGGTGCTACGAATGTCTATCAAATGCGCCTGTACGTAGCTCATAGCCAATCGTTTCAATTATACCAGATGACGTATGTAGAGCGACAGAAAAGTTGCTCTTTTTTCAAAATAAACTTGTGTTGTAAACTACTTAGAACTATATCTAAGGCTGCATCGAAAGGTAACTTCGCGTCTGCTGCCGTGTTGGATCCATAGATATAAACAACCTGCTTCGGTGTCGCGTCGTCTTGCTGCTCCCTCCCCGATTGGTTCCCTATCTGAGGTGCAAATCTGGTCCATGGCAGGGTATCCGTGGGGTCTTGAAAAGTATTAAAAGGTGATAAATCAGTTTTGGGAAAATTAAGACCCTTAAAAAGTATTAAAAAGTCTTATCACGGCTTTACAAAATCTTACATTTTGAAAGTATTTTTTCTGAATTAGCTGTCCAACAGTTTGAGTCCTATAAACATCGTAAAAGTGTGTGAATTTAGTCATTTTTATTAAAAAACCGAACAGGTACATAAAAAACTAGGCTATTGTGGATGCGTTCGTAAATTGCCTCTGAGAGCACCAGAGCGGGCGGGCGGGCGGAAGTTCAAAAGCACAATGTACGCTCTGGCGTTCCCAGTGCGTATTACAACGCACCGAAATGTTTTAAGAGAAGGTTGGTGAACGCATGAACAGAATGGGGAAGTTTTTTTATAAACTTTGCTTTCATTTACTATCCCAGCCTATTTGATTTTTTTGTATCAGAGTGGTCTATAGTCTTTATCACAAACTAAAACTGTTAAGTTAAAAGTATCACTGATGTAAATGGTTACAGCTTGAAGTGGCGGTGAGGTATTAAAAAATATTGAGAAGGTCTTGAAAAAGTCTTGAAAAGGTATTAAAATTAACTTCAAGATTCCTAAACCTCTGGGTAGGAGAGGATCCCTCTTGTCCTTTGTGTTCATCACCTGCCACATTAAGGCACATTTTGACAGGATGTAAGGTGGCTCTTAGCCAAGGTCGGTTTACTTGGCGCCATGACCAAGTACTGCGATGTTTGGCTTTAGCATTGGAAGGCAAGCGTAGTATGACCAATAAGTCTGTTCTAGCATAACATTACACGCAGAAGACAATATTCCTCCGCCCAGGCGAGCAACCACCAAGAAAAGGTGTTAACACCAATTCTCGCTCAGGACAACTGGAAGCTGCTAGGGACTGGAAGATGCTGGCTGATCTTGATCAACGGCTTATTTTTCCACCTGAGATTGCCACCACTAACCTATGACCAGACATTGTTTTGTGGTCTGGATCAGCACGCATTGTTCAACTGATAGAGTTGACAGTGCCATGGGAGGATGCTGTAGATGAGGCATATGAGAGGAAGAAACTGCGGTATGCTCATTTGGCCACTGAAGCAGAACAGCGAGGATGGAGAGTCCAGGTTTATCCAGTGGAAGTGGGTTGTCGAGGTTTTGTGGCACACTCTACAACCCGGTTCCTCAGAGACGTCGGATTCAGCGGCCAAGAGTTGCGTCGCACAGTAAAGAACTTATCTGAAGCAGCAGAAAGGAGCAGCAACTGGCTGTGGTTGAGACAGAAAGATTCTAGCTGGCTGTGTACAGGCCGCCACGCTACGGTTTCGTAGAATTCTTGAAAAACTTGAAGAATCTGTTGGTTTATTTGTATAGGTTGTATAGTATAGGTTGTATGGTATACTATACAATTTGTATAGGTTGTATAGTATAGAATGACGGGTGGTTGGGCAGATATTGTGTTTTGCGGTAGGTGGTATGCCATACGGAACCGTTGCCACTGTAACTGCTTTAACGCACCAGTGGGGCTCGACAGCCTTAGTCAAACAGGTTGGCGCGTATGGTTGGGTTGCGGAGAGATTGTGAGATTGTGGTTAGGTCTCAGCAGCAGGAGGGATGTAGAGGTCAGTAAGCTGGGTTGAGTTGAGTGGGGGACGGAGGGGGGAGGGGGGTGACTCTGGGACGCCAGAGTCACTGTCGAGCCCTCTTGAGGTGTCGTGGGCTAGTCGACGAAACACTGAGGACGGAAGGTGCCCACTTGAAGACCCTAGAGATGTCCCCTACTTGGCTTAATCCAGACGGTTGTCGTGCTGGTCCACTAGGGAGACCACACTGTAGTTGCAGCCTTCGTGTGTGCTGACGCGCCAAGTACACTGCAGCGGTTAACACCGGACAGAAGGGGAGTCACACCCTCATATGGAAAGAAGCGTAAATGGATGGAGAAGCATAGTTTACTGTAAAGCTACGTCTTAGTGTTGCTTATCTTGGCGAAAGCCGAGTACAAATCAGCATGAAGTTTTAACATCTACTCTCGTGTAATGGAAAACACTGATGAGAAAAAAAGTGAGCTGGTATCGCCGGCGCGACCGTGGACCCCAGGGGGTTAATACAGATCAACTGTTGTTAAATCTCAAATTACTAGCACTTTCCGCTAAACATTTTGTGGATTTCTTCATCACACAAAACAAACACAAAAAAACTTCTCTGATCAAACAGAGGCTACACTCATTAACCCAGTTAAACTGTTGATAAATCTTCCTTGTTACCAACACATCACAAACTATTAGCATGTTACGCTAATCTTCCCTAAAAAAGAAAATGGATATTTCACCTTTTCAACTTTTAGAGGATAAACACATCCCTGTTTGAACAGAGGTTCACCAATATTAACACGCAATGTTAACCTTCCCTAACTTTAGAGGATAAACCTTCTCTAGCAACGTAGAGGATATCTAAAAACTTCCCTGCCTAAAAATAGAGGATCACTTTCATCTCTAAAAGAAAACTTTTAAAGGATAACTTTAGTTAACCAAACACTACAGCTGTCTGATAACTCTTTCTCTGACGCGCAGAGATTTGTACTGGTCTTTCAGAGGTTCTTTGAATAGAGTGAAACTCACCAAATCGTTGGTTGTATGACAAGATTCCGTCTGGAACTCAGTCAGAAAAGGTTTGTTCTTTGAGATTCAGTTCTGGAACTCAGTCTTTGTTGAGATCTTTGTGGAACTCAGTCTTTGTTGAGATCTTTGTTTCAAATCTGGATTCAGGTGATTCAGTCTGGAATGCAGTCAGATCTTTGAGCTTGATAGGTGAAGTTAATTCTATCCGGGTCACGGCACCATCTGTTGTAAACTTATTTCTTCTCAAGTGTAGAAACTCAGAAGCGAAGACCAGGAGACTCGGGCAGTATCTTAAGCAGGATTCTTTATTGAGCTCACCAGCTTGATCGTTGCTGTAGTCTTCAAGCTAGTCACGAGTCTAACTTAAAGTAACTTTACATGGTATATTATAGGCATTTTAAGAGGAGGGACTTCTGGAGGTGGAGACAAATTCAAACAAAGCATGCAAATGTAGGCATTACCAATCCAATGGAATCAGCATAAACTATTCAAATGCTGATAGTGGCCAGGAACTCTGGTTCCAAGAGCCATCCTAGAGCCATTAAAGAAAGTCTCCCCTACAGTTAATCTAATCAACCTAACGATTCAACATCTAGGCTGAAAGGTGAGAATCTAGCAGGAAAGGATACTCTTGCTGGAGACTCAATAATCATCTGAGATCAGTCTACTAAACTTTATCAGTTTATACTATTGGAGTGGAAACCTAAACTAAACATTTGATAAATTTGTAACACTTCAGCAGTCTTTTCTGGTTTTGTCAGATTATTATTTTTTAATCAAAACCACAGAACCATTTAACATTTATTATTCATATTTCGACAAGGCTTCGTAGCAAATCAATTCAATATAAAATTCAGCAGATACGCATTTAAAAGCGCCTGCTTATTTCTTACTGGATTACGATGTCAAAACACGTTCTAACTACGTATTTTAGGTCGTTTTTACGTAAATTTAGATACGTATCGAACCTGCAATTACGTCCAGATGATACGTAAAAGGCACTGTAAATGCGTAAAAGCAGATACGTATTTGACCGTTTTATTTATGTTTAATATGGTTTTGTGCATGAGATCAGGCTGCTCAAGAAGGATTATTCTTATTATCACTCTCAAGAAAGGCTATTCTTCTGGTTATGAAGAATAACTTTCTGTTCTATAAGATTACTAATTAAAGTACTTAAAGGGGTCATATAATGGTACATGCACTTTTACAAGTTGATTGTACTGAAATGTGTGTTGGCAGTGCCTGTACACAACCATCATATAAATGATACAAATCCATCCAGTGTTTTTGTTTTAATCCCCTTATGTTTTCCCCTGCCTCAAATTGAGCCGTTCGATCTTGTGACGTCACTAGATCGGACGCCCCTCCCACGATTGATAATTGACAGCAGCGTTTTAACCCTCTGGGGTCTGAGGTGTTTTCTGGGTCCTGGAAGTGTTCTGACATGCCCTGACATTTGTGCTTATTTCTGATACTTGTGACATTTTCATGGCTAAAGTCTGATTACACTGTATTCAGCACAAACTCTGCTACAGTAATATGTCAGCAGCATGTATGTAAACATTTTTAGTTTTGAGATAATGACGTTTATGCGTGGTTTGTGAAAAAACTAAAAAACATTGTCCCTGAAATAAGGTAATAAAACCCATACTAATTATTTATTCACAAGACTTTTGAAAATTGTATCACGTGGCCTAGAATATTTGCTTCAAAACTATGTGAAAATCATCCTGACTACTCATTTAGATAAGACAATATATTGATTTAAAATTTGTATGACGTGTTTTGTGTTAGAAAGCTTTATGCGAGGAGGCGTGAACCATGAACCATCAACCCATGAATATTTAGTGTTTCACACCTGAGAAAGACAAAGACCCTCCCCTAATGGCCCTATAAGGTGCTATCAGCTGTCATTATCAGGAACCTTGCACAAAGAGTGAGGAGAGACTTAAAAAATAATGGCTTTTAGATGGTTTGGATTTATTTACAACACAACACTATCCAAAGATACACAACAAATGACAAAAAAGCACATTAGTAAACACTGATCTAAAGACAGAGACTTGGACAGTCCCACAGCTTTCTACCATTCCTAAAACATAGTAGGCTACATACCTGTCATCTCCAAAGTGTTTGATTTTTTTTACCATGTTCATCTAGAGAGACTCATGTGAATGTCAGCAGGACTCATCAGTGTCTTGTGGTCCCTGTAAAAGAAAACATTTAGGGAAAAAAACACATGAGAACATGCTGATATCAGGAGAAACTATTTTAGATTTTTCTGGTTACAATTATGAAATTTACTAAATACATACATACACTATATATATGAACTCCAAAGTGTGTTGTGCCTTGCAGGCATATGTAGGGCTGCATGAAATAATAACAATAGCCATAGCAGGCAGCCTATAAATCGTTAAAAAGTTCAGTGACACTACACTAGAGAAAACTATATGGATTATCATGTTACTTCGTTTCCATTCGTTACGACGTTATGAAATGTTGGAGTAAAAACATGAAGCCTATAATGTTTGATCTGTCTTTTCAAACCCACAGCGCGTGACTCTAACTCAGCACGTGCAAACATTTACTGAATGCGATGTCATTGTGTCATAGGCTACATGTATATACATTTAGCATTAGACTTCATGTTTTTAACTCCAATCACATTTTATAACGTACATTTTAGCCTGGCACCAGTTTAACTAGTAGCTACAATGTAAAGTTTATGCAACAATAACATGCTGCTGCTAACATGCTACTAACAATAACATGTCTTACCTTAAAAATCTCATAATCAAATCGTGTTCTTCTAACTCTTCTGAGGTAAATCCAAGGGCACAGCACAAACACAGTATTCCCCACTCAAGAAAAGCAGTGTAGGACTGAAGTCGCTGAATCTGATTCTTTGTGTTGAGGGAGTTGATCGCGTTCCTCCACGTGGCTCATTAGTATGCGAACAGCTGTTTCGCGTGGGCGTGGTCACATTAGCACTAATGAGGCCCGTTTGAGAAACTGTATATGTCGCTGCTTTCATACGGATTACTTAAACATAGAATATTTGTTTTTGATATAATTTACATCATTTAAAAATAGAGACTCCAAGCGTTGTAAAGACATACGTTTCAAGTTTGTGTGACAAACATTAGCTAAATTACAGATCATGTTCTGTCGCGTTTCAGAATGAGCTTCACATTGAGAGAGACGACAGAACGCGCATCATGTTTATTTTATTTATTTTACGAAAAACACAACATTTTGTTTTTATTATGTGTGTACACAAATAAAAGAAGACATTTAACAGTTTTGAATGATGTATAACACTTAAATGTAAGATCAAAATCAACAGAGTATTTTGAGTCTCTTTTGCACTGATAAGAAAAAAAAGTGAGCTGGTATTGCCGGCGAGACCGCCGACCCCAGGGGGTTAAAGGTGCCATGTGTCAGAATTGAGGTAAATACACTTACCTAAAGGATTATTAGGAACACCTGTTCAATTTCTCATTAATGCAATTATCTAATCAACCAATCACATGGCAGTTGCTTCAATGCATTTAGGGGTATGGTCCTAGTCAAGACAATCTCCTGAACTCCAAACTGAATGTCAGAATGAGAAAGAAAGGTGATTTAAGCAATTTTGAGCGTGGCATGGTTGTTGGTGCCAGATGGACCAGTCTGAGTATTTCACAATCTGCTCAGTTACTGGGATTTTCACGCACAACCATTTCTAGGGTTTACAAAGAATGGTGTGAAAAGGGAAAAACATCTTGCGATGTAAACTGTGGCCCATTGTCACTGACGAGCTGTTCAGGGTAGCCAAAACGGCTAAACATCTCTCCCAATTTCACTACTGTTTTCTCGGCAGTTGTCGAGTGCATAACAACAACTTCAGGCCACTTGCTGTGGGCATCCACCGCTATTAACAACATCTTCCCTTCGACTGGACCAGCAAAATCCACATGTACACGCTGCCAAGGAGTTTCTGGCCATTCCCACGGGTGTAATGGAGCCAATTGAGGTTCATTTCTCACTTGCTGGCAGGACGGACATGACTTTGCTTTTCCTTCAATGTCCCCCTCCAGACCAGGCCACCAAAAATAACTCCGAGCTAGTTCCTTCATTCGCACAATACCACAATGGCCCACATGGAGCTGCTGGAGGACCGATGTTCTCAATGAAGGTGGAATGATGACTCTTTGTCCCCAGAGAAGACATCCTGACTGAAAGGACAGTTCATTCTTCCTACACAGGTACGGCTTCAAATTGGTGGTGTCCTTAGGCACGTGTCCATCTTTTACCATCTCCATGACTGCAGACAGAATTGGATCATTCCGTGTTGTTGATCTCACCTGTGTGGAGGTCACTGGAGCCACTGTGACTTGCTCAAAATAGAAAATATCTTTCTGCTTGCTCTCGGGACATGTCACAGGTAATGGTAGTCTTGATAAACCATCTGCATTTCCGTGTTCCTCTGCCTTCCTATACCTTATTTCATACGTGTGTGCTGATAACAGCAGAGCCCATCTCTGCATTCGACTTGCTGCCAGAGAAGGAATACCTGTGTGTGGCCCAAGAATGGTGGTTAAAGGACGGTGATCAGTTAGCAGTATAAACTGCCTGCCATACAGATACTGGTGAAATTTCCGAACACCAAAAATGATTCCCAAAGCCTCTCGTTCAATTTGCGCATACTTGCTCTCTGCTTTGTTCAGTGTGCGTGAGGCAAATGCTATTGGCCTTTCCTCTCCTGAAGGCATGATGTGGGAAATCAGAGCTCCCACCCCATATGGTGACGCATCACAGGCTAACTGCAGGGGAAGCTTTGGGTTAAAATGGGTTAGCACACCGGACTTCACCAGAGCTTTCTTAGCTTTTTGAAAAGTGGTCTCACATTGCCGTGTCTATTCCCACGACTGGTTACGACACAGAAGTTGGTGTAATGGTTTCAACAGTGTAGCTAATCCATTGATGAATCGTCCATAGTAATTTAGAAGGCCTATGAACGAACGGAGCTGGCTGGTGTTCTGTGGTGCTGGAGCCTCTAGTACGGCTCTTACTTTTGAAGGTGCCTTGTGCAGTCCATCAGCATCAATCACATGACCCAGATATTCAACAGACTGCATGAAAAACTCACATTTGTCTTTTCTCACTCTTAAACCATATTCTTTTAGGCGCTGGAGTGTACCATCCAGATTACTCAGATGTTCCGCTTCAGTTTTTCCTGTTATCAATATGTCATCTAAGTAGCACTGCACCCCCTACAGGCCACTTAACACCTGGTCCATGGCCCTCTGGAAAAGCGAAGGGGCCGAAGTGATACCAAAAGGAAGACGCTGGTATCTAAAAAGCCCCTTGTGTGTGACAATTGTTAATACCTCCTTAGAGTTCTCATCGACTTTCATTTGTAGGTAGGCTTGACTCAAATCAAGTTTGCTGAACCGCCTCCCCCCTGCCAAACCAGCAAACAGATCGTCAATGAGGGGAAGTGGATACTGGTCAGGAGAGGATTTACTGTGATTTTAAAATCACCACAAATTCGAATGGAACCATCCTTTTTAAGCACGGGTACTATAGGCGTTGCCCACTCACTGTTACTCACTGGTATGATGACTCCACTGGTTACCAGGTCTCGACTTTTGATCTGATAGCATAGGGCACAGGACGGGCTTTACAACACTTGGCCACTGGTTACCAGGTCTCGACTTTTGATCTGATAGCATAGGGCACAGGACGGGCTTTACAACACTTGGCCTTCCTATCAGGCTTAATATCAAGCTTGGCTGTAATATCTTTCATCGTGCCCAGTTCATCCTTGAAAACATCAGTATGTTTTCCTAGAACATCCCTGAGCTCCGTGTTTCCCCTTGACACCATCCGCACCGTCAGCAAGTCCAATTTAATTGTTTCCATCCATTCTCGTCCAAGTAACGCTGGGTATTTCCCTTTTACCACATACAGTGGCAGCGTTACTGATTGACCATTTAATTCCACTTCCACATCCATTACCCCTTTTACAGTCACAGGCTCCCCCGTATATGTTTTCAACACAATCTTGGATGGCTTTAAGTAAACATGTTTTAGGGTTTTGTGGTACACTGCATCTGACACGATAGAAACCGCCGCACCAGTGTCTATCTCCATACGCACTGGCTCTCCCTCAATGATAGGTGTCACCCAATAGCCTTTGGAGTCTCCTTCCATGGCTAGAATGTTCAAAAGAACTTCCTCTGAGGAGGAATCAGTGTCTTCTGTGTACTTGTAATTTGACTTCATTGTGTTCCATGCCTACACTTATTTCAGTGGCTTTCTGCAATGTGAGATTACTTTCACTTAACAGCCTTTTTTGAATGGCTTCGCTTCTTAATCCACAAACGAGCCTGTCCCTGATGGTATCATTCAAAACATCGCCGAATTCACAGTGTTCTGAAAGTTTCTTCAGTGCAGCCACAAACATAGTAACAGTTTCTCCCTCTTCCTGATTTCTCTTGTGAAACCGAAATCGTTCCGCTATCACCAGCGGTTAGGTGAAAAATGTGCGCTCAACACTGCCACAATCTCAGCATAAGTGCTCTCACCTGGTTTCCTAGGCTGTACGAGACTGCGTAGCAAAGTGAAAGTCTTTGCGCCCATCACACTGAGGAACGTAGGCACAATCTTCTCACCCTCAATGGCGTTTGCCTGCAGGAAGTATTCAAATCGCTCCGTGTATGAGCTCCATTGTTCCACATTTTCGTCAAACTGTCCGATATTTCCTATGATGCCAGCCATAGCGTCTTTCGAGCTCGTGTCCCGGTCAGCTGTTTTCTGCACTTCACTATATTTATATGCGGCAATCCAAACACGCAGAGATTCTTTCAAAACATCCTCGTCGCCACTTTGTCGTGTCTTTGCCTTTTTATAAAGATAGAGGACAATCAAGAAGAGTCATAGACATGAATTTAGGAACGAACAACTGGCATGTCTTTAATGCTCAGATTCATATCTCTTTGACCGATTGCTTGCCGCACATCACCACGTCATCATCACATGACTTCACCCAAAAACTTATGTCTTAAAGTAACAATGCTTTATACATAACAATATATATATATATTAGGGCTGTCAGTTAAACGCGTTATTAACGGCGTTAACGCAAACCCATTTTAACGGCGTTAATTTTTTTATCGCGCGATTAACGGTCTTTTTGGCCTAACAAACTTTGTAGTTTTTTTTCACATGCTTTTGCACCAGGACGCGGCATGTGCGGCGCTGCGCTATGAAACCCATTCATTTCAATGGCTTGTGCCGCGCGAGGACGTTTTGAAAGCGCAAGCGGATCTAGCTAGACCGGAAACAAAACAACAGGCACGCCGCACACACTTGTTTGGGCTTGCGAGCCGGATGCGCGAGTGCGAATCTCTCTGCTCTAGTCGCGCCTCGCGCGCTCTCAGATACACGCTGCTCTTGTAAGAATTTTCTCTGGGCTCGCTCAGAGAATATGCCTGCACTTAAAACGTGTTCAGTCAGTGCAATCGCGAATCTCTCCTCTTCCCCAGCTAACAATTTTAGGTTATAAGAACGTTTTCATAACGTTCCCATTACGTTATAAAAACGTTATTTCTGAATGTTATAGGAACGTTCAAAACGTCCAGTTTTGAGTGGATGACGAGCGCGAGACGCCGAAATGGATGCCAATAAGATTCTGAATTGAAAGTTTACTTTTAAAAAGTTGCCAAATGGTTCCATTGACAAGACCAAAGTGATCTGTGTGTTTTGTCGTTGTGAACTGAGCTATCATCATCGCAGCACGTCCAGTCTGAAATACCACTTGATGATGGCCAAGCACACACACACACACACACACACACACACAGCTGATGCGAATTCTCCGCCCCCTCGTCAATATCAGGACCTCGTCAGTATTTCTTTCACCCTTTTATTGATGGACAGTGTTACATTGTGTGAGAGATTATTTGCTCCAAGTGAGAATGTTTTAGTGTGAAATTGAACAGTATATATGCCAATATTGTTTTCAATAAAAAACATTTGCACAAAGCAAGCCGATCCACTTTTCCATGTTGATAAGAGCATTAAAATGAGAAAAAATAATGGGACAAAAAGAAATCAAGAAACATTTAGAATAGATACAAATGTGCGATTAATCGCGAGTTAACTATGACATTAATGCGATTAATCGCGATTAAATATTTTAATCGTTTGACAGCACTAATATATATATATATATATATATATATATATATATATATATATATATATATATTTATTTATTTATAAGCTTTAAGTGTTTTATGGGACTCTTTTTATGGGAGTATTTTATGGGACGAACGATCGCCCCGAGCAGTTCTCCTTTATCATCGCGGGAGGAACGCTCGGAGGCGACGAACTCACGAGATGTCCTCTGCCCGAGCCGAAGAAGCGCCGAGGCATGCTTCGGTAGTCAGGCAAAAGGACATCGCGATCTGGAGAGAGAGAGAGTGAGCGAAACGGACGCATCTGTCTCTCGCTCCTCAGCCAGATCGCGCAAGCCCCACAATCACATTGCGTGTGCTACCCAAGCGGCAACCTCCCCGTCTCTCGCTTGAAACCAACACGGAAGTGAATTAAACTGCAATTCATCGACTGGCCGCTTGAGGCAGGCTGCAAAAGTGAGTCAAATCTGTATCTCCCCCATGTTAAAATGCCCAACTTTACAGCAGAAAAAAACATGTTTACAGCCTGGAGCAAAAAGTGGCTTTGATCTATACAGCTAATTTTGCCCTTCATGACAACTGTGAGGGGGGTGAATTTTTTTTATAACTCAACTGTTTAAATTATATTAAGCCTTAAATTTCCGCCTAATTAAGGGCGTGGCCACTTGAGTGACAGGTGGATTGCGGGATACCTTCGCCCACGCCGTTGGATTCCGTCGTTGTTGAGTATGGAGCGAACAACCAGCGCTGTATTTCCAGTTGGTTTCCTTGCATGTACTAATGGATGTCTGACAATTTCGTTGCTTTTTGGAGTTTAGATTTAAAAACGTCTATAGATATAGACCACACTTGTTATGCAGTACTGATGCTCTCGCGGAACAGATATGCTAATGTAACTTTTTAGTGTAAAATAAAATGTACCGTCAGATGAAGTCCTGCAAGTGACAGTGCTTTCTCTCCGTCCATGCAATAAGATGCACACCCTTGAATTTCTAGGCGGATTTCTAGTGCATTTACTTTAACTTCTGAGGTAACATCTTTGGTTTAACCCATTTGAGAAATTGAGAGGCGGCCATAGTAAGAATGTAAAATGGACTGAATAAAGCTCTTTACGAACTTGACGTGCGATGCTGCGCTGACTGACATGTTTGTGCATGAATCACTGTCACACGCACAAGCTCAGAGCCATATTGTAAGTTACTGCATGATAATACATTTTTAACCAGCATAATAAAAATGCATCACGATAGTCTCACTTTTGGTTACGTCTTTTAACTGTTATAGAATTTCGAAGGGCAAAAACATGAACTTTAACTATTGGCTTTACTTCTTCAATCAGCTGTCACTTTAGCGTGAGGCCAGTAGCATATTAGCCCCTCAGCTCCACCCACGTCCCGCCTCTTTGCCCATTTTATTTTTTTACGGGAGTGATGAGAGGTGACGCGCCGCCAAGATGGCGACGGTTGGCCCCGCCCACTTTAGGCTTCAAAAACGCTCTTCAGAAACCTACGGGTGACGTCACGGACACTACGTCCATTCTTTTTTACAGTCTATGGTGCTACCCCTTTGAAATTAGCAAAGCGAACGCAAAGCACTTTAAATGTGAACATTCCACTGTGCTCACAATCACCATGCTCAAACGCAAGTGCAGCCTGCTCTTTCCCCAAACAAACAAAGCAGTAAGCGTGTGTATCCAGTTCTGACATAGGACGAGAACATGGAGGGACACAGCGCTTTCTCTGATGACTCATTTCTCTTTCTCTTTTACTTTTTCTAAACTCTTTAGATCGTTGAAAGATGAGAAAGAGAAAATCTGCACACGGTCAGTGATAAACTAAATAACTCCTAACAAAGATCTGTAGTAGATAGAGAGGAGATAAATGCTTGCACACCAAACACAGAGAGGTCTCTGAAGACAAAAAGACCCGACGATGCACCTGTGGCTCATCTAATTATAGCCTTGTGTCGCGGGTGCCTGCCGATGACGTCATGCACCGACCGAGGCTATATTACCTCCGGGTCGATCCTATCGACATGTTTACACACTATATTCACAGCAGGTCACGATTAAAGCCTTTCCCAATGCGCTAAGCAGCGCAGCATCGATTGTAGCTTTTGAAAGGGAACTGCCTCTCCAAAGCATCCTGGTCCTCTGGTGACTGAAATGGATTGAAACTGCCCAAAAGTTGAAACTCGTGTCAATGAAGATCTTGCTTCACAGTCATACCAGCCTGCAGCCTCCACTACATTTGGCAAAAGATCCACAGATACTCTCTTTTGGCATCCTCCATGAGCCAAAACATTAGGAACCCCCTTTTCTAAATAATAATAATAATAATAATTAGACAAAAGAACATTTATCTTATCAACATAATTTCAGTAATTTGATAAGGAAAGGGACTTTTAAGAGATGAAAGAAGGTAATTTACAAAATCGGAGGCATCCTTGGCTCTGAGACCGTTAAGGCCTGTGGCATTTACAGTGGCAGGCGATTGATTCACAATTACATATATGCCTGTATCACAGTAAGATTTACTGCGATAATTAACAGGGGCTATCATGAAATAATATTTGCCAAAAGTGTTAGATTTTTCTGAATGCGCTGTAGAATAATTTGCATCCAAAGATTTTCAACATTAACATTTTTAGAGGAAACGTTCTTGAACAAAAAATAGCAAAAGGGAGACAGACACTGTCATAAATGGTTAATGAAAAGGGTAAATTCCAGATACATCTAATTGGTCCATTCAGTCTTTTCAAACTGACATTTATTCCTCTTAAACACGACACTCATGCTACAACATTACAAAAATACATAGACATGGAGTAATACTCAAAGATGTCCATATGGCACACCACGTCGACTGAGAAAGCACAAAAGACTGGACACCCTCCTGGCTGGATTAAATGGAGTAAAATGACAACTTGCACAATGCACACAAGCTGACTGAGTATAAGCCCAGAAAGAATATAAACAAATCCACTGTGGACTTGCTTTGGGACATTCTAAAAGGCTTGAGGTTTAATGCATTAAGACCATTATATTAAAAGACAAAATTAAATACACATTCTTTAATACAGCATACTACGTACAAGGCAAGCATGAGCTCAGAATATAAATGCGACACGATAAATTAGCTAAATGTTAAGCATTTTAGAATAATATGCCCTTGCTTTGCTAATAAATTCTTTGCTGAAATTTATAAGTTGTGCCTGATCTGATCTGACTGATCATAAATGGGCAAGCAACCACCATTTTATCTTTTTTTACAAAGTGTTGTTTTCATTTAATGTTTGCATTAGGGTTATTTAAATTAGTATTTAGCTTATGTAGGTTAATTTTGTTGCTTAAATCTGAAACTTGTTCTTTTTTTGGTATATTGCGTGATATTTTAATATACATCACAAAAATTGAAACTTGTCATTAACAAAGAAATGTTTTTTTTAAATCTGTTCTTTATTGCAATACTATTAAAAAACTTGAACCTTGAGTAATTACTGTGATATGAAATGTTGTTACCTGCACAAGCCTATTACATAATTCACACTTAAACTTTGTTTTACCTGGAATCCGGTGAGCATTCCAGGACTGCACCACACGGTCAAGACCAACTGTAGCAACCTGACAAGATAGTGCAGACATGCAATAGCGTGTCAGGCCATCTTCCATGTCCAGTTCCTCCTGGTTCACTAATTGCATCAGTGCCCCTTTCACTGGATAATTCATTCGGTTGTTTACTTCAGGCCATATTCTTTCAATTGTGTGATTCTGTTTATTTAAAAGGAAAAAAAAATTAGACTAGCACAACAGCTACACACAGTTAAGGAAGTTAGTTTATTACATAAAATCTTGGACCACTAGAGCAGTGGATCTTAAATCTGGTTGCTTTAAGGAGGTATTTCTACCTGATTCTACATACAAATTCTAATGTCGTCGTTGTGACCTACTTTAATCAGTTTGTTGAAACATAAAACAGGGGAAAGCCGTTTTAATCATTGAGTTACATTGATTTAACATACAATTTCCATTAATGCTCAGGATGGACATATTCGACACATGTGCACCTGCTCATGAGTTGAATCAAAGTGAAAAATCTCAATTGAAAATCGTAATTGACTGAGGTTTCCGGTTCCGCTAGCGAGAGGATGACAGCTTAATTTGGTAGCTCCTGACGGTGTCTTTAAAATACACCCCTAAATTACTCTTTTTGTTAATACATGGGAATTTTCGCCAAGATGGAAAGGGGGGTTTCTACGAGAAGTAGGAAAACCGCAAATCTGGTTGTGGACGAGACCACTCAGTCGAGCCCTGGTGGTGACCGAGGCTATCCCCCGGAGCTAAGCCCTCATGACGGCGACACATCTGAGCCCAGCATGCAACGTATCCTGGACGAATTACGAGAATTTAGAAAAGATAATAACGTGCAGCTGGCGGACATTAAACAAGAAATACAAGGCGTGAACGACAGACTGGACGAAGCGGAGGGAAGAATAGAGGAAACAGAAACAAGCTACAAGCGGCATCGATGTTAATTAAGAGGCTATCCCAACGTCAAGCTAAGCTTGAAGCTAGGCTGATAGACCAGGAGGGTCGTGCACGTAGGGAGAATCTGCGGATCTACGGGATACCTGAAGATAAGGAAGGGGCCGAAATGGTTCCTTTTCTGGATAATTTGTTTAAAAAAGCGCTAGACCTTCCTGACGATCGGGATCTGAGAATTGAACGAGCACATCGAGCGCTGACCCAAAAACCGGACAGCGCGCAGGGGAAGCCCCGCTCTATCGTGGTAAAGTTTGGGAGCTACCGTACAAAAGAGGAAGTTCTCCGGAAAGCTTGGCAGAAAAAAAGAAGTATACTGTGATGAAACGCGCTTCTTTGTTGACCATGACTTTCCAGTTGAAGTGCTTAAAAAGCGCAACGAGTACGCGGAAGCCAAAAAAATACTGAAGAATGAAAGCATCAGGTTTTAGACCCCATATCCAGCAAAGATGCGGGTGTTTTATGATGATGGCACCCGTCTCTACCAGGACGCATCAGAAGCGACGAGAGATATGGCAGCTCGCGGGTTTCCTGTCGCCGCCGTACCGCCCGCAGCAGACCCGGATCATGAGGATATTCAACTCTTGTCTTCGTGGCAGACGGTGAGAAGACGACGACGCGCGCGGAGCAGCGACCAAGAGCTCGGTTCAACAGGGGAAAATACACAGAAAAGCCATCATGCACGATTCAAGGAAAAGCTCCAGGGATTCAGAAGATTATCTACTATTGAGGACTGATACTTCAAGGTCACCTCTCAAAGTTGGTTAATTTTTGCTAGAGGTATGAGTGACTTGTCCTTTTTCATTTATTTTTTACAGATATGATAATTGAGAGGGGCTAAGGTTGGTTATTCGGTTAATCTAATTAAAGGGTTCCTACTTCTTTTATTACATTTTTTTTTTTGGTTAATATTAAGGGTAGGGACAACTACAATTTGAGTATGCTTATGTTTTTTGCAACACAAATTCTTGCTAGTGTGAGGACAATATATAGGGCCCCGTCTCAGCGACGAGGTGGGACGTTTCCCTATTGGGGCCTAGACCATTCAAGGCCTTGCAGGGCTCTCTTGATACGAGCCCCAACCTTGGAAACACTAGTTTTATTTTGGCTACATCATCATAGTGATGACATTGTTTTTTTTGTTCGTTTTTGTTTAATACATGTTCTATGGGAGAGATTTTGTTGGTGCATAAGCTTTAAAACCTGGACATGGCGCATGGGGGAGGCCTCGTTCGGGTTTATTGGATAGGAAAATTATGAATATACAGGACGTTAAGATAGTATCACTTAATGTGAAGGGCATTTCAAATCCAGTTAAGAGAAGTAAAATTTTATCAAAAATGAAGCGGGTAAAGGCTCAGATTGTTCTCTTACAAGAGACACATTTATCGTTAATTGCACATGAAAAAATTAGAAGAATGGGATACACAAGGGCATATTATTCATCCTACAGATCTGGTCGAAGAAGAGGGGTAATAATATTAATCTCACAAAGATTACCTTTTGAGTACATATCAGAGATATCTGATAAGGAAGGGAGGTATATAATGATTACTGGAAAGATAAATAATGCAATAATTACAATCTGTAATGTCTATGTTCCTCCTGGAAGCAGTTTTGGTTTTTATAGAAACATGTTTGATTTGATGGTGAAAGCAAAAGGAATTGTAATTTGTGGGGGTGACTGGAACCTTCGCCTCAACCCAGAACTAGATGCATCTAAAAATGTACATACTACAGCATTACACAAGAAAGTTAACAATCTCATGGTGGAATTGGGCATACTAGACCTTTGGAGAGACTTCAATCCACTTAGACGTGACTATACTTTTTATTAATTCCCCCATAATACATACTCTAGAATAGATTACTTTTTTGTGTTTAAGAGAGATCGCTCCAAAATAAGTTACTGTAATATTGGCTCTACTGATCTGTCTGACCATGCATCTGTTTCTTGTGGGGTCCATATCAGTGATGATAATCCACGTAAAACATTGTGGAGATTGAACACGAGTGCTTTAAATAATCCACAATTTGTGGCTCAGATGAGAAAGGATATAAAACAGTTTCTGGATGAAAACGATAATGGAGAGGTTGATGCGGTAATAGTGTGGGATGCCTTAAAAGCAGTTATTCGTGGGAAAATTATATCTTGGTGTGCTCACAATAAGAAAAGAAAAAACAATTAAGACTCACAGATCTTAGCAAAGAATTAAAAAACCTTGAAGGGCAACATAAAAGGGCACCAACCTCTAATTTGCTGACTAAAATTAAGAAAATCAGAAATGAAATTGACCTATTATATACCCAAGAAATAGAAAAAAATATGATTTTTGCTAAACAAAAATACTATGAATCCGGACCTAGATCGGCTAAAATTCTTGCAAGGAGGTTACAAAAACAAAGAGCAGATAACACCATATATAAAATAAAGCATCCTGCTTCCAATATTCTACAGTATAAACAAGAAGAGCTACAAAGAGGGAAAGGATCTTTCAGACTGTGGATCATACAGACCTATTTCGGTGCTAAATTCTGACTATAAGTTATTTACGGCCATTTTTGCTAAAAGATTAGAAAAAATACTACCCCAGCTCATACATACCGATCAAGCTGGTTTTATTTTACAAAGACAGACGCAGGATAATATTAAACGCTCATTGCATATCATGGACCACATAGAACAGAATAATTTAACAGCCCTTTTGGTAAGCCTCGATGCGGAAAAAGCTTTTGACTCAGTCAGTTGGGCTTTCCTATACAAAGTTCTGGAACGATTTGGCTTTCACTCAAATTTTTCTAATGTCATACGGACTCTTTATGACAAACCTTCTGCTCAAATAAAAATTAATGTCAATCTTTCAAACACTATTACATTACACCGCGGTTCGCGACAAGGGTGTCCAATCTCCCCTTTACTCTTCGCTCTCTATATATCGAACCCCTTGCACAATGGCTGAGACAGACAGAAAGTATCAGGGGAGTTAATATAAAAGGGGAGGATCATAAGGTAGCTTTATACGCAGACGATATCTTGATATATTTAAGTGACCCTTCTAATACATTTCCGAATTTAATGAACCTCTTACAGAAATTTGGTAGTTATTCTGGTTATAAACTGAATGTACAAAAGACTCAATTGTTGGCTTTTAATTACTCCTCTCCAACATGTCTTACTGACAAATTCCAGCTAAGCTGGGATAATAGCTCATTGAAATATTTAGGTATACACTTACCAAGTAATGTTTCACGGCTTGCAGAGATAAACTATGGCCCCCTCCGGATAAAAATTAGAGAAGATATCAAAAGGTGGAACTCTGTTTCCTTCCTTAGTCTGAGTCATAGAATTGATTGTGTGAAAATGAATATCCTTCCACGATATCTTTTTTTATTCCAAGCCCTTCCTGTAGAAATCTCTTTAAATGAATTTTCAGAAATAGATCAAATCATTTCCCGGTTTGTTTGGCAAAGGAAGAAACCTAGGGTTAAATTTTAAACATTACAGCTCTTGAAGGAAGAGGGGGGAATGGGGTTATCTTATTTTAAAGGATATTACTACGCGGCCCAAATTAAACCCTTCATTAACCTATGTTCCCCAAATTTTCATGCCAGGTGGAAAGATATTGAACTCTCAATCATGAAGGACCCCCCGATTCACGCATTATTGGCTTGTACGAACCTAGATAGGCTTATAAAGGATACGCAAAATCCGTGGATTAAAACCCAATTAAAAATTTGGAACAAAGTAAAAGGAGAGTATCAGTTAAATGATAAAATACAGATAATTCAATGGTGCGCTTTTGACCCAGGTTTCAGGCCAAATATGATGGATAATCGTTTTAAATCATGGATTTTCAAAGGTATAACAACTTTTTATTCACTCACAGAAAATGGAAAATTAAGGGAATTTGAGGATCTGAAAAATGAGTACCATCTTGAAAATTCAGATTTTTTCCGATACCTGCAAGTACGCAATTACTTTGAACATAATATTAAACCTAAAACAGACCTTAATGACCCGATATTAAAAACAATATTGAGTGCATATAAAAATGCTACTGTTAAAGGGGTTATTTCTAAGTTTTACAAAGGTCTCTTAGTGAAAAATACCCATTCCACAGACTACATAAGAGAAAGATGGGAAAAGGAAAGCAATGTATCAATATCTACGGATGAATGGTTAAATATATGCAAGTTTCAATGGAAATGTACAAACTCACATATATGGCGTGAGTTTAACTGGAAATGTTTTATTCGTTTTTTTATAACACCAAAGCAAAAAGCACATTTTGACCCAGGTGGTGCTAAATGCTGGAGGCTGTGTGGCGCTCGGGAGGCTGATCACTGGCATGTTTTTTGGGAATGCCAAAAAATCAAACCGTTTTGGGCAGAGTTTCACAAGATCTTAACTACTATATTCAACAATAAAGTACCTTTACAGTTTTCCTCTCTGTTTTTGGGGAATTGTGAGTTCCTGCTTAGAAATGCTGATAAGTATTTATATGCCGTTCTTACATCTGCCTGCAAAAAAGCATTTACAAGGCGTTGGCTGCTTCCCGGACCCCCCACAGTCTTAGAATGGATAGATATTGTTAACGAGATATATGTAATGGAATCAATTACCTTTTCCATTCGTCTTAAGAAAAGTATATTTGTTAGTTGGTGGGCCAAATGGGTTAAATTTGTAAGGCCCTTAAGACCAGACTTCGTAAAGGTGCTGATTTAATGATCCTGTGCTTTATTGTTCTGTCTTTTTATTTATCCTCCTCTAACATGGCTCCCACAAGGTGGTTAATTATATAATTTGTATACTTTGTAATGCACAAGTTTATCTCTCCCTAATTGTTCAAAGTATGTATATGTACTGTTCTGAAAAAACAACAGCAAATGGATAGTTTTCATCATCACTTTTATTCTGTAATTATTTCTTGCTGACAGTAAATAAAGATTGCAATTGACAGCAACATTTTATGATTCAATTCAATTCAATTCAATTTTATTTGTATAGCGCTTTTCACAATACACATTGTTTCAAAGCAGCTTTACAGAAAGTGCATTAGAAATGTACATAGAAAAATACAGTTAGTTAATCATGTATTAATTTAGGGCATAACATATCGCCGGCGTTGAGTCATCTCTTCACAGGCGTCGAGTCGTCTCTCCACAGGCGTGTAGTTGTCTCATCACAGGTGTTGGGGCATCTGAAGTCTCCGTGAGAGGCTGGATACAAACTGGAGCTGACGAACGCTATTTACCTCGGGACTTGCGTCCCGAGATAACAGCAGAAAGGCAGATGAGAAATAATTAGCATAGCTGATGTTCATAATATTAATGCATTCGATCTGATTCGGCAGTAGTATAAAAGGTAAGCATTATGTGAATGCTTGGTTAAAGAGATGCGTCTTTAATCTAGTTTTAAATTGGGACAGCGAGTCTGAGCCTCGAACAATATCAGGAAGGCTATTCCAGAGTTTAGAAGCTAAATGAGAGAACGCCCTCCCTCCTTTAGTGGACTTAGATATCCTAGGAATGACCAGAAGCCTCGAATTTAGTGATCTTAAAGAGCGCGACAGATTGTAGGGCGATAGAAGATCCGTTAAATAGACTGGAGCTAAACCATTTAGGGCTTTATAGGTCAGTAGCAATACCTTGTAATTGATACGGATCTTAATAGGTAACCAATGTAGAGATGATAAAATTGGTGTTATATGATCATATTTTCTTGACCTAGTAAGAACTCTAGCGGCTGCATTTTGCACTAACTGTAGCTTGTTTATTGAGGATACAGGACAACCAGCTAATAAAGCATTACAGTAATCTAGTCTCGAGGTCATGAATGCATGAACTAACTTTTCTGCATCAGAAACGGATAGCATGTTACGTAGCTTAGCAATGTTTCTAAGGTGGAAAAAGGCTGTTCTTGTAACATATGAAATAGGATTTTCGAAAGTCAAGTTGCGGTCAAGTATGACACCCAGGTCTTTTACTGTAGTGGATAAAGTAACAGGACATCCTTCTAAATTAAAGTTGTATTGTAAGGGATTTTGTGGGTAGTTTTTTGGACCAATAAGTAATACCTCTGTTTTATCTGAATTTAATAGCAGGAAATTACACGTCATCAAGCATTTTATATCTTTAAGACATTCTGTCAAGTTAGATAAGTTAGTGTTTTCATCTGGCCGTGATGAAATATATAATTGAGTGTCATCAGCATAACAGTGGAAATTAATTCCATGTTTTCTTATAATATTACCAAGTGGCAGCATATATATTGAGAATAGTAGAGGGCCTAACACAGATCCTTGCGGCACTCCATAGTCTACTGACGTTATCTTCGTTATCTTTAAACAGACAAAGTGGTAACGGTCTGATAAGTACGATCTAAACCAGCTTAATGCCTGTCCCTGAACACCAGTGTAGTTTTGTAGTCGATCCAGGAGTATTTTATGATCTATAGTATCAAATGCAGCGCTTAGATCGAGTAGAACTAGTATTGAGATGCAGCCTTGGTCAGAAGCTAAAAGTAAATCATTTGTAATTTTAACTAGCGCAGTTTCTGTGCTATGATACGGTCTGAATCCTGACTGAAATTTTTCATAGATATCATTTTCTTGCAAGAAAGAGCACAATTGAGCGGACAACTTTTTCTAGTATTTTAGACATAAATGGAAGATTTGAAATGGGTCTGTAATTTGCTAGGTTATTTGGATCTAATTGTGGTTTCTTAATAAGAGGTTTTATTACTGCCAGCTTGAATATTCTTGGAACGTGACCTAAAAATAAAGATGAATTAATAATATTGAGAAGAGGCTCTTCCACTACAGGTAACACTTCTTTAAGTAGTTTAGTGGGTATTGGATCTAATAAACATGTTATTGGTTTAGATGCAATAATAAGTTTATTTAGCTCTTCCTGTCCTATAGTTGTAAAGCGGTGTAGTTGTTCTTGAGGGGCGATAATTGAGGCTGAATCATAAGACACCATAAAAGATTGTACATTTACAATTGTGTTTCTGATGTTTTCTATTTTCTCAGTGAAGAAATTCATAAAATCATTACTACTACATTGTAACGGAATATTTTGCTCAGGTGATGCCTGTTTATTTGTTAGTCTAGCAACGGTGTTAAATAAGAACCTTGGATTATTTTGGTTACTTTATATTAGTCTGTGGAGATGCTCAGCCCTGGCTGATTTAAGAGCCTTTTTGTAACGTGACATACTATCTTTCCTAAGTTACGAGTTTCTCTCTTGATAGCATGCGTAGCATTGTTGTGCTCTAGTTTTCTCTCTAACCTTTTTTAATCTAATTGGTGCAACAATTTCTAATGTACTAGAGAAAATGGTGCTCAAACTGTTAGTCATTTCCTCTAGTTCATCTGTTTGTTTGGGTTCACTGAGCAGCTGAGATAGATCAGGTAAGCTATTTGAGAATCTTTCTATAGTGTTTGGAAGGATTGTTCTGCCTGGTCGATAACGTGGTGCAACATGACAAATTTCAGCAGTACGTAATATGCAAGTTACCATGTAATGATCAGTTACATCATCGCTTTACGGTATAATATCTATATCGGTTGGATTGGTCCCATATGATATAATTAAATCTAGTGTATGATTTAGACGATGAGTTGGACCACTGACGTTTTGCGTGACCCCGAAGGAGTTTAATAAATCTGTAAACGCAGCCCCTAACGCATCATTTGTGTTATCTACGTGTATGTTAAAATCTCCAACAATTATTGCTTTATCGACATTGACCAATAGATTTGATAGAAAGTCTGGAAACTCTTTTAGGAAATCAGCATAGGGCCCTGGAGGTCTATATACAGTAGCCAAGGCTAGAGATAATAGGGATTTCTTTCTTAAATCTAAGAGCGTAACATTTAGCACAAGTACTTCAAACGAATTAAACCTGTTTTCTGAGTAACATTAAGAATATCTCTATAGATTGTTGCAACACCGCCGCCACGACCAATCAGACGGGGCTCATGCTTATAACAGTATCCTGGCGGAGTAGACTCATTTATACCGAAATAATCATTTGGTTTAAGCCAGGTAAGGCAAAGTACATCGAAACTATTATCTGTGACCATTTCATTTACAATAACCGCCTTAGGTGTGAGCGATCTAATGTTTAGAAGACCTAGCTTTAGAAATTGTTTATCACTGATATTGAGATTTTCTGGTTTAATTACAATAAAATTTTTCCTAGATCCTACATTATATATATTATTTGGCCTTACTAAACGAGGAATAGACACAGTTTCTATATAATGTATGACAGAAACTCCTTTAAATATCAAACTGAATATTAAACATTGACACAAACTACCAACATCTTTCCCTTTAATGATAAACCCTAAATTTACTCTCCTAATGCAGTCCCTGGCAAAGCATGCTACAGATGCACCACCCAGGGCTTCGTCTATAATCGTGAGCTAAGTTGATCGTAGAGACCATTGGTGGCAAAGGCTCTACTTAGGCTTACGATCCTAAACGCTGCCATGTGCAGTGGATCTGAATTTCCCAGCATGCTTTGCCAGGGACTGCATTAGGAGAGTAAATTTAGGGTAATTTGATGTTTCAGGGAACAATGTTGGTAGTTTATGATAATGTGTAAAGTTCAGTTATGTTCTGTGACAGCATTTTGTGGTTACCATTGTGCTGAAGGCTGTGGGCTATAAATGTTTTGCTGTTAGTCCAACTACACTGTACAGATCAGAAAGTTTACCTGAGATAAGTTAATAAATTGTCTTTAGACACGATTGCTGTAACGTTATCAGTGATAACAAAATAAATCAAAAAGAAGAGATGGAAATAGACCAATTCACAGAATGAAAAGAGAAAAAGACTTTAGCATGTCTGCCAGGAGGGGGCGTTCCCTCTAAGTGGATAACAGTAACTGAACTGAAACTTAACTTTAAACTTTAATTCAAATCTTGTTTGAATTAAACTCAAAATAAGTGCAACAGTCAGCAGGAGAATTGTCTAACGTCAAACAAATACTAGCACAAGCAAGGCTTTAACTGGAATATGTATTGAAAGTTAGACAATTCAGAATCCATAATCGCAGAGAAAATGAAAAAGCAGAATAGAGGGAGTTGAGAGTGACAATCTACAAATGCCCACACGATGGCGGTTTTGCGCTCACACCGAATGACGTCAGAGGGGGTGTAATTGGAAACCGCAAAACACGTAGATTGCCCTCTCGTGTTTTGTCAGCGGAATTACAACCTCTCGTTTCCACGCGTTCATTTTCTGCAAAAATCACAATTATAAATGTTAAACCTCGGAGGGTTTGTTTGTGCCAGTTTACTGCATATAAACACACAAAAACAACGTGTGGCAGGATTTCTTTCGCTACACACACACATAGGGACAACAGGAATTAGGCATCTGTTTTTCGATTCCCACATACAACAATTAGCACTATAATTCACATGTGTTCGCTTATAAATTTTAAACCTTGGCACGTGTGCACGGAAGGATTTCTTCGCTTCCACGCACTAATATGGACAACAGGAATTATACCTCTGTTGTTCAGATCCAACTAACTTTTATCAAATAGCACTTATGATTAAAAAGGTTTTTAGGTTTTGGATTTTTTTTCGGTGCTTTATTTTAACAAACACGTCTGGCAGGATTGCTTCGCTGCGTCGTGCAAAAGAAAACAGGAAATATTCATCTGTTTTTCGACTCCCATAACATAAATAGCACTTATGATTAAATATGCTTTAGGTTTTTACAATTGAGTTGCTACGTCAATGTTTAACCAGGAGTTTATCGTTAATCTAACGATTATAAGATCAGGCCTTTCTTAAGAAAAGTGAAAGAGCATCGTTTCACTAAATCTTGTCTTCACCCTGAGAGAAGAGTCTTGTTCCGACAGGGGAGTTTAATATTAAAATGTCGTTATGCACAGAGGTTTCTTCGTCTGTGCAGGTACAAATTTAATACTATGGAAACTGCAGTTTACTTTTAGTTGTGCTGAACTGAGACGGCTTGTGCCTTTTAGTCAGTCAGACAGTGAGTTCGCATTGCGTTCACTCACTCCTCGAGGCGCGCGTACAATATTAAATAACAATATACACATATTGAAACTGGATTGCTCATAAACAAGTTTAAAATGTGCCAAGCATTTTTCTCCACCATTAATGTAGCGTATGAACCGGTCGATTTTGGGGAATTTGTATACAATAATTCATAATTCATAATTCATAATTATTCATACAGGTTTATGAATAACCTGTTTTCCAGGTTTATGAATAACCAGATCAACTTTACATTTTATTAAATCTCCCGAGAAGGGATGATATGTTGTTACTGTCACAGTCTTCGTCTGCACCTTTCTGTCTTCGTCATCTTCACTACACTTCCCAGCATCCTCTTGTCTCCACACCTGTATTCACTCCCTCACTTACCAGCCTGTCCCTCGTTATCATCATCTGTGTCACCTGTCTTCACCTTGTTAGTGTTCATTTGGACTTATATTTAGTTCTCTCTGTTCAGTCTGTCTTTGTCGGTTCTTGTTAATGTTACTGTGTTTTTGTGTGAGTGATCCTTCTGCCCGTCATCCCTGTATCTGTGTTTGGATTTATAGTAAAGTTTATTGAAATTGGAACTTTGGACTCATCTTGTTCTTCAGCCCGCACCACACACCCGTGACAGAAGAACCGACCGCCCTAAGATGGATGACAGGGTTAAAATAATCATCCTGGCTCAGGAGAGCCAAAACTTTTTTTCTTTTGTGGTGGGCTTTTGTCGTCTCGCAGTTGTAATCGATTTGGAGGATGAGGTTTTGTGCACCTTGTTCCGGATCGGGGCCAGTTTCAACCACCCAATTGACCTCCCAGACACCACTGGTTTGGACTGGAGGGAAACCGTCAGCCGGTGTCTGGTGAGTGTCGAATTCCGATTCGGAACCCAACCTGCCAAGCCTCACATCTGCCCTACTGAGCTTCCACTGCTGGTTCACGTCAGCCACGTCCAGTCAGAGCTTCACGGCAGCCACGTCCAGCCAGAGCTTCACGTCAGCCACGTCCAGCCAGAGCTTCACGTCAGCCACGTCCAGCCAGAGCTTCACGTCAGCCACGTCCAGCCAGAGCTTCACGTCAGCCACGTCCAGCCAGAGCTTCACGTCAGCCACGTCCAGCCAGAGCTTCACGTCAGCCACGTCCAGCCAGAGCTTCACGTCAGCCACGTCCAGCCAGAGCTTCACGTCAGCCACGTCCAGCCAGAGCTTCACGTCAGCCACGTCCAGCCAGAGCTTCACGTCAGCCACGTCCAGCCAGAGACCGTCCAGCCAGAGACCGTCCAGCCAGAGACCGTCCAGCCAGAGACCGTCCTGCCAGAGACCGTCCAGCCAGAGACCGTCCTGCCAGAGACCGTCCTGCCAGAGACCGTCCTGCCAGAGACCGTCCTGCCAGAGACCGTCCTGCCAGAGACCGTCCTGCCAGAGACCGTCCTGCCAGAGACCGTCCTGCCAGAGACCGTCCTGCCAGAGACCGTCCAGCACAGAGACCGTCCTGCCAGAGACCTCTTCACCGCTGGTACCGTCCAGCACAGAGCCCCCTTCACCGCTGGTTCCGTCCAGCACAGAGCCCCCTTCACCGCTGGTTCCGTCCAGCACAGAGCCCCCTTCACCGCTGGTTCCGTCCAGTCCAGCCGAGCCCTCACCGCTGCTTCCCTGCCAGAGACCGTCCAGCCAGAGACCGTCCAGCCAGAGACCGTCCAGCCAGAGACCGTCCAGCCAGAGACCGTCCTGCCAGAGACCGTCCAGCCAGAGACCGTCCTGCCAGAGACCGTCCTGCCAGAGACCGTCCTGCCAGAGACCGTCCTGCCAGAGACCGTCCTGCCAGAGACCCCTTCACCGCTGGTACCGTCCAGCACAGAGCCCCCTTCACCGCTGGTTCCGTCCAGCACAGAGCCCCCTTCACCGCTGGTTCCGTCCAGCACAGAGCCCCCTTCACCACTGGTTCCGTCCAGTCCAGCCGAGCCCTCACCGCTGCTTCCCTGCAGCCCTGCCGAGCCTGAGCTTCCCTGCAGCCCTGCCGAGCCTGAGCTTCACGTCAGTCGCATCCAGCCAGTGACTGTTCACGTCCCTGTCCTTCTCCCCAAGAAAATTTTGGGGGGGGGGGGCTATACGCCTCCGCCATGGCCGCCCGAAGGGGTCTCACCGCCGTGGCCGCCCGAAGGGGTCTCACCGCCGTGGCCGCCCGAAGGGTCCTCACCGCCGTGGCCGCCCGAAGGGTCCTCACCGCCGTGGCCGCCCGAAGGGTCCTCACCGCCTTGGCCGCCCGAAGGGTCCTCACCGCCGTGGCCGCCCGAAGGGTCCTCACCGCCGTGGCCACGTCCTGCTCTGCCATGGCCGCCTGATCCATCCTGGAGTCCGTCCTCCTGCACCCGATCTGCCTTCCCGTCACGGACTCCAGGATGCCCACCCTCCCACCCCTGTTCTACGGCGTGAGGCCACGCCTACCGGGAGGGGGGAGTAATGTCACAGTCTTCGTCTGCACCTTTCTGTCTTCGTCATCTTCACTACACTTCCCAGCATCCTCTTGTCTCCACACCTGTATTCACTCCCTCACTTAACCAGCCTGTCCCTCGTTATCATCATCTGTGTCACCTGTCTTCACCTTGTTAGTGTTCATTTGGACTTATATTTAGTTCTCTCTGTTCAGTCTGTCTTTGTCGGTTCTTGTTAATGTTACTGTGTTTTTGTGTGAGTGATCCTTCTGCCCGTCATCCCTGTATCTGTGTTTGGATTTATAGTAAAGTTTATTGAAATTGGAACTTTGGACTCATCTTGTTCTTCAGCCCGCACCACACACCCGTGACAGTTACCTGAATCTGCTTTAATGTGTACCATGAACTGGTAAGAATTAATTGCCTGGATCACGTTTTACAGACAGGTAAAATTTAGCTCAATTGTATATCAATATTCAATCACAACGGATTATAACTAAATATTAATGTGTCAATTAGGTCTATCTTGTTTCCTCTGACGGTATCCCTGTGAATTGATTTGATCTTGTGATCTGCTTGTCCAGCAAGCTAATCACACGAACATTATCAATTCTCATACAGGAATAATTTCAGAGACAGGAAAGATCATTTCTGGCCAGGAATTTAACCTTCCTGTTTTACACGATAGCCCAGTTAACTTTAGTTAACTGTATTAAAGCTCGTAACTAGATCGTACACTTTAGTGACTCGGATATGAGCAAAAGAGATGAATCAGTTTATGAATATAAAGTATTTAATATTGAAACTACGTAAGTTCTACCGGTTACTAAGCATTACATAGATCGTACACTTTAGTGACTCAGATATGAGCAAAAGAGATTAATCAGTTATGAATATAAAGTATTTAATATTGAAACTACGTAAGTTCTACCGGTTACTAAGCATTACATAGATCGTACACTTTAGTGACTCAGATATGAGCAAAAGAGATTAATCAGTTTATGAATATAAAGTATTTAATATTGAAACTACGTAAGTTCTACCGGTTACTAAGCATTACAAAGATTACATGTATTTACAAACATAATAAACGAACAAAACACGGAGAGGACATGTAACGTGGAAGTTGAGAAAGAGATCGGATCAGAAATCACGGAGAGATCGGATCAGAGATCAGATGAGAGAGTTGCAGTTATGCAAGAGAGAGGGAATTTAGAAAGATCTGAGGATCTTTAAAATAGCAAATTCACATAGACATCAGAACCTCAAACCAGAGACAACAAGGAATCACAAAATCACCCTTTTTGAGGCAACAACCGTACAGCATAATAAATCTTGATAAGAAATAAATACTTGCACCGTCTCTTAGCTTACCGAGGAGAAGGCATGCGTGTGTGTGTGTGTCCTTGGGGCGCGTGCTCGTTCGTTGAGCGATTGCGCGCGGTTGTCCGTGTGTCCCACGTGGTTTCCTGATGGTTCAGAGCACGGACTTTCAAACGCAGGTTTAAAGGTCTTTGAGGTAAATTTACCAAAGAAACAATTCAGGCTAAGTTTATTCCTTGTCTGTGGAAATTAACTCGGTAGAATACTTAAAAGAACTTTATTTAACAAACAAATTAAACAAACAAAAGAAAAGATAAAAGATTCCCGGAGGAGATCACGAAGAAGTCACACCCTGACGCAGTAGGGAAGAGACAAGAGAGGACAAGAGAACGAGCGGAGTGGGGAAGCGCCATTTATCACCTTGGAGAAATCCAGCCTCTTCCTGTTGGCTTGGCCAATAAGAGGGTTGGAATTCACAGGCGGGACTTTGGTTTTTATTGCTCTTTGTCTAAGAGAGAGAGCTCCTTGCGCATGCTGGTGGGGGGAGATGGGGTTGTCAATCAATGCAAGAAACTTTGAAAGATGCTTTTACTACTAATATGTTGTTGTTACCGACATATCGTGTATACAGTCACTTCGATCTTCAAAGTACCAGGTTTTAGAGACCAAATATGTCACACATCCGATTCTGGTTAATCATAGTGTGAACAGTCTGGAATATTAACCCATTAGCGTTTGCATTGAACATAGAGCAAAGTAAAATCATGAGATAGAACATGAGATACATTGTTCATGCAATTCTCAAGTGGATATATAGTAAAATATATATGCTTAACAGGATTAATTTCTCCTCCCTCGTTAGAATTCAGATAGTCAACGTTTCTTTAAACATTCCTCTGGGAGGTCATAAAACCTGTTATCAGTGTTAAGGTTTCCTGTAAGGAGACACATCACATTTAAAATGCATAATATAGTATTTATAATTCACTTGGTGCTACGATCAAATCAGACAAAAGACACACATAAAAACCTATCAAATATATCTTAATAAATGTCTTTTTATGAGGAAATTCCTTGAGTTCTTTATGTGTGTGTGTTGTGTGGACGGAAAGGTCCTGCATGCAGGCCACCTGGGTTTGCCTGCAGTGGGGGAAGTTTGTGAGATGTTCTGGGACACATCACAGAGTCGTAAATGTTTCAGAAACAGTCTCATCTTGGCATTCTCATGCCAATGTCCATAATTTACATTCATTCTAAAAGACTTTGGGTTTTAGGAAGAATGTGCTTTATTTGTGTTCAGACGGACTGAGTCAATGATTCACCCAGATACCCTACACATCTTACATCTTACTAAGTCATCATGGCTTAGGCTATAGATATAATTTAAGTAATACAGGTTTTTATGTTGGCCTAAAATCATTTTCGGTTATAAATTCATGTCCAGATGCTGTCAAGAAGCAATGTCTAACATGTCCTCGTATGTTTATTATTTCATACTAAAGAAAAAAAATGTCAATGATGATAGTGTCAGAAAATCTAACAAGAACTCTCCTGATCATGTGAGAATAGTTTTGTTTTTCAAAAGTTACTCTTCTTAAAATTGTGCTTATTAATTGTCATGTGCAGATGTTCATTTTTCAGCTAATATGAAAGTTAAAAAGTGAAAAGTACTTAAAGGGTACCCCGACTAGTGTGGCATGTTGGCCTTATAAGATTAACGTGGGCGTCAGCTATAAAAAGGTGATACAAAAACACTCCAAATGTTTTTGATTTTATTAAAAAAATACGAAAATCCGATCACTCGTAGGCCGCCATAGTTATTTACATCTCAATGCATTCTGGGTAGTGACGTGTAAAGGTTGTAGCTAGCCAAGTTTTGACAGTAGCGAGAAGAACACGTCTGCCGTTCAGCCTTTTCAGTTTGAACCCGAGCGCACCGTAGGCTTAAATCAAGAGAATAACACGGATAACGATAGGCCTACTCAAGAGTTACATGAAAATGAAGATTATCAGAGAGTTGAGGAAGCGAGAGTGGGGCAAAATAGATGGTGTCTGCGGCAGTTTGCCAATGCCAAGCGAGAACGAGAGCGTTTGCTGTAAAGAGCTATACACTTTTTGTCAGCAGCTGTCCTGGGTAGGCTATAGATCAGACGATCGTACGGTATAAATAATTTAATAAGTCATCTATCGCCGTCGTTTGCTTTATTTTCCCTAAGCTGTCACTATGTAGTTGAACGCATAGAAATACCCTCTCGGATCTTGTTCAAAATCCTGCCGCGCCACAGAGCACCATTTACATAGTTTTATATTAAATTTACATTTATTTGTCTCAAATCGTTGTTAATGTATATACTGACTTCACCCTGCGCAGCAATATACATTTAGTTTTACATTCATTTACAGAAATCGGCTGGTTGAATGAAAATTGCTGATGTTACCGGATTTTGAGCAAGTTAACGGACGCTCTGAGGCAAAGTGAATTCAGACTGCAGACTAATAAGCAACGATTGTATTTAATTGTACAGTACAATCATAACATAGTACAGACATGATCTTATTTCCATAATGTCCTTAAACATAACAATATTACTGGCCATAAACTGACAAAGTGCGCGTCCGGTGTGCGATACCTCGAGTTGTCAGAGACGCGGCGCTTCTCGTCCGGACCGGTGTGCAACCCCCTTTTACACTGAACAAAGTCAACACTATTCTGCTCATCTACCTCGTGTACATTTTCAATCTTACAATTACAATATTAATAATTACCATTGCACTAAATTGCCGTGCACTACATATTTAAAATCTGAAATCTCAGACTATACAGACTACACTAAGCTCTTTACAGCAAACGCGGTCGTTCTCGCTTGGCATTGGCAAGCAGTTGCCGCACAGACACCGCGTTATTCTCCTGATTTAAGCCTACGGTGCGCTCGGGTTCAAACTGAAAAGGCTGAACGGCAGACGTGTTCATCTCACTACTGTCAAAACTTAGCTAGCTATCCGGTACGTTGGAAAAACAATATACGAAGCGGCTACAGCGGCTAGGCTCAACCGACTACAACCTTTACACGTCACTACCCAGAATGTATTGAGACGTAAATAACAATGGCGGCCTACGAGTGAACGGATTTTCGGCTTTTTTTAATAAAACTAAAAACATTTGGAGTGTTTTTGTATCACCTTTTTATAGCTGACGCCCACGTTAATCTTATAAGGCCAACATGCCACACTAGTCGGGGTACCCTTTAAAACTAACCCAAATGGTGTCTAAAAAACATGCATACAATAGCATATTTTATGGTGAATATGTGTTCATGGATTCTGTTTTAATGTGGAATAAATGCACAATTTCTGACAGGAAAGCTTTTCTGCTTATGAGGAGGGTAATGATTTCAGAAAAATTTGAAGAACTTTCCAGAGACTCATGTGAGAATACAGTTTCATAATTGTATGTAATCTAGTCAGTGTCATACTACTTTTGAAGCACGCACTTCTTATGTCTCAATTCGTGCAATACTTAGATTGCAGAAACCACAGTGCCATTTGTGAGGGAAGCACATGAGAAAGAGGAGTGTTATCAGTGAGGAAAAATATATTCAAATGCCAAAAACACTAATGAAGAATCACTATACTGTGCATACTTGCCAGCCTCAGACATCAAAACATCCTGAAATGGCTTTGAGTGACTTGTTTGATCTTATCAATCTCCACTGTCCTGATTCAACCAATGTTGTTCCAGATAATTTATAGAAGTTCATGAAATACTTTCACTGTGACAGTTTTAAAGAACAGATTACAAATGTTCAAGGACAAAGTGCAACTCACAAAATGTTGAAAACATATTTGGTGGCACTATATTTACAAATCTTTCGGTGCACTCAGGCAGGCCACATTTACACATAGCCGGGTTTTTAGAGAAACAGGGTTTTCGTGTAAATGAGAGGCCAAATCGCAGGGAAATATCTGCGTCTTTCCTTAGTGTAAACGGGGCCTAAATGACACCAAACTGATGAATATTTCAGTGTCATGGAATGTTGAATGTGTTTCAATTTTAAAATCTTATCACATCTGGCCACATCAAGTCACAATCAACAAGCTCCTCCCTAATCTGAGGGCAAAGCATGTTATTCTTGACAGTTTGTGGTTTGGGCCAAAGTCAAGCAATGTAATGGAGAGCATGTAGTGTTATCAAAAGGGCCAAATGTAGAAAAGGGTGGGTTTACAAGCTGGATTGACTTATTATTTATATATAGGCTATGGTAAAAGTGTATACAGTATACCCACCTCTTGAATGTTGAAATGTCTTGGATGTTTGCATACGTTTATAATTTTGAAATGGTGAGTAATGGTTATTTTTTTATAACTGCCTATAATATTCTTACCCTTACTACTACTACTAGTAGTAATACTATTTGACACTTCAGTTAAAAAAGCGGGCATTCCAGGGTTCTCAGGATGCTTAGAACACATCAATGTTATCTGGCAACGAATTCAGTCAGCTAAAAAGGAGAGGAAGGAGCTCCATGTGACATTCCTGGATTTGGCTAATGCATATGGTTCAGTGCCACATGAGCTTCTTTGGGCAGCATTTGATTTTTTCAGAGTACCAATGTCAATAACAAATTTAGTGAAAGCCTATTTTGGAGATTTGCAATTTAGTTTCTCAACTCCAAAATTCAGCACTGCATGGCAATGCTTAGAGGTTGGAATAATGGCAGGATGCACCATTTCTCCACTGGCTTTTACCATGGCAATGGAAGTAATCATTAGGGCATCAAGATGGGTAGTAGGAGGAGAGCGCTTGGCTTCTGGGATGCGACTACCACCAATCAGAGCATACATGGATGACATGACAACCATGACTACAACAGTAGCCTGCACTAATCGGTTATTGGGGAAGTTAACAGATAATATTGAATGGGCACAAATGCAATTTAAGCCCTCTAAATCAAGGAGCATCTCGATAGTTAAAGGAAAGGTAGTAGATAAAACATTCTTCATTAATGGTGAGGCAATACCAACAGTTTCTGAGAAGCCAGTGAAGAGTCTTGGGAGATGGTACGATGGAGATCTAAAAGACACAGTTAGAGTGGGAGAAGTTAGACGACAAGCAGTGGAAGGGTTGAAGAGCATAAACAGCTGTGCTCTACCAGGCAAACTAAAACTCTGGTGCTTTCAGTTTGGTCTACTGCCGAGGTTGCTGTGGCCACTGACTGTGTACAAGGTTTCTTTGACAACAGTGGATAAGCTGGAAGCGGTAATAAGTTCTCCACTGCTACAATTATATCTAGCTCTACGCTTCTTTGCCACAGGATGTTTTATAAACACAGCTGCAGACTTAATTGGGGTACACAAGTCTACAGCATCAAGAATTATTCATCGGGTTGCCTGTGTACTGTCAGGAAGACTTCCAATTTATCCGACTGACGTCTCTACCTTGAACAAGGTGAAGGCAGATTTTTTTCAACATTGTAGGATTTCCAAATGTAGTTGGAGCCATTGATGGAACACATATAATATAAGCACATATAATTCAAGCACCTTTAACTCATGAGCCTAAACTAACTCACAAAAACTAACAGGTGATTTCAACAAAAACAAGACAACACAAATAAAGCTTATAGCTGATGCCTTTAACAACTACTTTATTGAATCTGTTGCAGAAATCTCTCATAACTTTACAGTAAAACAAAAACGTCTGACTGCCGAAGGGGTGCGGCGGAACTCAACAGGGTTCGCCTAGTGGGGAACTCGACTGGAGCAAAAAGCGCACATATCCGCTCCATGTGGAGGGGAGTGGCGCAGCAAGCTGACACAAGAGCGAGAACTTCGGTGTTACCGGCTGGTTGAAGCGAGCACACAGGAAGAAACCGGCTCAACACGTAGGCTACAAAACCTAAGCGAACGTGTTAGGTGTCGCCCAGCCCGCAGCTCTACAGATGTCTGTCAGCGAGGCGCCGTGTGCCAGCGCCCAGGAAGAAGCGACACCCCGAGTGGAGTGGGCTCTCAAACCGGGCGGGCAATGCACGCCTTGAACTTCATAAGCCAAGGTGATGGCATTCACTATCCAGTGGGCCATCCTCTGCTTGGAGACAGCCTTCCCTTTCTGCTGGCCTCCGTAACAGACGAAGAGCTGATCTGAGGTCCTAAGGCTTTGCGTTCTGTCCACGTACAGACACAGAGCGCGAACGGGACAGAGAAAAGCCAGGGCTGGGTCTGCCTCCTCCGAAGGCAGCGCTTGCAGGTTCACCACCTGGTCCCGGAAGGGAGTGGTGGGAACCTTGGGCACATATCCGGGCCGGGGTCTCAAGATCACGTGAAAGTTAGCCGGGCCGAATTCCAGGCACGATTCGTCGTGTCGAGGGAGAATCGAGACATGAAAAGTACGTGTCCTTCAGGTCGATCGCTGCAAACCAATCTTGGGGACGGATGCATTTGAAATGCGTTTCTGCGTAAGCATCTTGAACGGCAGCCTGTGAAGGGACCGATTCAGGACACGCAGGTCCAAGATAGGTCGTAACCCACCTCTTTTATTGGGTACAAAGAAGTACGGGCTGAGAAGCCGGTCTTCTTATCGGCTGGAGGGGCCGGCTCGATTGCGTCCTTCGCCAGTAGGACTGTAATTGCTACCCGGTGAAGGCCGGGGGACGCCGAGCAAACTGAATCGCATAGCCGAGTCTGACGTTACGGATGAGCCAGCGAGACGGGCTGGGAAGCACTTACCAGGCTCCCAGACACCGTGCAAGCGGGACCGACGGCACGACAGACGTACCCAAGGTGGGGCAGTGCAGCGGAATGCAGGGACCCGACTCGAACGGCATAGCTGCCCGAAGTGGAGTCTGAGTGTACAACACTAACCTGACTCAACCGATCGGCAGGGTATGAGTGAGACGGCATAGGCGCGGCCTCGAGCACATCAAGCTACCGCTGGCGAAGCAAGAGGGGGCAGAGGGTGGCAAGGCATAGCGTCGCACACCGCCAACCTCGCTCTCTTGGGACCCAGAGAAGAGAAGCTGCTTTGCTGAGAATTTGGTACCGCTGGTGAGACGCCAGTGGCGGTACAGAATGATTCAACAAAAGTTATCCACCCGGCCCTCCTCCAGGGGAGAGCAGCTGACTCTGGGTCTCCTGTCTCAGGGCTGAGATGGGTGGTGTCGTCCACCTGCGAAAGCTCAACGTCACAGTAGAGCTGGCTGTGGGAGAGTTTTTTTTTTTTTTTTCAGGGGACTGACACCCTTGGCGACAAACAGACTGAGGGCCCACCAGTGACTCAGGGAGCACATTGTGACCAGCTTTTGGTTACCTCAGCCTGCTTTTGAACTGGGGAGAACCGCTGGGCACAGTCTCCAACAGTGTCGCCGAAGGCCACCTCGTGAGATGGGGCATTGCGAAAACGAACTTTGGCGATGTTTCACACCTGTGCAAGGTTAGCCGGGGGGCGCTTCTGGACCACTAGGGTGGACATCATCTGGCCGAGGGCCAGCGCTGTGACTTTAACACGGTCAGTCACCAGGCGCAGCTCAACCCCGACTCAGAACTACCCTCATGTATTATGACTGTTTGGTCACATGCAGGGAAGAAGCGGTCTGCAGTTGCACCACCGCCCCACCCCGGGTAGTGAGAGAGGAAAAACTTTCTGCAGCTTTTGGCACTTTTGACACGCCATATTGGCACCAAAATGCTTCCATACTGCAAAAAGGTTTTTCACACACATCTGGGAAGGCATGGGGTGGGCAAGGCGATTACGCGTTGCACTGCGCCCTCAGCGTGACCGGGAAAGCATGGCTGTCAAGTCTGAATCTGATTCAGCATGAGCATGCGCACTATTATAGTGGGAGCTCAGCATCATCTTCATTTCCAGAGCATAACAGCACTCTCTCTGATGCAGCGATCGACGTCTAATCCTCCCCTGGAGCCCTGAATGAAAAGCTAGGTCCACCATGAGAAATAACCTGCATCCCATCCAAAAGCTGCCAGGCAGTGAATGTGGCTGTCAAGTTGACGGCACACAGCACGCCGATCGCTCAACCTTAATGAAAGGCAAGACGATCAACGTGCTGACGTGATTATGTTCTCATAAGAGAATATAACCACCCACAAACAGAGTCTCAACATGTGATGCGATAGAGGAGTGAGGGGCCCACACGGATTGATTACCGGGCAGGGAAGCCCTCACTATAACCCTCTGGTCACCCTGGCTATACGCAGAAGTAGCCTTTTTCTGGTGCACCAGAAAAAGAACTAGAACGGAGCATAGTCAAGGGGACTCCACCTCGTTTGAGGCACTTGAGTCTCGACCGCGCATCTAGAGCTCCGAACGACGCGCGCTGGGTTGCCGTGACAACCCGTGCTGTCAGCTGGCAGCTCGACGGCACACGGCACGCTGATCACTTAAACCTTAATGAGAAAGACGAACAACGTGCCGACGTGGTCATGCTCTCAAGAGAGAACATAAACCACCCACGGGCACAGTTTCAGCACACTTAAGCCCAGGCATGTGAAACAGTGATCGTGGCCGTCACATGAGGATAGGAAACGACCGCATCTAGGGTTGAATGACGTTGTGTCAAACCGTGTATGCTCTTTTTTAGGAAAAACTGCTCTCTCTGGTGCTGAAGCACCCAGGGATGACCGCGGCTACACAAACAGGATGATAGTGCAAGCCTGATGTGAGCACTCACATTCTCATTGAAGGCGCAACATTCTGAGCTGTGAAAACAGCTGTTTTGCCGGCTCTTTCGTGTCTGTCTCGCTGTCTGCGCTATCGTGATGGTGTCAACTACCGCTTGGGGTAGGTCACCTAGAACCTCCGCGTCCCGTCCAGGGGCCAGACATAGAGTTTTCAGAGGTCTGGACGCGGGTGCCACAGGGTGCCCCATCTCTGAGAGAGCAGGTCCTCTCTCAGAGGAATGGGCCAGGGAGGGGCTGTCGCGAGGAGCACCAGTTCCGGGAACCAGGTCTGGTTGGGCTGATGAACCAGGACTGATGTGTGTGCGCCCGCTTCCTGTTTATGCCCGCGCTGCGGGGTGGGGGCGCGTGACGCTTTCACGCATACTCGAAGTTGATAGGGCTCCCTGAAGTGATCACAATTACGTCGTCACGTCGACGTTGCGTCGAACATGAGCGACTGAAAGGGAACTCAAAAGACAAAGAAGATGGCGTGAAAAGCAAAAAGAGGTTTCAAAAGCATTCGATATGGACAACAAGGCACATATCAACTCTAAACTCGATGCCCTAGAGCGAGCAGTCAGCAAACATGAACATCTCAAAGTTTGGAAGCTTATCCATGACATCAGTGAAAAGCCCAAAGATACTTCCTCTAGCAAAGTCAGACTGCTCAATGGAGACATCCCAAGTTCAAACGAAGATCTTTTAAATGAATGGGCCAACTACTTCTCAACACTCCTGAACAACAAGAGTTCCAAAATCAACCCGAACAACCGCCCACTTCCAACAGCGGACATCCCAGGTATAAAATTGGGTAAAATAACAAGAGTAGAAGTTGACGACGCCATCACTACACTCAACCGTAACAAAACACCAGGCCCAGATTATGCCATGACAGAGAGAATGAAGGGCGGCATCCATCAAACTGACAGTTTTATTGCCCCCCTGTGATTGGTTCCGCGCTAAGCCCCGCCCCTTTTTACCCCTCCCACCCACTTCCGGTCTGACCATCTGAAGCGTGGGAATTTTCCCACGCTAGCCCCGCCCCTTCCCACCCCCACCACCCCCACTTCCGGAGAGGTCATGTGACCGTGGGAATTCTCACACGGTACGGAACCATGCCCATCCGACCCGGTTCCGAACTGGACACCTGCTGTACACCTGTTACAAGTACGTGGTTTTGTTCAATGTGAAAATGTTCAAAATGATGGAAAAACATTCAAAGACAATATATTTTCAAGCTTTTTAAGAAGGATGACAGAAAACAGAGATGAGATCATGTTTTTCACGTTTACATTTCCTAAAGTTATCAATGGGTTAGTATTAAAACATCTAAAACATCATTTAAAAAATGTTCAGTCATTTACAGAAAAGTAATACAAGTTAAGAGTTTTTTCATTACAAAAAGGTAATTTAACTTTGGCGCATTATTTGCAAAATATTACATTTGACATAAAACATCTGTTTTAAAAAGTGTTTTCAATCACAATAATAACCTAAACGGCATGTATTAAAATGATATCAAGCAAATAGTACTATTTTCTAACATACATTTAAAAAAGTTGTACTTTTCACATAACACGTAGTGATTAAAGCCATTAAGTCAATTTATATCATTAAAACACAGTACAGGTCTTTACCTTTACACATTATTTTGTAAAATGCTCCATTTTACATAAACCAACTGTTTTAAAAGGTGTTTTCTTAAAGTTATCTTAATGTTTTAGTATGAAAACATCTAAAACAACATGTATTAAAATGATATCAAGCAAATAGTTCTATTTTCCATCATACATTTAAAAAAGTTGTACTTTTCACATAACACAGTGCTTAAAACCATTAAGACCATTTATATCATCAAGACCCAGTACAGGTGTTTACCTTCACACATTATTTTGTAAAATGTTCCATTTTATATAAACCAGCTGTTTTAAAAGGTGTTTTCTTAAAGTTATCAAAATGTTTTAGTATGAAAACATCTAAAACAACATGTATTAAAATGATATCAAGCAAATACTTCTATTTTCTAACATATATTTGAAGAAAAGTTGTACTTTTCACATAACACATAGTGCTTAAAACCATTAAGACCCAGTACAGGTGTTTACCTTCACACATTATTTTGTAAAATGTTCCATTTTATATAAACCAACTGTTTAAAAGGTGTTTCCTTAAAGTTATCAAAATGTTTTAGTATGAAAACATCTAAAACGACATGTATTAAAATGATATCAAGCAAATAGTTCTATTTTCTAACATATATTTGAAAAAAGTTTAAAGTTGTATAAAAGGCTGTATAAAGTTTAAAATACGCATATCTTTAGTGTTATTACACATTTTTAAAATTAAAACACTTCATGATATTAAAACTACATCGTGTTAAAAATCATGTTCAAAACAATGTATAAAAGCGTGTTTTTAGCGGTCTCCATACACTTGTAAATGTTAAAAACGTTTAGACATAAAAAATAAATAATGAATACATTTAAAAATATAATTCAATAATTAAATAAATAAAAGTTTAAAGAGTGTTTTCTTAAAATTATCAAAATGTTTTAGCATTAAAAACATCTAAAACAATATGTAGTACAATTTTATATCAAACAATAGATCTATTTTCTATCATACATTTTCTAAAATTAAAACATCAAACAAATATTAAAGCATATCAAAACTTTATGTTAAAAATCACCAGGGGCGTGTCTACGTGGTGGCCAGGGGGCACCGCCCCCCCCTGAAATTCGATTGCCCCCCCCAGGTGCCCCCCCTATAAGATGTCTTGTGATTGGTTCAGTTATAGACTCTACTGAAGTTCGTGATTCAAAGAAGTGCAGCGCCAGAGAAACAAACAACGGTCGTCGCGGACTAGGACTTTTACTTTATCAAGTGTGGGAAGTCAAGACACCAAACAAAGAGCTGGTAACCTTTATGTAGGCCTAATGGTTTAATATATTTGTTTTCTCAGATCAATGTTTTTACCGCGCCAGGCTCTGCTCGCGTTGGTCGTGGTTGATTTCAATCCAATGTTCAGTCAAAGTTTAATAAAACACAATAAAAGTAACATATGCTGGGCGCTATCAAACAAAAAAGACTGCCATGGTGATTTGCATAGATGTGCGGCGCGGGACTAGATTTGATGGCCGAGTGCGAGCGCGGGCGGTAAAGCACTCACTCTGTGTGGGCTGCGGGAGAATAAAACGATTCGCGGGATAAATATCAATGAATAAAACATAAACTGTTATTCTGTCAGTTTAAACAGTTTATAAACAGTTTATTTAACATAAACTGTTATTCATCTGTTGCAGAAAAAGAACAACTAAACCAAAACAGAAACGATTTACAGGCCAGTTTCTTTTTATAACATCACGTTTGCAGCGTTGAGCGATGTAGCCAATCACAGACACATGTGTTGATTTCTTAAACACAATGGCCATTCAGAAGCATTAAACTCTGTGTTACTCAGCTTTTTTGTAAATTTATCTGAAAGAAATGTTGAATGAAACACTATGATGTTTTGGCAAAACATTTGAATTATTACAGTGGGGGGATTTTTTTATTTTAAATTATTATTATTTGAAAGAGATTGTGAATAAAACTACTGTATATTGTAATGGCCAAACTAATTAAAAGAAAATAGTTGACATCGTTTCTGCTTCTGGGTTTTTAAAATTGCTCATTATTAAAATTGCTTTTATTTTATAAACTTGTTAGTTTTATGAAAACACTAAAAATAATAAACACTGGCTCTCAAATGTAACTTAATGGATATATACAGGGATGACAAAAAATTTAATTAATCAAAAATGTGCTTTATTACTAAATTTGTTTACAAGTAACTTTATTCAAGTTAATAAAATAATAAAATCAATAGGATTTAAGTAATATACTGTAGAATTTAGCTTTTTTTTTTTTGGTCACTGGCGGCCACCCCGTTTGGAGGCAGTGCCCCAGCATGGCCCCCCCACTGAAAATGCTCTGGACACGCCCCTGAAAATCACAGTATCAAAAACACATGCATTTTAAAAAACTGACTTACGTTTTGTTGTTGAAAGAAGAGCAAAAGTTATCCAGTTTAAAGATTAATCATCTCAAAAGATTTATCCATCAGCAGAGGGTTATCCAAAGGTATTAATCCATCTCCAAAAGGTATATCAAATTCCAAAACTTAGAGATTTTAATTCCAAAAGTCCTCGTGAGGAGCTCCGCGAAACGTGTCCACGCTCTTACACCCAAAAAGTTAAAATGGCATACCTGAGGTCCAGGCACCAGTCAGACCTAGACTCCGCCCCTAGACCCTCCCACAACACGTGGTCAGATGACGTGCTCGTGGGAAAATAGAATACAAAGTTCCCACGATCCGTGTACGCGCACACACGCTCGCGCATATACACACACACACACCTGGAGCGTGGGAGAATTTCACACGGCCTACATCCAGCCCCACACACACAAACCCCCTCCCCATAGTGTGACGGGATAAAGGAGGGCTGTTTAAAAATCAGTCTCTAAAATTCACAAGTTGGACCGTCTGACAGTGGGGATTATAAGAAACACGAAACCTGCACGAGACCACGGCACGGATTTCGTGTGTTGTTTAACAACGGGGACAAGATACATACTTCTTGTTCTTGCGGATCATATCAATAAACAACCTGAGGATTATGCCATATCATTTACCAGCCCATTTGCAGTGATTTTGGAAAGGGCGCTCGTGGCCTATTTCTGAGGATTTGGGAATATATTTTTTTCTAAAATCACTTGGCTTTTTTAAACGGTAGCCTACGACGCATTTGGATCTGTTAAGGGATACGCACCATAGGATTACCGTCTGCAGCGAACTCACAGAAAAGCATCGATTGGCTGAATACATTTTGTGATTATTTATCCTTTTCTATGTAAAGTATACTTTTGAATTGCCAGTGTATAAAATGTGCAATATAAATAAACTTGCCATGCATTGCTTTGCCTATGTCACAGGAGAACTTATATTTATTTTACAACTCTACGCTCTAACAGGGTAGATTTGCCACACACACACACACACACACACACACACACACGAAACGACGTGCTTTTAACTTTTAAAAAGTGAAGCGTTGTGTATTGGGTAACGGATCAACTCTTTAAAGAAGGGTTTTGTTTTCCACATACAATTAAAAACTTTTAAAAACAATGTAGGCTAGGCTATGTATAAAGTTAAATGCAATGGCTTAGTATTCGTACATTTTACAACGTTATCTGAAGAAAGTTACAATGTGGTCCTTCACATAGGCTACAGATTTACAGTTTTTCTCAAATGCTAAAACGCAAAAATCAATTCTCTAAACCAAATGACCAGTTGTCTAAACACATTTACTAAATCTAGTCATCATTTTCCAATATCATAAACACATTTCACATGAAGACACAATTCACAAAACACAATCCTCCGTTCTCATAAATCTTAACACATTTTTCCTTGCTAAAACACAAGTTGCAAAAGAACTCTGCTCATATTCTCAAATGAAAGCTCATGTGATGCAAAAATGCTTGCCACAGTCAGCAATATTTGAACACAATGAACACACCTGGCGTCATTCATTACACACAACAGCTCAAAATTGAAGACACTTGTTGCTAATGCTGTGACCACATGTATAAAAGCAAGTTCAGAGTGCACAGTTTGCTGAAGATTCCAAACAAACACAATGGATGAAGGCAGAGTCAGGGGAAGAGGAATTCGAGTCAGAGGAGGGAGAAGATCTGGCCATGGAAGAAGAGGAGCAGGCCAACGAGGAAGAGGAAGAGGCCAACAAGGGAAAGGAGGAGGTCCAGGAGGGAGAGCAAGAAAACCTTGCACCATCATTTCGGACGAGATGCGAGCAACAGTCACTGACCATGTCATTGTCGATGGCATGACAATGGCTGAGACAGGACCAAGAGTCCGTCCAAACCTGAGTAGGTTCACCGTGGTCACCATTATCACGGCATTCAGACAACACAACAGGTATTGTACTCTATTACTTTCTTTGTCACAATACAATTTTACAAGCCTGTGAAAGTAGTCTATTGGTTTCAAATCAGTTGTTACTGTATTGTAAAACATGTCAATTGACAACACATGTAATATTACTCTTTGTGCGGCCATGGGTTTGGAGGGGCTTGTCCACCGGCATGCTGTCCTTGGGTCTTACAACACCCAACGTCTCCTCACCTTCCTAGAGGAGCTAAAAGACATCCTTCTGGACCGCCAACAACACCATCCTGGGCCCGCACATCACATTTATGTGATAATTTGGGACACGCTTCCACAGAACAAACCAAATCAGAGAGTGGGTCACCACCAACAGTAACCACTTTTTAAACGTCTGTCTGCCACCCTACACCCCTTTCCTGAACCCTATAGAGGAGTTCTTCTTATCGTGGAGATGGAAGGTTTACAACCATAGACACCAAGGACAGACAACCATACACTAGAGAGAACCTCCTAAGGGCTATGGAGTTGGCCTGTGTTGACATCCCAGTGGAGGCCTTCCAAGGATGGATTCGCCATTCCAGGGCGTTTTTCCCGCGGTGCCTGACAAGAGACAATATAGCCTGCGATGTGGATGAGGTGATGTGGCCCGATGCAGCTCAGCGACATGATGCCGCACAGTGATTGTGGTGTGTGTGGTAAATAAAGTAAATAAAAAAACTTCACACCCTGATAATGTTTTCAAGAGTACTGTTGTGTGCAATAGATTCTGTTTTTGCATTGAGTTGTGTTACAGCAGTGTACATGCAGAATTTACTATAGATTTATACTCTTCATATGAAACTCACAAATCTAAATGCCTAATCCTCCGCAGAGATCTAAGAAGATCCATTACTGTAAAGTTTCTAAAAATATGCATTGGCAGTTATGAAACAAAGAACCTTCTCACAAATTGAGCATTGTGTTTTCAATTGTTTTGCTGTAGTGTGTAATGATGTGTATAGTGTTTACATTTTTGAAAGCTTCGAGCTGCTCTTTTGGTGTGAAAGTTTGAGTTTTGAAGTGAGAAGGTGTGGTTGTGTTTATGTAGCTTTAGAAAAGGGTGTTGTGTTTAGACATTGGGGAACATGGAGGAAACGTTTGTGAAATGTGTTTTAGCATTTGACAAAAACTGTAAAACCGTTCAAAACAACATCCCAATGTACATTCATTTAAAACAAGTTTTAAAAATAAAATAAAAAAGAATACATCAAACAAAAGCACGAGTTCTCTAACATTACAATAGGCCTATGCTACTAAAGTTTAGTTTTAAGTTCCGTATGATAGGCCTACATCACTCATCGACGGTAGAAATTCCATGATGCAGCCTATAGATCAGTGTGAAGCCGAGTCTCCGCCCACCTAACACTAGATTTATTTATAATTAGGCCTACACTAAATAACATTTATAAAAATAATAGTTGTTTAAAAAAAAAAAATTCACTATCTTACTGATTTATTCACTCTTCGATAGGATAATCCACCTCACCCAATGGAGAAATCTGATCATTGTTTGAGAATGCGTTTTTGGAGTAAAAAATATGCATCCGTTCAAAACTTTAAAAAAAGTTAAATGTAAGCGGTAGGCAAACAGGCATGCTACACTTTCACATACAACTTTAATAACTTTTTAAATGATACGGACCTTTAAAATACAAAGGTTTATTAGGCTAGTATCTAAAACGTTATTAGGCCTATCAGAACCATTTAAAACAGGTTAGAATGTTTTCCTTCACATAACCTACAGATTTTAAAACCAGTTAAAATCAAAAAGTCAACGTTAAATCTTTTAAAACAAGTTATAGAATGTCTTTCACGAACAACTTTTAAAATAGGTCTACCAGAAAAATTGTAAATTATGTTTTAAACAATGTTTCAACATATCAACAGTTAAAAAATACATAAAACGAATAGTTTTTAAGCAAAACTTTTTAACATTTCTATTCACTACTAAACTTTTGTTTAGTTCTTAGCTAAAAATATATATTTCACTGTCCCGCAAAGCATCCTCGCGGCTCGCGCTCCGAAAGCAAAACATGAATGAGAAATAGATGGTCTGTGAGTCTCCGCCCACCTAGGCTACAACTCCGACAACGCATGAGAATACACATGTGCAGAGGTATAGCTACAGATTTCAATCTTGGTAAAAAGACTTAAAACAACGTTTTACATTTTATTTAATTGAGTTATTAATTCACTAGATCTTTCTAGCCTAATATTTTCAAACTGTCCTCTAGCACAGCCCCCCAACACACGCACACACATAGAGCGCCTAAACTTTTACGACATCATAGAGAGAGAGCATCCCTTTTTTACCATGCTATGCCTAGAAAACGAGAAATGATCTCTCGTGAACTCTGAATGGTATTGCGAGCTTTGGGGTGATACTGTATACTTGTCGGTTTTCTCAACAAGAAATTGATGAATGCTAAAGTCGACATCAAAATGTACCCTATACTTTGTTAGCCCATATTAGTCTTGTGGTGAACAATTAATCAGTGGGTGTTAATACACAGGGAAAATGGTATGCCATGGTAATCTTTTATCAAAATCTGAAAAGTTACGTCTGGAAATGGCATTCCTTTTCTGTCATTTTGACGGCTTGGGTTGAAAACGCTTAACCACTCCCATCAAACCCTGCTATGAGCAGAGATGGAGAGGAGGAGCTCTAGAGTAAACCCCTCCCCTCTGTTCAATACCCCCTTTCACTGGGAAATCGTCACAACACTGGAGAAAAGTTGTTTTGCAACTTCCGGTTATGGGGACTTTAAAAACATTAATACAACTCTTTGCTTTACAAAAACTGTTATTACACTAAAACAAGACACAAAATAAGATATTTAATTTACCCCTACAGCTAGTCATATAGTGCTTCAAAGTATAGATTAGAAGTAGTCAAAGACACAAACGATTTTGAACATTTATATACATTTGTGTGTTGCAAAAGCAGAAGTCTACCTTCTTTAAATAAAGATTTACCTCTATTTATGCTTTAATTTCTTTAAAACAATCAGGTGACCTGTGTTATTTCTGTGATTACTTAAGAATTTAAGTGATAGTCTTTCTGTTTGAGAATGTTTGACTATCTATGACTATCCCTCTGTCTATGATGCTAAATCACACAAAGTATTAACACGAAAAGTAAGTGCATGCTGTTTTACACTTAAACTATTACCACAGAATCACTTGAGTTAAATTAAAGCTTGAGTTAAGTTAAAACCAAACGTATCTTCATACCTGTTGTGCCAGACACAAATTGTTCTAAGAAATATTTTTTGTTTTATAAATACACTTTTCTTATTTCTACAAATATTGGGGCTATATGAAGTTAATACACAATGAAACAAGAATAATTCCACCAAATACGTCTGACACAATTTCTTTTTAAGAAAAGGCAGTGTTTTAAAATACAGATGTTTTTTCTTTTGACAAACCTACAATTCCAATGATCTCACCCCGGTGGTGTTTAACATCCAAGAGCTGAAGAAGCAGTTCTTTATGCAAAAAAGCAAATTAATTTAAAAACAACAACAATACAAATAGTTTAAGTTGACATAAACAAAACACCCCCCTGATCATCCCATAAGTTATAGTAAACATTTACAATGTGTAATTCTGTCAGTTTGACATGACGTACATGCACCATATTATTGTAAAGCACACACATTTGAGGGTTAACGTTACCAGTCCTTGTAAAGGATATGGATAAAATTCAAAAATTATGTTTGCACAAAAGTAGACTCTAGAGGACAACTTGCTAAAATAAATGTAGCATGAGCCATTTAAAACAAATACAGAAAAGCCGCATCAGTTTTGAATGTTTGTAAGTGGCATTTTATATTTTAGAATTTTTTTTCTACATTTTTCTAAATGTTTAGGAATTTATGAAAAACATATTTATGAAAAAATATGGCATAAAGAGTATTAAATTACAGTCCGTCTACATGAGATTGTTAAAGACTAAAATTATATTTCTTTTAGAACATCTTTCTGCTCTGTCTACGAAACATCAACATGAAAGATGGGTATTGTTGTTTTTCTGTAAACTATTACGCTTAAAGATGTGCATTTCACAGTGTGGCTACAGGCATAGACAAACATTTATTTTGTGTATATGGGGTGATTCGCTTTTATTCTGTCCACATCAATACTTTGACAACAGAGTTTTAGACATCTGTCTTTTAGGTCTAATCGTCTAGTGTTGTGAACGTTGTGTTTTATGTCTTAATAATTTGTTTTTCTTTTTATGAAAACACGTGGTAAGCAGTTTTAGGCCCCATCATCAGAATACCAAAATGTTTTAACATATCGTAAATTTCAATTGTTAGATAAATTATCTAACTATTATATCTAACTATAAACATCTATATGTGAAACTAGCTCAGCCGCATTAAAGTGTATTCTTGTTTATATTGAGCAATGTTATTGAATCACATGTTTAACAGCGCTATCGTTCTTGGTCTCAAAGTTTTCACCGGAGCATACCGACTCTGAAACAAGACTAAATTAGCATGTAACATTTTGAAACACCTTTGTGTTTTATGCATATTTGATTTTGTTTGCATTTCTTCTGAAACACATTGTTTTGAAAATGTTATACATTTTTAACATCACCATTCTCAATCTAGTGCAGTGTGTCTATTTTCCTTACAATTTGAAAAAACAAACTTTGAAAACAACTATGTTTTCTTAGAATGTCGTCAGCCGGTAGTCTTGCGTAGGCTACGACTCTCTCACACCTATCACTGGTGATGCCTGCATCATCTAATCTACCGCAAAAAGAAAACATTTACAGAAGTTGCGAATGTGCGTTTGTACGTTGAAATCTATGTTATTCAATTAAAAATATTCTGTGCGTGCAACAAAGCACAATACATCCGTGCACGATGATTTATCAGAGAAATACTTGTCATATTGTTTGAAAAAAAAAATCAGCCAACTTAAATCAGCTGCTGTTTAAAAACTATTAACGTTATTAAACAGCCCTGAATTCGGTAATGATGTGTTTTATGTGACACTTATATCACATTTAAATTTAACTCAACACATTTGAATGCGCTAAAGGTCTATAACTGAACTTTAACATATTAATATTGTATAACTTAACTTTAGGCCTGCACAAAATGAAATACATCCTATTTACTTTCTAAATGCTTGTTACAGCTCTTATTGCGAACAATCCGCCCATGCATATGTTTTGACCTTGTAAAGTCTAATAAAAAATTGTAATTGGAGTGAAAATAATAAACTTATTGCAGGCATCATGTCCGTTGTGTATGTCAAAAACAAACGGTTACACCCACTGTTTACGACGTCATGACGGCTACACCCCTTTACATCCCCCTCAGACCTCAGTTGACCTCCTGACACAGTTGACCTAACCACCGGACCCGAGCAAATACCAGTGCGGACATCTGGGGTACTGCAACATCACATCGATCAAAGGTCGAAGGAACATTGTTGTGGTGTTACATGGATTGTCAAAGACCGCTTCAACATTCCTGTATGCCTGAGCATGACACGACTTGCACTTCTTTGACTAATAACATTTTGGAGGATCTGACCCATAAACCCAAAATTGAGAGTGTTAATGCACAAGACTTGGACGATTGTGCTGCAAAGACTCAATCGCATGACATTCCAGGAACTATCCGAATCTTTCAACATCGAATAGGGGACAACGTTTATACCATCCACGAAGTGTTGTTCTAAAAATCAAAAAACATGATGGAGATCGACTGTCCGTTGAGTTCTAAAGATGAAGCGCACAACCCTACGGTGTACGAGTGCGTCGTAAGCAAAGAGTGTCGTTTAAGAGTTACCATAGACTTGTATGTTTATTTTAGAGGCCAGATGGTTGACCTAATGCATAAACTAATCGATGCTGCGTGTGATTCCAATAACGACTGTGCGGAGGATACATAAGACGAGGTCTAACAAATTCATGGCATGATGTTACGATCATGTGTCTTAACGCCAACGAGCCTATCTGTAATCCTCAGAAAAGTTCTGGGTGTGATGTTTGATTGTAGTGACGAGTTTGGAGTTCTCTGTATTTGTAACAGATGTGTGTCACTGTATTCAAAAAATTTGAAATTCGGTGACATCGCTGAAATAGTCACCGCACTCTAGTCAACTACACATACCAAAACATGATAGGGTGTAAACAATTTATCTTCTGGTTAGACAGACTTTAACGTCATTACTAATGGTTTACTTTTACTTATTGTTTCTTTAATGCTTCAATGGGTGAATATACTGTATAACACATCAATGTATCAATATACTGTATAACACTTCAATGTATGAATATATCCCTCAATGTATTGTTGAAATAAATTGTTTTTAAAAAATCTTTTGTGGTCATGTCTGAGATCATAAAAACCTATACAACATGCAACCCTTATCCAGACCATTAGGAGGTATTAAATAATAATAATAATAACAATAATTAAATGATCTTCATTCTTTTGTTTAGCTGCATTTTAAAAAATGGACAAATGGTTTCGTATTATAACCATATCTGTGTTACACAGCATCTTTTCAATAATAGACAAGCTGTTTAAATTGAGTTTAAGCAATGCCAAGTGTTTACATGTATCGAAAAGACCATTGTGTTACAGCAAAACCATTATTTGTAGAATGATAATGTAATGTATTGAGTTCTTAGATCTGTTTTGTGTTACTCTACATTATGTCAGTGTTTCTTGCTGTATGTTTATTTGTTTTTGTTTAACTGTGATTGGAAACAGTTTTCCCCACCTCAAAGAATATGTATGTTACAGACGTAATATTGGGTTCTTCAGAATGTAGATTACTGTTTAAAAGTTGATGTGTATGGGTTAGGTCTATATACAATACATTGCGTATATTTAGATGTCAAAATAAATAATCTAAACCATACTATCATACCTAAATTTACAATGGGTAAAACAATCTCTTTTGAATACCCATGTGCAAGAAGTCAACAGCACATATGACAGAATGTAAAATTAGATATTTTATGGTTTTAAAAAACGACCCTTTTTTGTTTGTCCAAAATTAACACCTATCTTCTAGTACAAATGCACAGTGCTCATGTCAAATGTCTCTTTTCTTATACACAGTGCACACTTTTGTAGTAAATTGTGGAAGCGTGACTGTTGCATAAAGATTATACTTGAATTTTATCCATATCCTTTACAAGGACTGGTAACGTTAACCCTCAAATGTGTGTGCTTTACAATAATATGGTGCATGTACAGTACGTCATGTCAAACTGACAGAATTACACATTGTAAATGTTTACTATAACTTATGGGATGATCAGGGGGGTGTTTTGTTTATGTCAACTTAAACTATTTGTATTGTTGTTGTTTTTAAATTAATTTGCTTTTTTGCATAAAGAACTGCTTCTTCAGCTCTTGGATGTTAAACACCACCGGGGTGAGATCATTGGAATTGTAGGTTTGTCAAAAGAAAAAACATCTGTATTTTAAAACACTGCCTTTTCTTAAAAACATTGTGTCAGACGTATTTGGTGGAATTATTCTCGTTTCATTGTGTATTAACTTCATATAGCCCCAATATTTGTAGAAATAAGAAAAGTGTATTTATAAAACAAAAAAGATTTCTTAGAACAATTTGTGTCTGGCACAACAGGTATGAAGATACGTTTGGTTTTAACTTAACTCAAGCTTTAATTTAACTCAAGTGATTCTGTGGTAATAGTTTAAGTGTAAAACAGCATGCACTTACTTTTCGTGTTAATACTATGGTGAGGCAATACCAACAGTTTCTGAGAAGCCAGTGAAAAGTCTTGGGAGATGGTACGATGGAGATCTAAAGGACACAGTTCGAGTGGGAGAAGTTAGACAACAAGCAGTGGAAGGGTTGAAGAGCATAAACAGCTGTGCTCTACCAGGCAAACTAAAACTCTGGTGCTTTCAGTTTGGTCTACTGCCGAGGTTGCTGTGGCCACTGACTGTGTACGAGGTTTCTTTGACAACAGTGGATAAGCTGGAAGCGTTAATAAGTTCATACATCAGGAAATGGTTGGGAGTTCCACGCTGCCTCAGCAGAGTGGGACTTTATAGTAAAGGAATATTGCAGCTGCCAGTCTCTGCTTTAACCGAGGAGTTTAAGTGTGCCAAGGTCAGACTGGAAATGACATTAGTAGAGTCACGTGACAAATGTGTAAGGGAGGCAGCCCCTGTGTTAAAAACTGGTAGAAAGTGGTCAGCAAAGAAATCTGTAGTAGAGGCAAAGGCTGACCTTCAAATAGGGGATATCGTGGGACAGGTACAGCATGGAAGAGGGGGTTTTGGGCTCAGGTTAGCTCCTCCTAAATGGCACAAGGCAGGCCCAGCTCAAAGGAGGAAGCTGGTAGTCAACGAGGTGCGAAAGCAGGAGGAGAGGATGAGGAGTATAAAGGCCATTTCCCAGGCCAAGCAGGGAGAGTGGATGAGATGGGAGAGTGTGGAACAACGCAAAATGGGCTGGCAAGACCTTTGGTCAATGGAAGAGAGTAGGATCAGTTTCCTTATTAGGTCAACATATGATGTTCTCCCATCACCGCAGAACCTAAACCTCTGGGTAGGAGAGGATCCCTCTTGTCCTTTGTGTTCATCACCTGCCACATTAAGGCACATTTTGACAGGATGTAAGGTGGCTCTTAGCCAAGGTCGGTTTACTTGGCGCCATGACCAAGTACTGAGATGTTTGGCTTTAGCATTGGAAGGCAAGCGTAGTATGACCAATAAGTTGCCGCATGTTCTAGCAAAACATTACACGCAGAAGACAACATTCCTCCGCCCAGGCGAGCAACCACCAAGAAAAGGTGTTAACACCAATTCTCGGCCAGGACAACTGGAAGCTGCTAGGGACTGGAAGATGCTGGCTGATCTTGATCAACGGCTTATTTTTCCACCTGAGATTGCCACCACTAACCTACGACCAGACATTGTTTTGTGGTCTGGATCAGCACGCATTGTTCAACTGATAGAGTTGACAGTGCCATGGGAGGATGCTGTAGATGAGGCATATGAGAGGAAGAAACTGCGGTATGCTCATTTGGCCACTGAAGCAGAACAGCGAGGATGGAGAGTCCAGGTTTATCCAGTGGAAGTGGGTTGTCGAGGGTTTGTGGCACACTCTACAACCCGGTTCCTCAGGGACGTCGGATTCAGCGGCCAAGAGTTGCGTCGCACAGTAAAGAACTTATCTGAAGCAGCAGAAAGGAGCAGCAACTGGCTGTGGTTGAGACGGAAAGATTCTAGCTGGCAAGGTACAGGCCGCCACGCTACGGTTTCGTAGAATTCTTGAAAAACTTGAAGAGTCTGTTGGTTTATTTGTATAGGTTGTATAGTATAGGTTGTATAGTATACTATACAATTTGTATAGGTTGTATAGTATAGAATGACGGGTGGTTGGGTAGATATTGTGTTTTGCGTTAGGTGGTATGCCATACGGAACCGTTGCCACTGTAACTGCTTTAACGCACCAGTGGGGCTCGACAGCCTTAATCAATCGGGTTGGCGCGTATGGTTGGGTTGCGGAGAGATAGTGAGATTGTGGTTAGGTCTCAGCAGCAGGAGGGATGTAGAGGTCAGTAAGCTGGGCTGAGTTGAGTGGGGGATGGAGGGGGGTGACTCTGGGACGCCAGAGTCACTGTCGAGCCCTCTTGAGGTGTCGTGGGCTAGTCGACGAAACACTGAGGACGGAAGGTGCCCACTTGAAGACCCTAGAGATGTCCCCTACTCGGCTCAATCCAGACGGTTGTCGTGTTGGTCCACTAGGGAGTCCACACTGTAGTTGCAGCCGTCGTGTGTGCTGACGCGCCAAGTACACTGCAGCCGTTAACGCCGGACAGAAGGGGAGTCACACCCTCATATGGAAAGAAGCGTAAATGGATGGAGAAGCATAGTTTACTGTAAAGCTACGTCTTAGTGTTGCTTATCTTGGCGAAAGCCGAGTACAAATCAGCATGAAGTTTTAACATCTACTCTCGTGTAATGGAAATCATGTGTGATTTAGCATCATAGATAGAGGGATAGTCATAGATAGTCAAACATTCTCAAACAGAAAGACTATCACTTAAATTCTTAAGTAATCACAGAAATAACACAGGTCACCTGATTGTTTTAAAGAAATTAAAGCATAAATAGAGGTAAATCTTTATTTAAAGAAGGTAGACTTCTGCTTTTGCAACACACAAATGTATATAAATGTTCAAAATCGTTTGTGTCTTTGACTAGGCTACTTCTAATCTATACTTTGAAGCATCATGGTTTTAGGTCTGTAAAACTACAGAATAAAAAATAATTAACTATATGACTAGCTGTAGGGGTAAATTAAATATCTTATTTTGTGTCTTGTTTTAGTGTAATAACAGTTTTTGTAAAGCAAAGAGTTGTATTAATGTTTTTAAAGTCCCCATAACCGGAAGTTGCAAAACAACTTTTCTCCAGTGTTGTGACGATTTCCCAGTGAAAGGGGGTATTGAACAGAGGGGAGGGTGTTTCATTCTATTCTTTATCTATAAATAGAATGGACGGTTAACGCCAATATAGTTGCGTACACTTGAGTTTATTGAACAACCATAAACCCGCATGTGTGCTCCGAATGTAAACAAACGGAAGTTCACAGGTGTTACCCTTAATACTGTCTGTACTGCAACAACAACTATCCCAACATCCTTTCTCCTTTTTTTTTAATTTTTTTTTTTTACAACATTAAGGAGACTGAGAATTTGATCACTTAAGAACTTCATGAACTGTAACTCAGAAAAACATGTATATGTTCACTATACTTTGTAATAACTGAATTTGTAATGTGTCCTTAATAACACAATAAAGTGTTACGTGTTAAACTAATACAAAATAAAGTGTCCAGTGTCATCTTTTCTTTTTCTCTTCTTCTACTCACTGGAGAACTGGAGGTAATTATTTCTAAGTTACTGAACATAGTCTTTAAGGTAGGCAGGCCTGATCACTTTTCTTCCAGACCTTGTGATAGAAACGCCAGGAGTGTCCTTACTTGCGTTTAAGTCTGTCACACAGTCTCTGGGTACTTCTGCAGGCTGTCTGATATCGGTTTGTTCCATTACTATGGCTTTGTCCTTCCTGAGGTGTCGGCGGTTTCTCCTCAGAATGTTTCCTGAGTCAAGCTGGACATCATAAGATCTGTAGTCTACGGGTTTCACAACAGTCGCTTTTCTCCATGTTTTGTTAGGCTCTCCTGGCTGGACATGAACTCTGTCTCCTTCTTTTAGAGGATCTAGGTCCTTCGCATGTCTGTTATAGTATACAGCCTGACGGTTTCTGTTTTCAATCTGCTCTTGTCGTGAGTGAATTACCTTTGGTTGTAGCAGGTTGTCATGCATGGGCATCAGAGTTCTAGTTCTCCTACTGAACAGCCGCTGCGCTGGACTTGCTTTGATCCATTGTGATGGTGTATTTCTCTGATCAAGCATGGCGAGGTATGGATCTTTACCGTCAGCTTTTGCCTTTTTCAACAGTCGTTTTGCAGACTTTACAGCTGATTCTGCCATCCCATTGCTCTGTGGGTATGCAGGTGAAGATGTTTTGTGTTTGAATTCCCACTGTCTACTGAACCTTTTGAAATCTTCTGATGTGTATTGTGGGCCGTTATCCGCGATAACGACATCCGGTATACCTTGTCTTGCGAAATGGGCTTTCAGCTTATGGATGACAGTGGTGGATTGTGTGTCAGGTAAGTAGTCAAGCTCCCAGAAATTAGAGAGGTAGTCAACAGTGATTAGGTAGTTTCTGCTGTCTAAAGTGAATATATCTGTCCCCACCTTAGACCATGGGCTACTGGGTAGTTCGTGAGACTGCAGAGTCTCCTTCTGCTGTTTCACATCCATAGACCTGCAGACGTCACATTTCTCTATGAATGTCTTTATCTGTTCATTCATCCCCGGCCAATAAACACATTCTCTTGCCCTTCTTAGACATCCCTCTATGCCCAAATGTGAGGAGTGAATGCGCTGAACAATGTCACCTCTGAGTGTATCGGGGATTACAACTCTCTCCCCCCTGAAGACAATTCCACCCTGGGCACTCAGTTCCTCTTGAAAGGAGTGATAGTGTGCACTGTCGCTCGGAATGTCTTTCTTGTTCATTGGCCAACCATCTTGTATTAATTTAATCAGTGACTGCAATTTCCTGTCTTTGCTTGTTTCCTCTCTGATGGCCTGGAGTCTTTGTTCCGCAATATGTATGTGCTGGACCATGTTTATGCTCTCAATCTCCATTTCTACTGAACCCTCTGATGCATGTTCAGGTAAGTATGCGCGGCTCAGCGTGTCAGCTAGCAACATGCTCTTCCCTGGAATGTACTTGACTTCAATATCATATCTCTGCAGCCTAAGTAACATTCTTTGCAGGCGTTTTGGGGTGTTCAGCAGGGGTTTTCTTACTATATTTTCCAGTGGCTTATGATCGGAATGTACATTGACTTTTCGCCCGTATGTATACTGATGGAATTTTTCCATACCGAAGACAATGGCCAAGCATTCCTTCTCTATTTGGGCATAACCCCTTTCTGTCTGAGTTAATGCCCGGCTTCCATAAGCAACTGGCGCCCCCTCCTGAAGTAAAGCGGCCCCTAACCCCGTCTCTGATGCGTCGCACTGAAGTGTCAGTGTTTCATCTGGGTTATAATATTTGAGAATCGGAGCTTTGATGATGGCGTCCTTGAGCCTTATGAATGCTTGCTCTTGCACATCTGACCATTCCCAGATACTGTCTTTATGGGTTAACTGCCTCAGTATCTCACAGCCATCTGACAGGTGATCACAGAATTTCGAGAGATAGTTTACCATGCCCAGGAGCCTTTGGACCCCTTTAACATCTGTTGGACGTGGCATGTCTCTAACCGCTCGTGCCTTTTCAGGGTCGACTCTGAGACCGTCAGCGGTAAGCAAATGTCCGATGTAGGGAACCTCGCTCCTTCTCAGTTGAAACTTTTCTGCGTTCAATTTGATGTTTTTTTCTCTACATCTGTTTAGCAGTGCTCTCAGTTTGGTGTCGTGGTCCTGGTTTGCTCTTTCTAACGTCTCCCCCTCTCCTGTGATGAGGATGTCATCAGCAATGACATAGATGCCTAGCAATCCTTCCAGAGCTTGGCTGAGCTTCCTCTGAAACACCTCTGGTGCTGGGCTGATGCCCATTGGCATCCTCAGCCATCTGTATCTGCCATACGGTGTGGCAAATGTGGTCATGTAACTTGATTTCTCATTGGCAGTTTTACTGGAGTTACTGTAGTGTCTGCTTCTATCTTGTACACGCCCTCCAGACATCCATCTCCCTGGAACACATCAGCATAGTCTTTTTGGATATTATCCATGCTCCAGATTTCATCTTTCCTCTCCTCAGTGACGATGCTATCCACAGCCATGATGTTTTCATACTGGACTTTCACTAGATTCATGGCTTGTACTGCCCTGCTACCCAGTAGCGGCACTGCAGTCCCCTCATCTACAACCATGAATTCTAACCGGTACAGTTTTTTGTTTCTTGGATTCCTCAATTTAGTTATACATTTCCCCAATGGCTGCAGTGTGCTTTTATTGTACATCACCAGCACTTGCTCAGTCTTTTCAATTTGTGTGGATGTGTTCAACAGGTTGACAGGTATTATATTACAGCTGGCTCCACAATCTAACTGGAACTTCACCTGTTTATTCCCCAGGAGCATGGCAGCAAACAGTTTTGAAGGCGGCCGCTGTTTCTCCTTCGACACTGCGTTCACCGTCTCTACTGTTACACACAAGATGTCTTCATAACTTCCATCATCTGACTCTGTAATGTTATGCACTGTCTTTCCTGTCTGTATTTTTGTTCTGCACATTGTGGCAAAATGATTATATTTTCCACAAATTCTGCATTTTTTACCATATGCAGGACATTTTTGTTTGTTTCTTTCGTGCATTTTTCCGCAAAATTTGCAGTTTACAGTGCTCTTACTTGTTTCTTTTCGCACGGCCTGTTTTACCGCGTGCACTTCCTCTGTTACTCGTCCTTCAATCGTTCTGTTGTTTTCCCGCGACAACTCTGTTGCTCTGCAGATTTGCACACATTTTTCCAAAGACAAATCTTGTTCCCGCAGAAGTCTCGCTCTCAAAACTGAACTGTATATGCCGCAAACAATTCTATCGCGGATTAGAGAGTCTTTGATCTGGCCGAAATTACACGTACTAGCAAGCATTCTTAAGTCCGTTACATATCTGTCAATGTTCTCATCAGAGGCCTGATTCCTGACAAAAAAACGGTACCTTTCAACTGTCTCGTTCACTTTTGGATTGCAATGATCATCCAAGGCACTTATTAAGCTGCTTACTGTCCGATCCGGAGACGATGCGGGAACCAGGGTCTCGCATAGTTCTCTTCCCGCCTCCCCAATGAGATAGCTGAACACTTTTAGCTTCACGGCTGCTCCAGCGTCCGCCAAAGTGAGATCCATATACAGCATGAACTCTTCTTTCCACATTTTCCATGATTTCGCTAGATTAGCTGAGTCCAGGCACAGGGGTGGTGGTGGTCTCAGCCCCAGGGAATTCTCCATCCTAGCTGCGCCTGATCTCTCCGCTCTCTCGACCATACTTTTTTCTTTTTTAACCGGCGTCTCTCGTTATTCTAAATCTCCGTGCTTTTACTCTTTACAAAGAACCGCTGCCACCATGTTTCATTCTATTCTTTATCTATAAATAGAATGGACGGTTAACGCCAATATAGTTGCGTACACTTGAGTTTATTGAACAACCATAAACCCGCATGTGTGCTCCGAATGTAAACAAACGGAAGTTCACAGGTGTTACCCTTAATACTGTCTGTACTGCAACAACAACTATCCCAACAGAGGGGTTTACTCTAGAGCTCCTCCTCTCCATCTCTGCTCATAGCAGGGTTTGATGGGAGTGGTTAAGCGTTTTCAACCCAAGCCGTCAAACTGACGTCATCAGAAAAGGAATGCCATTTCCAGACGTAACTTTTCAGATTTTGATAAAAGATTACCATGGCATACCATTTTCCCTGTGTATTAACACGCACTGATTAATTGTTCACCACAAGACTAATATGGGCTAACAAAGTATAGGGTACATTTTGATGTCGACTTTAGCATTCATCAATTTCTTGTTGAGAAAACCGACAAGTATACAGTATCACCCCAAAGCTCGCAATACCATTCAGAGTTCACGAGAGATCATTTCTCGTTTTCTAGGCATAGCATGGTAAAAAAGGGATGCTCTCTCTCTATGATGTCGTAAAAGTTTAGGCGCTCTATGTGTGTGCGTGTGTTGGGGGGGCTGTGCTAGAGGACAGTTTGAAAATATTAGGCTAGAAAGATCTAGTGAATTAATAACTCAATTAAATAAAATGTAAAACGTTGTTTTAAGTCTTTTTACCAAGATTGAAATCTGTAGCTATACCTCTGCACATGTGTATTCTCATGCGTTGTCGGAGTTGTAGCCTAGGTGGGCGGAGACTCACAGACCATCTATTTCTCATTCATGGTTTGCTTTCGGAGCGCGAGCCGCGAGGATGCTTTGCGGGACAGTGAAATATATATTTTTAGCTAAGAACTAAACAAAAGTTTAGTAGTGAATTGAAATGTTAAAAAGTTTTGCTTAAAAACTATTCGTTTTATGTATTTTTTAACTGTTGATATGTTGAAACATTGTTTAAAACATAATTTACCATTTTTCTGGTAGACCTATCTTTAAAAGTTGTTCGTGAAAGACATTCTATAACTTGTTTTAAAAGATTTAACGTTGACTTTTTGATTTTAACTGGTTTTAAAATCTGTAGGTTATGTGAAGGAAAACATTCTAACCTGTTTTAAATGGTTCTGATAGGCCTAATAACGTTTTAGATACTAGCCTATAAACCTTTGTATTTTAAAGGTCCGTATCATTTAAAAAGTTATTAAAGTTGTATGTGAAAGTGTAGCATGCCCAGAGGTGTAAAGTACTTGAGTTATTTTACTTGATTACTGTACTTAAGTATTATTTTGGTTGTACCTAGAGCATGGCGCAGAGCAGGTGGAGTCTTTATACCTAAAGAAAAAGATGCTACAAGCATCAGTCAGTTTCGTCCTATTTCACTATTAAACGTTGAAGGTAAGATTTTCTTCAGCATTATTGCCCAGAGATTGTCCACCTACCTATTAAAGAATGGCTTCATTGACACTTCAGTTCAAAAAGCGGGCATTCCAGGGTTCTCAGGATGCTTAGAACACATCAATGTTATCTGGCAACGAATTCAGTCAGCAAAAAAGGAGAGGAAGGAGCTCCATGTGACATTCCTGGATTTGGCCAATGCATATGGTTCAGTGCCACATGAGCTTCTTTGGGCAGCATTTGATTTTTTCAGAGTACCAATGTCAATAACAAATTTAGTGAAAGCCTATTTTGGAGATTTGCAATTTAGTTTCTCAACTCCAAAATTCAGCACTGCATGGCAATGCTTAGAGGTTGGAATAATGGCAGGATGCACAATTTCTCCACTGGCTTTTACCATGGCAATGGAAGTAATCATTAGGGCATCAAGATGGGTAGTAGGAGGAGAGCGCTTGGCTTCTGGGTTGCGACTACCACCAATCAGAGCATACATGGATGACATGACAACCATGACTACAACAGTAGCCTGCACTAATCGGTTATTGGGGAAGTTAACAGATAATATTGAATGGGCACGAATGCAATTTAAGCCCTCTAAATCAAGGAGCATCTCCATAGTTAAAGGAAAGGTAGTAGATAAAACATTCTTCATTAATGGTGAGGCAATACCAACAGTTTCTGAGAAGCCAGTGAAAAGTCTTGGGAGATGGTACGATGGAGATCTAAAGGACACAGTTCGAGTGGGAGAAGTTAGACGACAAGCAGTGGAAGGGTTGAAGAGCATAAACAGTTGTGCTCTACCAGGCAAACTAAAACTCTGGTGCTTTCAGTTTGGTCTACTGCCGAGGTTGCTGTGGCCACTGACTGTGTACGAGGTTTCTTTGACAACAGTGGATAAGCTGGAAGCGTTAATAAGTTCATACATCAGGAAATGGTTGGGAGTTCCACGCTGCCTCAGCAGAGTGGGACTTTATAGTAAAGGAATATTGCAGCTGCCAGTCTCTGCTTTAACCGAGGAGTTTAAGTGTGCCAAGGTCAGACTGGAAATGACATTAGTAGAGTCACGTGACAAATGTGTAAGGGAGGCAGCCCCTGTGTTAAAAACTGGTAGAAAGTGGTCAGCAAAGAAATCAGTAGTAGAGGCAAAGGCTGACCTTCAAATAGGGGATATCGTGGGACAGGTACAGCATGGAAGAGGGGGTTTTGGGCTCAGTTTAGCTCCTCCTAAATGGCACAAGGCAGGCCCAGCTCAAAGGAGGAAGCTGGTAGTCAACGAGGTGCGAAAGCAGGAGGAGAGGATGAGGAGTATAAAGGCCATTTCCCAGGCTAAGCAGGGAGAGTGGATGAGATGGGAGAGTGTGGAACAACGCAAAATGGGCTGGCAAGACCTTTGGTCAATGGAAGAGAGTAGGATCAGTTTCCTTATTAGGTCAACATATGATGTTCTCCCATCACCGCAGAACCTAAACCTCTGGGTAGGAGAGGATCCCTCTTGTCCTTTGTGTTCATCACCTGCCACATTAAGGCACATTTTGACAGGATGTAAGGTGGCTCTTAGCCAAGGTCGGTTTACTTGGCGCCATGACCAAGTACTGAGATGTTTGGCTTTAGCATTGGAAGGCAAGCGTAGTATGACCAATAAGTTGCCGCATGTTCTAGCAAAACATTACACGCAGAAGACAACATTCCTCCGCCCAGGCGAGCAGCCACCAAGAAAAGGTGTTAACACCAATTCTCGGCCAGGACAACTGGAAGCTGCTAGGGACTGGAAGATGCTGGCTGATCTTGATCAACGGCTTATTTTTCCACCTGAGATTGCCACCACTAACCTACGACCAGACATTGTTTTGTGGTCTGGATCAGCACGCATTGTTCAACTGATAGAGTTGACAGTGCCATGGGAGGATGCTGTAGATGAGGCATATGAGAGGAAGAAACTGCGGTATGCTCATTTGGCCACTGAAGCAGAACAGCGAGGATGGAGAGTCCAGGTTTATCCAGTGGAAGTGGGTTGTCGAGGTTTTGTGGCACACTCTACAACCCGGTTCCTCAGAGACGTCGGATTCAGCGGCCAAGAGTTGCGTCGCACAGTAAAGAACTTATCTGAAGCAGCAGAAAGGAGCAGCAACTGGCTGTGGTTGAGACGGAAAGATTCTAGCTGGCAAGGTACAGGCCGCCACGCTACGGTTTCGTAGAATTCTTGAAAAACTTGAAGAGTCTGTTGGTTTATTTGTATAGGTTGTGTAGTATAGGTCGTATAGTATACTATTCAATTTGTATAGGTTGTATAGGATAGAATGACGGGTGGTTGGGCAGATATTGTGTTTTGCGGTAGGTGGTATGCCATACGGAACCGTTGCCACTGTAACTGCTTTAACGCACCAGTGGGGCTCGACAGCCTTAGTCAATCGGGTTGGCGCGTATGGTTGGGTTGCGGAGAGATAGTGAGATTGTGGTTAGGTCTCAGCAGCAGGAGGGATGTAGAGGTCAGTAAGCTGGGCTGAGTTGAGTGGGGGACGGAGGGGGGTGACTCTGGGACGCCAGAGTCACTGTCGAGCCCTCTTGAGGTGTCGTGGGCTAGTCGACGAAACACTGAGGACGGAAGGTGCCCACTTGAAGACCCTAGAGATGTCCCCTACTCGGCTCAATCCAGACGGTTGTCGTGTTGGTCCACTAGGGAGACCACACTGTAGTTGCAGCCGTCGTGTGTGCTAACGCGCCAAGTACACTGCAGCCGTTAACGCCGGACAGAAGGGGAGTCACACCCTCATATGGAAAGAAGCGTAAATGGATGGAGAAGCATAGTTTACTGTAAAGCTACGTCTTAGTGTTGCTTATCTTGGCGAAAGCCGAGTACAAATCAGCATGAAGTTTTAACATCTACTCTCGTGTAATGGAAATCTTGGGGTATTTTTACTTTACTTGAGTACAATTAAAAATCAATACTTTTACTTTTACTTAATTAAATTTTTTAAGAAAAAAAAGTACTTTTTACTCCTTACAATTTAATTTACAGTCAAAAAGTACTTATTTTTTGGAGAACACTTCATTCTATTTTCCCTTGCTATTACCAAACCAATTGAATTGCGCTGATGCCCAGTTTAATTTAAATGTTATTTATTCTGCGAATGAGATTCGTTTTCACATTCCATGAAATTGTGCGCGTTCGTGACGTAGCGTAATATGCAATTACGTTGAAAAGGTCACGTGTAGGCAGAAGTACAGAGTCAGTGTTTACAATTGTGAGGAAGGAGGACCATATACACATATTCAAATGTCTATGTCAGTTTATCGTTTAAAAAAATGCCCATTTCGTGTGTGTATCCTGCGTGTTTTAATATTAAAAAGGCTAAAAGAAAATTTGTCAGGACAGAAGCGTGACCATTTCAACGTAATTGCGTATTACGTGAGTCACAAACGTGCATCACAGAACAGAGCAAGGCGAGCATTTGTGCTTATAAAACTTAAACTTTTTTATTCATTTTTGAAATGCCCAATTGTTTGTCTAGATAAGACCCTTATTCATCGTCTGGTGTCGTTTAAAGCCCTTTGAAGCTGCACTGAAACTGTCATTTGGACCTTGAACCGTTTGGGTCCTGTTGAAGTCCATTATATGGAGAAAAATGTGTGTGTGGAAAAAAAAATCTTGTAATATTTTCATCAAAAACCTTCATTTCTTTTCGACTGAAGAAAGAAAGACATGGACATCTTGGATGACATGGGTGAGCAAATTATCAGCAAACGTTTTTTTAAAAGTGAACTAATCCTTTTAGTTAAATGCGAGGTTTTACAACTTTGAGTTGCATGTTGCGTACTGGCATTAGTAGTCTTACAGTTTGATAACTAAATACAGTTCTAAAGCAGGATAAAACCGTGTATGTGGTTCATTCACTTTATGTTTTAAGAGATTAAAAGCTTAAACTGGAATCTCTAGTTTTCATTCTTGCTGTTACTTTTACTTCTTTAATACTCAAGTACAATTTTAATGTGGTACTTTTGTACTTTTACTCAAGTACAATTCTGGCCAGATACTTTTACTTGTAATTGAGTAAAATTTTCCCTCAGTACTTGTACTTCCACTTGAGTAACAATTTTGAGTACTTTATACACCTCTGAGCATACCTGTTTGCCTACCGCTTACATTTCACTTTTTTAAAAGTTTTGAACGGATGCATATTTTTTACTCCAAAAACGCATTCTCAAACAATGATCAGATTTCTCCATTGGGTGAGGTGGATTATCCTATCGAAGAGTGAATAAATCAGTAAGATAGTGACATTTTTTTTTTTTTAAACAACTATTATTTTTATAAATGTTATTTAGTGTAGGCCTAATTATAAATAAATCTAGTGTTAGGTGGGCGGAGACTCGGCTTCACACTGATCTATAGGCTGCATCATGGAATTTCTACCGTCGATGAGTGATGTAGGCCTATCATACGGAACTTAAAACTAAACTTTAGTAGCATAGGCCTATTGTAATGTTAGAGAACTCGTGCTTTTGTTTGATGTATTCTTTTTTATTTTATTTTTAAAACTTGTTTTAAATGAATGTACATTGGGATGTTGTTTTGAACGGTTTTAAATCTGTAGCCTATGTGAAGGACCACATTGTAACTTTCTTCAGATAACGTTGTAAAATGTACGAATACTAAGCCATTGCATTTAACTTTATACATAGCCTAGCCTACATTGTTTTTAAAAGTTTTTAATTGTATGTGGAAAACAAAACCCTTCTTTAAAGCGTTGATCCGTTACCCAATACACAACGCTTCACTTTTTAAAAGTTAAAAGCACGTCGTTTCGTGTGTGTGTGTGTGTGTGTGTGTGTGTGTGTGTGGCAAATCTGCCCTGTTAGAGCGTAGAGTTGTAAAATAAATATAAGTTCTCCTGTGACATAGGCAAAGCAATGCATGGCAAGTTTATTTATATTGCACATTTTATACACTGGCAATTCAAAAGTATACTTTACATAGAAAAGGATAAATAATCACAAAATGTATTCAGCCAATCGATGCTTTTCTGTGAGTTCGCTGCAGACGGTAATCCTATGGTGCGTATCCCTTAACAGATCCAAATGCGTCGTAGGCTACCGTTTAAAAAAGCCAAGTGATTTTAGAAAAAAATATATTCCAACACAGTAAATCCTCAGAAATAGGCCACGAGCGCCCTTTCCAAAATCACTGCAAATGGGCTGGTAAATGATATGGCATAATCCTCAGGTTGTTTATTGATATGATCCGCAAGAACAAGGAGTATGTATCTTGTCCCCGTTGTTAAACAACACACGAAATCCATGCCGTGGTCTCGTGCAGGTTTCGTGTTTCTTATAATCCCCACTGTCAGACGGTCCAACTTGTGAATTTTAGAGACTGATTTTTAAACAGCCCTCCTTTATCCCGTCACACTATGGGGAGGGGGTTTGTGTGTGTGGGGCTGGATGTAGGCCGTGTGAAATTCTCCCACGCTCCAGGTGTGTGTGTGTGTGTGTATATGCGCGTGCGTGTGTGCGCGTACACGGATCGTGGGAACTTTGTATTCTATTTTCCCACGAGCACGTCATCTGACCACGTGTTGTGGGAGGGTCTAGGGGCGGAGTCTAGGTCTGACTGGTGCCTGGACCTCAGGTATGCCATTTTAACTTTTTGGGTGTAAGAGCGTGGACACGTTTCGCGGAGCTCCTCACGAGGACTTTTGGAATTAAAATCTCTAAGTTTTGGAATTTGATATACCTTTTGGAGATGGATTAATACCTTTGGATAACCCTCTGCTGATGGATAAATCTTTTGAGATGATTAATCTTTAAACTGGATAACTTTTGCTCTTCTTTCAACAACAAAACGTAAGTCAGTTTTTTAAAATGCATGTGTTTTTGATACTGTGATTTTTAACATAAAGTTTTGATATGCTTTAATATTTGTTTGATGTTTTAATTTTAGAAAATGTATGATAGAAAATAGATCTATTGTTTGATATAAAATTGTACTACATATTGTTTTAGATGTTTTTAATGCTAAAACATTTTGATAATTTTAAGAAAACACTCTTTAAACTTTTATTTTTTTAATTATTGAATTATATTTTTAAATGTATTCATTATTTATTTTTTATGTCTAAACGTTTTTAACATTTACAAGTGTATGGAGACCGCTAAAAACACGCTTTTATACATTGTTTTGAACATGATTTTTAACACGATGTAGTTTTAATATCATGAAGTGTTTTAATTTAAAAAATGTGTAATAACACTAAAGATATGCGTATTTTAAACTTTATACAGCCTTTTATACAACTTTAAACTTTTTTCAAATATATGTTAGAAAATAGAACTATTTGCTTGATATCATTTTAATACATGTCGTTTTAGATGTTTTCATACTAAAACATTTTGATAACTTTAAGAAAACACCTTTTAAAACAGTTGGTTTATATATAATGGAACATTTTACAAAATAATGTGTGAAGGTAAACACCTGTACTGGGTCTTAATGGTTTTAAGCACTATGTGTTATGTGAAAAGTACAACTTTTCTTCAAATATATGTTAGAAAATAGAAGTATTTGCTTGATATCATTTTAATACATGTTGTTTTAGATGTTTTCATACTAAAACATTTTGATAACTTTAAGAAAACACCTTTTAAAACAGCTGGTTTATATAAAATGGAACATTTTACAAAATAATGTGTGAAGGTAAACACCTGTACTGGGTCTTGATGATATAAATGGTCTTAATGCTTTTAAGCACTGTGTTATGTGAAAAGTACAACTTTTTTAAATGTATGATGGAAAATAGAACTATTTGCTTGATATCATTTTAATACATGTTGTTTTAGATGTTTTCACACTAAAACATTAAGATAACTTTAAGAAAACACCTTTTAAAACAGTTGGTTTATGTAAAATGGAGCATTTTACAAAATAATGTGTAAAGGTAAAGACCTGTACTGTGTTTTAATGATATAAATTGACTTAATGGTTTTAATCACTACGTGTTATGTGAAAAGTACAACTTTTTTAAATGTATGTTAGAAAATAGTACTATTTGCTTGATATCATTTTAATACATGCCGTTTAGGTTATTATTGTGATTGAAAACACTTTTTAAAACAGATGTTTTATGTCAAATGTAATATTTTGCAAATAATGCGCCAAAGTTAAATTACCTTTTTGTAATGAAAAAACTCTTAACTTGTATTACTTTTCTGTAAATGACTGAACATTTTTTAAATGTTTTAGATGTTTTAATACTAACCCATTGATTTTTTTTTTTGAACTATGTTTTTATTGAACTTTTCTTATAAACAGAAGGAAAAAATAGAAGAGAAATAAAATAAAAAATAAAAAGTAGAAAAAAAAGGAAAATAAAATAAAAATAATAATAATCAATAAAAACTTAAAATAAATACACAAGTCCTTGACAGCAGCACTTCAAAGAATACACCACATACCAGTACACTATCTGCATTATTCATACATTAACATATATCAAGTCCATTTATTTTCAGCAAGTTTTTAATTAATGCCCACTTCTGTCGAAAAATGTCAGATTTAAACTGCAAATCCGCAGTCATCTTCTCAAATATGTATATCTGTTTCAGTCTATGTGTCCATTCTGTCACAGTGGGTACATGCACCTTCATCCAATTCACAGTAATTATCTTCCTAGCTGCCATTAACATTATATGCAATGCAAATAAGTGGGATTTACTGAACAGATCTGGGGGGAAACCATCTAGCAAGAAAAAATCTGGGCGCATTGGAATATCTCTTTCTAAAACTTTACTAATTTCCCTCTTAACCCCCTGCCAATACACTTGTATTTTGGGGCATTCCCAGAATATATGCACATAGTCCCCCACCATCCCACAATCTCTCCAGCATTGTGATAATGGCGAAGTACTGTCAAATTTGGCCACCACCAGTGGAACTCTGAAGAATCTCATTTTCATTTTCCAATCAAATTCCTTCCACATTTGACTGCTAATGCCCTTATGACAGCCAGCACATATATTTGTCCACATCTCATCCTCTATTACAGTATTTAACTCTAGTTCCCAGTTTATTTTTATATGAAACGTGTCATCAGATTGATCCTGCATTAACTTCCCATAAATATGTGCTATATGGTTTTTAGTAGGTAGATCATGTTCGATGATACTGATAAAATATTTTTCAACATTTGTTGGAGATCTTTTAATTATGTCCCAATGTTTATGAGTTGTGATATAATGTTGTAACTGTAAATATCTAAAGAGATCATTAGATCTCAATGTAAACTTATCACATAATTGAGGAAAAGATCTTATGGTTTCTCCATCAAAAATTTGATTAATTATCTTTAGACCACTCTCTTCCCATCTATTAAAGGCACTATCCCATATAGAAGGGAGGAAATCTGGGTTGCCTTTAATAGGTATTGCACGTGATAAAGTTATTACTCCTCTAAGTTTTTTTTGTATTGTGGACCAAATTTTGACAGTATGCTGTATCCATATATTTCTTTTCTTCACTCTTTTCTGTGCTTGCAAGTCCATGAATGGCAGAACTGTCAAAGAGACTCCAGGAAGTGAATTCTGTTCAATGTTAACCCATTCTGCCTCTTTATCGATGCCAAGCCAAGCAGCCATAGCCCTAAGCTGAGCAGCCCAATAATAGTATCTGAGATTAGGAAGGTTCAAACCCCCCCTATCTTTATTTGACATAAGTATTTTAAGTCTTATTCTCGGTCTTTTATTTTGCCAGATAAATTTTGAAATACATTTTTCTAGTTTGTTAAACGCTGAGACTGGAACCAAAACAGGAAGGGATTGAAATAGGAAGAGAAGCCTCGGCAGTATATTCATTTTCACTGTTTCAATCCTTCCAAACATGGAGAGAGATAGTATCTCCCATCTCGCCAAATCTTTTTTTATGATCTCAAAAAGCTGTGTGTAATTAGCCAAATATAAATGTGATGCCATGGGTGTAAGAGTAACACCCAGGTATTTGAAACCCTTACTGGACCATCGAAAAGATACTTCATTATCTAACTGATTAGGCCAACGTCCTGAAATCATCATTGCCTCAGATTTCTCCGCGTTTACCTTATATCCAGAAACTAAGCCATAGTCTCTAAGGCACTCTAAAAGGGCCGGGATAGATGAAACAGGATTTTCAATAAATAATAGTACGTCATCAGCGTATAATGATATTTTATGACACTTCCCTCCTTTATCTGTTATCCCCTGTATTCTGGGGTTGCTCCTTATTAACTCTGCTAGTGGCTCAATACTAAGAGCAAATAAGACTGGAGACATTGCATCTCCCTGACGAGTTCCCCTACCTAAATTAAAAAACTCTGAACAGTGACCATTGACTCGAACTCTTGATTTAGGATTTTTGTAAAAAATCTTTACCCATTTAACAAAAGTGTCATGAAAGCCCATATAATTAAGAATCTGTTCCAGAAACACCCAGTCCACCCTATCAAATGCTTTCTCCGCATCTAAGCTGAGAAGCATCGAGGGTGTTTTACTATCTTTTCCAATTTGTTGTAAGTTTAAAGCTCTTCTTATGTTATTTGTTCCAAATCTTCTGTTAATAAATCCAGTTTGATCCGGTTTGACCAATTTTTTAATATGCTTCTGAATTCTATTTGCTATTATTGAAGTTAAAATTTTCATGTCCTGACATAGTAAGCTTATTGGTCTATAAGCCATACACTGTGTAGGGTCTTTTCCAGTTTTATGAATTACAGTAATTATTGCTTCAGACCATGAATGCGGGGGGTCTTCATCGTGTAACACAAAATTCCCCGGGGAATCCGTCCACCCCTGGTGACTTATTGTTTTTTAAATGTCCAAGAGTCTCCCTTATTTCTTCTTCCGTAATAGGGGATGTCATTTCCTTTGCTACTTCTTCTGTTAGTTTATTTAATTTAATTGTTCGCAAAAATGTTTTAACTTTTTCCTCCTTATTTATTAACTCCTGGCCTTCATATAATTTTTTATAATAATGTTCAAATGCATTAACTATATCGGTTGGTTGTGTTAACATTGTTGAGGTGTCTGGGTGTTTGATTTTTGGAACTACCCTACTTGCTTGAGCCTTACGTAATTGAAAGGCCAAGAGCCTGCTAGCTTTATTACTCATCTCATAGTATTTTCTACTTATAAATCTGAGTGCCCCCTCTGCTTTATATGTAAGCAAATCATCCAATTTCTTTCTTTCCTGCCTTAAACATTCTAGAATTTTTATTTTACCGGTTCGTTTATGTTCAGTTTCCAGTTTTCTGATTTCATTCTCTATCTCATTTTGTTTGGCTAATCTCAATTTTTTATTCCTGGATGTTATTTCTATTATTTTACCTCTCGTCACTGCTTTGGCCCCCTCCCACAAAATAGATGGGGTAACCAGTCCATTATCATTAATATCAAAGTATTCAATCAATTGTTGTCTTATTTCTTCTTTCGCCTTACAATCATTTATTACTGAGGCATTTAATCTCCAGTATTTAAATTGTTTTCCTTGTCCTAACTGAAATTTTAGCCTAACTGGAGCATGATCCGATATAGTTATGGGATCAATATAACATTCTTTGACATTATGTAAATCTGCTTTGGATGTGCAAAAGAAGTCAATTCTAGAATAACTACCATGTACATGTGACATAAAAGTAAAATCCTTCTCTTTAGGATGTAGGTGTCTCCAAATATCTATTAGACCTAATTCTCTCATTATTCCTAAAAGAGCTTTTACTTTTTTTGACTGTGCTCCCCTTACAGCTGGTAACCTATCAGCATGACTATCCAATACACAGTTAAAGTCCCCACCAATTAAATACATTCCCTCGCCTTTCTGTGCCAAAAGAGAGAAAGCATTCTTGAAAAATTGTGGGTAGTCCTCGTTAGGTGCGTAAAGATTAAGAATAGTAATTTTATTGCCAGCAATTGTTCCAACTACCATGACGTATCTCCCCTCTTTATCTTTGTATACTTGCTCCATATTAAAAAAAACAGATTTGGCAAACATAATTGCAACACCTCTTCTCTTCCCCTTGTTATATGAGGCACTGTAAACTTGGTCTACCCATTCCCTCCTCAATTTTAAATGTTCCCCATCGGACAGATGAGTCTCTTGAAGCAATGCAATAGAGCATTGCATTTTTCTAAGCTGGTTAAATATTTTCTTTCTTTTAATTGGGCTGCTCAGTCCTTTCACATTGTAACTGACACAAATTAAATTATCCATTGACACTGGTATAAATGTTGTGTGCGCTAGTCACAGTATATATTCCAGTATTAAAAAAACATTTTAAGTTAGCTGTCAAGGGTAAATAATTAACGTAAACAAAAACAGGAACTATGTACACGAACAAGACTTCCACACATCCATTCGGCCAAGTTCTTGTCTCGTAGGCCAAATCCCGATGTAAGAAGGGCAGGGAGTTGTGACGCTGACTCCCTGGGGTATCAAAAGTGCACCAAGTGCGCGCAGCCATTTTTGAAACACGGCCGCCTCCAAGAGTGATTTCCACTCAGCAAAATGTCAGCAAGCATCCGTCAATTTAGAAATAATAATAAAAAAAATCAATTATTATCCCGAGAATATAGGGGGAAACGAAAAAAAATAAAAATAAAAAAATAAATAAAAACATTCTGAAGCAGAAATATCCAGTTTAAATATAGGCTACCTCTTTACATTCGAGCGATTCAATCCTGCAAAAATGCTTGTAGGTCCGCGTCGGACAGCAGCGCTGTACTACTTGATCCACGTCTACCTTTGCTTTGCACTGACCATCTAGCCTTCGATATTTCTCTTACTTGTCGATCTCGTTCATCCACTCGGGCTTTAATTCCCATTTCCCGCAGGGATGGTGCAGCATCCATCAGGGTAGGAAAAGTTTTAACTCCCGCCTCCAGGTAGATCCTTATCTGTGCTGGATAGATACACTGAGCTCGCACATCTTTCGTCTTGAGTTGTTTCATTACGTCTCGTACCTGCGCTCTCTTCCGCTGTAACTCAGGCGAGTAGTCGTTGTCAAAGTAGATCCGTTTCGCGTTGTAAAGGACCTGTTTCTGTGACCAGGCTTTTCGTAAAATTGCGTCCTTAACAGCATATTCCAGGAATCTCACTATTATCGATCTCGGGGGTGCGGCGCGGTCTTTTGGTTTGGCTGCAAGGGCCCTGTGTGCCCTTTCAATCTTTATATCCATGTCCTGAGGTAGCTGCAGAACTGTGCTGAGCAGACCCAAAACAAATTCCGCCGTGTTTTCTCCTTCGCTGCCCTCTGGAACTTGGTATATTCTTAGATTATTCCGACGAAGTCTGTTTTGTAAGTCCTCGCATCTACCTGTGAGATCCGCCTCACGTTCCAGTAGATATCGTAGCGCTCTTTCATGTCTCATCCCCGTCTCCTCAGCAGCGTTGATCCGTTTCTCCGTCTCCTCGATCCTGCTCTCCAAACCATTTATTTGGCATTTTAAGTCCTCAACCGAGGTCTCCACTTTTGTCAGCGATATTTTTGTTTGTTTATGCCCCTCTTGATTTTCTTTTCTTAACGATTTCAGTTCTTCCATCACTTCAGTAAGGTCGGGAGCACGCGGGCTAGATTTAGCAGGCCTAATAGGGCTAGGTGATCGTTTCTTATCATCTCTTTCTCTCAAATTTTCATTTTTGGAGGTAGTCTTGTGTCTCGTTGCTGTACTCATTCTGAAAAACTTGGGATATATCTGAATTAGCTATGTAAATCGGGATATATTGCAACAATTCGACGGAGCCTAACTTTCAAGCGTGTGCCATATCTCTGACGCCACCGGAAGTCAATACTAACCCATTGATAACTTTAGGAAATGTAAACGTGAAAAACATGATCTCATCTCTGTTTTCTGTCATCCTTCTTAAAAAGCTTGAAAATATATTGTCTTTGAATGTTTTTCCATCATTTTGAACATTTTCACATTGAACAAAACCACGTACTTGTAACAGGTGTACAGCAGGTGTCCAGTTCGGAACCGGGTCGGATGGGCATGGTTCCGTACCGTGTGAGAATTCCCACGGTCACATGACCTCTCTGGAAGTGGGGGTGGTGGGGGTGGGAAGGGGCGGGGCTAGCGTGGGAAAATTCCCACGCTTCAGATGGTCAGACCGGAAGTGGGTGGGAGGGGTAAAAAGGGGCGGGGCTTAGCGCGGAACCAATCATAGGGGGGCAATAAAACTGTCAGTTTGATGGATGCCGCCCTTCATTCTCTCTCATGACAGCTGAAGTACTAAAAGACGGAGGTGAATTCGAGGTAAATCAACTTCACAACATCTGTCAGTTGGTCTACGAACATCTCACAGCACCAACACAATGGACATCAAGCTTGATAAAACCAATACCGAATAAAGATAACCCACAGCTCATGACGAACTATCGAGGAATCACCCTAATGTCCATAGCAGTCAAAGTTTACAACAGAGTCATTCTCAATCGCATAAGAGACCCGGTCGACAAACTGCTTAGAAACAACCAAGCAGGTTTCAGAACAGGCCAGGGATGTGCTCAACAGATCCACATCCTCCGCAGGATCATGGATGGAGCGTGCGGGCATAGCGCTTCTCGAGAACGATCCGCCGTCGGTCTCGAGATAAGAATTGAAAAAAAACGTTAAAGTCCAACTAAACGATAAATACCAAATAAAGACCAATCTGTCAATTGATGGAAAGCCGATCGCAATCGCGGACGAGTTTAAGTACTTGGGATCATACATAGTGTCGACCAAAAAAGATGTTAACAACCGTATAGCTTTAGCTTGGGTCGCATTCACGAAACTCAAGACCATTTTGAGATCGCACAAGCCACATGTAAAGTTCAAGATGCGCCTATTCCATGCATTGTGCATATCAGTGCTTCTTAACGGATGCGAGTCATGGGCGGTCATGAAGAGAAGCCCTTGAAGATAAACTAAACATCTTTGCTAGAAAGTGCTACCGAATCATGCTGGGAAACGGCGCTGGGGATAGCGCCGTTTCCTCTGTGGATGTGATTTCATCGAATAATGCTGACGAACACAACTGGTTAGATTCGCGCCCAGATTTGAGTGATCTTCTTACTACTCCTATGCCTAATACTCTCTTAAAACCTCCAACAAAAAAAAAAAACGGGTAAGCATGGAAAGTAACGGCTCTTCAGCAGAAATTCTGGCGGCCATTCATGAGCTTTCTGGTAAATATGAGGAGATGTTACAGAAAATTTCTGCAATTGACACAAGGACTGAATCTACGGCTAAGCAGATTGAGGCAATGTCGTCAGTTGTGACTCAACTTGTTGCTGAGGTAGCTACGGACAAGGAATCTCTGAAAGTTGTGGCAACGGAGATTCATGAGCTTCAAAAGATGAATAAAACCATGAAGGAAGAGGTGGGTGAATGTAAGCGTTACAGCTGGAGATGGACTTTAAAGTTACATGGCGTGAGAGAAAAGGATGGTGAGGATGTCCGGAAAGTTGCAATCGATGTCCTTAGCAATGTAGTTCCTGGGATCAGCGATAACCTTGAGGAGGCCGTCGACATTGCACATCGTCTTGGCCAGAGAAGAAATGATGGTTCCCACAGATCAATCATTATACTGTTTGCTCTGCGTCGTATTCGTGACACCGTTGGGCATTCTGCCAGAGGCTGCAAATTTCTTTTCGACAATAAGTTGCGACTCACTGAAGCCGTTTCACCTGAGGATAGGGCCGCCAGAGAAAAACTTTGGCCTCTTGTTAAAAAAGCCAGGGATGAAGGAAAGAAAGCCTCCTTTCGCGGTGCATTTGCCTTAATCGACGGGAAAAGATTCAACTTCTCTGATGTAAAATAGACCGGTTCGGTTCTGCGGCGCGGATGTGATCTTTTTCCTCGTTGAAGGGGAAATAAGACTGGTTCCTTTCATTCCCATAGGCAACGCATTATGGGAAGCCAGGTTTTGTTATTTCTCCGGTTGAACCGCAAACTCTGCTGTGTAAGTTGATAAAGATTGACCCATGTTCAGGTCGATCGTTCAATTTATTATCTATTGACACTTTTTTTTTTTTTTTGACTAATGTTATCTAATGCTTTGCGCCGACAAGCAAGGAGGTTGAGTGATTATACTCTAATTTAATGTTCGTGAATTAAGTTTGGTTATATATTGTTCCTATTTCAAAATAGATCTGTGTGGATTTTTTTCAGACAAGAGGTAGCATACTAAACTTTTTCTTTGTACGATGGATTTTAAGTTTCATTATTTTTCTGTTGTATCCTTAAATGTGAGGGGTTTACGTGACGTTGTAAAGAGGAAAGCTGTTTTTTTGTTATGTAAAAGCAGTGAGTCAGATATAATTTTTCTTCAGGAAACGCATTCAAGTGATATGGATGTAAAATTTTGGAAAAATCAATGGGGAAATGCCATTTACTGTAGTCATGGCTCTAGTCATTCGGCTGGAGTTTCAATTTTGTTGCACAAATTTAAAGGGCACACACTAGAAGTTAAATCTTCTGATGAAGGCCGATGGATTATTTTAGCGATTAAGCAGGATAATTCAATCTTTATTATTTGTAATATTTATGGTTTCAATTCCCGATCTGCCAACAGGTTTCTCTTCTCTCAGATAACCTCAGAATTGAATGAAGTGATTATCAAATACCCAGACTCTTTTGTGATTTTAGGCGGGGATTTAAATGAATGTGTGGATGACTCCTTGGACCGACTTCCTCCCAGAAATAACGATAGCCAGCAGTTAAATATCAACATTTTATCATTATGGTCAAAATTTTCTCTTACAGTTTCTTTCACCCTGATTTGCAGGAATTTACTTGGTCAAATAGAAATGTCTTCCCAATCGAGAATCGACCTCTTCCTGATCAGCTCTTCAATTTGTTAAAGATATTCAAGTTTGCGCGGTTATTGGAAATTGAATAATTCTCTCCTTAAGGATACAGCCTTTAATGATGGCATTAAGAACTTGTTTTCTGGTATATTCTCTGAAAATTCCAGTGACGGTTATAAAACAAAATGGGAATTTTTTTAATATAAAGCTAGGCAGATTGCCATCAGAAGAAATAAAGAGCTAAAATCCTCTAAAAATAAAAAAAATATTTGAACTCCTAAATAAAATAAACACTCTATTGCAAAAAACATTAACTCAGGAGGAAGAGTTAATTTTAAGAGATTTAAATTTACAAATCAATCAAGCTTATTTGGATTTAGCTAGAGGGGTCTTTATTAGGTCAAAAGCCAAATGGTTAGAAGAAGGAGAGACTAACTCCAGTTACTTTTTTGCATTAGAGAAGAGGAATTGCAGGAGGAATTCATTAACAGCTCTAAATATTAATGGCGTCAGGTGCACTGATCCAAACTTAATTTCTAAGTTTATCACAAACTTTTATGACAAACTTTATACTTCCGAATTTAATTCAGATAATTGTGAGACTTTTGTCGAAACTATTAAAAACTATATTCCAACTATTGATAATGATTTTAAAGATCTTTGTGAGTCAACTTTGAATTTTAATTTGTACACTCTAAAGCCATTATTCTTTTCTTAGACTTTTATAAGGCCTTTGATACCATTGAGAATGAATTTCTTCTGCAATCTCTCAAACTGTTTGGTTTTGGGGAATCCTTTGTTAATGTAATTAAAATGTTTTATAAAGAAATTAGTAGTTCAGTCATAGTTAATCTGAACACCTCCCAAAGATTTGTAATAAAGCGTGGTGTTAGACAGGGTTCCCCAATTTCCCCCTTTTTATTTATTTTGGTTGCTGAGCTATTATCACTGAGTATAATGGACAATCAGAACTTGAAAGGTATCTCCATTTTTGACAGGGAAATTAAAATCTCGCAGTTGGCTGATGACACCACTCTTTTTTTACATGATAAAACTCAACTCTCCAGTGCCATTCAGATAGTTAGGAATTTTTCATGTGCTTCCGGGTTAAAGTTAAATATGTCGAAGTGTGAGATAATGTCGTTGCATAAATGCGATGACACGTCATTTGAGGGTATTCCAGTTAAAGACACAATTAAGTATTTAGGTATTCACTTAACAAAAAATTTAGTAGACAGACAACAATTAAATTTTTCTAGTCGAATTAAGAAAACTCAAAATATTTTTAATCTTTGGCTACAAAAAGACCTAACTCTCTATGGGAGGGTTCTCTTGTCTAAAGCGGAAGGTCTCTCTCGCTTTGTGTATCCATCACTTTCTTTATTTGTGAATGACTGCACTGCTAAATGTGTTAATAAATTTTTTCTTGATTTTATATGGAAAAATAGGTCTCATAAACTTAAAAAATACTTGATTTCCAATTGTAGAAGTGATGGGGGACTAGAAGTGCTACATTTTCACAACATTGTTAATGTGTTTAAAATCAATTGGATTAGAAGATGTCTACTGAATTCAAATTCTATTTGGTTTTTCATTCCTAATTTCATCTTTAATAAAATTGGAGGCCTCCTTTTTATCTTAAAATGTAATTATATGTACAATAATCTCCCGGTTAAACTATCTAAATTTCATCAAGAAGCTCTTCTTGCATGGAAACTGTGTTACATCCACAATTTCTCCCCACATAAAACTCTTTTGTGGAATAATATGAATATAACTGTTAGAAACAAATCTCTCTTTTTTTCTAATTGGTTTAATAGAGGTCTAATTCATATAATTTATTTATTTGACAATTCTTTTTTGTAACATGTAACATTTTGTCTTATGAACACTTCATGACTATCCATGACTTTCCTATTCCTTTTAAAGAATACAATACTGTGCTTAAAGCTATTCCTACAGGTCTAGTGCAACTGGTTAAGAGCCACTTATTATACAGTCAAAATAATATGATGGATTCGGCTTTGTTATTGGATGGCATTAGCATTTACGATAAGAAATGCAATAATAAACATATTCTAATTTGCCCTAGAGGCAGATCCCATTGGGCTGCCTCTATTGGCAATATTGAATGGAGAAAAGCGTGGTTATTACCACATACATATTTTATTCCTAACAAGACCAAAGAAGTCCACTTTAAAATATTACATAAGATATATCCTGTTGATGCAACGGTGTCCAAATATATTGATATTTCTAGTACCTGTTCGTTTTGCGGTGACGAAGATGAAACATTAATACACTTATTTTTTTTCTTGCAAATTGATTCAGAAACTTTGGTCTAGTATATTTTCTCATTTAAATAAAACCCCCATTCATGCACACTCCTTTAATTTGAAAGATATTATTTGTTATTATACTGATTCCCACACATCCAAAGAATACATGTTTAAATTTTTTTAATTTTTTTTGGCAAATTTTTCATTCATAAACAGAAATGTATGGGATCACTTCCTATTTTCTCACATTTTTTGGCTGAAGTAGACTCACTGCTTAAATCTTTAATTTAACTAGCAATAAAAAATGTGATAGATTCCTGAACATATATGAACAATTATTTTGTAATGGCTCTGATATTCAGGATTAAACAGCTTTATATCATATATTGTTTATTTTATTTGTATTATTGTTATAATTATTATTTATTTATTTATTTATTTTATGTTTTATAACTATGTTTATGGCACTTAATTTGGAATTATTCTGTACAATTTGTCTTTTGTTTTACCTCTTTTATGTTATCCTGAATATATTTGTATATTTACATGTTTCTTCATTAAAAAAAAAAAAAAAAAAGCTCTTCACCGTGAACAAAACACAGTAACAATGACGTCGATTTTACCATATCAATCCGAGCGCAAGTCCGATGATGAAACACTAGAAGAAGAAGAACCATTTATTCAACCCGAACCTCCATCGCAAGGACGACTCGGGACGTTTCAGTGATTCACTACACAGTTTGAGGTAACTCACATTATGAGATGTTGCTATTCCTCACCATCAGCATAAAAGTGCATGTCCATCAACCGATTATTTTACTTGTACTAATTTATTTACTGAGTATGTTTCTAATATATTGCGGTGAACACGTGGAAACTGTATCAATAACAGTGCATGTAGGCTATGCAATGTATACATTAGCCGAGCTTTAGCGTGAATGACTGATGTAACATAAACATTGGTAAAACAAATCTTGCTCCATGCTTAAAGGGTTAGTTCGCCCATTTAAGACATGAAGTTGTATGCAATCCTTACCAGCACTATAGTGCATACACACTGACCCACTCTGTAGTCACCTCCCTGGTCAGAGTTCTGGCTGCTGGAAGTTTTTCAAGAAAGTACTCCCGGTTAGTTTCCGGGGCCACAAAACTGTGCGTTTTTACGTGAAAAAATTATTTGCGTTTCAAAGCTTGATTAATTTACCACACGAAAAACACACGGGGACAAAATTCATACCTCAGTTTTAATCGGCACTATTTTCTTTCCATTTCTATCAATCCGCGCTGCTGTCAACGTCAAAAGCGCGCACGTTCCGATCAGCTGTTGATAGCGCGACTCGCTGACAATGTCTGACTGGGAAACTTCTGATGATGAAACCAATTTTAGCACAATGTCAGACGGAACAGATGATGATGAAAGTAATTTTAGCACAACGCCAAAGGGATACCTTTATGAACCGGAGTACACCGGTTTTTATATTAGACATCTTTTCACGTGTTTTCCACTGGAGTCTAAACATCAGCTACAGTTTACCGTACAGTTTAGACATGGGATCATAAAGTTAGTAAATAGAGCTTACCCGTGGTACTGGTAGCAAAACTCTTTAAAATCTGTTTTTTTCTTTTTCCTCCTTGGTTGGGGATGTAATCATCTTCGCTGAAGTGAGCACTGCACACACGATAATCCTTGATTCTGGATATTTTAGCTCCCGCAGAGTAGCCGATGGCAACCAGCCAAAGCTGTCTCGTAGCTATATCCGAAACAGGAAAACGATGGAACATGAACGGTGATCCCGGCACATTCTTGTGGTCACAGCCTGGTAATTTACAAGTTCGCACCATATTGTTCATTTTCTAATTTTTACGTCGTTGTCAATCGATTGTGTAAACACTATGGAACAGCTGATCGGAACACTGTTGACGCTGACAGCAGCGCGGATTGATAGAAATGGAAAGAAAATAGTGCCGATTAAAACTGAGGTATGAATTTTGTCCCGGCGTGTTTTTTGTGTGGTAAATTAATCAAGCTTTGAAACGCAAATATTTTTTTCACGTAAAAACGCACAGTTTTGTGGCCCCGGAAACTAACCGGGAGTACTTTCTTGAAAAACTTCCAGCGGCCAGAACTCTGACCAGGGAGGTGACTACAGAGTGGGTCAGTGTGTATGCACTATAGTGCTGGTAAGGATTGCATATAACTTCATGTCTTAAATGGGCGAACTAACCCTTTAATCTTTCCTCAAAGTAGTGAGAATGACAGACAATCTGCATTAATAGACAGAGTTTTATGTAATAGTGTCCCACAGCTGATTAGCTGACTCTGATAGTTGAGAAGCAGTTGTCAGTAAAATAAAGGTAACAGGAAAAGTTTAGGATTATACTGCTGTAGTATCATGGTAAAGATTAATTTTAACCTTCACATTTTCAAATTTCTTCACATGCTCGTCCTTGGGCAGTGGAAAAAAAAATGTCTTTACCATCACATTGTAGAGCACAGCGTCTCCTCGACATGATGCTATCCAGTATCCAGAGGATTCAGCTGCCGGTTCGAGGTTTAAGTTTCCCTGGTGTCTGCAAGCGCAATAAGTGGGCGGGCTAATGTTTCGTCTTGACGTCACAACGAAACAGCTTATGACTCGTTTGAAAAACAATTCATTTCATTGACTCAGAGTCAACTCTTACTTTTGAAAGACAATAACTTTATATACGGTGCACTTTCAGATTAAAAACTTTGCAGGATGTTTTCATTCACTTAGAGCTATAATACACACTACATGAAAAGTCATTTTCAAAAATCCATGATAAGGGCCCTTTAAACTACTCTTTGTTGTCAGAACATATCATGACAAACACTTGCCAAACAGGTGAACATTTCACATATCTGAGGCAGAACATTCAAACATTTGTCATTTTTCCTTAACAAAATAAATATCTTTATTGGAAATTTTATTTCTTAGTTTCAGCATGTGCTAATAATGGGGGGTATTGTTTCAAGTCATGAAACAGGTTTGTGTTGCCTGACTTTGATGGCAGGTATCTGTGGCTGGAGCAAGGCGACAACGGTCAGGGGTTTGAAGGTTCATCAAAGGAAAATGAAATGCTTGAGGGAGAAGGGACAAAGGCCTCGCATTGATCAGTACTTCTTATGAAGTCAGTCAAGTCAGTCGAATGAAATCCAGCGACAGGAAGCAAACCACAGCTCGCAGGATATCAGCACCCCTGTCATAGAGGAGAGGAGGGCTTGCACAGTTAGTGATGAACATATTCATACTTGTGTAACCGGTCAGACAAACCAGCATAAGAGAGAAAAGAACCTCAACGGGCATAGGCCTGGAGTTAGATGGCCAGGAGCTTGTGAGAAAACTGCATGGGACACAGTAAACACAGATCTATGCTTTGCATTGGAAAGATTAACTGGTACAGTTGAAAAGATGCTGGATAAATTTGGGGACATCATTTACGCATATGGAAGTGAGAGGTTTGGTGTGGAAAAAAGGAAGGAAAAAGTACAAACAACTCCTGGAATGTCTAGACGGCAGCAGAACATTGTTAGTTAGTTAGAGAAAGGAGACAGCTGAGGAAGCAATGGAAAAGAGCAGAACAAAGTCAGAAGGAGGGACTCAATCTCTTACTAATGGACATAAAAGATAAGCTGGCAACATTACGCAGAGCTGAGCGTCTACGGAAACGCTACAAGAAGAAGGAACGTGCGAGGGCTAATTTCTATAAAGACCCATTCAAATTCGTAAAGAAGTTATTCACCAGTGAGAAGAATGGCACTTTAAAAGCATCTAGAGTTGAGCTAGAGAGATATTTGGAGGAAACGCATACAGATGCAAAAAGGCATGAGCATATGTCAATTCCATCAGACATACCACCTATCAACCCACCAGAATACCAAATGGAGGTCTGTGCACCTAAGTGGAAAGAGGTAGAGCAGGCTGTGAGAAAAGCAAGGGCTTCATCATCTCCAGGGCCTACTGGAGTTCCGTACAGAGTGTACAAGAGTGCTTCAGGAGTTCTGCGAATTCTGTGGAAATTGTTAAAAGTGGCATGGGAAAAACAGGTTGTACCTAGAACATGGTGCAGAGCAGGTGGAGTCTTTATACCTAAAGAAAAAGATGCTACAAGCATCAGTCAGTTTCGTCCTATTTCACTATTAAACGTTGAAGGTAAGATTTTCTTCAGCATTATTGCCCAGAGATTGTCCACCTACCTATTAAAGAATGGCTTCATTAACACTTCAGTTCAAAAAGCGGGCATTCCAGGGTTCTCAGGATGCTTAGAACACATCAATGTTATCTGGAAACAAATTCAGTCAGCTAAAAAGGAGAGGAAGGAGCTCCATGTGACATTCCTGGATTTGGCTAATGCATATGGTTCAGTGCCACATGAGCTTCTTTGGGCAGCATTTGATTTTTTCAGAGTACCAATGTCAATAACAAATTTAGTGAAAGCCTATTTTGGAGATTTGCAATTTAGTTTCTCAACTCCAAAATTCAGCACTGCATGGCAATGCTTAGAGGTTGGAATAATGGCAGGATGCACCATTTCTCCACTGGCTTTTACCATGGCAATGGAAGTAATCATTAGGGCATCAAGATGGGTAGTAGGAGGAGAGCGCTTGGCTTCTGGGATGCGACTACCACCAATCAGAGCATACATGGATGACATGACAACCATGACTACAACAGTAGCCTGCACTAATCGGTTATTGGGGAAGTTAACAGATAATATTGAATGGGCACGAATGCAATTTAAGCCCTCTAAATCAAGGAGCATCTCGATAGTTAAAGGAAAGGTAGTAGATAAAACATTCTTCATTAATGGTGAGGCAATACCAACAGTTTCTGAGAAGCCAGTGAAGAGTCTTGGGAGATGGTACGATGGAGATCTAAAGGACACAGTTCGAGTGGGAGAAGTTAGACGACAAGCAGTGGAAGGGTTGAAGAGCATAAACAGCTGTGCTCTACCAGGCAAACTAAAACTCTGGTGCTTTCAGTTTGGTCTACTGCCGCGGTTGCTGTGGCCACTGACTGTGTACGATGTTTCGTTGACAACAGTGGATAAGCTGGAAGCGTTAATAAGTTCATACATCAGGAAATGGTTGGGAGTTCCACGCTGCCTCAGCAGAGTGGGACTTTATAGTAAAGGAATATTGCAGCTGCCAGTCTCTGCTTTAACCGAGGAGTTTAAGTGTGCCAAGGTCAGGCTGGAAATGACATTAGTAGAGTCACATGACAAATGTGTAAGGGAGGCAGCCCCTGTGTTAAAAACTGGTAGAAAGTGGTCAGCAAAGAAATCTGTAGTAGAGGCAAAGGCTGACCTTCAAATTGGGGATATCGTGGGACAGGTACAGCATGGAAGAGGGGGTTTTGGGCTCAGTTTAGCTCCTCCTAAATGGCACAAGGCAGGCCCAGCTCAAAGGAGGAAGCTGGTAGTCAACGAGGTGCGAAAGCAGGAGGAGAGGATGAGGTGTATAAAGGCCATTTCCCAGGCCAAGCAGGGAGAGTGGATGAGATGGGAGAGTGTGGAACAACGCAAGATGGGCTGGCAAGACCTTTGGTCAATGGAAGAGAGTAGGATCAGTTTCCTTATTAGGTCAACATATGATGTTCTCCCATCACCGCAGAACCTAAACCTCTGGGTAGGAGAGGATCCCTCTTGTCCTTTGTGTTCATCACCTGCCACATTAACCCTCTGGGGTCTGAAATCGCGCTGGTGCGATTTGCACAATTTTTTTCACATAGCAGCAAAATAGACTTAAAATACTCAGTCATTTTTTGTCATACACTCTTAAGAAATATGAAAAAATGAACTGTTAAATGTCTACTTTTTTATGGGTCCACTTCCAATCGAAATAAAACATTGTACTTTTGTAAAATAAAGAAAATAAACAGGGTGTGCTTTCTGCCTCTCCTTCTCCGTGAACTTTTTTCTGGAGCACGTCTCTAAACGTAAACAAAACTCAGCGAATACTAGTCACACATGCATGAGCAATATATCTTTATGATCATTTAAGTGTGTACTTTTAAATTATCTAATTCAAAACTAAAACAAATATTCTCTGTTTATGTAATCTATATAAAAAGAGAGAGATGTCAGTCGTTCTCATTTCAGCTAATTATCTTTTAATGTGACCACGCCCACAGAGAGGCGCGCTATTCAAACGCAAATAATCTGAGGCAAGTCATGCAAACTGTTAACGCCCACAAATCAGCTGGACAAAACACATCAAGTTGAACAAGAATCGTGGACTTTACCTCTTGCCTCTCTGAGGAATAATACTGTCGTCCTAATCCTGGAACAATTTACCTCAGAAAACACATCAAGTTGAACAAGAATCGTGGACTTTACCTCTTGCTGCGCTCTGAGGAATAATACTATCGTCCTAATCCTGGAACAATTTACCTCAGAAGTCCTGGTAGTATCATTCCGAGGAGCAACGAATCAAGCTAATGTAGTAAGGTATTTATTCTTAAGAGCTTTGTTATAAATTCGATATTGATAGTGTGAATGATGAATGAAAGGCACAGACGCGCGCGCGCTGTTGTTTACAGCTGTAGCAGCTACAGCGCGCATCTCACACTCGCATAAACACGATATGTTACAGACTAAATATGAATATTTAGACAAGATTCTTCAGAATTGGTTCAAAGTTAGTGGAAACATCTTGAAAAACATTTGTCTTTCTCTTTTCCCACTGGGTACCACAAGGTGAGGACAATATATATATGTATGTATGTATGTATGTATGTATGTGTGTGTGTGTGTGTGTGTGTGTGTGTGTATAGCTTCTTTTGTCACAAATACGCTAATCAACTGTTATAGTGTTTGTTCCAATGTAAGCTATATCAAAATAATGAATCCTTAACTTTGAAATATGTATGATAAAATGTATTGGCCTACTTTAAAAAAAGAATACTTTATAAGACATTTATGGAAAGAAAATTTTCTTTTCAAGATGTTTCCAATTCTAACTTTGAACCAATTCTGTAGAATGGCCCATATAGCCTATTTGACCAGGATTTGTTTCTAGGTATGACTAAAAATGTGCTTTTTACTTTCATTTATATTTGGATTGTGTGTATATATATATATATATATATATATATATATATATATATATATATATATATATATATATATATATATATATTGTCCTTGCATTCTTTCTTGTGTGACACACCTGAATGAAAGGCTCATTATTATGCAGGGTCATTATCTAGTCCGGTGAGAACCACCTAATTATTCATGAGGGGGTTGGGCCGTTCACGCCCATCCGCATAATCCCTTTCCACTCAAAAAAATGTTTTTCACAATTTAAAACAATCTATTGTTTTATGTGAGTGATTAGGCAGGATGATTTTCAGATCATTTTGAAAAAAAAACTCTAGGCGACAACATCCATTAGTCAAAAGTCTTGTGGGCCGATATTTAGTATGCGTTTTGTGGCCTTATTTCAGAAACTTTATTTTTTTGTTTTTTCAATAACCATGCATAAACAATATTCTCTCAAAAATACAAACATGTACATACATGTTGCTCATACATTATGGTAGCCATATTTGTGCTAAATAGAGTGTAATTTCACCTGTGTCATTAATATGTTTATAAGCAACTGAAAAAAGCACAAATGTCAGGGCATGTCAAAACATCTAAAAGAACCCCCAAAACACCTTAGACCCCAGAGGGTTAAGGCACATTTTGACAGGATGTAAGGTGGCTCTTAGCCAAGGTCGGTTTACTTGGCGCCATGACCAAGTACTGCGATGTTTGGCTTTAGCATTGGAAGGCAAGCATAGTATGACCAATAAGTTGCCGCCTGTTCTAGCAAAACATTACACGCAGAAGACAATATTCCTCCGCCCAGGCGAGCAACTACCAAGAAAAGGTGTTAACACCAATTCTCGGCCAGGACAAATGGAAGCTGCTACGGACTGGAAGATGCTGGCTGATTTTTCCACCTGAGATTGCCACCACTAACCTACGACCAGACATTGTTTTGTGGTCTGGATCAGCACGCATTGTTCAACTGATAGAGTTAACAGTGCCATGGGAGGATGCTGTAGATGAGGCATATGAGAGGAAGAAACTGCGGTATGCTCATCTGGCCATTGAAGCAGAACAGCGAGGATGGAGAGTCCAGGTTTATCCAGTGGAAGTGGGTTGTCGAGGTTTTGTGGCACACTCTACAACCCGGTTCCTCAGAGACGTCGGATTCAGCGGCCAAGAGTTGCGTCGCACTGTAAAGAACTTATCTGAAGCAGCAGAAAGGAGCAGCAACTGGCTGTGGTTGAGACGGAAAGATTCTAGCTGGCTGTGTACAGGCTACGGTTTCGTAGAATTCTTGAAAAACTTGAAGAGTCTGTTGGTTTATTTGTATAGGTTGTATAGTATTTACAGTCATTACGTTCCTGTGTATATTGCGTGAATGACGGGTGGTTGGGCAGATATTGTGTTTTGCGGTAGGTGGTATGCCATACGGAACCGTTGCCACTGTAACTGCTTTACCAGTGGGGCTCGACAGCCTTAGTCAAACGGGTTGGAGCGTATGGTTGGGTTGCGGAGAGATTGTGAGATTGTGGTTAGGTCTCAGCAGCAGGAGGGATGTAGAGGTCAGTAAGCTGGGCTGAGTTGAATGGGGGACGGAGGGGGGTGACTCTGGGACGCCAGTTTCACTGTCGAGCCCTCTTGAGGTGTTGTGGGCTAGTCGACGAAACACTGAGGACGGAAGGTGCCCACTTGAAGACCCTAGAGATGTCCCCTACTCGGCTCAATCCAGACGGTTGTTGTGCTGGTCCACTAGGGAGACCACACTGTAGTTGCAGTCGTCGTGTGTGCTGATGCGCCAAGTACACTGCAGCCGTTAACGCCGGACAGAAGGGGAGTCACACCCTCAAATGGAAAGAAGCGTAAATGGATGGAGAAGCATAGTTTACTGTAAAGCTACGTCTTAGTGTTGCTTATCTTGGCGAAAGCCGAGTACAAATCAGCATGAAGTTTTAACATCTACTCTCGTGTAATGGAAATCAGCACAGTTTGCAGTGCAGGCTGTGATATTGATATTAATATTGCATGTTTTGTCCCGAAACGCATATTTGACAGTGAGTTGCCAGTAGTATTAGCTTGAGTTAGGATGCAGATTTACTATGTTAAATTTATGTTCATTAATAAAAACAGTAACATCTGTTAAAAATTAACAAAAATGTAACGACCACATTTTTATTTGGTAAAATTTAATATTCTGACTTGTTTTAGTTTTATTAAAATTAACCATTGGTCATCCAGTATCATGCATTTAGATCATGATAACCACAGATAAAACCAGGCATAGCCTATAGAACCTCAATATTATGCCAAAATGTAACACTATTGTTTCTATGGTATTTGTATGAAAAACAGTAGCCTAAATACATTAACTACAGTAATATATTCCATTAGTCCTTTAATACATTGTCTACATTAATAATATAATACAATTCAGTATGTATATCCCAATGTATATTTCATGGTGCAATTAAAATTACTAGGCTAACTTTAAGGTAAATCCATGGAAAATGATGGGAATTTGTAGACGGAAAAGCCTTCTGACTATATAGTTGGGCAACGTGTTACTCCTGTGTATCAGCGCTGTTTCATCTGCGTTTAAACATCGTATCAATTATCTCTTAACGCATTATAGTCCTTCACGTCTATTGCGATCACAAAATTCCGGCCAGTTATTAATAACTAGAACATCAAAATCGACGGCTGGCGGTAGATCCATTTCCTATTTAGCACCAAACCTTTGGAACAGTCTTCCTACCACCGTCCGGGAAGCAGACACACTCTGTCAGTTCAAAGCTAGATTAAAGACACATCTCTTTAAACTAGCATTCATATAATACATTATCGACTTCTATAATTCAATGTTAGGCTGCATAGATTAGGTCAGCCGGAACTGGGAACACTTCACTTAAATCATGATGTACTTGTTACATCAAAAGAAGAATGGCATCTACGCTAATTTTAGTGTCTTTGTTTATCTCAAGGTTTTCCAGGCCGTATCCAGATCTGACGGAGGAGCTTCGCCTGTACCCGATGACAATGCAGTGCTGAAGTGTCATCTAGCCTCTCCCTATGGAGGATCCCTTTATCACTCTACAGATAAAGCGTTGTGGGAAAATTCGGTTTGCATACCTACCCCGAAGTGATAAAATTAAATTAAATTCTGTATCAAAATTTTTAGGCAAGACAAGTAGTTTGTTTAGGCATGGTTTGTGGGGAATTACAAACCAGCACACATATATCCAAACGCACACAACTATAGAATCAATTCTTAATGCGCATGTGAATGCCATCAGCGTTTGTCACAGGTTCGCGTTTAAAGGCTGTTTAGAGAGAACAGTGTCGTCTTAGCGGCCCCTAATTTAATAGCAAATGATGATTTCAACTGAAGTTAATCAATCAAAACTAACTTCAGCTGGAAAATAACATAATTCAAGAACCGCTATAAAGCCAAAACAATCTCTGTTACCTTAAATTATATGTTTATCTCTGTAAAGCTGCTTTGAAACAGTCTACATTATTAAAAAAGCTTTATAAATTAAGATGACTTGACTACATAAAATAGACTAAGTCTTCACTTCTAAACTTTTGTCTTTACCTGTACTGTTTATAGCTTGACTGACTCTGAGGACGTTGGACAGCCAAGTAGAAGATGATCACATGCTTGCACAGTGCACCATTGATAATGGCCTATAGTCTGAAATGTCATCTTCTGGTTCTTGCAGCCAGCCTCCAAGCAGCCCAGCATTGGAAGGGGAAACCTCAGAGTCTGTGCGTGGTGACACAGCTAAAAGGCCTAGGTTGGGCCTTCTGAACAAACAGATTCAAAATGATTTTTGAAAACGTAATATTTTCTTTGGGAGTATGTATCAACATTATTATTTTTCTTGCTGTGTTTGAATGCATGTGCAAAACCTGTCTAGTTTACCTTCACTACTGAAATTAGCACTTTATATTCTTTCTAGTGCGAATAGAAGACCCAACACTTCATTGCGGGTAAGCTTTATTGATGCCATTAGATAATAATAATAATAATAATAATAATAATGATTTCCATTACACGAGAGTAGATGTTAAAACTTCATGCTGATTTGTACTCGGCTTTCGCCAAGATAAGCAACACTAATGCCGAGTTCAGACTGCACGATTTTCAAAGTAGTCGGGTCACTGTTCTTTTCACACTGCATGACTATCTTGGCCAGCATTCAGTCGCTGCTGTGTTCACACTGAACGATGGATCGGCGACAGGAGGTTTCACACTGCATGACTTTACAAGAGGAAGAATCGCCGACAACTGTTTGACACGCAAACTACGTTTCACAACCAAACACACGCGCGAAGTGATAAGAAAATAACGCAAGATCACGCGTGCGTGAGACCGGAGTTCTCGCGCGAGACTCAAATTGTTATTAAAAATTATAGCCTGCAAGAAGCTTGCGATCCCAATCTGTGAGCTGATTTGCAGCGAAAAGGAGAAAAAAAATAAGATTATGCAGGAGGAAATGGTTGGGGAGAGAGATCAACTTGTTGAGCTCTGAGCAAGGATTGTGTGTTCTACAAAGAGAGTTGAGGGTAAAGAAATAATTTTGCAATGTGCTGCTGGTCAAGCAATATGTAGGCTACTTTGTTTCTGTTTGATATAATTGTAAATATATCTATTAAAATACTGATATTCTGGTCTATAACTCCTCCCGAACTCCCCGCTGTCCTGTATCTTGCTCTCTCATTGGCTGTCGGTCATCGCCGATGTAGTTTTCAGTCAGAACACTTTTCACACAGCAGGATTTTGAATCGCCGACAGGTCCAGATATTTAGCATGCCAAATATCTCACGGGTGTCGGCGACTCGTCGGCGATTCTCTCAGATCGCGTCTTTGCTCATTCACACTGCATGATTGTCACTCGCGTGAACGAGCACCGATTTACCTGTGATTTCGGGCATTTGTCGGCGATTTCTCAAAACCTGTCGCCGAGCCAAAATCGGGGCTAAAATCGTGCAGTCTGAACTTGGCATTAGACGTAGCTTTACAGTAAACTATGCTTCTCCATCCATTTACGCTTCTTTCCATATGAGGGTGTGACTCCCCTTCTGTCCGGCGTTAACGGCTGCAGTGTACTTGGCGCGTCAGCACAGACGACGGCTGCAACTACAGTGTGGTCTCCCTAGTGGACCAGCACAACAACCGTCTGGATTAAGCCGAGTAGGGGACATCTCTAGGGTCTTCAAGTGGGCACCTTCCGTCCTCAGTGTTTCGTCGACTAGCCCACGACACCTCAAGAGGGCTCGACAGTGACTCTGGCGTCCCAGAGTCACCCCCCTCCGTCCCCCACTCAACTCAGCCCAGCTTACTGACCTCTACATCCCTCCTGCTGCTGAGACCTAACCACAATCTCACAATCTCTCCGCAACCCAACCATACGCGCCAACCCGTTTGACTAAGGCTGTCGAGCCCCACTGGTGCGTTAAAGCAGTTACAGTGGCAACGGTTCCGTATGGCATACCACCTACCGCTAAACACAATATCTGCCCAACCACCCGTCATTCTATACTATACAACCTATACAAATTGTATAGTATACTATACAACCTATACTATACAACCTATACAAATAAACCAACAGACTCTTCAAGTTTTTCAAGAATTCTACGAAACCGTAGCGTGGCGGCCTGTACACAGCCAGCTAGAATCTTTCCGTCTCAACCACAGCCAGTTGCTGCTCCTTTCTGCTGCTTCAGATAAGTTCTTTACTGTGCGACGCAACTCTTGGCCGCTGAATTCGACGTCTCTGAGTGTGCCACAAAACCTCGACAACCCACTTCCACTGGATAAACCTGGACTCTCCATTCTCGCTGTTCTGCTTCAGTGGCCAAATGAGCATACCGCAGTTTCTTCCTCTCATATGCCTCATCTACAGCATCCTCCCATGGCACTGTCAACTCTATCAGTTGAACAATGCGTGCTGATCCAGACCACAAAACAATGTCTGGTCGTAGGTTAGTGGTGGCAATCTCAGGTGGAAAAATAAGCCGTTGATCAAGATCAGCCAGCATCTTCCAGTCCCTAGCAGCTTCCAGTTGTCCTGAGTGAGAATTGGTGTTAACACCTTTTCTTGGTGGTTGCTCGCCTGGGCGGAGGAATATTGTCTTCTGCGTGTAATGTTTTGCTAGAACAGGCGGCAACTTATTGGTCATACTACGCTTGCCTTCCAATGCTAAAGCCAAACATCGCAGTACTTGGTCATGGCGCCAAGTAAACCGACCTTGGCTAAGAGCCACCTTACATCCTGTCAAAATGTGCCTTAATGTGGCAGGTGATGAACACAAAGGACAAGAGGGATCCTCTCCTACCCAGAGGTTTAGGTTCTGCGGTGATGGGAGAACATCATATGTTGACCTAATAAGGAAACTGATCCTACTCTCTTCCATTGACCAAAGGTCTTGCCAGCCCATCTTGCGTTGTTCCACACTCTCCCATCTCATCCACTCTCCCTGCTTGGCCTGGGAAATGGCCTTTATACTCCTCATCCTCTCCTCCTGCTTTCGCACCTCGTTGACTACCAGCTTCCTCCTTTGAGCTGGGCCTGCCTTGTGCCATTTAGGAGGAGCTAAACTGAGCCCAAAACCCCCTCTTCCATGCTGTACCTGTCCCACGATATCCCCAATTTGAAGGTCAGCCTTTGCCTCTACTACAGATTTCTTTGCTGACCACTTTCTACCAGTTTTTAACACAGGGGCTGCCTCCCTTACACATTTGTCACGTGACTCTACTAATGTCATTTCCAGTCTGACCTTGGCACACTTAAACTCCTCGGTTAAAGCAGAGACTGGCAGATGCAATATTCCTTTACTATAAAGTCCCACTCTGCTGAGGCAGCGTGGAACTCCCAACCATTTCCTGATGTATGAACTTATTAACGCTTCCAGCTTATCCACTGTTGTCAAAGAAACCTCGTACACAGTCAGTGGCCACAGCAACCTCGGCAGTAGACCAAACTGAAAGCACCAGAGTTTTAGTTTGCCTGGTAGAGCACAGCTGTTTATGCTCTTCAACCCTTCCACTGCTTGTCGTCTAATTTCTCCCACTCGGACTGTGTCCTTTAGATCTCCATCGTACCATCTCCCAAGACTCTTCACTGGCTTCTCAGAAACTGTTGGTATTGCCTCACCATTAATGAAGAATGTTTTATCTACTACCTTTCCTTTAACTATCGAGATGCTCCTTGATTTAGAGGGCTTAAATTGCATTCGTGCCCATTCAATATTATCTGTTAACTTCCCCAATAACCGATTAGTGCAGGCTACTGTTGTAGTCATGGTTGTCATGTCGTCCATGTATGCTCTGATTGGTGGTAGTCGCATCCCAGAAGCCAAGCGCTCTCCTCCTACTACCCATCTTGATGCCCTAATGATTACTTCCATTGCCATGTTAAAAGCCAGTGGAGAAATTGTGCATCCTGCCATTATTCCAACCTCTAAGCATTGCCATGCAGTGCTGAATTTTGGAGTTGAGAAACTAAATTGCAAATCTCCAAAATAGGCTTTCACTAAATTTGTTATTGACATTGGTACTCTGAAAAAATCAAATGCTGCCCAAAGAAGCTCATGTGGCACTGAACCATATGCATTAGCCAAATCCAGGAATGTCACATGGAGCTCCTTCCTCTCCTTTTTAGCTGACTGAATTCGTTGCCAGATAACATTGATGTGTTCTAAGCATCCTGAGAACCCTGGAATGCCCGCTTTTTTAACTGAAGTGTCAAGGAAGCCATTCTTTAATAGGTAGGTGGACAATCTCTGGGCAATAATGCTGAAGAAAATCTTACCTTCAACGTTTAATAGTGAAATAGGACGAAACTGACTGATGCTTGTAGCATCTTTTTCTTTAGGTATAAAGACTCCACCTGCTCTGCGCCATGCTCTAGGTACAACCTGTTTTTCCCATGCCACTTTTAACAATTTCCACAGAATTCGCAGAACTCCTGAAGCTCTCTTGTACACTCTGTACGGAACTCCATTAAGCCCTGGAGATGATGAAGCCCTTGCCTTTCTCACAGCCTGCTCTACCTCTTTCCACTTAGGTGCACAGACCTCCATTTGGTATTCTGGTGGGTTGATAGGTTGTATGTCTGATGGAATTGACATATGCTCATGCCTTTTTGCATCTGTATGCGTTTCCTCCAAATATCTCTCTAGCTCAACTCTAGATGCTTTTAAAGTGCCATTCTTCTCACTGGTGAATAACTTCTTTACGAATTTGAATGGGTCTTTATAGAAATTAGCCCTCGCACGTTCCTTCTTTTTGTAGCGTTTCCGTAGACGCTCAGCTCTGCGTAATGTTGCCAGCTTATCTTTTATGTCCCTTTGTAAGAGACTGAGTCCCTCCTTCTGACTTTGTTCTGCTCTTTTCCATTGCTTCCTCAGCTGTCTCCTTTCTCTAACTAACCCTTCAATTTTCTGCTGCCATCTAGACATTCCAGGAGCAGTTTGTACTTTTTCCTTCCTTTTTTCCACACCAAACCTCTCACTTCCATATGCGTAAATGATGTCCCCAAATTTATCCAGCTTCTTTTCAACTGTACCAGTTAATCTTTCCAATGCAAAGCATAGATCTGTGTTTACCGTGTCCCATGCAGTTTTCTCACAAGCTCTTGGCCATCTAACTCCAGGCCTATGCCCGTTGAGGTTCTTTTCTCTCTTATGCTGGTTAGTCTGACCGGTTTCACAAGTATGAACATGTTCATCACTAACTGTGCAAGCCCTCCTCTCCTCTATGACAGGGGTGCTGATATCCTGCGAGCTGTGGTTTGCTTCCTGTCGCTGGATTTCATTCGACTGACTTGACTGACTTCGTAAGAAGTACTGATCAATGCGAGGCCCTTGTCCCTTCTCCCTCAAGCATTTCATTTTCCCTTGATGAACCTTCAAACCCCTGACCGTTGTCGCCTTGCTCCAGCCACAGACACAAACTTGGAGTTCAATGACTTTACTAACTGCAGATCTTGAACTAGTCTTACTCTCCATACTCATATCCATTTCCATTCCTAAGTCGTTAACCATGTTGTCCAACATCGAGTCATCTTCCGCCCCCGCTCTCGCAGTCTCTAGGGGTATTTTTCTCTTTAATTTCTTAGGAGCCATGGGCGGGTGTCTCCAGCATCCTGTAAACACGAAGCTGGATACTGCCGACAAGGGTAGCTAACCCTTACCAGCCCCATTGGGGTCTCTTTCCTCCTGTCAGCTGTCTCTCCAGGCTGTCACAAGGTCTTTCCCTTGTTGCCAGCAGCACTATTCACCGCAGTCACTGGACGTATCCAGATCTTCATGATTTCCATTACACGAGAGTAGATGTTAAAACTTCATGCTGATTTGTACTCGGCTTTCGCCAAGATAAGCAACACTAAGACGTGGTTCACGTTAAATGGTTCACTCGCACACTAGCTCCACTTTTGTTTGCACTGATTCAATGCGCTCTAACTCAAAGATTTTGTATAGAAGCATGACGTTTTTTTGAGTCGGGATGAAGTATGACATGTCTACCATCTAGTGGAGGGGAGGTCGAACGAAATTTGACACCCTATTTGACTAAATCGGCCGTTTTATTCAGTGCCGCATCTTGTCGAGTACACTCGACCGTGGCGCCAAGAGGGTTAAACACATGTGGCGTGAGCCGGATAACCAAACATTATGCTCTTTTTGAGATTTCTCTGGGTCGCCGTGATAACGGCGGTTGTATGCAGGCGAGCGGGCTGTATTGTTGGCTGTGCGATACACATGACAGAGCGGAAAACTTTGACGGCGGTCTGGCCGACGGGACTTAACCGTCTTTTCCTCCTTTGAGCTGCTAGGAGGACTTTGCGGGCTCGGGCTTTAGCGCGATCTTAGGCCGGGGTCCCTGGGAGGGAGGCGGCCTGTGATGGCTGGTTGAGCGCGATCTAGGGCGGCCGCCCTGTCGTCGCTGCGAAGAGGGAGGCTGAGCTGGGCGCTGGGCGGAGCTTCGCGCAGGCTGGTCCCGAGGAAGGCGTGTGGCTGAGCTCGAGCGTCGAGGCATGAAAAGGTTCATAGCCTGCGTGGTCTTTTGTACCTCCGAGAAGAGGGCTGAAAAGGCCGGTGGGGGAGAGCGGGGCGTTGAGGAAGACAGTCCGCTCGGACTCCCTCATGTTGGAGAGCTTCAACCAGAGGTGCCTCTCTGTGACGGTCAGCGAGGACATGCACCTTCCAAGAGCCTGGGCAGCGGATTTAGTAGCGTGAAGGGAAAGATCCGTTGTGCTGCGCAAATCCGTGACGGAGGCGGGATCCGGGCCTTTCTCAACCAGCTCACGGAGGAGATCAGCTTGGAGGATCTGAAGTACTGCCATGGAGTGCAAGGCTGAGGCAGCCTGTCCGGCGGTGGCGAAAGCGCGGCCTTGGACGGGAGGGCAGCCATTGAACGCCATCCAGAAGGCGGGCAAAGCTGCGCTGAAACTGCTTCTTCCACTGGGGGATGGAAGTGTACCCCTTCTCGGCGGCGCCGTCAACCTGTGAGAGCGCCGAGGAGACATGAGAGTGGACCCTCGCGGAGAATGGTTCTTTCCACGATTTTGAAAGCTCAGTGTGGAGCTCTGGCAGGAAGGGTGCAGTCCTGGATGCGGGTGCTAGGCGGCGGTTTCGATACAGGAAGTAGCCGTCAAGTCTGTTCAGCGCGGGCTTTTGGGACGCTGACTACTCAAGGCCGAGTTGTTTAACGGCCTTGGTGAGGAGGCGCAGGAGTTCCGCATCCACGCCGGCCCGAGAACGGCCGGACTCCTGGACTGACGAGGAGGCAGAGTGGTGCGAACCGGACCAACCCTCGCTGTCAGAAGCCAGGATGGAGCAGCTGTCAGCAGCGGCGTCCTCATCCATATCATCCTCAGAGGAGGCGGCAGCGTGGGCGGGAGCCGGCGGCTGTGCGTCCGGGAGGGGGGGTGGAGAGGGAGAAACTCCGGCGAGTTTTTAGGCGCCACATCAGTCTCCGGTGGTCTCTGGGAGCGGCGCATCTGACAGGCGGAGTGACAGCTTCTTCATTGAAAGCTTCGAGTCGAGCCCGCAGGGTCGACATAGGAAGCTCCTCGCACTCAGGGCAGCCGCCCGAAGAGAGCGCGATGGCTGCGTGCTCACGGCCTAGGCAGAGAAAAACGCCTTGCGCTCTTTTAGGAGAGTGTGTGTCTCGGTGGCGAACACACACAGTAGAAAAAAGGATACTTGTCGCCGGATGGCGCAGCAGGCACGGATGGCTGAAGGTGGCGAAGACGGCCGGCTTCCTCAGATGCTTCCTAAGCTTGCTGGTCGCTTGCTTCGACGGCGGCGGCGGCTTCTCAAGATCCGGCGATGCGAAGAGCTTTGTTGAAGAGATGAAAATCAGAGTGCAGCCTGTTGAGCCCTTCCTTATATACGCTAAGCCACGCCCACTGCGTTGACAATATATACAAAATTAAGGATACTTTTTTGGCTTCAGATCTCGAGAAAAGATGACTTTTAATAATTAACTTATGCTATCTCCTAGAGAACTATTTATCAGCTGAATCATTTTAAAGAAATGAAGTTGTCGCGACCTTACTTGTCCTGTGGCCAATTTTCCGGCATTCCTCTAGACTGGCATTGAATCACTAGAGTCATGGTGAGTACTGGAACATATTAAGTCATCAGCCATCCAAATTCCATATACAGTGATTTTATTATTTAACCTACCTCTCAAAAAAATATATATATGTATGTCTCCTAGCTCATGTGTGTGTGTGTGTGTGTGTGTGGGTTAGGGTTAGGGTGTGTGTGTGTGTGTGAATATCTTGTGAATGACTGGAAATTCTACACTTTAGGATTGGCTTTTCATTAGTAACTACAGTAAGAATCATGGTAACTAGCTAGTAATAACTCAAGTGTTACTACATACTTCTAAAGGAATTACTGAATATTTGGATCCGTATTCTATAGTGAAGATCGTGGTAACTAGCAAGTAATGTAGTAACACTTGTATGTAGTGTTGTAGTGTATGTAGTGTATGTAAGTATAGAGTAACACTTGAGTCATTACTCGTTAGTTACCATGATCTTCACTTTAGAATACGGATCCAAATATTTAGTAATTTATTTAGAAGTATGTAACACTTGAGTCATATGTCTAGTCATTTGTCCTGCATTAGTTATTGATTAGTTTTGCATGAATTATGAAACTTTTTCAGTAGTTATCTGGGAAGCATAAAATAAATAGTAGTTATTGATTAGTTAATAGTGAACTACCACTTTCATGTGTGTGCTATTACTTACTAATTTTTTTATCAGAGTTTCTTGTTAGTTAATAGTAGTTACCAGATTCTTAAAATTGTGTTACTCATTTGTACCTGTGTAGTTATTCATTAACGAAGAAACCGGATTCTAAAGTGTTACCGATTAGGGTTGGTAACTAGCTGTGTGATTTCGTGATCTGAGCATTTTAGGCCGAAGCATGCACAGTGTCTGTTGCCTTCTGTTGCTGCTGTTCGGTATGTATGGACTTATCTAACTCTGGGGGATACGGTGAATAAGCTAAAGTCTGAAAAAGTTGGCGTGTTCCTTTAAGGATTCGATTACAAAACGCTTCATCATGCATCCCGATGCATCCTGTCATCCAATGTGTTTTGTACTCACTGTACAATTACTCACAACCAGATGTTTAAAGGTCCCGTTCTTCATGTTTTTTTTTAAGCTTTGATTGTGTTTACAGTGTGCAATATAACATGTGTTCATGTTTCGCGTGTAAAAAAACACAGTTTCTTCACACTTATCTGTATTCCGCTGTTTTCACTCTCCAAAAAACGGGCCGATGACTTCCTTGTTCTATGAAGTCCCTCCTTCAGAAATACGTAAGGAGTTCTGATTGTGCCAGCGGTTCCTGAGTTGTGATTCGACAGCAGCTTATCGCACGTTGCCCGGAAAGGTCACGCCTCTTCATAAATTGGAGATGCGGAGGTCACGTGACCCATAAACTCGATGGTCGAGGGACTCTGATGCTCCGTCCAAACCTTCTTCCTTTTGGTAAATAACAATATATAGTACCGACAGCCAGTTATTTTCTACTCTGTGTATGGTTAGCGTAATGTACGGAAACAAAAAACAGGACTTCTCGCCGTCCACAACTCCCTCTGGGAAGAAAAAGATGAAGCTAGCGAGCACTGAGGCCAATTTGACGCCATTTACTGATGCCATTGCAGAGGCGCTTTCAAAACAACAAGTCTGGCTTGAAACTACGATTCAAAATGCAATTCGGATGGCTATGGAGGATGTTAAATGCTCTTTGATCGAGCTCCGTCAAGAAGTGCAATCTCAAACCAACACGGTGCGAGACTTGGGATCAAAGGTAGACAAGATTCAGGGTGAGATGCGACCGATAAAGAAAGATCTAAACATGTGCACAACAGGGCAGCAAAGCCTCACATTGAAAATCGCGGAGTTAGAAGACAGGTCTCGCCGTAATAATGTGCGTTTGGTGGGACTGTCGCAGGGCCGGGAAGGGGATGATCCAATGGGATTCCTTCAAAAGATGCTTCATATCTGGATACCCGCGCTGAAGAAGAAAGGACCAATCAAGATCAACCGCGCACACAGAATCTACGGCCCCGGTAAATCCCGCACTTTGATCTTTCGCGTGCTACGTTACCAGGACCGTCAGGTGATCCTCCAGGGAGCCAGGGCATACCTGTCAAGTATCCCGTTTTGGCCGGGAAAGTCACGTATTTTACCCTTCTTTCACGCCGTCCTCCCGTATTAGTATTTTCCCGTGAATCTCCCGTATTTTAACCTGCATTATTAAAAAATAATAATACCCCGGGCGGAATAAAAAAAAACATTCCCAATCTGAGCTCTGTCACTAGCCTCGCGATAACTGCCACCTGCAGTAGCCTACTACAGACTGTAGGTGGCAGTTGTCGCGAGGTTAGCGTGTGAGGTCAGATGATGAGAGACAACGAGACAACGCGCGGGTGGGGGGGGGACAGACGGATGATGGACGCTACGATAGATACGATAGGAAGGCACTCCTGCCAAAAAATAAAACCCTGTAACAACAATCAGATGGCCATATTCTGCCAGTTGATGAAATTAACTAGATTCTAATTATTAAACACCCCTCCCCTCCTCTGGACTGTTACACAAAGGAACAGTGTTTGGATTTGATTAGATTACTGATGATAGCGCAGACACAGCGTTTTTCTCCAATGAGTAAACAGAGGAGTGCCTGTTAGTATTGACATGTGACAAAGGCCGCCAATCGATCTAGAGATCCCGTGGTGAAACCTCGAGATCCTTGCATGGCCGAAGGGAGTACACCTCACAAGCGAACATTGTATTCCGGTGTTAAACTCATCAACTCAAAGAATACGCACATACATATAGGAGTCCCTGCAGGGAGGGGTGAGCAAAGTGCACCACTCAGCCCGAACTCTGAAGGACCATCACATACACACACATTAACGCACACACAACACGAACTTTGAAAATTAAACCTAGAATATAAACATGTCATGTTTTCATAATACTCCTGTGTGCTTTCCGGTTTATATTCACTTCATGTATGACGTTTGTTTGAAGGAACAACTTGCTTTGAAGGAACTAAATGCTTATAATATGCATATCGTATGTAACTCTGTATTTCTATGTATTTCTGTGACATGTTTGATATCTCTGTAATTCTCTCAATCTAACGGAGCCGAATTCCGATAGCAGAATGCAGTAATGTGCATTCTTTTACACATTTCATGGTTCTGGAGCCGAACGGCTCAATTCAATCTCCTCAGTCCAGTGGGCATCCCCCCCCACAGGACAAAGAAAACTTTGTCCGCTTCAGATTCTCGGACGGTCATGGGGGTTTGCGCAAACAGAGGCGTGAACCCAGTCTTTCCATAAAAAGACTGACCCCAGGAAGTTCCTCAGAGAGCTTTTTCCCAGTGAGAGGTTTCCGGTTCCATGGCTCCTTAGGGAGCTTTACGCCGTGTTCTCTTCTTTTATTTTCTTTCGCTTAAGTTTGTTTTTCCTTTGTTCATTTCCCCAGAAATGAACTTAGTCTGAATTATTTCTTTGGTAATTTACGTCAAAGACTTTTAAGCCTTCTTTGAAACTGCGCGCTCCAGACCGCAGCAAACCACGTGGCGCTCCAACGGAACACACAAAGACCAGCCGCTCACATGCGCAGCAGAGCTCAGACACATGAGAACCATGCAAGTATATTTGAATTACCGAGATGCTAGAGCATTAAGATTGTGTTTTTCGGTGTTGTCTCTTAAGGTTCAAATGTCTAGATGAATTTTGCTGAGAGATCCTATGGATCTCTCTCTCTCTCCCTCTCGATCTCTCTCTCTCTCTCTCTCAATCTCTCTCTCACTCCATCTCTCTCTCACTCCATCTCTCTCTCACTCCCGTTTGTTATTCGTCTGTCGCGTTAGTTTACTGTTTACTGTACATACATGTATCCTGTGTTTAAATGTAGAATTCTGTAGTTTCATTTTATTAAAACCATTATATTCTTGATTGCTTCTGAAATGTTCATATTTACAAAGTCAATGAAATGTTTGATCTAGCTACAAAGCTTTACAATGTGTAACCTACAATTTCAGTAACCTAAATTTTATAATAACAAGAAGGTGATTTTTCATGGCCAGAAAATAGCTTTTTGGAATTGTAAAGACTCAGGGGTGGATCTGATTACGGGGAATTTGCATATCATAATTAATAATTCATAATTAATAATTATTCATACAGGTTTGTATCAGATCAGTCTTACATGTTAATACATCTCCCGATAAGGGATGATACGTTACTTTACCTGCATGCAAAACTGCAAGTTGATTGCGATTAGCTACACAGATCACGTTTTACAAATAGGTAACATTAATTAGCTCAATTAATTTATAGAGTTTAGGAAAATCAATTCTGTGGCCACAAGAATTTGTCTTCCCGCCCTATAAACCCATACTCTTTAAAGTATCTTTAATTTGTAAAGCTCGTAGCTTTTGGATAGGTATTTCAGGGACCCAAAGTATGAGCAGACAGTCAATCCATCAAATGAGTATCATGAATTTTAATAAGAAATAACTAGCCTATGCATTTACTACGTTACAGGAATACATGTATTTACAAACATAATGACAAAGACAGACAATGGAAACACGTACGTATCGAAGTGAGTGTGAGAGTGAGGGAGAGAGAGAGAGAGAGAGAGAGAGAGGGAGAGAGAGAGAAACAGAGATCCGTAAGGGTCAACCGTTTGGCAAAGTTCACCTGGACAACGGAACCTCAGACCTGACAACAAGGAATCACAAAATCGCCCCTTTTGGGGCAACAACCGTACAGCATAATAAATCTGGATGAGAAATAAAATACTTGCACTGTCTCTTAGTTTGCTGAGGAGAAGGCGTGCGTGTGTGTGTGTCCTTGGGGCGCGCGCCTGCTCGTTCGTTGAGCGGTTGCGCGTGGTGGTCCATGTGGTTTCCTGGTGGTTCAGAGCGCGGACTTTCAAACGCATGTTTGAAGGTCTTTGAGGTAAATTTACCAAAGAAACAATTCAGACTGAGTTCATTCCTCGTCGGTGGAAATGAACTCGGTAGGGTACTTAAAAGAACTTAGAATTAAACAAAGAAAGAAAAAGATGAAAGATCTCCGGAGGAGATCATTAAGCAGTCACATCCTGACGCCGGGGGTAAGAGGCAAGAGGTCAGAGGCAAGAGAGCGTTTTTAGAAGAGGGCCAGTCCTTTTGAAGACCTGATGTTTCCGCCTCCTCTGAAGCGGATTGTCCAATCATTGTTCAGGGAATCTTGAGCGGGAAAGTTGTCTTTGTTTGGTTTGACAGCTTTATCTACATAAATTACGACAGAGGCAGAACCTGTCTTTCCTTTCCACAGATTCTTAAACATAACAGGAGAGATGTTATACAGGCAATCATACTTTTTATGGTAACCCATTACATATATCTGGCTGCGTCAGACAAAGAGTTTTCAAATGACCTCAAACACGACATGTAACAATGAGAGGAATTCAGGTTTACGTCTCAAATATACGTAATATAGGCATTTGTGGTTCCTTTTAAACTACAAACATTCCCAGATCTTGCAATCGGACGTAGGCCATCAAACACTCATAAAACATATCAAATATGTATTGTTAAATGTCTTTTTGACTGGAAATTCCTTGAAAGTCCTTATGGGTGTGGACAGAGAGAGAGGTCCTGCATGCACATTCTTTTGGGTCGTAAACTTGCAAAAGGACACCTCGGCCAGTGCCAGCCGGATTATTCCTTAAAATGCATAATACAGGCATTTATCGTTCGTTTAGAACTACGATACACTCAGGTATCTTCATAGGCCCTGGGAACTCAGACCCACATAACAACATATAAAATATATCTCATTAAAATGTCTTTAATGGGGAAATTCCTTTCTTCTTTAGCAAGAATCACACCCTCTGGGATTCCGAAGGGGTCATAAAATGTCTTGTAACTCGAAACCACGCTCGGTCCTGAGCGGGCTTCACTTGTGGGTGTGGGTGTGTGTGTTAATTTTGCATTTAGGCCTTTTGAGTCTGAAGGCTTTGGGACTTTAGCAAGGATGCATTTATTTACTCAGATGATTCGTCATTCCGCCCAGTCCTTACAGTCCCCCTTTTCGTCAGATGATGTCCCTGTGTGTGGACATAATCGGACGACAACTCATCACCATGACAGGTGAATCATGATGGTCGCGTAGCAGGTGGATATTAGGGCTGAGGATTCAGCTCGATGAGGTTCAAAGTGGTCTGTGGGGTGGTACCCTCTTTTCGAGGGTCTCGTCGGAAAGTTCCCGACACGGCTTTTGTGAGCTTGGCTGTAGATGTTCGCATCTTGTTGGATCTCTGGTACAGGATGAAGGTCAAGTGTCAGGGTGTGGTTGATTACCGTAGAGGTACCCAGCGCAGGATCAGCTGCAGTCCAGGATTGGACAACAGGTGAGGCAGTTAAGGTGGGCAGTTGAGACACAGCTTGGTGGGCTATGTCGATGGGAACAAGGTCAGTTTAGCTGGGACCCCCCCCTTTCGCAGTCCACAATTCCCGTTCTGGAGTTCGGGTGCAATTGTGGTTTTTTTTAAAAAGGATGGGATTTGATTAAGTTCTGATTGGTGCTCTTCGCTTGGAAGAGGATACAATGGCAGGTCGTCGGGATGAAGGATGGCACCTTTGATGCTTGGATTACATGCTCTGGTTGAGCAAGGTGATACAGGTGTCAGTGTCGTTCTGGTCGTCAGTGAGTGCAGCTGTGCGCACAGGAGTGTTAAGGAGTCCCCTGTCACCTACAATCTCTGCGTGGGTCTCGGTGACTCGAGTGCGAGGCTTGGTTTTAGCAGGGCAGCGTGTGCCGCTGATCTGCAGCCCGCAGATTCCGTCAGTGTTGTCTCTGAGGAAAGGTTTGTTAGGCAGAGGTACTGAGCGTCTTTGGTCAATGTGCACATGTGCGAATTCGGAGCTGGGGGCAGCTTTGTGTCGCTGTCGTGTAAGGCATCTACGTCCAGCGTGCATATCTTGAAGAGAGTGTTACTTTTCAAACTCTGACATTGACAATGTTCTTGAGCTTCGGCTTGACTCTAGGATGGGCAAGTTCAGGAGAAAGCCCCCCCTTTTCTCTGCTTGTGGTCGACGCAGAGTGGGATGGGACTACCCAGAGAGTAGGCAAGGTGTATTTGTAAAGAGTCAGTTGGCGTGGTGATGGCGGACACCACCACGGTTTGCATGAGGCCTAAGGGTATCAGGTGCGGTGGAATTCTACCCATGGCGAGGCTGTCGATGGAGGGGTTCACTCCCCGCAGCGGGTTTGTCCTCAGGGCTGTTACCAGCTGAGTTTGAGCAACGTCATTCTGGGAGACAGTAACAGCTTTTTTATGGAGTTCACTGTTGGGGTCGGCAGAACGCTGTGAGTGTTGAAAGTTACCACAATTACCTTTAGTGTCTTGTCGATGGTCTGCAGGGATGCATTCTGTGTCGTGAGTTGCTCTTTTATCTGTGGAATCTCAGCCTGAATTTCGGCTACATGCCGCCTCACGGTGGCTAGGTTCACTGCATTCACACTGGGCATACAAATGTTAAACAGAGTCCCAACGGCAGTGGCGGCTCAGAGCAAAGCTCGTAGGAACCGTTGGGAGCGGCGGTTGTGGCCACCTGGCTCCGCTAGCGTGACAGTCATTTTCTCAAGTTGGTTGAGCATGTGTTCAACATCAGCCTCAGCGTGAGTGAGGGAGTCCTCTGTCCATCGGGCACCTACCCAGCTGTATTGTGTCGTTGCGCTGGGGTAGTGTGCTCTGTAGACGTTGCGAGGATCAGGTGGCACGTACACTTTCTGAGTGTGGGTCCGGCCATTGGTGATGAGGAGTCCCGGTTGTTCCTTTAGGACGATGACTGATGCCGGATTCGGTGAGATGTCCAATTGCGGCTACTCTCTGGTTGGCTGGAGGTACAGGATGGCGAAGCACAGCAGCATCCTGGTAAAAGTGAAAGAGAGAGAAAGAGAGAAAGGGAGGAAAAACATTTTTTTTGCGAGTGTCGTCCTTGGTTGGCTGGGACTTCGCTTTGAGGATGCCGGTATGCCACTTGCTTCGGTGTCTTGCAAGTGTCTCTGATGCTGCGTCATGAGCATACATTGGCATGACCCCCCTTTTGCACTGTGGCACCACAAGCTGTGGCGCAGTGATGGCATCAGGTGCAGAACGCTGAATGTTGTCTTGTGCACGCAGCATGTGTCAGGTGTGTAGCGGGTGTTTGGGGCACCGGTTGTCGGTGGGTCTAGACAGCGTGCTAGGGTGGTTGGAGGGGTCTAAGTGGTGGTGACTCCCAATGTTCATGAAGTTGTTATGGTCTTTGGCGAGCTGGAAGGTGCATGGTAGCGAACTTGAACCTTGACTTGGTGTTGAGGCTGTGTACCCCTGGACGGCTGCTGGAGTTCTATGAACTCTGTGACCTTAGAGTCTGGCTTTGTTGTAGTTCTCGTTACCTCTATGACCGGCCAGTCTGGCTTTGGTAACCTGTGTGACTGGAGGGGGGGAGGGGTTCTTGAACTTGGGCCCAGACTGTCAGGTGTTTGAAGTCTAGTAAAGGCTCAAAGCGCTCTAGCAGATCTTTGCCAATCAGAAAGGAGTAAGTGTCCATTTGTGAGATGTACACCGGGTGTTTCAGACTAAAAGAACCAATTGTCAGGTGAATGTGAGCTACCTGTTTGAGCCGGATGTCGTTCTGGCTGTATGACTGCACAGTCAGCTCGCATGTTTGAGATGTAAGAGTTCGATTTTGTCTCTCAGAGTCTTTCAAAGAGTTTCCGGGCCATACCCTGTTTGATCATGTGCCCTAGGAGTCTTGGCGTCGGGGCTGGTGTGGTGATCGACGGGCGGTTAGGGCCAGTCTTGTGTAGTTCTTTGCGGAGACAGACAAAGCAGCATTTCTTGGTCTTTTGGGATTTTGGTCCCAGTCGTGGGAAGTTGTCAGCTGTGTCAGCTGTGTAAGCTCTGTGGTCTGTTGTTGACAAGCAGTGTTCTGTGTGCCTGTTGCAGGTTTTATGCTGAGGCATAGGATGTCGTGTTCGTCCCTCTTGTTGTCTTTGTAAAGTCTTTTGTAAAGAAGCGGGGGGGGGGGGGGGGGATGGGGGGGGATGGGGGGGGATGGGGGGGGGGGGGGGAGTGCACTGGTTGAAACTAAGCCAAAATAACAAATAAGGGTGTCTCTGTTTCCTTTCTGGGCCCTATGGGAAATGGAACCACATTTGAACAAGAGAGGAAATTAAATTAAATCATATAGATGACTGATTAGCCAAGGGAACAGCTGACTGCTATTATTATCAAAGTCAAAGAAATGAAAGAATTAACGAGAGAAAAAAAAAATTTAAAGCAAGAGGGAATAAAGTGATCAAAACACCGGGAATGATCGGTTTAGTCACCTGTCGATGAAAATTCCTATTGCTATATGAATTATTCTCTAGCTACACAGTTTACATGTAGTTAAACTTAAGTTTAATTTACAGGGCATCTGCAAAGTTAGCCTTCGACGGTTAGCAAGGACGATGCCTACACTAGTGAAGGTGAACTTTAGCTGCAAAGAATTGTAAACACGGAAAGTGAATAATAAAAACCCTAACTGGTGTAAAAGAAAACATTCTAGAATAGTTTGCATTGTGTGAACACAAGTGGTGATTAAGGGCTCAAGTAAATTATGCTAACTGCTAACTGTAGAAGTTATTATGTAGCTTAGCCTCAGCTGGATGGAGGCTAGGCTAGGTTAGGTTAGCGTAGCGTAAGCTAGCTGGATGCTATGTTAGTTTAGCTTAGCGTAAGCGGGAGGGATGCTAGGTTAGCTTAGGCACCTAGGCTGGTTTGTTTACAAAGTGACATCACAAGTTAGCACTTCCTGTGACAAGGCGTTGTCATGGGAACCAGAGCATGTCAGACAATTCAACAGTCCCTAAAGAATGTCTGTACATTTTTCATGAATTATGCACGTTTAAACGGGTTAACAGGATGCACCTATATTTTAAGTCTTTCTAGGACTTGGTGTTACATTAAGTAAAATGCAGATGAGTTTTGGCATTAGCTAATTAGCTAACTCTTCTCTTTATTTTACGTAACTTATTCTATTTGTTTACAGAGTAAGGAAATAGATTTGCTGTAAGTCAAAGCTTGTCTAAGCATATATGGTTACGTCCCTCTCGTGCACGAATGTTGACTTTTCAGCGAGTAAACGGTTTTTGATCGCTAGGTAGCTCTCTGCTTGTAGATGCAGCAAAAATGTAGGTGAATTAAATCAATCTGACAATAATTTGTAAGGCCTTTACATTTGTAGACACCCAGGTCTACCTAGATATAACTCTGTCCTGAGCTTTCTTTGTTAGACACAGGTTTAGTCATACTACCATTTGGATTTCCTTTTAATCAAAGCATAATAGATATCGGTACAGTTTACAAGCTGCTGAGATGAGGTTTCTTTGTCAAACAGACTTACGCTTTTACTGCTGAACATGCTACTTTTACTTTTAGTTGGAAATCTAAGGCTATTTTACTTAGAGTAGAGATGTCAATTCCAGCTATCGTTTTATCTGCATTTAGACAGGCCAGCGATCAAAGATGCGTATTGCACGTTGTGTTCTGGTTGGATCGCAACGATCAAAAGCACGCCCGTAGGTTAACAGAAGTTTAAAACTGTGGTGGTTCTCCTACACCCTGGCGTTAAGGTGACGTATGCCCTATTTGGAGCTAGTGTTTCTTGTAACAAGTCATTGTCATGGAAACTAATGTACAGCAGTGCATTTTTCAAAAAGTATCTAGAAACTGTTTGTTTAAAAAGGGTCGTGTATAGTCTGTTGGTTGTTGAGGCTTACACGTCCATTTAAGATTCCTTTAAATCAGTAAAATTCTAAGTTTACTAATGCTGAGTCTTGCAACTCTTTGAGCACACCTTTTCATCTACTTTTAAAAGTTCTATGTCCTATGCTGATCAGGGACCTTTTTAGCAGAGTCTTGCACTGTGTTCGTGCAGTGTCTTCTGGTTTTACAGTTCAAAATCATTGGGGTTTTGGACCCCGCTGTGGGAAACTGTGCTGTCTCACTCAGGCTGTGCAGCTGTCAGCTGTGGTGGCTGTGTGCTGCTGTCACTTTGTGACAGTTTGCTCTGTGTGCCTGTTGTAGGTCTTACGCTCAGGCATAGGATGTCAGGAAAGTCTTTGTGAAGAAGCTTTTCAAAGACTCCAGGGTCTCGGCTGTCTCAGACGTGGCGGCACTGTGTTTGTCTGATGCGTGCTCAGACTTGTGCTTACCAGTGGCTTGTTGAGAGGGTTACCGCTCAGGGCTGTCTGGGCTTGAGTCTCTTGGTGATGGGTGTCGGCTATTTCCGGGTCGCCGGCTGGCTTCCCAGAATCTTTCAGAGCGCTCGCTCTGGTGCCTTGGACGAGCACCATCACGGTTGTGCTGCCCTCTGCTGGTCTGGAGCGGTCTCGACTCTCTGTAAACAGGGCTATGGTGTTGTGGGGCGCCCTCTGGGGGCAGCTCTGAGTGTGTTCAGAGACAGAGCAGATTGTGGGGTTTTTCAACGTCTTTTCGGACAGTCTTTTGCTTGGTGTAAGCTCCTCTTAGCTGTTGAGTAGTCATGCTATGTGGGCAGGCCAGAATGCCTAGGTGATGACTCACTGTGGGGTGCAGATTTCGGATAATCTGTCCCACGCGGTGATGTTGGTAACAGTTTTTTAAGTGAAAGTCAATGTCTTGTAGGTAGGCGTGCACGTTGTGGCCTCCTGCAGGGTTCGGAGTGAACGTAGGGAGGTTTCTCGCCAGCTTGTTAAGTCTTTTGGGAGCCCTGCCGTTGTAAGTAGCAGGGGCTCTCCTGGAAAGGCTCTTCCCCCCTCGCTGCTGACGGGGGTTCTTGTGGGCTGGCTGGTGATGTTTTGAACACTGGGCTTTCACCCCCCCCTTTTACAGCTCTGGGTTCTTGGCTGAAGGGTGCGGACCAGCTGGTCAGGGAAACTTTGTGGTGCGTGTTTCCCCTTCCCGGTCATTCTGCAGTCTATAAGAGTGTTTCACTCAGTGTGAAGAGTGTCAAGTTAGTCTTTGAGATCGTGTCTCTGCTGTACGATCTTGTGGATGGTAGCATGGGCCGCTTGCGAGTTTCTTTCGCAGGCCGTGCTTTCGAGTCTCTTTAAGTTCAGTCTCTGCTCTTTGCAAAAGGCTTCACTTTTGCCTGAGTTTCTCGTTGAGTTCCTCTCTGGTTCTTTTCTCTGACTGCTCTCTTCGGTCTATGTGCAGATGAGGATCAGGCAGGGCAGTTTGAAGTCTTTCCACTTCCTTCTGTAGCTCGGGGTCGTTGTCATCCTTGGCTTGCATCCTTAGCGTTGCAACTTCGTGCTCCAGGGCGATGCGGCTCCTTTCGTGAAGGCGTGCTTGTGCGACGAGCTGGCAAGCGAGGGTTTGACGTGTCTGGCCCGGCCTTGTCGTGGGTGCTTTGGCTTAGTTTGTGCGCCGCCACGCTGGTCCACGTCTGCGTCCAGCTGCTCTTGGCTCGGGGCTCTGAGTCACTGGTGACCTGGGCAGGAATGGAGGTGTCATGAGCCTCAGCCATGTCTCCAGGTTGTCCCAGCGGGTTGTGGTACTGTAGGACCGGAACATACTGGCTTCCCTGTGGGCGAAAGGAACACAACACACACGGAAAGACCAGGTGGGTCAATTTGCGTGGATCTAAATAAAGAATTTGGCAGGCAGTAGCCTTATGGGGTCATGTGATGACGCCAGCTGCTTGGTCGTCGTTCTGTTATCTAGCTTTCCTTGGTGTCTCTCGTAGGTTCTGTCTCTGGGTGAACTGAAAGGAACAAATCACAACAGAACAGAGAAATAGCAAGATAGAAAAGATTAGAGTAAAATAAAATTGAATAGGTCTAATGAAGATGGAGCAAATAATGACACAAGGAAGTGTTAAAGAGAGTAAGGTCGTCTAAGCCGGCTGTCGGCGGCAAACCTAAGAAAGGGGGTGTGGCTTGGAGAAGAGAAGGTGGGCCACAACCCTTAAATGGCCGGGGAAATATGTAATATTACCTATACTAAGTAGATGTTTTTTTTATATATTACCTCATTTTTAGTCTGCCCAGGGTGGAACTGAAATCACTCCGGTTGGAATCAGCACGTGATTGGTCCTTCCAGCATTTCCGAACACTTGGCCGCAGAGTCCCCGGGCTCCACACTCCGTACCACGGGCGCCCTCTCAAACAATTGCGACCTTTGGAGTGCCAAATTGTGTGCTGCCCGTGGATAGAGACAGAGGAGTCCGCGACTCAGGCACGGCCTGTGTCATTCAACGCTGGTCAGACAATCCGCAGCTGGAAGCCAAGTAGATGTGACTTGTCAACTCACCACCGCGCGCTAGGGATTTCTACACCATAAACACAGAAGAAGAGAAACAGATGAAACTTAAGGTGAATTAAGGTTTCCTTGTTTAAACCAAATTGAGTAATTATGCATGCAGAGATACCAAGGCAAGAGGCTTCACTAAACACTGATAAAAATAAAAATAAAAGGGATTTATGACAATGTAATTGTCAAATCAACTTTAAAAATTATAAATTTATAAATTATAATAATTTTTTTAAATTTTATTTATTATTACTTTCATTATTAATAAAAATTTACAATCAAAGTAATAAAGTAGGATGAAACCCTGGAGAAGACAGGCCGTAGTGGCTGGTTTGTGCCACAAGGGGGGGCGTACTTTCTCCAGTGGTTACCCTGTTTGGTTGGATAGGCACTTAATTCAAATTTCAATTCAAACTGGTTTAAATTCAATTTAAATAAGTGTAAGGAAATCAAAGATCAGAACTATATCTCATGCGACTCATGATTGCTGTAACGTTATCAGTGATAACAAAATAAATAAAAAAGAAGAGATGGAAATAGACCAATTCACAGAATGAAAGGAGTAAAAGAATAAGCTGACTTTAGCATGTCTGCCACAAGGGGCGTTTTCCCTCTAAGTGGATATCAATGACTAAACTGAAACTTAACTTTAAAGTTTTAATTCAAATCTAGTTTGAAACAAACTCAAAAATAAGCATAAAACAGTCAGCAGGAGAATTATCTAACGTCAAACAAATGCTAGCACAAGCAAGGCTTTAACTGGAATATGTATTGAAAGTTAGACAATTCAGAATTCATAATCGCAGGGAAAATGAAAAAGAAAAAAGAAAAAAAAGAAAAGAGGTAGTTGAGGATGACGATCTACAAAACGTCCACACGATGGCGTAATTGCGTTCACGCTGAATGACGTCAGAGGATGGTGTTTTTGGACACCGCAACACATGTAGGTTGCCCTCTCGTGTTTTGTCAGCGGAATTACAACCTCTGTTTTAGTATGTAATTCAGTTTTAAAACGGTTCCATACGTTAATTTTCTGCAAAAATCACAATTATAAATTTTAAACCTCGGCGGGTTTTGTGCCAGTTTACTGCATATAAACACACACAAACAACGTGTGGCAGGATTTCTTTCGCTACACATAAAATAGGGGCAACAGGAATTAGGCATCTGTTTTTCGATTCCCACATAAAACAATTATTACTATGATTCACATGTGTTTGCTTATAAATTTTAAACCTCGGAGGGTTTGTTTGTGCCAGTTTACTGCATATAAACTGTGGTGGCAATTTTATGATATTCATTGATCTTTAGTAAAATATAGATGATTCAAAGAATGTCACATGTGTTTCTCTCACTTGTAGTGAGAGAAGATTCTGTTTATGTACCTGGGGAGGCAGAAGGGGGAGACACTCCAGAGAACAGACGAACAAGGACCTCTGACCTAGATGTCAGAAGGCCATTTGGTGCAGGGGGAGGCTTAGTGGGCCAACTAGTGACGTCTATGGAAAACTACTGGGAGGAAGGCTCTGGGGGGAAGAAGGCCTTGAAACTAAGATAAAAGCTAGTTCAGTCTGTCTGGGGGTGTGTCACTCTTCTGCACAGGGTAACAACTGTGTATTAGACTGCTCCTATTCTTGCAAGAATAAATACTTCTATTTCTATAATTTGACTATGAGTGTCTCTTACGCAGTGATGTTTGTTTAATGAATTTTCGCCACAACAGTTTTGGTGTCAGAGTGGGATTCCTTGGGAGTGCCTTCTGGACCTGAGAGCGGACGGTGTTTGGCCACCTGGACTGAGCAGTTCCAGCTCTACCTCGTAAGTTTCAGAGAGAGGGGCCGACCGCTATCAGGGCCAGGAGAAACTCGACTGGAATTAATTGAAAGAACCCGGTGGCAACAGAAGCATCTCTGGTAAGAGACAGTTAAATTTATTTTCTTTTGGGTAAGGTAATTAAAGCCAGGTTTAATTGGGGGGAAGAGTGAAATTGAACCATATTGGCTGAGGGCTGTTTCTGTGGTACGTAATCTGGATTGATTAAGATCTACGGACAGATCAAGAGATTTCAAACAGATGCGGGAGAGAATTATCTAAGATTGATTAAGATCTACGGACAGATCGAGAGATTTCAAACAGATAAGAGAACCTGAAAATTAGTTGTTCCATCACGGAGCAAATTGTTTTTAGGTACCGAGGCTAATTAAGGGGAACCAGAAAATAATTTTTGGTAAACCATAATTAGGAGGGCACTAACAGTGCAACCCGACCGATTTGGGTTAAAAGGAAAAAGGAAAAAGGCTTCAAACCAGTTTTAATGAAAATAATGATGTACAAATTGTAAGGTAAAGACAGAAAACAAATTCGAATATTTTGAGCATTTCCATGCAACTTATGAAAATTAATGTTCTGCCAATGATAATGATAATGATGAAGATTATGATTCGGCTATTGTTGTATCTGCCACTGGACTGTAAGAAGAATACAGAGAACTGCTTATCAGTGGCTCTGTTTGCATTCCTGAATGGGACACACTGCTTCAAGGGTGTGCAGTAAATTGGAGCCGACAGAGAGTGTTTTAATTTTGATCAGCAGGGCCAGTTAACACGTAACAGCAGCCCACCGAGAAGGTGTTCAAAAAAGGTTTAAATGACGATATTAAAGTTTTCGTCTGAGAAAGAACAGGAGATAAAAATAAGGTCATAAGATTGAAGACTTAAGGAATTCCTTTTAAAGGAAAGATCTAAAGCACCGGTTGTTGTAACGTGAATGAATATGTACCGGTTGTTGTAAAATTACAGATGATAACTAAAAAGAAATTTGAGTTGCAAAATATGGAAGTAACTAAAAGGATGACTGTGTTTTAATTAAACATTTTAAAAAGGGTTTAGGTTATATAGAGAGACAGATCTCACAGATGATTTATTAGAACTGCAAAGGATGCAGAGTAGCCTTGTCAAAGTTAGTGTGGATCCTAATAGCAGATTGATAAACTCCTAGAGAAAACATTGAAGTCAGGTGTTAAAACGATGGTAATTGAGAACCTGACAACTAAAATTTAGATGAAATTTGAAACGTTACTAAGAACTAGAATAATTATTATTCTTTCTTTAAGATAAAATAATTCAGAAGCAGTGTTATAGGATTAACAGTTGCTAAATGTAAAATGAAAGGCATTTGATTAAACAAAGGCCTGTTAGTGTTGACCATGAAAAGAACAGAGCTGATGTTTTGCTGTTTTAAAAGATAAGCTTGTGATTTGGCTGAAACAGTTTGCTTATCTGGATCTGGTGTGTGTGACTGAAAGTGCCAGTGCGACAGAGACTCAATTTGAGTGGAAATTTGTAATGTCTAAATTCCCTGATATATGGGCACAAGACAATAAAAATTATGTTTATTTGAACACGCATGTAATTTCTGGCAAAGATGCCTTAAGCTGGGATAGAGTTAAAAGATGGTAGGTAAAGTTTGATGTTTGAAGTTTATAGAAGTGCAGTGTACCAGTTCTGAATGCCTCAGAGTCTCTCTCTCATTCAATATAAAAGCTGTTATCTGAGCCTGTGTCATAAGTGATAATAAGCTACTGATAGTAAAGCACAGTGTTTCAGTTGAAAATCATAGACACAGAGATGTTAAAAGAAATCATTGCCATGCAGAGGGCAATTTGTATTTGTAAATGTTTTAAAAGTAAAACTGAATGACTTTAAAATGTCTTTAAAATAGTAATACAGACCTTAAACGATAGAAGTGACATTTTGATTAGGACCAGTGACTTCTTTGTCTCATTTAGTCTCCACCATTCAGGACCGATGGCTCCGGCTACAGATGAAGTACACTGAATGTACGGTTAGGATCTAAATTCACTGAGCATAATCTAAGGAGCTAGGTTTCTGCTTTTAAGAATGGATTTAAGTGATTAAATACGGCTGTTATTAACCTGTCTCCCTGTGTGAACACTATTAGGCAGTCCAAAATGGCGGCTCTGGTGACTCTTGAATGTGCCTTTCCTAAGCTCCAGAAAACATATGATTTTGTTGAAGAAAACGATCAAAGATTCTGTAATGGGGAAGAGCGGTTTGCAGTGGGTACGAGGTGATCACCCAACGACGGGTAAGATCCTCTTTGGCCTAACAGAGGGCAACCCAAGCCAGGGGGTCACCGTAAAGACACTGCTATGTGAGATGGGTATGAGAGTTGAGCAGGAGCTGTGAGGCCACCAGCGTCCTTATATCGTTAAGGGGAGATGAAGCTGTGACGAGTTACGGCAGTCTGGCCCATAAACGTAAGTTCCTCTATACCGCTCACCCGAAACCGCATTCATTGTATGGCTTGTTTTTCATTGTGACAAGTGTCTGCAACTATGCCAGGGGAGACTTTCAAGAGACAGCTGAGACCATAAGGGGATTGCCATTATTTGTTGTGGAGACAGGAGCCAAACTTTTTATGATGTTGGTTGCCTTATAGGCAAGAAAATTATAGAAGGGTTGATTTTGAACTAATATGTCTATAAGATGGTTTTAACTGCTGAAGGTCATTAGACATGGTGGTGACTAAAGATTAAGACAGTTTTTGTAGAGTTTGGTGAACTATTAAGGGTTCTAGACTATGATTAATTAAGTTTCAGTCTTAGGAGGCTGTTGAAGAGATTATTTGTATAGTGAGAGAGACTGCTGGAGGAAGGGATTGGTACTCTGTCTGTCTTTCTGTTATCAGGCCTGGTAAGGCAAGCTTAAACAAAATAATGATAATGAACCAAAACAACCCAGCTGACTGTTCTAGAAATTTTTTTTAAATGAATAATGAACAGACATGCTTTGAAACTGGTTAAGAGTAAAGTTTAAGTAAAATTAGGTAAAAGCTACAGGAAAAATGTAAAGTTTAAAATCTTATTTAAAATTTAAATCCTTTTAACGATGATATAAGGAAAGGCGAACATTGAGAATGAGCAGTTAAGATATGTGTGTCGAGTATGAGTGTGTGTGTGATGGTGACAGCACTTTAGGTCTTGTATGTGTTAGTTTGGGGTACTAATATTCCGCCTGAATAGTGTGTATGTGTCTTTAACCTCTGGAGAGTGTTTTATCATTACAGATGGGTTAAGGCAAATGACAAATATTAAAGAAGCCGATAATTCTAAGTGGATCCGATGAAAAGATGATACAGAAAATAGGACGAGCTTTAAGTTGATTGGTCATCAAGCTCTGTCTGGTAAAAATTACTTTTGTCTTTTATGATGTTGATTTGAATTACGTTCTGGATCAGTTTAAGTATTTGGGTAAATTGGAATTGTGGAGTTGTAGATCACAATCTGGCATGGGCTGAGATAAATGAAAATGTTGTAGATTTGATGGCAACACAATGTGACCTATTGGCTAAGTCAACATGAAATTATCAAGAGAGCCCCTCACATTCATGATTATTGTAAGCAAAGGAGGAGAATGTTATTTGACTGACATTGACCAAGTCTGTACACCACGACCTGACTTGATAGAAACAATTGATGACTTTGAAAATGTTTGTAGATGACTGAATTAAGAGACCAAACAACAGGCCTGAAAAGCAGGATCCGCGGTGAGACTGAGGGCCGTTGCCCTTTAAATACTTCGATAAGAAGATGAGATTGAGATTGAGGCTTTAAGTAAAGAATGTAATATTTTTGTTTCAGAGGCAGAGAAAGATGTCTGGAGGAAATTTGTCTGAAGGACAACGTTTGGGTTAGTGTTGATGGGGAAACTTTATAAAAAACACTATGTTAAATGTTATGTTAAATTGATGCCGAGTTGTGTCGTGCATCAAGAGGGAGATGGTATAACAATTGCCAAATATGGTTTATTAAGGGGTTCACATTTGCTGAATAAATGTTGGGAGAACACTAGGGGTAATTGGATAAAAGCTCTGAAAGAAGCCATTTTTCTGCCTAACAAAATTGATGTCTGTGAGTGTGCCGCACACACCAATAACAAAGATTGTTTCAACAGGAAACGCAAGGGCATCGAAGGCCACGGGAGAACAGTAGACAAAAGAAACTGTACTTTACGGACAATAACCTCAACATTTGCTTTCCTTTACAGAGGATTGAGATTTTTGATACAGGGCAATATGTGCCGAGTAAAATAATGGCTATGGATGAAATTGGCTAACTATCCTGGCCTGGGTAATTATTATGGCTGAAAGAAAAGGTGCCACACCTGCGCAGCACATAACTTAAAGTTTTCCTTTTGCAGAATGTCAGGATGGCTGGAATCAAAGAGGTTAAAATAAATCATTGCCATTTTGAGGGCAACTTGATCTGATTATGTTCCAAATGTATAAATATTGTATTGTTGATATGAGCACAGGGGGGAGTGTTTTTCAGGGGAAAAGGCAGCAAGTGCTAATATGTTAGTGATAATATGTTTCAGTAAAATGGTAAGAAACAGAGTTGAATTGGCTAAATGTAAACAAATGGTGAACATTCCACAGGTCACACCAAAAGGGACGGCCGGCTAGACAAGCGGTCAGTAACAAAAAAATACTTAGGTTTTTCATTCACAGGTGAAAATAGCCAGGAAATGGATCTCTCCTCAAACAAGGTTGTGAGGTTGGAGATGTGACACCTAAGTCAAAGCAACTTAAGCTTCACCAATCAACCTCAGATACCCCAAAACGCAGACGCCAACGTGAAGCATAAAGTGGGGGAATCAAGGACGTGCTAGTAACGTAACCTCCCCCACCAACGTGGGAAGCCCAGGGCTACGGCTCGCAAAGAGCTACACCTGGCGAAGACGGAACGTCGATGGGGCAACGGTCAACACACCTGGAGGAGGATGTGGTAAAACTAACGGTTTAAGTTTAGCAGAGGAGTGTTTTTGTGATGACTTTGATGATTTTATTTGATTGAATCAAAATATGTATTGGTATAGATCTAATGATTTGATTGATTAGTGCAAATGTTTTCAGGAAAGGTAGAAAATCTATTAATTATGGTTTTAAGATTTAAAAGTTAACAGAATATGGCTAGAAAATATTTTGGTGGATTAATGGTATGTGTTATTCTGATAATTTTGTTATTCATGGGTGAATATGAGAAAACTGGAGTGTCTGTTCAATTGGTGAAAATGAGAGTCTATCCGAATGATGATGATGATGAACAAAATTATGCAGACAATTCAAATAGCGATTACAGTGAAATGTATTAATTGTTGGGGTTTTTCCTTCCTTTTTCTTCTTATGAATGCTTTGAATTTGGAATGAAAGATTTTTTTATACTTTGTATTTTATAACCAGGGTGAATTGATGGTTTTGGTTTTCTAACTAATCTGTACACTATTTCTTATTTAACTGAGATGACTGAGGGTTCGATCTAGGTCGAGAGTGCAATAACAGTGTTTATTCATTTAGCCCGGTTTCAGATAAATTCTTTACTTGCTTGCTAATATTCAAGGGACTATCCTTACAGAAAACAGCCTAAGCTTTTTCCCTTTTCTAAATAATGCTTCACAAATGTTTAAGAAGAGTGATGATACGACTTAAAATTTTCTTTTTGTTTATTATTGTGATTATGAGTAATCTGAATGATAAAAAAGTGAGGAGTTGTGGTGGCAATTTTATGATATTCATTGATCTTTAGTAAAATATAGATGATTCAAAGAATGTCACATGTGTTTCTCTCACTTGTAGTGAGAGAAGATTCTGTTTATGTACCTGGGGAGGCAGAAGGGGGAGACACTCCAGAGAACAGATGAACAAGGACCTCTGACCTAGATGTCAGAAGGCCATTTGGTGCAGGGGGAGGCTTAGTGGGCCAACTAGTGACGTCTATGGAAAACTACTGGGAGGAAGGCTCTGGGGGGAAGAAGGCCTTGAAACTAAGATAAAAGCTAGTTCAGTCTGTCTGGGGGTGTGTCACTCTTCTGCACAGGGTAACAACTGTGTATTAGACTGCTCCTATTCTTGCAAGAATAAATACTTCTATTTCTATAATTTGACAATGAGTGTCTCTTACGCAGTGATGTTTGTTTGATGAATTTTCGCCACAACAAAACACACAAAGACAACGTGTGGCGGGATTTCTTTCGCTACACACATAAATATGGACACAGGAATTATACGTCTGTTTTTCGGATCCAAATAACATTTATCAAATAGTACATGATTAAAATGTTTTTAGGTTTTGGATTTTTTTTTTCGGTGCTATTTTTAACAAACACGTCTGGCAGGATTTTTTTTTTTCGCTGCGTCGTGCAAAAGAAAACAGGAAATATTCGTCTGTTTTTCGACTCCCATAACATATTATCAAATAGCATGATTCAATATGTCTTAGTTTTTTTTTTCTTTTACAATTGAGTAGCTACGTCAATTGATGCTTAACCAGGAGCTTATCGTTGATCTAACGATTATAATTAATATCAGGCCTTTCTTAAGAATAGTGAAAGAGCATCGTTTCACTAAATCTTGTCTTCACCCTGGCCGAAGAATCTCGTTCCGCCAGGGGAGTTTAACATTAAAATGTCATCATAATTCAAAAGAGGTTTCTTCATCTTTTGTAGGACAAATTTTAATACAATGAAACCGCAGTTTCTTTTTAGTTGTGCTGAACTGAGACGGCTTGTGCCTTTAGTCAGTCAGGCAGTGAGTTCGCATTGCGTTCGCTCACTCTTCGAGGTGCGCGCGTCTGCGGTTTGTCTCACAATTTCAACATCCGCGCGCATAAATATTAAATAACAATACTCATACACAGATTTGACTGGAATGCTCGTAAAACAAGTTTGAAATGTGCCTAGCATTTTCCTCCACCATTTGTATGTAAAGACTCAGGGGTGGATCTGATTACGGGGAATTTGCATATCATAATTAATAATTCATAATTAATAATTATTCATACAGGTTTGTATCAGATCAGTCTTACATGTTAATACATCTCCCGATAAGGGATGATACGTTACTTTACCTGCATGCAAAACTGCAAGTTGATTGCGATTAGCTACACAGATCACGTTTTACAAATAGGTAACATTAATTAGCTCAATTAATTTATAGAGTTTAGGAAAATCAATTCTGTGGCCACAAGAATTTGTCTTCCCGCCCTATAAACCCATACTCTTTAAAGTATCTTTAATTTGTAAAGCTCGTAGCTTTTGGATAGGTATTTCAGGGACCCAAAGTATGAGCAGACAGTCAATCCATCAAATGAGTATCATGAATTTTAATAAGAAATAACTAGCCTATGCATTTACTACGTTACAGGAATACATGTATTTACAAACATAATGACAAAGACAGACAATGGAAACACGTACGTATCGAAGTGAGTGTGAGAGTGAGGGAGAGAGAGAGAGAGAGGGAGAGAGAGAGAAACGGAGATCCGTAAGGGTCAACCGTTTGGCAAAGTTCACCTGGACAACGGAACCTCAGACCTGACAACAAGGAATCACAAAATCACCCCTTTTGGGGCAACAACCGTACAGCATAATAAATCTGGATGAGAAATAAAATACTTGCACTGTCTCTTAGTTTGCTGAGGAGAAGGCGTGCGTGTGTGTGTGTCCTTGGGGCGCGCGCCTGCTCGTTCGTTGAGCGGTTGCGCGTGGTGGTCCATGTGGTTTCCTGGTGGTTCAGAGCGCGGACTTTCAAACGCATGTTTGAAGGTCTTTGAGGTAAATTTACCAAAGAAACAATTCAGACTGAGTTCATTCCTCGTCGGTGGAAATGAACTCGGTAGGGTACTTAAAAGAACTTAGAATTAAACAAAGAAAGAAAAAGATGAAAGATCTCCGGAGGAGATCATTAAGCAGTCACATCCTGACGCCGGGGGTAAGAGGCAAGAGGTCAGAGGCAAGAGAGCGTTTTTAGAAGAGGGCCAGTCCTTTTGAAGACCTGATGTTTCCGCCTCCTCTGAAGCGGATTGTCCAATCATTGTTCAGGGAATCTTGAGCGGGAAAGTTGTCTTTGTTTGGTTTGACAGCTTTATCTACATAAATTACGACAGAGGCAGAACCTGTCTTTCCTTTCCACAGATTCTTAAACATAACAGGAGAGATGTTATACAGGCAATCATACTTTTTATGGTAACCCATTACATATATCTGGCTGCGTCAGACAAAGAGTTTTCAAATGACCTCAAACACGACATGTAACAATGAGAGGAATTCAGGTTTACGTCTCAAATATACGTAATATAGGCATTTGTGTACAAACATTCCCAGATCTTGCAATCGGACGTAGGCCATCAAACACTCATAAAACATATCAAATATGTATTGTTAAATGTCTTTTTGACTGGAAATTCCTTGAAAGTCCTTATGGGTGTGGACAGAGAGAGAGGTCCTGCATGCACATTCTTTTGGGTCGTAAACTTGCAAAAGGACACCTCGGCCAGTGCCAGCCGGATTATTCCTTAAAATGCATAATACAGGCATTTATCGTTCGTTTAGAACTACGATACACTCAGGTATCTTCATAGGCCCTGGGAACTCAGACCCACATAACAACATATAAAATATATCTCATTAAAATGTCTTTAATGGGGAAATTCCTTTCTTCTTTAGCAAGAATCACACCCTCTGGGATTCCGAAGGGGTCATAAAATGTCTTGTAACTCGAAACCACGCTCGGTCCTGAGCGGGCTTCACTTGTGGGTGTGGGTGTGTGTGTTAATTTTGCATTTAGGCCTTTTGAGTCTGAAGGCTCCGTTCCACCACATCCCAAAGATGCTCTATTGGATTGAGATCTGGTGACTGTGGAGGCCATTTGAGTACAGCGAACTCATTGTCATGTTCAAGAAACCAGTCTGAGATGATTCCAGCTTTATGACATGGCGCATTATCCTGCTGAAAGTAGCCATCAGAAGTTGGGTACATTGTGGTCATAAAGGGATGGACATGGTCAGCAACAATACTCAGGTAGGCTGTGGCGTTGCAACGATGCTCAATTGGTAGCAAGGGGCCCAAAGAGTGCCAAGAAAATATTCCCCACACCATAACACCACCACCACCAGCCTGAACCGTTGATACAAGGCAGGATGGATCCATGCTTTCATGTTGTAGACGCCAAATTCTGACCCTACCATCCAAATGTCGCAGCAGAAATCGAGACTCATCAGACCAGGCAACGTTTTTCCAATCTTCTATTGTCCAATTTCGATGAGCTTGTGCAAATTGTAGCCTCAGTTTCCTGTTCTTAGCTGAAAGGAGTGGCACCCGGTGTGGTCTTCTGCTGCTGTAGCCCATCTGCCTCAAAGTTCGACGTACTGTGCGTTCAGAGATGCTCTTCTGCCCACCTTGGTTGTAACGGGTGGTTATTTGAGTCACTGTTGCCCTTCTATCAGCTCGAACCAGTCTGGCCATTCTCCTCTGACCTCTGGCATCAACAAGGCATTTCCGCCCACAGAACTGCCGCTCACTGGATGTTTTTTCTTTTTCGGACCATTCTCTGTAAACCCTAGAGATGGTTGTGCGTGAAAATCCCAGTAGATTAGCAGTTTCTGAAATACTCAGACCAGCCCTTCTGGCACCAACAATCATGCCACGTTCAAAGTCACTCAAATCACCTTTCTTCCCCATACTGATGCTCGGTTTGAACTGCAGGAGATTGTCTTGACCATGTCTACATGCCTAAATGCACTGAGTTGCCGCCATGTGATTGGCTGCTTAGAAATTAAGTGTTAAGGAGCAGTTGGACAGGTGTACCTAATAAAGTGGCCGGTGAGTGTATATCTGGCTGCGTCAGACAAAGAGTTTTCAAATGACCTCAAACACGACATGTAACAATGAGAGGAATTCAGGTTTACATCTCAAATATACGTAATATAGGCATTTGTGGTTCCTTTTAAACTACAAATATTCCCAGATCTTGCAATCGGACGTAGGCCATCAAACACACATAAAACATATCAAATATGTATTGTTAAATGTCTTTTTGACTGGAAATTCCTTGAAAGTCCTTATGGGTGTGGACAGAGAGAGAGGTCCTGCATGCACATTCTTTTGGGTCGTAAACTTGCAAAAGGACACCTCGGCCAGTGCCAGCCGGATTATTCCTTAAAATGCATAATACAGGCATTTATTGTTTGTTTAGAACTACGATACACTCAGGTATCTTCATAGGCCCTGGGAACTCAGACCCACATAACAACATATAAAATATATCTCATTAAAATGTCTTTAATGGGGAAATTCCTTTCTTCTTTAGCAAGAATCACACCCTCTGGGATTCCGAAGGGGTCATAAAATGTCTTGTAACTCGAAACCACGCTCGGTCCTGAGCGGGCTTCACTTGTGGGTGTGGGTGTGTGTGTTAATTTTGCATTTAGGCCTTTTGAGTCTGAAGGCTTTGGGACTTTAGCAAGGATGCATTTATTTACTCAGATGATTCGTCATTCCGCCCAGTCCTTACAGAATTATAAGAAAGAGACAATTTTTGTTGGGAAATTGATAAGTTAATCTTACGGCCGTTTGCTGGACAGACAGATTGTTTGATAACTAAATTAATTCCTTTAAAAGTTATCTCATATAATCGATCTGTAATGAGACTATTGATATATTAATGACGAACCATAACTCATTGTGGAGATCATTCATGTATACAATCGATCTCTTTTCAACTTCGATAATTTAACTGTAAAATGCAATATATTAATCATATTCATGATTAATTATTAAAATTCCCTACATATAATTTGAGCTAATTTAATGTAATACCCAATGTTGCTACAGTTTGGTGGATGACACGACGCATTTCAAACTTTGTTTTATGAGCAAAATTCAGTTTCAATCTGTTTATATGGTTATTAATAATTTTGTGCACATGCGCTATGAAATTTTGAAATTGTGAGATAAGTCGCAACGCGAACTCACTCCCAACTGACCGAGGCAAAAAGCCCATGTCAGTCAGTAGTAACGTTACATTTTAACAGCTGCTAAAATATGCATAGACATTTTTTATCACTGTTAAATGCTGAGTATACTGCAGTATTAATATTACAAATGTCCTGTTAAGAGATGCAGAAATCCCTCTGCAGGTGATACATTTTAATATTTTTAATAAAACCGCCTATTAAAGACGAAGAAATCTCTTTTTAGTGCGAGACGTAAATCTGTTCAGAGCGAGACTCCTTTGATTCAGTAGTAGAAAGGCCTGATATTATTATCGTTAGATAACGATAACTCCTGGTTCACGTTGACCTAGCTAATCATTTGTAAACCTAAAACACAATTTAATCACAGTGCTAGTGATAGTTGTGTGTATGGGAGTAGCCTACAACAGACGGAAAATTCCTGTTGTTCACATTTGTGTGTTTTTGCAGCGAAGAAATCCTGCTACACGCTCTTGTGCCATTTAGCACAGCAAAGGTCTTAAAACCTTTGTCGGTTTGTTATTTGTGATTTATTGCAGAGAATCAGCGCGTGACGAATGCTCAGATTTTAAATCACACTGAACATAATTCTGCTGATAAACACTAGAGGGCAGCCTTCCAGTAGTCTCAGATTACTTCCACCTCATGACGTCATTCTGCGCGAGCGAAATTGCGCCATCGTGTGGACATTCGCAAACACTCACTCTTTTCTCAAATTCTCTCTTTTTTTTTCTTTTTTTTTTTTTTTCTGTGATTATGAACTTTGCCGTCTAACTTTCAATACATATTCGCATTGAAAAGCTTTGCTTCTGTTAATATTATTGAAGGTTAAACAATCCTCTTGCCTTTGACTGTTTACACTTATTTAGATTTGGTTTGAAACAAACAAAATTTGAACGTAAATCTGAATGAAGTTTCTCAGTTCAACTGTTGAGATATCCACTTAGAGGGAACGCGCCCCCTTGTGGCCTTTCACTGCTAAGCTGGCTTATCTCTCTTTTTCTCTTTTTCAATTTTTTGTTGAATGGTCTATTTCCATCGTTTCTCGTTGGTTTATTTTATGTTTTTGACACTTTGCAGTATCGTGATTACTATCAGATCTTGCCTTCATATCCCTGTACACGCTTATCTAAATTGAGTTTAACAAGTTTAAATTTAAATTTAAATTAAGTTTGTCTATTCAGCCGTCTGATTATCAGATATAATTCTGATCTTTAACTACCTTTACACGCTCATAAAAATTTGGTTCGAACATGATTTGAATAAAAATGTAATTGTTTAATAGTGTAAATTAAGTGTCTCAAGTCAAACACTGATTGACCCACTTAGAAGGAAGTAAGCCATCTAGTGGCCGTCACCCGCTAAGCCGGTTCACTCAGCTCTCCTTCCTCTCTTTTCAATTCTGTTGTGAATAGTTTTTATTTCCACTTTTCCCTTCTGATTATTGTATAATTATTGACGATACTTCACTGTTGTCGTTAAATAGGATATCATCCTGATTTTTCAATTCCCTTACACGTGTATTTAAATTTGGTTTGAGGCCAGTTTGAACTTAAAATTTAAATTGTGTTGGTCTGTCAGCCACTGATATCCATTTGGAGGAAACAGCGCCACCGTGTGGCCTTGTGGTTACTAAATCGGTATCACTCTTTTCCCCCTTTCACTCTTTTGAAGTGTGCATCTATATCGTCTTTCTCTCTTGATTATTTTATAAAGTAGTACTGATACTTTAGTGTATCTGGACTATTATAGGATATCACTCTGATTATTACATTTCCTTACATGCTTATTTAAATTTAATTTCGACTTCGTTGAATTTGAATTTGAATTAAGGTGTCTGATTCAACCAGGTTAACCACAGGAAGGAAGTGCGCCCCCTTTGTGGCGAAAACCCACTACTACGGTCTGCCTCCTCCTTTGTTTAAACCTGCTTGGCTTCTTTCTACTTTTCTCTTCTGATTAATTCATAATTATTAATGATACTTTACGGATACCATTGGTCATTATAGGATATCAATCTGATTTTCCTATTAATTCTTACCTGCTTATTTTAAATATAAATTTAAACAAGTGTTGAATTTTGAATTTGAATTAAGTGTTCTGTTCACCAGGTTAAAGCACAGAGAAGTACGCCCCCTGGTGGTGAAAACCAGCTACTGCGGCCCGCCTCTTCTCTTGTGTTTCATCCTGTCTCTTTCTATTTAAAAAAAAAAAATTATTCTCTTTTGGGTTAGGTTATTTTGATAAAATACCATAATTATCATAATTTCCTTTTGTTTATTATTATTTAGTAAAACCTTTGACTCTTATTGCTACATAAACAATCAATCCATTTGGTTTCATTTGGTTCCAATCACTTAATCCACTTTACGTTTCACTTGTTTAACCTTTGTGTATTTAGAGGTGGCACTCACCAGAGCACGGTGGTGAGTTGCGGCATTCTCTGATTGGTATCCCGCGAGCGAGGTTACCCGACCGGCGGTACTGACGCTGGCCGTGTGTGAGTTTCGGACACTTCCGAATCCCGTACCATCCTTGCGGCACGCAACTGTGACATCAGCAATTGGGCACTCCAAAGGTAATGTCAACCACCCAATAATTACCCAAACCAGGGCCTGAAGAGGGGCCACTCTTTTTGAGGGTTCTGGGGAAAATCCACTTTGCTGTGCCGTCTGGCAGTTGACACCTCGGGGTGCCGGTTGTGTTTAAAGTCAGGTTGTTTGAGAGGGCGCAGCAAGGTACAGGGAGACAACGAAGTTGCCCGAGAACACTGCGGTCAAGTGTTGGGAACCGTCGGAGGGGTTGACTGAGCCACGGGTTCCCCCCCAGAGAGGCCTCAATTCACCGCAGGTAAACTAAATTTAGTAAAACCCATTCCGCTTACTATAAGCCACAGAATACTAGATATCTCCCGGATATCTTAAGTGTTTGGCCCACCTCTTCTCCAAGCCACACCATCTTCCTAGGTTTCCCGATAGCCCCCACTCACTTGTTGGCCCTATCTTAAACCCTAGCAGCAGGCTTAGGCCTCCTTATTCTCCCTAACACACACCGTGTTAGTATAGTTATCTCATTTCAAGTGTTTTGTTTCACTTTGATCTTTTTCTATCTTGCTATTTTTCTGTTCTGTTGTGATTTGTTTCTTTCAGTTCACCTAGAGACAGAACCTATGAGAGACACCAAGGAAAGCTAGATAACAGATCGACCACCGAGCAGCTAGCGTCACCATGTGACCCACTAGGCTGCCGCCCTGTCAAAATCGTTATCTAGGCCCTGGGCCGACCTAAGCAAATTGTCCTAATCTAACTGTCTGCATCAGTTAGGCATAGCCCGTATTAGCATAATTCGTTAACCTTAGAACAAACTTGCATTGGTCTCTCTGTGTGTGTGTGCTGTGTTTCTCTCGCCTACTGTATGTTCCGTGCATCCAGTCCTGCATCCCACTGGGACAACCTCGAGATATGGCTGACAGCCATGACTACCGCTTTCCAGCCCAAGGACGCCGGTGACTCAGAGTCCCCGAGCCAAGAGCAGCGGGACGCCAACTTGGACAAGCTGACGGCCCACGATCCAACCCAAAGCTACAAACACAAAGACTGGGCCAAAATCGTTGGAAACTTCGCACACACTCTTGTTGCACAGGCGCGGCTCAACAAAATAAACAGCACCAACCTGGAGCAAGAAGCCGCAACGCCAAAGCCTCAAGCGGAGGAGGCCCGGAGGAACCAAGCACACGCACAAAGTCGTCTGGATCAGCTACTCCTTGAGACCCACAACCAGCGCGGGAAAGAGGATGCAACAGACACAGAGCTACAAGAGGAAGTGGAAAGACTTCAAAATGCCTTCGTCTGGACACAGACCAAAGAGAACAGTCGGAGAGGAAAGCCAAAGAGGAACTTGAAGGAAAGCTCCGACAAGCCAAAGCTCTCCTTGCAAGAGCTGAAATTGAACTGAAAGAAAAAGACGATAAAGCCAAGGTCTGTGTAAAACACTTAAGCACGGCCCGAGCTGAAATCCATGAACTTCTTCAGCACAGAGACAATCTCAAATATGAACTTGACACAGTTTACAGTGAACTAAAACACTCTTATAAACTTCAAAGTGAACAAAAGGGGGGAACACACACCACACAGTTTCCCCTGAACAGCTGGTCCCAGCCTTTCGGCCTAGAGCTCAGAGCTGAAAAGAGCTGTGAAAGCCCAGCGTTCAAGACTTCACCAGCCAGCCCCCGAGAACCCCCGTCTGCAGCGAGGAGGGGACAGTCCTGTTGTGGCGAAAATTCATTAAACAAACATCACTGCGTAAGAGACACTCATTGTCAAATTATAGAAATAGAAGTATTTATTCTTGCAAGAATAGGAGCAGTCTAATACACAGTTGTTACCCTGTGCAGAAGAGTGACACACCTCCAGACAGACTGAACTAGCTTTTATCTTAGTTTCAAGGCCTTCTTCCCCCCAGAGCCTTCCTCCCAGTAGTTTTCCATAGACGTCACTAAGCCTCCCCCTGCACCAAATGGCCTTCTGACATCTAGGTCAGAGGTCCTTGTTCGTCTGTTCTCTGGAGTGTCTCCCCCTTCTGCCTCCCCAGGTACATAAACAGAATCTTCTCTCACTACAAGTGAGAGACACACATGTGACATTCTTTGAATCATCTATATTTTACTAAAGATCAATGAATATCATAAAATCGCCACCACAGTCCTTTCAGAGAACCCCGGCCATCAACCACGGCACGGCCCCTAAAGAACTGGACAAGCTGGCCAGAAACATTCCTACGTTCACTCCGGACGCTGCAGGAGGCCACGACATGCATGCCTACCTGCAAGACATAGACTTTCATTTACAAACTGTTGCCAACGTGACCGCCTGGGACAGATGGTACCTGTTACGAATCACGGCCAGCCGTGACGTACGTGCTTTCCTTGACCGTCAAACTGAGACTGTTAAAATGGATTACCAGCAGCTGCAACAAGCTTTGATCTGTGAGTTCTCTGAACCAGAATCAGACCAAGGGCTGTTCACCGCCATGGACATCAAGCAAGCCCAACCGCACCACAGTCACAGACCTTTCGACAGAGGGTCCAGACCGTTCCAGGCCAGCAGAGGGCAGCACTACCATGATCATGCTCATCCAAGACACCAGAGCGAACGCTCTGAAAGATTCTGGGAAGCCAACCAACAGCCCAGAACGAGCCAAGCCCCATCGACCAGATCATCAAGCCCAGACAGCCCAGAGCGGAACCCCTCTCGACATGCCACTGGTGAGCACAAGTCTGGACACACATCAGACGAAAACAGTGCCTAACACATAGCCGAGATCCTGAAGTTGCTGAAAGAGCTTCTTCACAAAAGACTTTCCAAAAAAGACAAAGGGACGAGCCCGACATTCTATGCCTAAGCATAAGACCTGCAACAGGCACACAGAACACTGCTCGTCAGCCACAGACCACAGAGCTAACTGTCACATCACAATGTGACAGCAGCACCCAGCCACCACAGCTGACAGCTGCACAGCCTGAGCCCAACAGCACAACTTCCCACAACTGGGATCAACATCCCAAAAGACCAGGAAATGCTGCTTTGTCTGTCTGTCTCCGGAGAGAACTACACAAGACCGGCCCTAACCACCGTCGATCACCACACCAGCCCCGACACCAAGACTCCTCGGGCACATGGTCGAAAGGGGGGTGGCACGGAAACTATATCTAGCCATCACTTTGGAAAATGAGGTGAGCCTCGAAGCACTGGTTCAGACCTCACTTTGATGTCAGCTCAACTCTTTGAAAGACTCAGTGCTAAAGCTAAGAGCAAAGATCGAACTCTTACACCCCAAACGTGTGAGCTGAACGTGCAGTCGTACAGCCAAAACGACCTCCGGCTCGAACAGGTAGCTCCCATTCACCTGACAATTGGTCCTTTGAGTCCTACCCACCCGGTGTACATCTCACAAATAAACACTTACCCCTTTCGGATTGGCAAAGATCTGCTAGAATGCCTTGTTTTTATTGGACTTCAAACACTTGACAGTCTGGGCCCAAGACACTGCACGAACACAGTGCAAGACTCTGCATTATAAAAATTTGAATTTTACTGATTTAAAGAAAATCTTGAATGGACGTGTACGCCTCACCTGCCAACAGACTATGCACGACTCTTTTGAAACAAACATGTGCTACATGCTGGTTGAAAGGACACTGCTAAACATTAGTTTCCATGACAATGAAGGGTTACAAGAAACACTAGCTCCAAATAGGGCATACGTCACCTTAACGCCAGATTGTAGGAAAACCACCTCAGTTTTAAACTACTGTTAACCTACAGGTGTGCATTTGATCATTGCGATCCAAATGGAACACATCATGCGATACGCATTTTGATCACTGGTTGCTGGCTTGTCTAAATGCAGATAAAACAATAGCTGGAATTGACATCTCTACTGTAAGTGAAAGAGTCTTAGATTTCCAACTAATATTAGCATGTTCAGCAGTAAAGCGTAAGTCTGTTTGACAAAGAAATCTCATCTCAGCAGCTTGTAAACTGTACCGATATCTATTCTGCTTTGGTTAAAGAAATCCAAATTGCAGTATTGCTAAACCTGTTTCTGACAAAGAAAGCTCAGTACAGTGTTATATATACGTAGACCTGGGTGATGCTCCCCTTTCTACAATGTAAAGGCCTTACAAATTATTGTTAGATTGATGTAATTCACCTAAATTTAGCTGCATCTACAAGCAGAGAGCTACCTAGCGATCAAAACTGGTCACTCTCTGAAAATGCAGTACTTATGCAGGAGATGGACGTAACTATATATGCTTAGACAAGCTTTGACTTACAGCAAATCTATTTCCTTACTCTGTAAACAAATAGAATAAGTTGCGTAAAATAAAGAGAAGAGTTCCATGAGTAGAATTAGCAAATGCCAAAACACATCTGCATTTTACTTAATGTAACACCAAGTTCTGGAAGGACTTAAAATATAGGTGCCTCCTGTTAACTCGTTTAAACATGCATAATTCATGTAAAATGTACAGACATTCTTCAGGGACTGTTGAATTGTTCTGACATGCTCTGGTTCCCATGACAACGACTTGTCACAGGAAGTGCTAACTTGTGATGTCACTTTGTAAACAAACCAGCCTAGGTGGCTAAGCTAACTTAACCTAGAATCCATTTACCTTAGGCTAAGCTAACTTAACCTAGCATCCATCCAACTTAGGCTAAGCTAACCTAACATAGCATCCATCCAGCTTAGGCTAAACTAAATAATAACTTCCACAGTTAGCATAATTTACTTGAACCCTTAATCACCGCTTGTGTTTACACAGTGCAAAGTATTCTAGAATACTTTCCTTAACACCAGTTAGGGTTTCTAATTATTCACTTTACGTGTTTGCAATTCCTCTTAGCTAAAGTTCACCTTCACTAGTTCAGGCATAGTCCTTGCTAACCGTCGAAGGCTAACTTCGCAGATGCCCTGTTAACAGGCCCGTCGGAACAGGACAGGCAAACCAAGCAATTGCTTGGGGCCCCGAGCTGGACTGGGGCCCCAAGACAACGACTGTTTAAGAATAAAATGCAACGACAAACTGTGAGCGCCCCTTTGATAGTCAATGCAGTAAAGTGCAATGACACTGTTATCGGAATCCCCCTCAAGGGGGCCCCCTCAGTAGTCGCTGACAGCAGCCAACCAACCACGCGATCTCTGCTGCCGGCAAATACAAACCTCCTCGGCAGTCATCATGAAGCGGAATTATGCTTCAGGAAGCCAGAAAAGAAAGAAGAGAAAGGAAGAGGAGGATAAGAAAAATACCAGATAGTGGTAAAGTGATAACTTACACTGCATAAAAATAGCTCTACTTGTCTTGTACAAATGGTGTAATTTTGCAGCAGGTAACGTTAGGCTAGCAAAAATATGTTTATGTTAGCTACCTGCCTGACGGCAAATGCTGCTTGTAACGAACAGTTAGTGCACATTTTCTTTCGAACGGACGGAATATGGTTAACGTTACATACTGTAATATGTTTTTTAACGGTTTAAGGAAGACGCAGATCCGTTTATCTTATTTAATGACATCTACATGATTTAATTTCATTTCCTCTCTTGTTCAAACGTGGTTCCATTTCCCATAGGGCCCAGAAAGGAAACAGAGACACCTTTTATTTGTGATTTTGTTTATTTTCAACAAGTGCACTCATTTTTGTGACCCTGCAACACAAGTAATTTCAACAATTACTAGGGCATAACTATAGGTCCTGAGGATTGATAATAAGCATAATTTGAATAGGAAAGCTGTCCTTTTTCCCCCTATCATTCACTTCGTCAAGCCGTAGTGAACCACTAGTTAAGTCCAGTGAAATAATTTAATTAGAACCATCTTAAGTCATTTATTTCATCTCGGCTATCCAGGAAATACTCTCGGAACCACATAAGTCTTAGCGTCCTAACATCCACAGCTAAGATAAGGATACAAGACACACTTCACTAGCTAGCTACAAGTGAAACACCTAGCTTTATGCTACATACCTAGCGAACCAGTTAAACCGTGGTTCTGAACTTTTAGGGTCATGCATTAGTCTCTCACCGCAAGTGTGACAAAATGTCACAGAGTCTCTGCTTAACCTGACCTTAACCTTCCAGCTTACCAATGGACATTGTGAGAAACCACCTCTCAGACCCCTCCAACCACCCTAGCACGCCGCCTGAACCCACAGATAACCGGTGCCCCAGACACCTGCCATACACCTTGCACATACTGCGTGCACAAGACAATTTTCAGCGTTCTGCCTACTTTGTTCTCAAATTGTTCATGTTAACAACATCAGCATTGCGTGACTAACGTTGCATTTAATGTGTTTTATTACCTGTGTAGTTCAGAATTCATATTCTCCATAATAGCTAAACGAGAAAGGCACAACAAGGAAACTCCATAACTGTGTGAATTAAGAAAACAGTGGTACTGTTACACGATTGAACTATTGAAATGTCTTACTTGTTAAGCAGAAAAAGCCGTCTCTTCTTCCGTTTTGAACCCCTTCAAAACACGCAGTTCACGCACCTTCGATGTTTAAATCCTTGTGTTCGCATGAGACGGTTAATTTCTTTCTCTTTCTCTAGCCACCTTAAATCCGAAGTACGAAGTCTTTTGGGTTTCATAACTGGTGAATCTCCAGTTGACACTGATGATTGTTGTTTGGATCTTGAATTATGTAAAGTGCTGCGAGAAAAGCCTATACATATCTACATCTCCTCACGCGCAGTATAGCCGGCGAGCCGAAACACCTTCACTATGTGTACGGATGTGACGTAATGACGCAAAGACATGCTCGAATTTCCCGCGGAAACCCACCAGTACCACTGGAATTAAAATCATTATTACAAGCTAACCGTTTTGAATCTAGCTATGGCAAGCAGATAGATTTGAACACTGGCTGAAGATGTTTTTTTTTAAATAATTATTTTGGATTATTTTTAACTTAAAAAAGTTGCGGACAGCAGCTTTAAAGGGATAGTTCACCAAAAAATGAAATTTAGCCCATGATTTATTCACCCTGATGTCATCCTCGATGTGTATGACATTCTGGTGTCAGACGAATACAATCCGAGTTATATTAAAAAAGTCCATTAAAGTGCATCTATTCAGCATAAAAGTCCTCCATATGACTCCGGGGGGTTAATGAAGGCATTCTAAAGCGAAGCAATGAGTTTAAGAAAAAAATCCACATTTAGCACGTTACAAAGTAAAATTCTAGTTTCCGGCCAAACGCAGTCTACTTGCGTCTAAAGCACAACTTACGCAACTTATGACGTCGAAGAAGTGTAGTGCGTCATGGCGTAGCAGTACGTCGCATTACTCGCAGTATCGCATAAATTGCACTTTAGACTTAAGTGGAATCCGTATGTTCGTGTGGCTGGAAGCTAGTTATTTTACTTTAAAAAGTTTTAAATATGGAATTTTTTTACACAAAGTCAATGCTTCGCTTCAGAAAGCCTTTATTACCCCCTGGAGCCGTGTGGAGCACTTTATGATGGACAGATGCACTTTTATCATGAATGGAGGCACTTTTATGATGGACAGATGCACTTTTATCATGGATAAATGATAGATACTTCAAAACAGAAACAGTCATTCACTGCCATTATAAAGCTTGGAAGAGCCAGGACATTTTTTAATATAACTCTGATTGTGTTCGTCTGAAAGCAGAATGTCATACACATCTAGAATAACTTCAGGGTGAATAAATCATGGGCTAATTTTCATTTTTGAGTGAACCATACCTTTATTCAATTATTAATAAACGGTATCATTAAATTATGGTCATTATTATTATTATTATCAGTTAAAATGACAGTTAAATTAATGAAAACAGGTTCTTTTGGTTTAACAAATGCTTTTATTATAACAAACTTACAACCATTTGTTTGTTTTGTTTAATAAAATTTCAATAAAGCATGTCTAAATTCAATAACTGATCATTAGATTAACAACTATTTTTAACATGAATAATTTATTAAAATGTTTAAGAAAAGAGTCCTATGAAATGTATTTTATTCAGAAAATGAATGTTTCTTTTTATAATTAATACAAATAAATTTAAACTTTTATCCTTTTATTTTTGGGAAGGTTCTGCAAAACAGATTTACTAAATTAAACCAGACAAAAAAAGATATCTTAAATTATGTTTAAATTTTATTTTTAAATTCATATCATTGTTGTTATTATTTTGAGAAGTATGTTCTATTCTTGGCCTAAAATAGTAGGCTGAAAACACAATGAGCATCAGGCGTACTTGAGTATGTGGATGACGCGGCACAGCTCATTCACACAGAGGCACTCAGAAGCAGAACAAGCGGAATATTTATAGCAGTCTTTTTGCGCTTTCATATTCAGAGACTATTTTTATATTAGAGACTAAAATATATTTATTGCACAACTCTACTTTCAATTTATTCATATAGCCTACATCATTGCGTGTTTTACATGATACCTGCGTTATGTAAATTCCATTAGCATGACTGGATTCCGGGATTCACTCTGCAAACGGACATACCTTTATCTGCACAGATGGATGATGATTTGCAGCCACATTGCGTCAACATTTTGGCAAATTGGATATCCATCCTCGAGGACAACCATGCGTTTTTCCTACATATAAAAGTATTCACGTACTGGCCATGGTTCGCTTCACAAGAATTGAACGGCGTTTCACTTTCAGCTGGGTCTGCATCACCAGTTTTTTTGCGCGTTTGTTCTCCCGCCGTTCAATCAATACAGTAGTTTCCGGAGCGCGATTTTTTTCCCCTTGTAATATGTTTTATTTATTTATTTTACTCAGTAACGGATGTGATTTAAAATGTTGCGAAGTACAATACTTCAGACAAAACGTACTTAAGTAAAAGTAAAATTACAGATTTTAAAAACTAAGTAAAGTAAAAGTACACAAAAAACCTACTCAATTACGTAACGCGAGTAAATGTAATCAGTTACTTTCCACCTCTGCAATGTATGCCCATGACACACCATGTGCTGCACACCGCAGCACCAGAGACACTTGCAAGACACCGAAGCAAGTGGCATACCGGCGTCCTCAAAGCGAAAAGACTGTCCTAGCCAACCAAGGACGACCCTCGCTGAAATTTTTCCTCCCTCCCTTTCTCTCTCTCTTTCACTTTTACCAGGATGCTGCTGTGCTTCGCCATCCTGTGCCTCCAGCCAACCAGAGGGCAGCCGCAATCGGACATCTCACCAGGTCTGGCATCAGGCATCGTCCTAAGGGAACAACCAGGACTCCTCATCACCAACGGCTGGACCCACACTCAGAAAGTGTATGCGCCACCTGATCCTCGCAACGTCTACAGAGCACACTACCCCAGCGCAAAAACACAATACAGCTGGGTAGGTGCCCGATGAACAGAGGACTCCCTCACTCACGCTGAGGCCGACGTTGAACACATGCTCAACCAACTTGAGAAAATGACTGTCACGCTAGCGGAGTTAGGTGGCCACAACCGCCGCTCCCAACGGTTCCTACGAGCTTTGCTCGGAGCCGCCACTGCCGTCAGAACTCTGTTTAACACTTGTATGTCCAGCGTGAATGCAGTGAACCTAGCCAACGTGTGGCGGCATGTAGCCGAAATTCAGATTGAGATTCCACAGATAAAAGCGCAACTCACAACACAGAGTAGACCCTGCAGACCATCGACAAGACACTACAGGGAACTGTGGCAATTTTCAACACTCACAGCGTTCTGCTGACCCAGACAGTGAACTCCATGAAACAGCTGTTTACTGTCTGCAAGAATGACTTTGCTCAAACTCAGCTGGTAACAGCCCTGATGACAGACACGCTGCAGGAGGTGAACTCCTCCATTGACAGCCTAGCCATGGGTAGAATTCCACCGCACCTGATACCCTTAAGCCTCGTGCAAACCGTGCTGGCGTCCGCCATCACCACGCCAACTGACTCTCTACAAATACACCTTGCCTACTCGCTGGGTAGTGCCATCCCACTCAATGTCGACCCCAAGCAGAGAGAAGTGGGTTTTGCTCCTGAACTTGCCCATCATAGAGTCAAGCCGAATCTGCTGGCTCAAGAACATTGTCAATGTCAGATTTTGAAAAGTAACACTCACGCCGCACGTCAGATCCGCACGCCGGACGTGGTTGACTTCAACGACAGCTACACAAAGCTGTCCTTAGCTCCAAACCTGCACATGTGTACTTCGACCAAAGACATTCACTATCTCTGCCCAAGCAAACCGTTCCTCAGAGACAACACTGATGGGATTTGCGGCCTGCAACATCTGGCCAGCGACACACGTTGCCCGGCGGATGCTAAACCTCGCAGCCAAGTCACCGAGACGCAAGCCGAGATCGTGGGGGACCGGTGGCTCGTTAACACTCCAGTACAGTCGGCGACACTGACCTACGACCAGCACGACACCGCCACACGCGTCAACCTGCTGAACCAGACCATGTGGATTCAGGTCCCATGAGGAGCCATCCTCCACCTGGACTACCTAGCCTTGTACCACCTCCCAAGTGAAGAATACCAGTCTGAACTAGAGATTCCACCCTTCTTCAGGGATCGCAATTTCACTTTCGATCCAGAACTGGAAAAATGGATTCAACAAGGGGGGTCACAGATCATCGACATCGCACCCCTTGACACAGCCCTCCAAGCATTGTCCAGAATGCCCATCCTGAACGCTTCACCTGTCGTCCAAGCATGGACCACCGCGGACACTGCCGTGTGCATTTCAACGATCATGGGCCACACCCTGACCTTGGGCCTGGCCTACGTCCTGTACCGACGAATCAACGAGACTCTACAGCCAGGCTTACCAAAGCCGTGTCTGCAGGGTTCCGGAAGGGCCCTCAGAAAGAAGACTCTCCGCTAGAGAACGCGGAAAACCTCATCGAGCTGAGCCCTCAGTCCTAACAACCATCCGCAGCATCCTCCTTTCATGATCCACCCGCCATCTGACCTGTGTGATCGTGATGGTTTGATGAGGCCCACCTACACGGGTCCTGCCAAACCATCAAGGGGGTTGTCTCTTAAGGTTCAAATGTCTAGATGAATTTTGCTGAGAGATCCTATGGATCTCTCTCTCTCTCCCTCTCAATCTCTCTCTCTCACTCCATCTCTCTCTCACTCCATCTCTCTCTCACTCCCGTTTGTTATTCGTCTGTCGCGTTAGTTTACTGTACATACATGTATCCCGTGTTTAAATGTAGAATTCTGTATCTGTAGTTTCATTTTATTAAAACCATTATATTCTTGATTGCTTCTGAAATGCTCATATTTACAAAGTCAATGAAATGTTTGATCTAGCTACAAAGCTTTACAATGTGTTACTATTTCAGTAACCTAAATTTTATAATAACAAGAAGGTGATAAGTTAATCGTACGGCCGTTTGCTGGACAGACAGATTGTTTGATAACTAAATTAATTCGAAAAATTAAACTCGATCTGTAATGAGACTATTGATATATTAATGACGAACCATAACTCATTGTGGAGATCATTCATGTATACAATCGATCTCTTTTCAACTTCGATAATTTAACTGTAAAATACAATATATTAATCATATTCATGATTAATTATTAAAATTCCCTACATATAATTTGAGCTAATTTAATGTAATACCCAATGTTGCTACAACCCTCATGTAAATACCGCGATCAATGGCAGCGAATTTACTTTTCTGAAGAGGAGCAGGGTGGGGGACAGTCACGCGTTTTGTAAGTTTTGTAACTGCGACTTTAGCATCTCACTGACACGGGGGAAGGAATGATGTATGTCAGCACGAGAAATCCCCCAACCACAAGCGCGGGCTAGAGGCACAAAAACATCAGAAAGGGTGTTTAGCATGGTACGAAAGATTGTTACAGAGAATAGGATGACGTTAGACAACAGTACTGTTTGCGCTCTACTCTCATGTAAAATTAACCACTCTGGCCCAGCCCACAAATACATACCTTCCAAAACAGTCTTAAATAATGCAAAGTCTGCAATAAATTTGTACAATAACTCACTAAAAGAGTAAAGAAAAGTTATGTGAAATGAAAAGAAAAACTGCAAAAAGAAAAGAATATGAAATGAAAAGAATGTGTGGAACGAAAATAAAATGTAAATAAAGACAAGCAATGTTAAATGAACAGAAAATATGCACATAAGACTTTAAATAAATGCTCTATAGGCCTACCCTTTTGTGTTTTCATTTAGGCTATAACACTGTCTTAATATGTAAGGGATATGGGAACAATTTCATTTATCTGTGAACTATTCCTTTGCTTTGGCTGGAAAGTTTACATCCATTTAATTAAGATCATTAATTTTTATTTTTTGATTGTGTGACCCTTTACATGTGGTAAAATGAATGGGGTGGTGGGACTGCTCGCGGTGGGCGACGGAATATTTCCCTTATTTTCAAATCCAAAACTTGACAGGTATGAGCCAGGGAAGTCACGAAAACCGAACCAATTCGTGACCAGGAGTTCCTACTGCGTTTCTTCACTGATTACAGCGGGTTTACCTCCCGTAGACGACAGGCCTTCGGAAGTATTCAAAAGGAATTGCACACGCTGGGAATTCAAAACTTCCTGATCAGTGTTGTGCTAGTTACTAAGAAATAGTAACTAGTTACAGTTACTAGTTACTTCATTAAAAAAGTAACTCAATTACCTTGTTGATTACTTACACCAAAAAGTAATGCATTACTGTTAAAAGTAACTTTTTAGTTACTTTTTTAAAGAACGTTCATTAATGTTCCCATTAATGCCCTTTTATGGTCTATACAGACACAAAACTGACTTAAACAGAAAGCAATTTTTAAACACTGTTTTATTTAAGTCAGACCAGCACAAACTGAATATATCACAAGGATTTCTGAAATAAATAACAAAACGAGCTGAATAATCAAAAACTAAAGTGGCTTCTGCATCATAAAAGCTGTTGTGTTGAGCCCTTAAAAATGTTCCTTTCACAGCTTAAGTATGAAAACTATTAACAATGTACAACATAAAACATTTTGAAATAAATAAATGAAAGCAATCTGAATTATTCAGAATTAATTTTGAGAAACTCAACACCAAAAAACTGCTATTATTGACAAACATAAATGATATGCATTAAAAAAAAACATAAAAAATATAAATGCTGTTTAAATATTAAATCTATGAGAAATTTTCAACCCAACCACAAATTAAGAGTTGCATGTCACCAACTTATGTAAAGTAAGCTGTGTGTATTCAAAGTGCAAAATCTGCTGTTGTATATGTCCATAAAAATGTAAAAACAAACAAACAAACAGCATTTTTCCTAGCAAACTAACCCTAACCCTATAATGCATAAAATTTGTGTTCTAAGATATAACAGAAATGTCACTGTGGCTACTAAACTAACCATTATTTTAAACAAACAAATATTTTTAATAACAAATGTGTGCTTATTTATTTGAAACAACAAAAGGTGCTTACTAGCAAGGACCTGAATGAACGTTTAAGTTGAGTTTTACCCTTCAAACCAGTGGTTGTACCGCATGAGAAGAAGTCTCTCAAACCTTTGGTCAGACAGCTTGTTCCTCTTTGGAGACAGTACCAGACTTCCCAGGCTAAAAAGTCTCTCTACAGGTGCACTGGATGGAGTAGCTGCATTTTTCTTCAGAGAAATTTCCTTTATTGTGGGAAATTGTTTAAGAATCTCCATCCCTGTTTCGGCTGTTCTCAAGTAGGTAATTACTTCAGTTTCCACAGTGCTGAAGGTATCATCAGCCTCCTCAAAACAGAAAAAGTCCTGCACATTATAGGAGCTTGAGTCTGGTGTTGTCGGAGACAGAGGCATCTTGGCTGCTTGCTGAACAGGGCCAGGGCGAGGGATGAGCTTGTGACACTCTGCTGCCAGTATTCCTTTGACCATCTCTTTCTTCCTCTGGTCTCTCAACCATCGCAGTTTGAACATAGGAAGTGTGACAGCTGCCAGTATTGCATCGTTGCTTTCCAAGATGGATGCAAATCGTGTTTTGATTGCCTGCAAAAAACAAAAAACAAACACAGTGACACAGATTTTAGAATGAGTGAAAGATTCCCTCTATGTACATTATATGAAAGCTATACACCACTATGTGATTTTTGAACTATAGATATAAGTTATAAAATCATTTATTTAAACATCACAAAAACACACACATTAAGAAACTGAAAATATATGTGCAACTGATTGGACAAAACTAAAACTTTATTTTGCAAAAAAGGAATTATGGTATTATTACTGTTTATTTTTCATCCAGTTGGTAGGTGCAGTACTGTGTGTGTGTGTGTGTGTGTAATGTGTGCTCATGTTTATATTACATTGTGGGGACCAAATGTCCCCACAAGTATAGTAAAACCTGAAATCACCTACATTGTGGGGACCAGCCAGCGGTCCCCATGAGGAGAAAAGCCTATAAATCACACTAAGTAATGTTTTTTGAAAATGTAAAAATGCAGAATGTCTCCTGTGATGGGTAGGTTTAGGGACAGGGGCAGTGTAAGGGGACAGAAAATACAGTTTGTACACTATAAAAACCATTACGCCTATGGAGTTTTAAACGAAACTTACCAATTCTCAAAATTAACGGAATGCATAGCTGATATAAAAAATTGGATGACCAGTAATTTCCTATTACTAAATTCTGAAAAAACAGAGATTCTAATCATTGGACAAAAAACTGCCACACGTAATAACCCAGAATACTGTCTAACAATCGATGGCTGCTCTGTTAAGTCTTCGTCGTCAGTTAGGAACCTGGGTGTGCTCTTTGATACCAATCTTTCATTTGAAAGTCACGTGTCTAGTATCTGTAAAACCGCATTTTTCCATCTTAAAAATATATCTAAATTACGTCATATGCTCTCACTGACAAATGCGGAACAATTAGTTCATGCATTCATGACATCAAGGCTAGATTATTGTAATGCTCTACTGGGTGGTTGCCCTGCACGCTTAATAAACAAACTACAGCTAGTTCAAAACGCAGCCGCTAGAGTTCTTACCAGAACCAGGAAGTATGACCATATTAGCCCGGTTCTGTCAACACTGCATTGGCTGCCTATTAAACATCGTATAAATTTTTAAATATTGCTGATTACTTACAAAGCACTAAATGGTAGCTCCCCAGTACTTGAGCGAGCTCTTAACGCATTATAGTCCTTCACGTCTATTGCGATCTCAAAATTCTGGCCAGTTGATAATACCTAGAATATCAAAATCGACTGCTGGCGGTAGATCCTTTTCCTATTTAGCACCAAAACTTTGGAACAATCTTCCTAACACAGTCCGGGAAGCAGATACAGTCTGTCAGTTTAAATCTAGACTAAAAACACATCTCTTTGGCTTAGCATACACATAACACATTATAGATTTCTATAATTCCTAGATTAGCATTAGGCTGCATAGTTTAGATCAGCCGGAACCGGGAACACTTCCCATAATTCCTGATGTACTTTGTACATCATAAGAAGGATGGCGTCTACGCTAATATTAGTCTCTCTGCTTATCCCGAGGTTTACCGCGAACCGCCGGATCCAGGCCATATCCAGATCTGAGGAAGGACCATCACATGGACACGACGACAACGCATCCCTGATGAGCCAAGCCCCATCAACACTGTGAAGGCCCATGAACACCTCAACACAGTCATCTCCTCACCGGCCGGATGACCCAACCCAACCAGATGAACTGGATAAATATCGTGAAAGTTCTGATCACATCTGACTCCTGACATTATGCTGCCTAACTCATAATCATACACTGTTCGTTCGTTGGCCAAAGGAGGACTGGCCCCCTGACTGAGCCTGGGTTCTCCCAAGGTTTTTTTCTCCATTCTGTCATCTGATGGAGTTTTGGTTCCTTGCCACTGTTGCCTTTTTCGCCTCTCTTCGCTTTTGTCGCCATTGGCTTTTGGCTTGCTTAGTTGGGGACATTTAACATTTAATTTTGAATTTAACAATACTATTACAACATTGTTTTCCTGTTATCTCTGTAAAGCTGCTTTGAAACAATTTGTATTGTAAAAAGCACTATATAAATAAAGGTGACTTGACTTGACTTGACTATGGAGAGTCCCCACAAAGAGGGCGAACCAGACGTGTGTGTGTGTGTGTGTGTGTGTGTGTGTGTGTGTGTGTGTGTGTGTGTGAATAGAATCCAAAATTATGTTGTGCACTTTACATTCTTTCCATTTCTTAGGCTATATTGGTGCTTGCCCAGCTAAAAATATTAATGTTTACATCTATAAACTTCTTTTGAATATTGATGAATGTTTCTTACCTGAACTATGGCATCAGGTAGGCCAGTTGCAATAATCAGGCCTTCTTTTATCTCCAGTAGCTTCGACATCAAAACTTCTATTGTGGGCAGGAGGGTGCCATAGTAACAATTTTCTTCTCCTTGCAGGATATCAAGAGCAACTGTGAGAGGCTTCATGATGGCACAGTATTCCCTCAGAAACTGAAACTCCCTCTCACCAATATATTTTTGCTCTAAACGATTAGAGATTGTACTCAAGTCAGTCATGGGTATTTCAACTAATTAGCACAGCATCATAAAATGTTTTCCACCTTGTGGAGCATGGTACAAGCAGTTTTTTGCCAACCAAATCGCCCACTAACTCTGAAGCCAAAGTCGACCGGCTAGCCCTACTCCACAGTGCTGTGTACTTGGCGGTAGCACTTCTGTAAATTGCTTTAGTCTCAGGATTTGAAAGCAGCGACTTGCCCACATCAGAGCATGAAATTAAGTTAAGTGTGTGAGAGGCACACCTCGGGTGTGGTGGTAAAACAATCCCCTCCTCTGTGGAGGTGTCAAGCACGTCTGCAACATTTGTGAAGGTAACCTTTTCATCCTCTTCATCATCATCAGAGAGCAATTCAGGCTGATACATTTGGAAGGCTTTTACAAAGTTAGAGCCGTTATCAGTAACCGTAGCTGTAACTTTCGTTGACAGTCCATATAATGAATGAATGTGATCGATCTCAGCCGCAATGACATCATACGTGTGTCTACCTTTTATCCTTTTACAGGCCAACGCAGCTTTCTGGCATTGAAGAGTAGCGGTGTTTATCCAGTGCATGTTCCTTGGGTCAAAAATGGACTTTACTGTGGCGAATATAACATCAAAAGAAGACAATCTGATTAAGTAAATGTTCAAGAACTCTTTGCCCAGAAATATGTTCAGTAGTTCCATAAGGAACCTCTGTATGACTGATTAAACATCAGAAGGAGTTTATAAGTTTATAAATTTTTTGAAGACCCTTTGAACAGAAAAAAGTTAAAAAGGTCAGATATTGCAATGCAATGCATTCAAGAACTAACTAATTCCTTTTATGCGTTGAAGAGATGTGCAATGCAATCTGCTTATGCATAGCATTGCAAATACGAGCAAGCTGTGTGCATTGAAGTCATAAGTCATTTGCACTTTGTTGCATTAAAGAATAACATATAAGTAATATGCACTTTGTTGAATTTCCATGCATACAAGAACTAACTTATTCCGTAGTGCATTGAAGATATGTGCAATTGCATTACATTGCACACGATCATGCTATGTGCATTGAAGAATAATATATTAATATAACACAGTAAAATAGTAATATAACTTGTTGCTTTGTATGCGTTGAAGAGATGTGCAATGCAATCTGCTCTTGCATAGCATTGCACATACGGATCAAGCATCGAAGAATAACAAAAATCACATTTAGTTTTTATGCATTGCAATGCATTCAAGAACTAAAACATTCCGCAGTGCGTTAAAGAGATAAGCAATGCAATCTCCTCTTGCATTGCACATACGATCAAGCGTTGTGCACTGAAGAATAACATTAAAGTCAAATGCACTTTGTTGCATTGCAATGCATTCAAGAACTAACTAAATCCGTAGTGCATTGAAGATATGTGCATTGGATTGCATTGCACACGATCAAGCGATGTGCATTGAAGAATAACATTAAGTAATATAACTTGTTGCTTTGCAATGCATTCAACAACTAACTAATTCATTTTTGCCCTGAAGAGATGTACAATGCAATCTGCTCTTGCATAGCATTGCAAATACGATCAAGCTTTGTGCATTGGTCATAAGTCATATGCACTTTGTTGCATTGAAAAATAAGTTAATATAAACTTGTTCAATCTCCTCTTGCATAGCATTGCAAATACGATCAAGTGCATTGAAGTCATAAGTCATTTGCACTTTGTTGCATTGAAGAATAAATAATATTAACTTTTTTGCATTGCATTTGCATTTTTGCATTCAAGAAATAACTCATTCCGTAGTGCATTGGATTGCATTGCACACGATCAAGCGATGTGCATTGAAGAATAACATTAAGAAATATAACTTGTTGCTTTGCAATGCATTCAACAACTAACTAATTCATTTATGCCCTGAAGAGATGTACAATGCAAACTGCTCTTACATAGCTTTGCACATACGGATCAAGCATCGAAGAATAACAAAATATCATGTGCACTTTTTTGCATTGCAATGCATTCAAGAACTAACTCATTTCGTCGTACATTGAAGATACGTGCATTGCATTGCACATACGATCAAGTGTTGTGCATTGAAGAATAACATCTAAGTAATTGCACTTGTTGATTTGCAATGCATTCAACAACTAACTAATTTATTTATGCACTGAAGAGATGTACAATGCAATCTGCTCTTGCATAGCTTTGCACATACGATCAAGCGTTATGCATTGAAGAATAGCATAAAAGTCATGAAATTGTTTGCACTGCAGTGCATTCAAGAACTAACTTGAACTTATGTGCATTGGATTGCATTGCACACGATCAAGCGATGTGCATTGAAGAATAACATTAAGTAATATAACTTGTTGCTTTGCAATGCATTCAAGAACTAACTCATTCCGTTGTGCGTTAAAGAGATGTGCAATGCAATCTGCTTATGCATAGCATTGCAAATACGATCAAGCTTTGTGCATTGAAGTCATAAGTCATATGCACTTTGTTGCATTGAAGAATAAGTAATATTAACTTTTTTGCCTTGCATTTGCATTTTTGCATTCAAGAACTAACTAATTCCGTAGTGCATTGAAGAAATGTGCATTGGATTGCATTGCACATGATCAAGCGATGTGCATTGAAGAATAACATTAAGAAATATAACTTGTTGCTTTGCAATGCATTCAAGAACTAACTCATTCCTTTATAAGTTGAAGAGATGTGCAATTCATTCTGCTCTTGCATAGCATTGCACATATGGATCAAGCATCGAAGAATAACAAAAATTGGTAACACTTTAGAATACTGTATCTTACTTACTGCATAACTAATAAGGAATTAATTAAGAACTAATAGGTAATTATTTATTAACACTTAAGTCACTAGTGTTAACTACTAAGGAATATGTGTTAACTAATCAGTATGTAATATAATTTTATGATTGTGTTAAGTATCAGTTAGTTAATCAATAGCTAATGAATTCTGTCATACCTCCTGAAGAACTACTATTAATTATCTATTAAGGTTCAAGAAAAATAACTATGAATACTAATTAACAGTCATACACAGTAGTCAGTTTGTCATTCATCAGCACTAAGAAAGATAAGTGCAGACATTTACCTATAGGCTATTATCTGCAAATAAGCAAACTTTTTATTTCATTAGAAAAACATCATGTATTTTACACCTTATTATTATACTTAGTTCTTATACATTTCAAACTTATTTTGCACCATTCAAGTTCCGGCAGTATCAATTTGGTGACGCAAGAGCGCGGGCATTTGCATCCTCCTCTGGAAAGTTCTCAGCGCCGCCGATTTGGTGCATTTCTTCAGCGAAATACAGATTTGTGTACGTTTTATTTAATCCATAAAATCATTACTGTGCTGTAAATCATTTTGTTTTATGCAAGGCAACATACAAGGACACGATGTCAGTTAGCCTATAGCTAGCGAGTTGGTCTTTTTTGTGTGATGGAAACGCCTGCTAAAACAAATTATTTTATTTATAAAGATACTAAATCTATTTACATCAGATGTTAAAATCTGTTCTCAGAGCTGTGCACTGTTATGGGCAGGTTATGGAGTCAAGTATTTTTTTATTCTAAAATGTTTGTTAAATGAGTTTAAATGTAGGCAGTATTATACATGTTAAAACGAAATAAAATTTTTGCTGTATTAAAAAATGTTCTCATCTGAAATAAAGGAAGATATCATATAAACAAGTAATTGTCGGGTATTTTACAAAGGTTTATATGATTACGTTAATATATATAGGCTATATATATTTTTTTTTACAGTAAGTTTGATTTGAGTCAGAAGTATGTGGTAATTCTTTATTAATTACTAATGGGTTCCCTATATTGTCACTTTAGAATACTGTTCCAGGTTCTAAGTAATTCCTGAAGAACTATTTAATAGTTATTTATTAATTACTAATAAGTTCCTTATATTTTCACTTTAGCAGACTGTTTCAGATTATAAGTAGCCTAATTCCTAGATAATGATTTGATAATTCTTTATTAATTACTTATAAGTTCCCTATATTTTCAGTTTCCCTCAGTCGTTGCCTCAAATATGCTGAGGAAAACAGACACACACAGTACTGTATATAAAATATACAAATAATCTGAGGTTAGTTTTGTATGACTGTTCAGTAGATACTTCTTAGTTATTTTTCTTGAACCTTAATTAGTAAATAATTAGTAGTAGTTATTCACGAGGTATGACAGAATTCATTAGTTATTGAGTAACTAACTGATACTTAACACAATCATAAAATTATATTACATACTGTTTAGTTAACACATCTTCCTTAGTAGTTAACAGTAGTGAAGAAGTAGTTAATGAAGAATCACCTATTAGTTCGTCAATAATTCCTTATTGCAGCAAGATACAGTATTCTAAAGTGTTACCCAAAAATCATATGCATTTTTTATTTATTGTAATGCATTCAAGAACTAAAACATTACGTAGTGCGTTAAAGAGATAAGCAATGCAATCTCCTCTTGCAAAGCATTGCAAATACGATCAAGCTTTGTGCCTTGAAAAATTACTTAAAAGTCATATGCACTTTTTTGCATTGCAATGCATTCAAGAACTAAAACATTTCGTCGTGCATTGAAGATACGTGCATTGCACTTGCACATACGATCAAGCGTTGTGCATTGGTCATAAGTCATAAGCACTTTGTTGCATTGAAAAATAAGTTAATATGAACTTGTTCAGTCTCCTCTTGCATAGCATTGCACATACGATCAAGCGTTGAGCACTGAAGAATAACATTAAAGTCATATGCACAGTTCTTGAATGCATTGGGTCCGTGTACTTTTTGATCATTTCATTTCCTGGTTGGAATGGAATAACGAGAAATGAAAACAGGCTCGTTTATTCGTTTTTTTGTTTAGTTTAAAAAACGAAAAATTAGATTTTGGCTCGATTTTTCATTTTTCGTTTGTGGTTTACAAATCGGTTTATGGGTTCGATATTTCATTCGCACACATGGGCGGCGCTGAAACACCCCTTTCATCTGATTGGTCAAACCGCTCCGCCTTCAGTACGAGCTTATCTTACTGTTAGGCAGAATAAGAGTCAGTACGAGTGCGGCACTGACAAATGCACTGACTTTAATAAAATAATGTCTGAAACCACCACTCACTGTTAACTACGCACAATATTTGACGCAGAAATATGTTGCTGGTCACCTAATTCGTGCTGCTGCGACCCGATTAATGTAGCTATTTACCATTCATAAAACTGTGCAAATATTGTATAGGCTACAGTCTTTTATTTACATCAAAAGGCAGGTAGGCGTGTGTGACACATGTTTAAATATGTTTGTTAATTGAATAGTAAGTTTATATTTATGAATGTCATGTGTTGCCTACTCAGTTCACATGAAAAGAAAGAGACAGAAAAGAAAGAAGTAGAATCATTAAACGTACAACAATACTGACTAAATTAGCAAGTTTTAAAGGTAGGCTATGCCGTGCTCTTCAAACGACATGATTTTAATTAATCTTAAACCAGTTTTATTATAAAACTAATAAAATTTTATTACATATTGAAGTGGTTGATGTTTCTCTGAGTTTTCTTTATATTGGCTTGAAAAAGCCAGTATATATTTAGGCCTACACATTATTATTATTTATTATTATTATGAGAAATTGACTCCGCCTAGAACTTTAATGCTTCACCAAACTTAGCTCAGACTGGTCTGACTCGCTTATATCTTTTCTAACTGGTGCTGGTCAGACTTACTTTTACCTAAAAATCCATTGATTTGCGTTATCTGAGCAATGAAGGCCGTAATACTTTATGCTGTCCACTAGAGGGGGCGACAGGATAATACGTCTTTTCTCCTCTCTTTTCCTGTTTGCATCAGTTTAAATGACAAATAAATGCAACTTCTATTTCATTCATAAATAGGCCGTATGATACGTATCTGTCTGTGAGAACAAGCTTTACACTTCAAGCTGTACAACTTATTAAAACTTGAACCCTACTTCAAAGTTTGCCACTCTATAGTTTCGTTTAAGATATTGTTATTCACACTGGTTTTTGCATTTAATGTGGAACTTTTATTTGTCATGAGCTCTATATTTTAAGATGTACTAGAAAAAATATGATTCAACAACACAAACTCGGTACATTTGTTTTCCTTTCAATGCTATAGTCAACAAGTTATCCTGCTTTTTGCCATATTGCTTGCCAATGGCACTGCCCAGAATAAACGATATTTTCTCCACACGATATGTTTAAAAACCCTGCATGTAGTTTTTGTGAAGACGAACGCATATCTTACAAAGGTTCCAGTTCTGTATAGTTTGTAGCCTAATGCTTGTTATGCTTTCTATCTATCTATCTATCTATCTATCTATCTATCTATCTATCTATCTATCTATCTATCTATCTATCTATCTATCTATCTGTCTGTCTGTCTGTCTGTCTGTCTGTCTGACTACTGTCTAAAAACTGTATTAGCCTACTGTAAAATTAGCTGTCTTAAAAATGCGGATTGATCAGTGCACAGTTATTCCAGACGCCCCCCGGTGCTATTCGTATTGGAATTGTGTAATCACAGATCATGAACAGATGCTTTACACAACAAGGGCAGCCTATATTCCCATTGGGTTGTTGGGTTTTCATATTTTATGGGAACTTTAGACATAATGATTTTTATACTGTACAAACTGTGTCATCCCCTAACTCTCTAATGTAACATCATTTCATCTACGGACATGTTATGGACATATTATCATGGTAGCCACAGTTCAGCCTATTATTGTTTTTTTTTATTTCCACTTCCTTTTTATCCAAAGAGACGGAACTATTTGCACTGTATTTATTAATGGGAAATAGCTAGCCTATAGGCTACCATGCTAAAATAATCCTGTCATATAGGCCTACTGTGGCTCACATTAATCGGGTCGCAGCAGCACGAATTAGGTGACCAGCAACATATTTCTGCGTCAAATTTTGTGCGTAGTTAACAGTGAGTGGTGGTTTCAGACATTATTTTATTAAAGTCAGTGCATTTGTCAGTGCCGCACTCGTACTGACTCTTATTCTGCCTAACAGTAAGATAAGCTCGTACTGAAGGCGGAGCGGTTTGACCAATCAGATGAAAGGTGTGTTTCAGCGCCGCCCATGTGTGCGAATGAAATATCGAACCCATAAACCGATTTGTAAACCACAAACGAAAAATGAAAAATTGAGCTAAAATCTAACTTTTCGTTTTTTAAACTAAACAAAAAAACGAATAAACGAGCCTGTTTTCATTTCTCGTTAATCCATTCCAAACAGGAAATGAAATGATCAAAAAGTACACGGACCGCATTGCAATTCAACAAACTAATTCCGTAGTGCGTTAAAGAGATGTGCAATACAATCTGCTTATGCATAGCATTGCAAATATGGTCAGGGGATCTCTGGATAATCCGTAATTCGTTTGTAATAATAAAACGAAAATACCGTTTTTCAGTTTTTTGTTTCAAAACGAAAAACCAAATAACCGTTTTTGGTGTCAGAATCAAAAAACGAAAAACCAATTAAAAACGACCCGTTTTTCGTTTTTGGCGATCATTTTATCGTTATTCCTTTTTGAACAAAGAATGAAGAGAGTCTTTGAACTTCAGTCAATTCGTTTTTCGTTTATAAACCAAAAACGGAAGTCACGTGGTCTATTCCTTTTTGTGGAAGCCAAAGTAACCGGAAACACTTTCAAAATAAAAGTAATATAGTTAGCGAGGTGATTGTAGACTAAAACTGAACTAATATAACGTTTTTTAGTACAACTAAAGTAGCACTGGGTGTGAAAAAAACACTTTAGTTAACTGAAATAAAAATTAAAACTAATAAAATAATAACTCTGGCTGTTAGGGAGTATTAAACATTTGTAAGACCATTGGTGACCTGTAACTTCAGATTAAGACAAGTGAACTCATTTTATAGCTTAACTCTCAGCTTCCACCATCTACTGTTACCCCTTCTGTGTCAAAACAAAACCCTTCCAAAACACATCTATAAAGTTGTATAGGCCTACTTTTTATTTTCCTTAGCATAATGAATGGAATCCTATGTTGTCAGGTAGCATGTCCTGAGTAAAAGTGATCCATAATTTATTTTATTTTTTTTAATTACTTCTTGTGGCCTGCTTATTCACAACATGCAGATTAAGACTATGTGATTTCCTAGACAGAGATTGATTTGGGACTATATGGGGGGAAGCACAGGCAAGGCACTGCTACTTGGCGGGTGCAGAGATATCACGTTCCAGTTCACGCGCCTGATTATATTGTCCACTATATTTGCTTCTTATTTCTTAATCCAGGTAAATTTGTTGATGAAACATGGATTAAAATGAAGATACAATTTATACAAAACGAAATAAAATTTAAAGAAAGGCTTTCTACAAAACAAAACTTAATAAGTGGTCAAAATCATGTCTGGCCATTCCAAATGTTTTCCGATATATTGGTCATCTTATGATCCTATCTTACTCATCTCATGGGGTTCCCTTTTCATATAATCAACATAGATTAAATAAAAACAATAACATTATATTATTTAAACATAAATATGAAACGTAGCTTATGTTTAAGTTTTTTAACTTATAAGCGTCACACCGCTTTGCTTTGCTCACATGCGTATGTGACCTGCCTATGCATGTGGTGGAGGGGTGCGATTTTCGAATAATAATCAAATAATACCCAGCGATCTTCGAATATTATTTTTGCTTGAAAATTTCGTTTTGTATAAATTGTATCTTCATTTTAATCAATGTTTCATCAACAAATTTGCCTGGATTAATAAATAAGAAGCAAATATAGTGGACAATATAATCAAGACACGGAGGCGCCGGCGCGTGAACTGGAGCGCGTCTCATAAATGAACCGAAACTCAGCGTATAAGATACTTGCCTCACACACCTGAGAAGTTATCTATAGAAAGCTACAAGTAACTAAAATGTCTACTTTTAAACAAAACAATTAAAAAATAAAAGAAATTGGCTACTCTCTGCTTGTGTAGGCTAATTGGTAAGTGTGCATTTACATTATTAAGTTTAACTGATCAATTCAGTGAATAAGGCACTACTATAGGGCTGTTACCAGTTAAATAAAATCAGTTTTCAACAAAATCCATCTTTGCACTGCAGATGTGGGACGTGCAGACTCTGACTCTGCATTAACAGTCTGTGTTTAATATGTCATTCAGAGGAGCCATGGATGCATTTACTGTAGCCTACATGTGCGTAAATAATGTTATGAGATTCATTTTTTAATATAACATTTTGAATATTGAAATATGAAATGATAGAATCGATGAAACTATACATTTAAGTATGAAACTAAAACAGCCAGTAGGTGGTGCCAAGCCACCGTCTTAACGAGTGAGTTCATCATTAATTCCGTGTCAAAGTGTCTGTTATCAGCGGATTCTGTTCATGTGTGCCCAGACATTTTAGAAATCCCGACCTGCTGATGTTTTACGGCCATGTCCGAAATGAGTAGACCTATGTATGGTAGACCTATATAGCTACATATAGTTAGGGCATATTTAAGGACATAAACCGTGATATAAGATTTTGGCCATGTTGCCCATCTCCAGGTCATTATTTCCTGCGTGACCTGTAAAGTCACGTTCACAAACCTCTTGCGCATTGTTTGGTCACATTTATTATATATTTATTCATTTATTTAATCATTAATTTATTAATGTATAGTTTCTGCAGGTTTGGTCCTCCATAGCAGAAATGTCTATAGGCCTATCTCTTCCCAGAAGGCAGCAGGGTGAACAGGCTGTGGATTTCATCTACTTAACTAACATAAGTAGGCCTATATTACACTGGAGAAAAATGCAAAGGAAATAAAATGTATACAACTTTATAGATGTGTTTTGGAAGAGTTTTGTTTTGACACAGAAGGGGTACAGTAGATGGTGGAAGCTGAGAGTTAAGCTACATATAAAATGAGTTCACTTGTCTTAATCTGAAGTTACAGGTCACCAATGGTCTTACAAAAATGTTTAATAGCCTACTCCCTAACAGCCAGAGTTATTATTTTATTAGTTTTAATTTTTATTTCAGTTAACTAACTTTTTTGCACACCCAGTGCTACTTTAGTTGTACTAAAAAACGTTATATTAGTTCAGTTTTAGTCTACAATCACCTCACTAACTATAGTTACTTTTATTTTGAAAGTGTTTCCGGTTACTTTCGCTTCCAAAAAAGGAATAGACCACGTGACTTCCGTTTTTGGTTTATAAACGAAAAACGAATTGACTGAAGTTCAAAGACTCTCTTCATTCTTTGTTCAAAAAGGAATAACGATAAAATGATGGCCAAAAACGAAAAACGGGCCGTTTTTAATTGTTTTTTTGTTTTTTGATTCTGACACCAAAAACGGTTATTTGGTTTTTCGTTTTGAAACAAAAAACAGAAAACCGGTATTTTCGTTTTATTATTACAAACGAATTACGGATTATCCAGAGATCCCCTGACCAAATATGATCAAGCTTTGTGCATCAAAGTCAGAAGTCATATGCACTTTGTTGCATTGAAGAATAAGTAATATTAACTTTTTTGCTTTGCATTTGCATTTTTGCATTCAAGAACTAACTAATTCCGTAGTGCATTGATTGGATTGATTGGAAGCATTTGCAACTGATTGACTCCCAGGGCCAGTTGCATAAACATAGCCATTATGTTAAGAATGTGACAAGTGCTACGATGACCAACTAGCGGTCAGTCATTGCATTGCACACGATTAAGCGATATGAATTGAAGAATGACATTAAGTAATATAACTTGTTGCTTTGCAATGCATTCAAGAACTAACTCATTTCATCGTGCATTGAAGATACGTTCATTACATTGCACATACAATCAAGCGTTGTGCATTGAATAATAACATATAAGTAATAGCACTTGTTGCTTTGCAATGCATTCAACAACTAACTAATTAATTTATGCCCTAATAGCACTTTGTTGCTTTGCTAACTCATGAACTAACTCATTCCTTTATGCGTTAAAGAGATGTGCAATGCAATCTGCTTATGCAGATAATATCAGATTGTCTTCTTTTGGTGTTATATTAGCCACAGTAAAGTCCATATGTGACCCAAGGTTTAATCAATCATCCTTATGGAACAACGGAACATATTTCTGTCGAAAGAGTACTTGAACATTAACTTAATTTACAATCAGATTGTCTACTTTTGATGTTAAATTAGCCACACTGAAGTCCATATTTCACCCAAGGAACATATTTCTGGCCAAGGAATCCTCGATCTTGAACGTTCTATACATACTCATAAACTCCTACTGATGCTTCACAAGTCAGTTTAGAAGACCATATCTGACCTTTTTTCAACTTACTTCTGGTCAAAGGGTCTTCAAAAAATGTATAAACATAGACTTCTTTTGATGTTAAATTAGCCATACAGAGGTTCCTTATGGAACTACTGAACATATTTGTGGCCAAAGAGTTCTTTAACATTAATAATATACAATCAGATTGTCTTCTTTTGATGTTATTTTAGCCATAAAAGTCCATATTTGAACCAAGGAACATATTTCTGGCCAAAGAATCCTCGATACAGAACTTTCTATACAGAAGTCTATATTTGACCTAATGAATACATTTTTTGCTAAAGAATACTTGATATTGAACTTTCTATAGAACTGATTGACTCCCAGGGCCAGTTGCATAAACATAGCCATTATGTTAAGAATGTGACAAGTGCTACGATGACCAACTAGCGGTAAGTCAAGTGGCAATCATCCTTACTTTTTAGCATTAAATTAGACTCTGTTTCTATGTAACTGACTTAAAACAGTTGTGAATCACCTAAACATATTTCTGGCCAAAAAGTCCTCAATTTTGAACTTTACACACATACTGATTGGGTTTTTCTGATGTTACATCAACCAGAGAGTAGTCCATTTTTGACTTACTGAACATATATCTGGCCAAACATATATGTTGCCTTTTGACAACCCTTTGGCCATAAATATGCTCAGCAGGTCAAATATGGACACATATGGACACAGAGGGCTGATTTAACATATGAGTTTATATGGTAAAAAAAAAAAATTGAGGACCCTTTGAAAAAAAATATATGTTCAATAGATTAGATATATAGATGCATGGTGGGGGTAGCATCAGAATAAGTCAGAATGTTCAAGATCAAGTACTCTTTGGCCAAAAACATTTTCTTTGGTCAAATATGGACTACTGTCTGGCTGATGTATTATCAGAAACAGTCAATCCGTATGTTTAAGGTTCAAGAACAAGTACTCTTTGGCCAGAAATATGTTCAGTGGTTTAAACATGGACTATTTTCTGGCTTATTTAACATCAGAAACAGTCTATGAGAATATAATGTTACATTTTAGTGACCATTGGGCCAAAAATATTTTCAATGGGTAGGCTGCCTGAAGAAACATCAGAAGTAGTCAATTAGAATGTGTCAAAAGTTCAATATCGAGGACTCCTCGGCCATAAATACGTTCAGCAGGTCAAATATGAAGATTTTACATTAGCCATGCAGTAGTCCATTTCTGACCCAATTCTACCATTTCGTGGCCAAAAAGTACTAGAAATTGAACATTCTTATTGACTACTTCTGATGCTGTCAGCCAGTCTTTCTTTGACCCAGTGCAAATATTTCTGCCCCAAAGTTCCTCAAAGGTTAAATTACTATGTGTAGTAAAATAGAAAAGTATTTTACATCAGCTAGACAGTATATACTCCAAATTTGACAATATATTTCTGGTCAAAGTTTGCCCAAACTTTCTATACATATCCATTGACTCCTGATGTTACATCAGCAATGCAGGATACGGATCTGACCTACATTTCTGACTGAAGAGTCATCACTCTTACAATGCACAATGTAACAGCTGCATAGCTTATATTCTATTCTACTATGCACAACATTTGATCGTGTTCAATGCAATGCAGCAGCACATAAACTAATCTCTTCGTTACACAAGGAATGAGTTAATTATTGCATTGTATTTTAAAGTTCTTGTATACTACTGTCATATCTTAATGCATATCAAAACGATTTAGATTTTGTAGGCATGGCAATGCAAAAGGTGTATAGCTTAAATATTTTTCTTCAGCGAACAAGGTTAGATCGTTATTAATCAGCTAATTCAATGATTTTCCTTTATACGCAAATGAAATTGGTTTGTTGAAGTATGCAATATATTGCGAAGATAAATGAGGAAAAAGTTTGATCGTTTATGCAATTCAATGCAATGTTAACTTTCAATGCACATATAGGAATGAGTTAGTTCTTGTATGCATGGCAATTTAACAAAGTGCATATTACTTATATGTTATTCTTCAATGTAACAAAGTGCATATGATTTATGACTTCATTACACAAAGCTTGATCGCATTTGCAATGCTATGCATAAGCAGATTGCATTGCACATATCTTCAATGCACTACGGAATGAGTAATTTATTGTATGCATGGAAATTCAACAAAGTGCATATTACTTATATGTTATTCTTCAATGCAACAAAGTGCATATGACTTATGACTTCATTGCACAAAGCTTGATCGTATTTGCAATGCTATGCATAAGCAGATTGCATTGCACATCTCTTTAACGCACTTACGGAATGAGTTAGTTCTTGAATGCACCGCAATGCAAAAAAAGTTCATATGACTTTTATGGTATTCTTCAATGCACAACGCTTGATCGTATGTGCAATGCTATGCAAGAGGAGATTGCATTGCTCATCTTCTTTAACGCACTACGGAATGTTTTAGTTCTTGAATGCATTGCAATGCATAACAACTGCATATGATTTTTGTTATTCTTCGATGCTTGATCCGTATGTGCAATGCTATGCAAGGGCAGATCTCTTCAACACATAAAGGAATGAGTTAGTTTTTGAATGCATTGCAAAGCAACAAGTTATATTACATAATGTTATTCTTCAATGCACATCGCTTGATCGTGTGCAATGTAATGCAATTGCACATATCTTCAATGCACTATGGAATGAGTTAGTTCTTGTATGCATGGAAATTCAACAATGTGCATATTACTTATATGTTATTCTTCAATAAGTTATGACTTCAAAGCTTGATCGTATTTGCAATGCTATGCATAAGCAGATTGCATTGCACATCTCTTCAACGCATAAAAGGAATTAGTTAGTTCTTGAGTGCTATTATATGTTATTTTGTCTTTTGATGTTACATTAGCCACAGTAAAGTCCATATTTGACCCAAGGAACATATTTTTGGCCAAAGAATTCTGAATCTTGAACTTTCTATACTTACTCTTAGACTCCTACTGGTGCTTCATAAGTCATTTTTAGGCCATATCTGACTTTTTGAAATTTTTCTGTTCAAAGGGTCTTCAAAAAATTATAAACTTATAGACTCCTTCTGATGTTAAATCAGTCATACAGAGGTTCTTTATGGACCTACTAAACATATTCGTTGCCAAAGAGTCCTTGAAAATTTAACTTAATATACAATCAGATTGTCTTCTTTTGCTGTTATATTAGCCACAGTAAAGTCCATATTTGACCCATATTTCTGGAAAAAGAATCCTCGATCTTGAACTTTCTATACATACTCATAGACTCCTACTGATAGTTTAAAAGTCATTTAGAAGACAATATTTTACAGTTTTAACTTTTTTCTGTTCAAAGGGTCTTCAAAAAATGTATAACAGCTTAAATATTTGTCTTCAGCGAACAAGGTTAGATCGTTATTAATCAGCTAATTCAATGATTTTCCTTTATACGCAAACGAAAATGGTTTGTTGAAGTATGGAATATATTGCGAAGATAAATGAGGAAAAAGTTTGATCGTTTATGCAACACAATGCAATGAACACAATGATAACTTTCAATGCACATAGGAATGAGTTAGTTCTTGTATCCATGGCAATTTAACAAAGTGCATATTACTTATGTTATTCTTCAATGCAACAAAGAGCATATGATTTATGACTTCATTGCACAAAGCTTGATCGTAAATACGATCAAGTGCGTTAAAGAGATTGCATTGCACATCTCTTTAACGCACTGAGGAATGAGTTAGTTCTTGAATGCACAACGCTTGATCGTATGTTCAAAGCTATGCAAGAGCAGATTGGGCATAAATGAATTAGTAGTTGTTGAATGCATTGCAAAGCAACAAGTGCTATTACTTATGTTATTCTTCAATGCACAACGCTTGATCGTATGTGCAAAGTAATGCACATATCTTCAATGCACGACAAAATGAGTTAGTTCTTGAATGCATTGTAATGCAAAAAAGTACATATGACTTTTAAGTGCAATGCTATGCAAGAGGAGATTGCATTGCATATCTCTTTAACGCACTACGGAATGTTTTAGTTCTTGAATGCATTGCAATGCATAAAAACTGCATTTGATTTTTGTCATTCTTCAATGCTTGATCCGAATTTGCAATGCTATGCATACGCAGATTGCATTGCACATCTCTTTAACGCACTACGGAATTAGTTAGTTATTGAATGCATTGCAATGCAACAAAGTGCATTTGACTTTAATGTTATTCTTCAGTGCACAACGCTTGATCGTATGTGCAATGCTATGCAAGAGGAGATTGCATTGATAACTCTTTAACGCACTACGGAATGTTTTAGTTCTTGTATGCATTGCAATGCATAACAACTGCATATGATTTTTGTTATTCTTCGATGCTTGATCCGTATGTGCAATGCTATGCAAGAGCAGATTTTATTGCACATCTCTTCAATGCATAAAGGAATGAGTTAGTTCTTGAATGCATTGCAAAGCAACAAGTTATATTACTTAATGTTATTCTTCAATGCACATCGCTTGATCGTGTGCAATGCAATCCAATGCACATATCTTCAATGCACTACGGAATGAGTTAGTTCTTGAATGCACTGCAATGCAAAAAAATTTATATGACTTTTATGCTATTCTTCAATGCACAACGCAATGAGTTAGTTCTTGAATGCACTGCAATGCAAAAAAGTTCATATGACTTTTATGCTATTCTTCAATGCACAACGCTTGATCGTATGTGCAAAGCTATGCAAGAGCAGATTGCATTGTATATCTCTTCAGGGCATATATGAATTAGTTAGTCGTTGAGTGCATTGCAAAGCAACAAGTGCTATTACTTATATGTTATTCCAACGCATTCTCATCCTTTGGCGTCATATCTGACACTTTTGACATTTCGTCTAAATCTAACGCGCATGGTACCCTTTAGCGTCAATATAACACGCACAAGAATGGGTAGGTTTAGGTCTGGTGTAGGGTTAGGGTTAGACCGCTAGGAGGCGCCTTCTGACCCATTTAAATCTGCATCTCATATTGACGCTAAAGGGTACCATGCGCGGTGAATGTAGACGAAATGTCACGAGCGTCAGTATATGACGCCTTGGGATGAGAAAGGGCTGGTTATTCTTCAATGCACAATGCTTGATCGTATGTGCAAAGTAAATGAGTTATGAGAGGAGATTGCATTGCATATCTCTTTAACGCACTATGGAATGTTTTAGTTCTTGAATGCATTGCAATGCATAAAAACTGCATTTGATTTTTGTCATTCTTCGATGCTTGATCCGTATTTGCAATGCTATACATAGGCAGATTTTATTGCACATCTCTTTAACGCACTACGGAATGTTTTAGTTCTTGAATGCATTGCAATGCATAACAAATGCATATGATTTTTGTCATTCTTCGATGCTTGATCCGTATTTGCAATGCTATGCATAACCAGATTGCATTGCATATCTCTATAACGCACTACGGAATTAGTTAGTTCTGAATGCATTGCAGTGCATAAAAATGCATATGATTTTTGTTATTCTTCTTTTGATCCGTATGTGCAATGCTATGCAAGAGCAGATTCCATTGCACATCTCTTCAACGCATAAAGGAATGAGTTAGTTCTTGAATACACTGCAATGCAAAAAAGTTCATATGACTTTTATGGTATTCTTCAATGCACAACGCTTGATCGTATATGCAAAGCTATGCAAGAGCAGATTGCATTGTACATCTCTTCAGGGCATAAATGAATTAGTTAGTTGTTGAATGCATTGCAAAGTAACAAGTGCTATTACTTAAATGTTATTCTTCAATACACAAAGCTTGCTCGTATGTGCAATGCAATGCACGTATCTTCAATGCACGACAAAATGAGTTAGTTCTTGAATGCATTGTAATGCAAAAAAGTACATATGACTTTTAAGTGCAATGCTATGCAAGAGGAGATTGCATTGCATATCTCTTTAACGCACTACGGAATGTTTTAGTTCTTGAATGCATTGCAATGCATAAAAACTGCATTTGATTTTTGTCATTCTTCAATGCTTGATCCGTATTTGCAATGCTATGCATACGCAGATTGCATTGCACATCTCTTTAACGCACTACGGAATTAGTTAGTTATTGAATGCATTGCAATGCAACAAAGTGCATTTGACTTTAATGTTATTCTTCAGTGCACAACGCTTGATCGTATGTGCAATGCTATGCAAGAGGAGATTGCATTGATAACTCTTTAACGCACTACGGAATGTTTTAGTTCTTGTATGCATTGCAATGCATAACAACTGCATATGATTTTTGTTATTCTTCGATGCTTGATCCGTATGTGCAATGCTATGCAAGAGCAGATTTTATTGCACATCTCTTCAATGCATAAAGGAATGAGTTAGTTCTTGAATGCATTGCAAAGCAACAAGTTATATTACTTAATGTTATTCTTCAATGCACATCGCTTGATCGTGTGCAATGCAATCCAATGCACATATCTTCAATGCACTACGGAATGAGTTAGTTCTTGAATGCACTGCAATGCAAAAAAGTTCATATGACTTTTATGCTATTCTTCAATGCACAACGCTTGATCGTATGTGCAAAGCTATGCAAGAGCAGATTGCATTGTATATCTCTTCAGGGCATATATGAATTAGTTAGTCGTTGAGTGCATTGCAAAGCAACAAGTGCTATTACTTATATGTTATTCTTCAATGCACAATGCTTGATCGTATGTGCAAAGTAAATGAGTTATGAGAGGAGATTGCATTGCATATCTCTTTAACGCACTACGGAATGTTTTAGTTCTTGAATGCATTGCAATGCATAACAAATGCATATGATTTTTGTCATTCTTCGATGCTTGATTCGTATGTGCAATGCTATGCAAGAGCAGATTGCATTGCACATCTCTTCAACGCATAAAGGAATGAGTTAGTTCTTGAATACACTGCAATGCAAAAAAGTTCATATGACTTTTATGGTATTCTTCAATGCACAACGCTTGATCGTATGTGCAAAGCTATGCAAGAGCAGATTGCATTGTACATCTCTTCAGGGCATAAATGAATTAGTTAGTTGTTGAATGCATTGCAAAGTAACAAGTGCTATTACTTAAATGTTATTCTTCAATACACAAAGCTTGCTCGTATGTGCAATGCAATGCACGGATCTTCAATGCACGGCGAAATAAGTTAGTTCTTGATTGCATTGCAATGCAACAAAGTGCATATGACTTTTAAGACCATATTTCCAAGGAATCCTCGATCTTAAACTTTCTATACATTCTCAGAGACTCATACTGATGCTTCAAAGGTAATTTTTAGGCCATATCTGACTTTTTGAAATTTTTCTGTTCAAAGGGTCTTCAAAAAATTCTAAACTTATAGACTCCCTCTGATGTTAAATCAGTCATATAGAGGTTCTTTATGGACCTACTGAACATATTTGTGGCAAAAGAGTTCTTGAACATTAACTTAATATACAATCAGATTGTCTTCTTTTGGTGTTATATTAGCCACAGTAAAGTCCATATTTGACCCAAGCAACATATTTTTGGCCAAAGAATTCTCAATCTTGAACTTTCTATACTTAATCACAGACTCCTACTGATGCTTCAAAAGTTATTTTTAGGCCATCTCTGACCTTTTGAAATGTTTCTCTTGCAAAGGGTCTTCAGAAAATGTATAAACTTATAGACTCCTTCTGATGTTAAATCAGTCATACATGGGTACTTTATGGACATACTAAACATATTTGTGGCCAAAGAGTTCTTGAACATTATCTTAATATACAATCAGATTGTCTTCTTTTGGTTGTTATATTAGCCCCAGTAAAGTCCATATATGACCCAAGGAAAATATTATTGGCCAAATAATTCTCACTACTGAACAGATATCTGGCCAAAGAGTTCTTGAACATTAACTTAATATACAATCAGATTGTCTTCTTTTGGTGTTATATTAGCCACAGTAAAGTCCATATTTGATACAAGGAACATATTTCTGGCAAAAGAATCCTCGATCTTGAACTTTCTATACTTACTCATAGATTCCTAGTTATGCTTCAAACGTCATTTTTAGGCCATATCTGACCTTTTGAAATTTTTCTGTTCAAAGTGTCTTCAAAAAAATTATAAACTTATAGACTCTTTCTGATGTTAAATCAGAGGTTCTTTATAGAGCTACTGAACATATTTGAGGCGAAATAGTTCTTGAACATTAACTTCATATACAATCAGATTGTCTTCTTTTGGTGTTATATTAGCCACAGTAAAGTCCATACTTGACCCAAGGAACATATTTCTGGCCTAGGAATCCTCGATCTTGAACTTTCTATACATACTCATAGACTCCTACTGATGCTTCAAAAGTCATTTAGAAGACAATATCTGACAGTTTTAACTTTTTTCTGTTCAAAGGGTCTTCAAAAAATGTATAAACTTATAAACTCCTTCTGATGTTTAATCAGTCATTCAGAGGTTCCTTATGGAACCACTGAACATATTTCTGGCCAAAGTGTTCTCGAACAGTATCCTAATATACAATCAGATTGTCTTCTTTAGGTGTTATATTAGCCACAGTAAAGTCCATATTTGACCCAAGGAACATATTTCTGGAAAAAGAATCCTCGATCTTGAACTTTCTATGCATACTCATAGACTACTACTGATAATTCAAAAGTCATTTATAAGACAATATCTGACCTTTTGAACTTTTTTCTGTTTAAAGGGTCTTCAAAAAATGTATAAACTGATAGACTCCTTCTGATGTTAAATCAGCCATACAGAGGTTCCTTATGGACCTACTGAACATATTTGTGGCAAAAGAGTTCTTGAACATTAGCTTAATATACAATCAGATTCTCTTCTTTTGGTGTAATATTAGCCACAGTAAAGTCCATATTTGACCCAAGGAACATATTTCTGGCCTAGGAATCCTCGATCTTGAACTTTCTATACATACTCATAGACTCCTACTGATGCTTCAAAAGTCATTTAGAAGACAATATCTGACAGTTTTAACTTTTTTCTGTTCAAAGGGTCTTCAAAAAATGTATAAACTTATAAACTCCTTCTGATGTTTAATCAGTCATACAGAGGTTCTTTATGGAGCTACTGAACATATTTGAGGCGAAAGAGTTCTTGAACATTAACATGATATACAATCAGATTGTCTTCTTTTGGTGTTATATTAGCCACAGTAAAGTCCATATTTGACCCAAGGAACATATGTCTGGCCAAGGAATCCTCGATCTTGAACTTTCTATACATACTCATAGACTCCTACTGATGCTTCATAAGTCATTTAGAAGACAATATCTGACCTTTTGAACTTTTTTCTGTTTAAATGGTCTTCAAAAAATTTATAAACTTATTGACTCCTTCTGATGTTAAATCAGCCATACAGAGGTTCCTTATGGACCTACTGTACATATTTGTGGCGAAAGAGTTCTTGAACATTAGCTTAATATACAATCAGATTGTCTTCTTTTGGTGTTATATTAGCCACAGTAAAGTCCATACTTGACCCAAGGAACATATTTCTGGCCTAGGAATCCTCGATCTTGAACTTTCTATACATACTCATAGACTCCTACTGATGCTTCAAAAGTCATTTAGAAGACAATATCTGACAGTTTTAACTTTTTTCTGTTCAAAGGGTCTTCAAAAAATGTATAAACTTATAAACTCCTTCTGATGTTTAATCAGTCATTCAGAGGTTCCTTATGGAACCACTGAACATATTTCTGGCCAAAGTGTTCTCGAACAGTATCCTAATATACAATCAGATTGTCTTCTTTAGGTGTTATATTAGCCACAGTAAAGTCCATATTTGACCCAAGGAACATATTTCTGGAAAAAGAATCCTCGATCTTGAACTTTCTATGCATACTCATAGACTACTACTGATAATTCAAAAGTCATTTATAAGACAATATCTGACCTTTTGAACTTTTTTCTGTTTAAAGGGTCTTCAAAAAATGTATAAACTGATAGACTCCTTCTGATGTTAAATCAGCCATATATACAGAGGTTCCTTATGGACCTACTGAACATATTTGTGGCAAAAGAGTTCTTGAACATTAGCTTAATATACAATCAGATTCTCTTCTTTTGGTGTAATATTAGCCACAGTAAAGTCCATATTTGACCCAAGGAACATATGTCTGGCCAAGGAGTCCTCGATCTTGAACTTTCTATACATACTCATAGACTCCTACTGATGCTTCATAAGTCATTTAGAAGACAATATCTGACCTTTTTAACTTTTTTCTGTTCGAAGGGTCTTCAAAAAATTTATAAACTTATAAACTCCTTCTGATGTTTAATCAGTCATACAGAAGTTCCTTATGGAACCACTGAACATATTTCTGGCCAAAGTGTTCTCGAACAGTATCCTAATATACAATCAGATTGTCTACTTTAGGTGTTATATTAGCCACAGTAAAGTCCATATTTTACCCAAGGAACATCTTTCTGTAAAAAGAATCCTCGATCTTAAACTTTCTATACATACTCATAGACTCCTACTGATAATTCAAAAGTCATTTAGAAGACAATATCTGACCTTTTGAACTTTTTCTGTTCAACAGGTCTTCAAAAAATTTATAAACTTATAGACTTCTTATGATGTTAAATCAGCCATACAGAGGTTCCTTATGGACCTACTGTACATATTTGTGGCGAAAGAGTTCTTGAACATTAGCTTAATATACAATCAGATTCTCTTCTTTTGGTGTAATACTAGCCACAGTAAAGTCCATATTTGACCCAAGGAACATATTTCTGGCCAAGGAATTCTCGATCTTCAACTTTCCATACATAATCAGAGACTCCTACTGATGCTTCATAAGTAATTTAGAAGACCAAATCTGACCTTTTAAATTTTTTTCTGTTCAAAGGGTCTTCAAAAAAATTATAAACTTATAGACTCCTTCTTTTGTTAAATCAGTCATATAGAGGTTCTTTATGGACCTACTGAACATATTTGTGGCAAAAGAGTTCTTGAACATTAACTTAATATACAATCAGATTGTCTTCTTTTGGTGTTATATTAGCCACAGTAAAGTCCATATTTGAACCACTGAACATATTTTTTGGCCAAAGAATTCTCAATCTTGAACTTTCTATACTTACTCACAGACTCCTACTGATGCTTCAAAAGTCATTTTTAGGCCATCTCTGACCTTTTGAAATTTTTCTCTTGCAAAGGGTCTTCAAAAAATGTATAAAGTTATAGACTCCTTCTGATGTTAAATCAGTCATACAGAGGTTCCTTATGGAACTACTTAATATATTTCTGGCCAAAGAGTTCTTGAACATTAACTTAATATACAATCAGATTGTCTTCTTTTGGTGTTATATTAGCCACACTGAAGTCCATATTTGACCCAAGCAACATGTTTCTGGCCAAAGAATCCTCGATCTTGAACAATCTATACATATAGACTCCTACTGATGCTTCAAAAATCATTTTTAGGCCATATCTGACCTTTTGAAATTTTTTCTGTTCAAAGGGTCTTCACAAAATGTAAAAACTTATAAACTCCTTCTGATGTTCAATATACATAGGTTCTTTGTGGAACTACTGAACAGATATCTGGCCAAAGAGTACTGAACATTAACTTAATATACAATCAGATTGTCTTCTTTTGGTGTTAAATTAGCCACAGTAAAGTCCATATTTGATCCAAGGAACATATTTTTGGCCAAAGAATTCTCAATCTTGAACTTTCTATACTTACATGATTCCTAGTTATGCTTCAAAAGTCATTTTTAGGCAATATCTGACCTTTTGAAATTTTTCTGTTCAAAGTGTCTTCAAAAAAATTATAAACTTATATACTCTTTCTGATGTTAAATCTGCCATACAGAGGTTCTCTATGGGGCTACTGAACATATTTGAGACGAAAGAGTTCTTGAACATTAACTTAATATACAATCAGATTGTCTTCTTTTGGTGTTATATTAGCCACAGTAAAGTCCATATTTGACCCAAGGAACATAGTTCTGGCCAAGGAATCCTCGATCTTGAACTTTCTATACATACTCATAGACTCCTACTGATGCTTCATAAGTCATTTAGAAGACAATATCCTAACCTTTTTAACTTTTTTCTGTTCCAAGGGTCTTCAAAAAATGTATAAACTTATAAACTCCTTCTGATGTTTAATCAGTCATACAGAGGTTCTCTATGGGGCTACTGAACATATTTGGGACAAAAGAGTTCTTGAACATTAACTTAATATACAATCAGATTGTCTTCTTTTGGTGTTATATTAGCCACAGTAAAGTCCATATTTGACCCAAGGAACATATTTTTGGCCAAAGAATTCTGAATCTTGAACTTTCTATACTTACTCTTAGACTCCTACTGGTGCTTCATAAGTCATTTAGAAGACAATATCTGACCTTTTTAACTTTTTTCTGTTCCAAGGGTCTTCAAAAAATGTATAAACTTATAAACTCCTTCTGATGTTTAATCAGTCATACAGAGGTTCTCTATGGGGCTACTGAACATATTTGAGACAAAAGAGTTCTTGAACATTAACTTAATATACAATCAGATTGTCTTCTTTTGGTGTTATATTAGCCACAGTAAAGTCCATATTTGACCCAAGGAACATATTTTTGGCCAAAGAATTCTGAATCTTGAACTTTCTATACTTACTCTTAGACTCCTACTGGTGCTTCATAAGTCATTTTTAGGCCATATCTGACTTTTTGAAATTTTTCTGTTCAAAGGGTCTTCAAAAAATTATAAACTTATAGACTCCTTCTGATGTTAAATCAGTCATACAGAGGTTCTTTATGGACCTACTAAACATATTCGTTGCCAAAGAGTCCTTGAACATTAACTTAATATACAATCAGATTGTCTTTTGCTGTTATATTAGCCACAGTAAAGTCCATATTTGACCCATATTTCTGGAAAAAGAATCCTCGATCTTGAACTTTCTATACATACTCATAGACTCCTACTGATAATTCAAAAGTCATTTAGAAGACAATATTTTACAGTTTTAACTTTTTTCTGTTCAAAGGGTCTTCAAAAAATGTATAACAGCTTAAATATTTGTCTTCAGCGAACAAGGTTAGATCGTTATTAATCAGCTAATTCAATGATTTTCCTTTATACGCAAACGAAAATGGTTTGTTGAAGTATGGAATATATTGCGAAGATAAATGAGGAAAAAGTTTGATCGTTTATGCAATACAATGCAATGAACACAATGATAACTTTCAATGCACATAGGAATGAGTTAGTTCTTGTATCCATGGCAATTTAACAAAGTGCATATTACTTATGTTATTCTTCAATGCAACAAAGAGCATATGATTTATGACTTCATTGCACAAAGCTTGATCGTAAATACGATCAAGTGCGTTAAAGAGATTGCATTGCACATCTCTTTAACGCACTGAGGAATGAGTTAGTTCTTGAATGCACAACGCTTGATCGTATGTTCAAAGCTATGCAAGAGCAGATTGGGCATAAATGAATTACTAGTTGTTGAATGCATTGCAAAGCAACAAGTGCTATTACTTATGTTATTCTTCAATGCACAACGCTTGATCGTATGTGCAAAGTAATGCACATATCTTCAATGCACGACAAAATGAGTTAGTTCTTGAATGCATTGTAATGCAAAAAAGTACATATGACTTTTAAGTGCAATGCTATGCAAGAGGAGATTGCATTGCATATCTCTTTAACGCACTACGGAATGTTTTAGTTCTTGAATGCATTGCAATGCATAAAAACTGCATTTGATTTTTGTCATTCTTCAATGCTTGATCCGTATTTGCAATGCTATGCATACGCAGATTGCATTGCACATCTCTTTAACGCACTACGGAATTAGTTAGTTATTGAATGCATTGCAATGCAACAAAGTGCATTTGACTTTAATGTTATTCTTCAGTGCACATCGCTTGATCGTGTGCAATGCAATCCAATGCACATATCTTCAATGCACTACGGAATGAGTTAGTTCTTGAATGCACTGCAATGCAAAAAAGTTCATATGACTTTTATGCTATTCTTCAATGCACAACGCAATGAGTTAGTTCTTGAATGCACTGCAATGCAAAAAAGTTCATATGACTTTTATGCTATTCTTCAATGCACAACGCTTGATCGTATGTGCAAAGCTATGCAAGAGCAGATTGCATTGTATATCTCTTCAGGGCATATATGAATTAGTTAGTCGTTGAGTGCATTGCAAAGCAACAAGTGCTATTACTTATATGTTATTCTTCAATGCACAATGCTTGATCGTATGTGCAAAGTAAATGAGTTATGAGAGGAGATTGCATTGCATATCTCTTTAACGCACTATGGAATGTTTTAGTTCTTGAATGCATTGCAATGCATAAAAACTGCATTTGATTTTTGTCATTCTTCGATGCTTGATCCGTATTTGCAATGCTATACATAGGCAGATTGCATTGCACATCTCTTTAACGCACTACGGAATGTTTTAGTTCTTGAATGCATTGCAATGCATAACAAATGCATATAATTTTTGTCATTCTTCGATGCTTGATCCGTATTTGCAATGCTATGCATAACCAGATTGCATTGCATATCTCTATAACGCACTACGGAATTAGTTAGTTCTGAATGCATTGCAGTGCATAAAAATGCATATGATTTTTGTTATTCTTCTTTTGATCCGTATGTGCAATGCTATGCAAGAGCAGATTGCATTGCACATCTCTTCAACGCATAAAGGAATGAGTTAGTTCTTGAATACACTGCAATGCAAAAAAGTTCATATGACTTTTATGGTATTCTTCAATGCACAACGCTTGATCGTATGTGCAAAGCTATGCAAGAGCAGATTGCATTGTACATCTCTTCAGGGCATAAATGAATTAGTTAGTTGTTGAATGCATTGCAAAGTAACAAGTGCTATTACTTAAATGTTATTCTTCAATACACAAAGCTTGCTCGTATGTGCAATGCAATGCACGTATCTTCAATGCACGGCGAAATAAGTTAGTTCTTGATTGCATTGCAATGCAACAAAGTGCATATGACTTTTAAGACCATATTTCCAAGGAATCCTCGATCTTAAACTTTCTATACATTCTCAGAGACTCATACTGATGCTTCAAAGGTAATTTTTAGGCAATATCTGACTTTTTGACATTTTTCTGTTCAAAGGGTCTTCAAAAAATTCTAAACTTATAGACTCCCTCTGATGTTAAATCAGTCATATAGAGGTTCTTTATGGACCTACTGAACATATTTGTGGCAAAAGAGTTCTTGAACATTAACTTAATATACAATCAGATTGTCTTCTTTTGGTGTTATATTAGCCACAGTAAAGTCCATATTTGACCCAAGCAACATATTTTTGGCCAAAGAATTCTCAATCTTGAACTTTCTATACTTAATCACAGACTCCTACTGATGCTTCAAAAGTTATTTTTAGGCCATCTCTGACCTTTTGAAATTTTTCTCTTGCAAAGGGTCTTCAGAAAATGTATAAACTTATAGACTCCTTCTGATGTTAAATCAGTCAGACATGGGTACTTTATGGACATACTAAACATATTTGTGGCCAAAGAGTTCTTGAACATTATCTTAATATACAATCAGATTGTCTTCTTTTGGTTGTTATATTAGCCCCAGTAAAGTCCATATATGACCCAAGGAAAATATTATTGGCCAAATAATTCTCACTACTGAACAGATATCTGGCCAAAGAGTTCTTGAACATTAACTTAATATACAATCAGATTGTCTTCTTTTGGTGTTATATTAGCCACAGTAAAGTCCATATTTGATACAAGGAACATATTTCAGGCAAAAGAATCCTCGATCTTGAACTTTCTATACTTACTCATAGATTCCTAGTTATGCTTCAAACGTCATTTTTAGGCCATATCTGACCTTTTGAAATTTTTCTGTTCAAAGTGTCTTCAAAAAAATTATAAACTTATAGACTCTTTCTGATGTTAAATCAGAGGTTCTTTATGGAGCTACTGAACATATTTGAGGCGAAATAGTTCTTGAACATTACCTTCATATACAATCAGATTGTCTTCTTTTGGTGTTATATTAGCCACAGTAAAGTCCATACTTGACCCAAGGAACATATTTCTGGCCTAGGAATCCTCGATCTTGAACTTTCTATACATACTCATAGACTCCTACTGATGCTTCAAAAGTCATTTAGAAGACAATATCTGACAGTTTTAACTTTTTTCTGTTCAAAGGGTCTTCAAAAAATGTATAAACTTATAAACTCCTTCTGATGTTTAATCAGTCATACAGAGGTTCTTTATGGAGCTACTGAACATATTTGAGGCGAAAGAGTTCTTGAACATTAACATGATATACAATCAGATTGTCTTCTTTTGGTGTAATACTAGCCACAGTAAAGTCCATATTTGACCCAAGGAACATATTTCTGGCCAAGGAATTCTCGATCTTCAACTTTCTATACTTACTCACAGACTCCTACTGATGCTTCAAAAGTTATTTTTAGGCCATCTCTGACCTTTTGAAATTTTTCTCTTGCAAAGGGTCTTCAAAAAATGTATAAAGTTATAGACTCCTTCTGATGTTAAATCAGTCATACAGTGGTTCCTTATGGAACTACTTAATATATTTCTGGCCAAAGAGTTCTTGAACATTAACTTAATATACAATCAGATTGTCTTCTTTTGGTGTTATATTAGCCACACTGAAGTCCATATTTGACCCAAGCAACATGTTTCTGGCCAAAGAATCCTCGATCTTGAACAATCTATACATATAGACTCCTACTGATGCTTCAAAAATCATTTTTAGGCCATATCTGACCTTTTGAAATTTTTTCTGTTCAAAGGGTCTTCACAAAATGTAAAAACTTATAAACTCCTTCTGATGTTCAATATACATTGGTTCTTTGTGGAACTACTGAACAGATATCTGGCCAAAGAGTACTGAACATTAACTTAATATACAATCAGATTGTCTTCTTTTGGTGTTAAATTAGCCACAGTAAAGTCCATATTTGATCCAAGGAACATATTTTTGGCCAAAGAATTCTCAATCTTGAACTTTCTATACTTACATGATTCCTAGTTATGCTTCAAAAGTCATTTTTAGGCAATATCTGACCTTTTGAAATTTTTCTGTTCAAAGTGTCTTCAAAAAAATTATAAACTTATATACTCTTTCTGATGTTAAATCTGCCATACAGAGGTTCTCTATGGGGCTACTGAACATATTTGAGACGAAAGAGTTCTTGAACATTAACTTAATATACAATCAGATTGTCTTCTTTTGGTGTTATATTAGCCACAGTAAAGTCCATATTTGACCCAAGGAACATAGTTCTGGCCAAGGAATCCTCGATCTTGAACTTTCTATACATACTCATAGACTCCTACTGATGCTTCATAAGTCATTTAGAAGACAATATCTAACCTTTTTAACTTTTTTCTGTTCCAAGGGTCTTCAAAAAATGTATAAACTTATAAACTCCTTCTGATGTTTAATCAGTCATACAGAGGTTCTCTATGGGGCTACTGAACATATTTGGGACAAAAGAGTTCTTGAACATTAACTTAATATACAATCAGATTGTCTTCTTTTGGTGTTATATTAGCCACAGTAAAGTCCATATTTGACCCAAGGAACATATTTTTGGCCAAAGAATTCTGAATCTTGAACTTTCTATACTTACTCTTAGACTCCTACTGGTGCTTCATAAGTCATTTAGAAGACAATATCTGACCTTTTTAACTTTTTTCTGTTCCAAGGGTCTTCAAAAAATGTATAAACTTATAAACTCCTTCTGATGTTTAATCAGTCATACAGAGGTTCTCTATGGGGCTACTGAACATATTTGAGACAAAAGAGTTCTTGAACATTAACTTAATATACAATCAGATTGTCTTCTTTTGGTGTTATATTAGCCACAGTAAAGTCCATATTTGACCCAAGGAACATATTTTTGGCCAAAGAATTCTGAATCTTGAACTTTCTATACTTACTCTTAGACTCCTACTGGTGCTTCATAAGTCATTTTTAGGCCATATCTGACTTTTTGACATTTTTCTGTTCAAAGGGTCTTCAAAAAATTATAAACTTATAGACTCCTTCTGATGTTAAATCAGTCATACAGAGGTTCTTTATGGACCTACTAAACATATTCGTTGCCAAAGAGTCCTTGAACATTAACTTAATATACAATCAGATTGTCTTCTTTTGCTGTTATATTAGCCACAGTAAAGTCCATATTTGACCCATATTTCTGGAAAAAGAATCCTCGATCTTGAACTTTCTATACATACTCATAGACTCCTACTGATAATTCAAAAGTCATTTAGAAGACAATATTTTACAGTTTTAACTTTTTTCTGTTCAAAGGGTCTTCAAAAAATGTATAACAGCTTAAATATTTGTCTTCAGCGAACAAGGTTAGATCGTTATTAATCAGCTAATTCAATGATTTTCCTTTATACGCAAACGAAAATGGTTTGTTGAAGTATGGAATATATTGCGAAGATAAATGAGGAAAAAGTTTGATCGTTTATGCAATACAATGCAATGAACACAATGATAACTTTCAATGCACATAGGAATGAGTTAGTTCTTGTATCCATGGCAATTTAACAAAGTGCATATTACTTATGTTATTCTTCAATGCAACAAAGAGCATATGATTTATGACTTCATTGCACAAAGCTTGATCGTAAATACGATCAAGTGCGTTAAAGAGATTGCATTGCACATCTCTTTAACGCACTGAGGAATGAGTTAGTTCTTGAATGCACAACGCTTGATCGTATGTTCAAAGCTATGCAAGAGCAGATTGGGCATAAATGAATTACTAGTTGTTGAATGCATTGCAAAGCAACAAGTGCTATTACTTATGTTATTCTTCAATGCACAACGCTTGATCGTATGTGCAAAGTAATGCACATATCTTCAATGCACGACAAAATGAGTTAGTTCTTGAATGCATTGTAATGCAAAAAAGTACATATGACTTTTAAGTGCAATGCTATGCAAGAGGAGATTGCATTGCATATCTCTTTAACGCACTACGGAATGTTTTAGTTCTTGAATGCATTGCAATGCATAAAAACTGCATTTGATTTTTGTCATTCTTCAATGCTTGATCCGTATTTGCAATGCTATGCATACGCAGATTGCATTGCACATCTCTTTAACGCACTACGGAATTAGTTAGTTATTGAATGCATTGCAATGCAACAAAGTGCATTTGACTTTAATGTTATTCTTCAGTGCACATCGCTTGATCGTGTGCAATGCAATCCAATGCACATATCTTCAATGCACTACGGAATGAGTTAGTTCTTGAATGCACTGCAATGCAAAAAAGTTCATATGACTTTTATGCTATTCTTCAATGCACAACGCAATGAGTTAGTTCTTGAATGCACTGCAATGCAAAAAAGTTCATATGACTTTTATGCTATTCTTCAATGCACAACGCTTGATCGTATGTGCAAAGCTATGCAAGAGCAGATTGCATTGTATATCTCTTCAGGGCATATATGAATTAGTTAGTCGTTGAGTGCATTGCAAAGCAACAAGTGCTATTACTTATATGTTATTCTTCAATGCACAATGCTTGATCGTATGTGCAAAGTAAATGAGTTATGAGAGGAGATTGCATTGCATATCTCTTTAACGCACTATGGAATGTTTTAGTTCTTGAATGCATTGCAATGCATAAAAACTGCATTTGATTTTTGTCATTCTTCGATGCTTGATCCGTATTTGCAATGCTATACATAGGCAGATTGCATTGCACATCTCTTTAACGCACTACGGAATGTTTTAGTTCTTGAATGCATTGCAATGCATAACAAATGCATATAATTTTTGTCATTCTTCGATGCTTGATCCGTATTTGCAATGCTATGCATAACCAGATTGCATTGCATATCTCTATAACGCACTACGGAATTAGTTAGTTCTGAATGCATTGCAGTGCATAAAAATGCATATGATTTTTGTTATTCTTCTTTTGATCCGTATGTGCAATGCTATGCAAGAGCAGATTGCATTGCACATCTCTTCAACGCATAAAGGAATGAGTTAGTTCTTGAATACACTGCAATGCAAAAAAGTTCATATGACTTTTATGGTATTCTTCAATGCACAACGCTTGATCGTATGTGCAAAGCTATGCAAGAGCAGATTGCATTGTACATCTCTTCAGGGCATAAATGAATTAGTTAGTTGTTGAATGCATTGCAAAGTAACAAGTGCTATTACTTAAATGTTATTCTTCAATACACAAAGCTTGCTCGTATGTGCAATGCAATGCACGTATCTTCAATGCACGGCGAAATAAGTTAGTTCTTGATTGCATTGCAATGCAACAAAGTGCATATGACTTTTAAGACCATATTTCCAAGGAATCCTCGATCTTAAACTTTCTATACATTCTCAGAGACTCATACTGATGCTTCAAAGGTAATTTTTAGGCAATATCTGACTTTTTGACATTTTTCTGTTCAAAGGGTCTTCAAAAAATTCTAAACTTATAGACTCCCTCTGATGTTAAATCAGTCATATAGAGGTTCTTTATGGACCTACTGAACATATTTGTGGCAAAAGAGTTCTTGAACATTAACTTAATATACAATCAGATTGTCTTCTTTTGGTGTTATATTAGCCACAGTAAAGTCCATATTTGACCCAAGCAACATATTTTTGGCCAAAGAATTCTCAATCTTGAACTTTCTATACTTAATCACAGACTCCTACTGATGCTTCAAAAGTTATTTTTAGGCCATCTCTGACCTTTTGAAATGTTTCTCTTGCAAAGGGTCTTCAGAAAATGTATAAACTTATAGACTCCTTCTGATGTTAAATCAGTCATACAGAGGTTCCTTATGGAACTACTTAATATATTTCTGGGCAAAGAGTTCTTGAACATTAACTTAATATACAATCAGATTGTCTTCTTTTGGTGTTATATTAGCCACACTGAAGTCCATATTTGACCCAAGCAACATGTTTCTGGCCAAAGAATCCTCGATCTTGAACAATCTATACATATAGACTCCTACTGATGCTTCAAAAATCATTTTTAGGCCATATCTGACCTTTTGAAATTTTTTCTGTTCAAAGGGTCTTCACAAAATGTAAAAACTTATAAACTCCTTCTGATGTTCAATATACATAGGTTCTTTGTGGAACTACTGAACAGATATCTGGCCAAAGAGTACTGAACATTAACTTAATATACAATCAGATTGTCTTCTTTTGGTGTTAAATTAGCCACAGTAAAGTCCATTTTTGATCCAAGGAACATATTTTTGGACAAAGAATTCTCAATCTTGAACTTTCTATACTTACTCATAGATTCCTAGTTATGCTTCAAAAGTCATTTTTAGGCCATATCTGACCTTTTGAAATTTTTCTGTTCAAAGTGTCTTCAAAAAAATTATAAACTTATATACTCTTTCTGATGTTAAATCTGCCATACAGAGGTTCTCTATGGGGCTACTGAACATATTTGAGACGAAAGAATTCTTGAATATTAACTTAATATACAATCAGATTGTCTTCTTTTGGTGTTATATTAGCCACAGTAAAGTCCATATTTGACCCAAGGAACACAGTTCTGGCCAAGGAATCCTCGATCTTGAACTTTCTATACATACTCATAGACTCCTACTGATGCTTCATAAGTCATTTAGAAGACAATATCTGACCTTTTTAACTTTTTTCTGTTCCAAGGGTCTTCAAAAAATGTATAAACTTATAAACTCCTTCTGATGTTTAATCAGTCATACAGAGGTTCTCTATGGGGCTACTGAACATATTTGAGACAAAAGAGTTCTTGAACATTAACTTAATATACAATCAGATTGTCTTCTTTTGGTGTTATATTAGCCACAGTAAAGTCCATATTTGACCCAAGGAACATATTTTTGGCCAAAGAATTCTGAATCTTGAACTTTCTATACTTACTCTTAGACTCCTACTGGTGCTTCATAAGTCATTTAGAAGACAATATCTGACCTTTTTAACTTTTTTCTGTTCCAAGGGTCTTCAAAAAATGTATAAACTTATAAACTCCTTCTGATGTTTAATCAGTCATACAGAGGTTCTCTATGGGGCTACTGAACATATTTGAGACAAAAGAGTTCTTGAACATTAACTTTAATATACAATCAGATTGTCTTCTTTTGGTGTTATATTAGCCACAGTAAAGTCCATATTTGACCCAAGGAACATATTTTTGGCCAAAGAATTCTGAATCTTGAACTTTCTATACTTACTCTTAGACTCCTACTGGTGCTTCATAAGTCATTTTTAGGCCATATCTGACTTTTTGAAATTTTTCTGTTCAAAGGGTCTTCAAAAAATTATAAACTTATAGACTCCTTCTGATGTTAAATCAGTCATACAGAGGTTCTTTATGGACCTACTAAACATATTCGTTGCCAAAGAGTCCTTGAACATTAACTTAATATACAATCAGATTGTCTTCTTTTGCTGTTATATTAGCCACAGTAAAGTCCATATTTGACCCATATTTCTGGAAAAAGAATCCTCGATCTTGAACTTTCTATACATACTCATAGACTCCTACTGATAATTCAAAAGTCATTTAGAAGACAATATTTTACAGTTTTAACTTTTTTCTGTTCAAAGGGTCTTCAAAAAATGTATAACAGCTTAAATATTTGTCTTCAGCGAACAAGGTTAGATCGTTATTTAATCAGCTAATTCAATGATTTTCCTTTATACGCAAACGAAAATGGTTTGTTGAAGTATGGAATATATTGCGAAGATAAATGAGGAAAAAGTTTGATCGTTTATGCAATACAATGCAATGAACACAATTATAACTTTCAATGCACATAGGAATGAGTTAGTTCTTGTATCCATGGCAATTTAACAAAGTGCATATTACTTATGTTATTCTTCAATGCAACAAAGAGCATATGATTTATGACTTCATTGCACAAAGCTTGATCGTAAATACGATCAAGTGCGTTAAAGAGATTGCATTGCACATCTCTTTAACGCACTGAGGAATGAGTTAGTTCTTGAATGCACAACGCTTGATCGTATGTTCAAAGCTATGCAAGAGCAGATTGGGCATAAATGAATTAGTAGTTGTTGAATGCATTGCAAAGCAACAAGTGCTATTACTTATGTTATTCTTCAATGCACAACGCTTGATCGTATGTGCAAAGTAATGCACATATCTTCAATGCACGACAAAATGAGTTAGTTCTTGATTGCATTGCAAAGTACATATGACTTTTAAGTGCAATGCTATGCAAGAGGAGATTGCATTGCATATCTCTTTAACGCACTACGGAATGTTTTAGTTCTTGAATGCATTGCAATGCATAAAAACTGCATTTGATTTTTGTCATTCTTCAATGCTTGATCCGTATTTGCAATGCTATGCATACGCAGATTGCATTGCACATCTCTTTAACGCACTACGGAATTAGTTAGTTATTGAATGCATTGCAATGCAACAAAGTGGATTTGACTTTAATGTTATTCTTCAGTGCACAACGCTTGATCGTATGTGCAATGCTATGCAAGAGGAGATTGCATTGATAACTCTTTAACGCACTACGGAATGTTTTAGTTCTTGTATGCATTGCAATGCATAACAACTGCATATGATTTTTGTTATTCTTCGATGCTTGATCCGTATGTGCAATGCTATGCAAGAGCAGATTTTATTGCACATCTCTTCAATGCATAAAGGAATGAGTTAGTTCTTGAATGCATTGCAAAGCAACAAGTTATATTACTTAATGTTATTCTTCAATGCACATCGCTTGATCGTGTGCAATGCAATCCAATGCACATATCTTCAATGCACTACGGAATGAGTTAGTTCTTAAATGCACTGCAATGCAAAAAAGTTCATATGACTTTTATGCTATTCTTCAATGCACAACGCAATGAGTTAGTTCTTGAATGCACTGCAATGCAAAAAAGTTCATATAACTTTTATGCTATTCTTCAATGCACAACGCTTGATCGTATGTGCAAAGCTATGCAAGAGCAGATTGCATTGTATATCTCTTCAGGGCATATATGAATTAGTTAGTCGTTGAGTGCATTGCAAAGCAACAAGTGCTATTACTTATATGTTATTCTTCAATGCACAATGCTTGATCGTATGTGCAAAGTAAATGAGTTATGAGAGGAGATTGCATTGCATATCTCTTTAACGCACTATGGAATGTTTTAGTTCTTGAATGCATTGCAATGCATAAAAACTGCATTTGATTTTTGTCATTCTTCGATGCTTGATCCGTATTTGCAATGCTATACATAGGCAGATTGCATTGCACATCTCTTTAACGCACTACGGAATGTTTTAGTTCTTGAATGCATTGCAATGCATAACAAATGCATATAATTTTTGTCATTCTTCGATGCTTGATCCGTATTTGCAATGCTATGCATAACCAGATTGCATTGCATATCTCTATAACGCACTACGGAATTAGTTAGTTCTGAATGCATTGCAGTGCATAAAAATGCATATGATTTTTGTTATTCTTCTTTTGATCCGTATGTGCAATGCTATGCAAGAGCAGATTGCATTGCACATCTCTTCAACGCATAAAGGAATGAGTTAGTTCTTGAATACACTGCAATGCAAAAAAGTTCATATGACTTTTATGGTATTCTTCAATGCACAACGCTTGATCGTATGTGCAAAGCTATGGCAAGAGCAGATTGCATTGTACATCTCTTCAGGGCATAAATGAATTAGTTAGTTGTTGAATGCATTGCAAAGTAACAAGTGCTATTACTTAAATGTTATTCTTCAATACACAAAGCTTGCTCGTATGTGCAATGCAATGCACGTATCTTCAATGCATGGCGAAATAAGTTAGTTCTTGATTGCATTGCAATGCAACAAAGTGCATATGACTTTTAAGACCATATTTCCAAGGAATCCTCGATCTTAAACTTTCTATACATTCTCAGAGACTCATACTGATGCTTCAAAGGTAATTTTTAGGCCATATCTGACTTTTTGAAATTTTTCTGTTTAAAGGGTCTTCAAAAAATTCTAAACTTATAGACTCCCTCTGATGTTAAATCAGTCATATAGAGGTTCTTTATGGACCTACTGAACATATTTGTGGCAAAAGAGTTCTTGAACATTAACTTAATATACAATCAGATTGTCTTCTTTTGGTGTTATATTAGCCACAGTAAAGTCCATATTTGACCCAAGCAACATATTTTTGGCCAAAGACTTCTCAATCTTGAACTTTCTATACTTAATCACAGACTCCTACTGATGCTTCAAAAGTTATTTTTAGGCCATCTCTGACCTTTTGAAATTTTTCTCTTGCAAAGGGTCTTCAGAAAATGTATAAACTTATAGACTCCTTCTGATGTTAAATCAGTCATACAGAGGTTCCTTATGGAACTAATTAATATATTTCTGGCCAAAGAGTTCTTGAACATTAACTTAATATACAATCAGATTGTCTTCTTTTGGTGTTATATTAGCCACACTGAAGTCCATATTTGACCCAAGCAACATGTTTCTGGCCAAAGAATCCTCGATCTTGAACAATCTATACATATAGACTCCTACTGATGCTTCAAAAATCATTTTTAGGCCATATCTGACCTTTTTTTGAAATTTTTTCTGTTCAAAGGGTCTTCACAAAATGTTAAAACTTATAAACTCCTTCTGATGTTCAATATACATAGGTTCTTTGTGGAACTACTGAACAGATATCTGGCCAAAGAGTACTGAACATTAACTTAATATACAATCAGATTGTCTTCTTTTGGTGTTAAATTAGCCACAGTAAAGTCCATATTTGATCCAAGGAACATATTTTTGGCCAAAGAATTCTCAATCTTGAACTTTCTATACTTACCCATAGATTCCTAGTTATGCTTCAAAAGTCATTTTTAGGCCATATCTGACCTTTTGAAATTTTTCTGTTCAAAGTGTCTTCAAAAAAATTATAAACTTATATACTCTTTCTGATGTTAAATCTGCCATACAGAGGTTCTCTATGGGGCTACTGAACATATTTGAGACGAAAGAGTTCTTGAACATTAACTTAATATACAATCAGATTGTCTTCTTTTGGTGTTATATTAGCCACAGTAAAGTCCATATTTGACCCAAGGAACATAGTTCTGGCCAAGGAATCCTCGATCTTGAACTTTCTATACATACTCATAGACTCCTACTGATGCTTCATAAGTCATTTAGAAGACAATATCTGACCTTTTTAACTTTTTTCTGTTCCAAGGGTCTTCAAAAAATGTATAAACTTATAAACTCCTTCTGATGTTTAATCAGTCATACAGAGGTTCTCTATGGGGCTACTGAACATATTTGAGACAAAAGAGTTCTTGAACATTAACTTAATATACAATCAGATTGTCTTCTTTTGGTGTTATATTAGCCACAGTAAAGTCCATATTTGACCCAAGGAACATATTTTTGGCCAAAGAATTCTGAATCTTGAACTTTCTATACTTACTCTTAGACTCCTACTGGTGCTTCATAAGTCATTTTTAGGCCATATCTGACTTTTTGAAATTTTTCTGTTCAAAGGGTCTTCAAAAAATTATAAACTTATAGACTCCTTCTGATGTTAAATCAGTCATACAGAGGTTCTTTATGGACCTACTAAACATATTCGTTGCCAAAGAGTCCTTGAACATTAACTTAATATACAATCAGATTGTCTTCTTTTGCTGTTATATTAGCCACAGTAAAGTCCATATTTGACCCATATTTCTGGAAAAAGAATCCTCGATCTTGAACTTTCTATACATACTCATAGACTCCTACTGATAATTCAAAAGTCATTTAGAAGACAGTATTTTACAGTTTTAACTTTTTTCTGTTCAAAGGGTCTTCAAAAAATGTATAACAGCTTAAATATTTGTCTTCAGCGAACAAGGTTAGATCGTTATTAATCAGCTAATTCAATGATTTTCCTTTATACGCAAACGAAAATGGTTTGTTGAAGTATGGAATATATTGCGAAGATAAATGAGGAAAAAGTTTGATCGTTTATGCAATACAATGCAATGAACACAATGGTAACTTTCAATGCACATAGGAATGAGTTAGTTCTTGTATCCATGGCAATTTAACAAAGTGCATATTACTTGTTATTCTTCAATGCAACAAAGAGCATATGATTTATGACTTCATTGCACAAAGCTTGATCGTAAATACGATCAAGTGCGTTAAAGAGATTGCATTGCACATCTCTTTAACGCACTGAGGAATGAGTTAGTCCTTGAATGCACAACGCTTGATCGTATGTTCAAAGCTATGCAAGAGCAGATTGGGCATAAATGAATTAGTAGTTGTTGAATGCATTGCAAAGCAACAAGTGCTATTACTTATGTTATTCTTCAATGCACAACGCTTGATCGTATGTGCAAAGTAATGCACATATCTTCAATGCACGACAAAATGAGTTAGTTCTTGAATGCATTGTAATGCAAAAAAGTACATATGACTTTTAAGTGCAATGCTATGCAAGAGGAGATTGCATTGCATATCTCTTTAACGCACTACGGAATGTTTTAGTTCTTGAATGCATTGCAATGCATAAAAACTGCATTTGATTTTTGTCATTCTTCAATGCTTGATCCGTATTTGCAATGCTATGCATACGCAGATTGCATTGCACATCTCTTTAACGCACTACGGAATTAGTTAGTTATTGAATGCATTGCAATGCAACAAAGTGCATTTGACTTTAATGTTATTCTTCAGTGCACAACGCTTGATCGTATGTGCAATGCTATGCAAGAGGAGATTGCATTGATAACTCTTTAACGCACTTCGGAATGTTTTAGTTCTTGTATGCATTGCAATGCATAACAACTGCATAAGATTTTTGTTATTCTTCGATGCTTGATCCGTATGTGCAATGCTATGCAAGAGCAGATTTTATTGCACATCTCTTCAATGCATAAAGGAATGAGTTAGTTCTTGAATGCATTGCAAAGCAACAAGTTATATTACTTAATGTTATTCTTCAATGCACATCGCTTGATCGTGTGCAATGCAATCCAATGCACATATCTTCAATGCACTACGGAATGAGTTAGTTCTTGAATGCACTGCAATGCAAAAAAGTTCATATGACTTTTAAGACCATATTTCCAAGGAATCCTCGATCTTAAACTTTCTATACATTCTCAGAGACTCATACTGATGCTTCAAAGGTAATTTTTAGGCCATATCTGACTTTTTGAAATTTTTCTGTTCAAAGGGTCTTTAAAAAATTCTAAACTTATAGACTCCCTCTGATGTTAAATCAGTCATATAGAGGTTCTTTATGGACCTACTGAACATATTTGTGGCAAAAGAGTTCTTGAACATTAACTTAATATACAATCAGATTGTCTTCTTTTGGTGTTATATTAGCCACAGTAAAGTCCATATTTGACCCAAGCAACATATTTTTGGCCAAAGACTTCTCAATCTTGAACTTTCTATACTTAATCACAGACTCCTACTGATGCTTCAAAAGTTATTTTTAGGCCATCTCTGACCTTTTGAAATTTTTCTCTTGCAAAGGGTCTTCAGAAAATGTATAAACTTATAGACTCCTTCTGATGTTAAATCAGTCATACAGAGGTTCCTTATGGAACTAATTAATATATTTCTGGCCAAAGAGTTCTTGAACATTAACTTAATATACAATCAGATTGTCTTCTTTTGGTGTTATATTAGCCACACTGAAGTCCATATTTGACCCAAGCAACATGTTTCTGGCCAAAGAATCCTCGATCTTGAACAATCTATACATATAGACTCCTACTGATGCTTCAAAAATCATTTTTAGGCCATATCTGACCTTTTGAAATTTTTTCTGTTCAAAGGGTCTTCACAAAATGTAAAAACTTATAAACTCCTTCTGATGTTCAATATACATAGGTTTTTTGTGGAACTACTGAACAGATATCTGGCCAAAGAGTACTGAACATTAACTTAATATACAATCAGATTGTCTTCTTTTGGTGTTAAATTAGCCACAGTAAAGTCCATTTTTGATCCAAGGAACATATTTTTGGACAAAGAATTCTCAATCTTGAACTTTCTATACTTACTCATAGATTCCTAGTTATGCTTCAAAAGTCATTTTTAGGCCATATCTGACCTTTTGAAATTTTTCTGTTCAAAGTGTCTTCAAAAAAATTATAAACTTATATACTCTTTCTGATGTTAAATCTGCCATACAGAGGTTCTCTATGGGGCTACTGAACATATTTGAGACGAAAGAATTCTTGAATATTAACTTAATATACAATCAGATTGTCTTCTTTTGGTGTTATATTAGCCACAGTAAAGTCCATATTTGACCCAAGGAACACAGTTCTGGCCAAGGAATCCTCGATCTTGAACTTTCTATACATACTCATAGACTCCTACTGATGCTTCATAAGTCATTTAGAAGACAATATCTGACCTTTTTAACTTTTTTCTGTTCCAAGGGTCTTCAAAAAATGTATAAACTTATAAACTCCTTCTGATGTTTAATCAGTCATACAGAGGTTCTCTATGGGGCTACTGAACATATTTGAGACAAAAGAGTTCTTGAACATTAACTTAATATACAATCAGATTGTCTTCTTTTGGTGTTATATTAGCCACAGTAAAGTCCATATTTGACCCAAGGAACATATTTTTGGCCAAAGAATTCTGAATCTTGAACTTTCTATACTTACTCTTAGACTCCTACTGGTGCTTCATAAGTCATTTAGAAGACAATATCTGACCTTTTTAACTTTTTTCTGTTCCAAGGGTCTTCAAAAAATGTATAAACTTATAAACTCCTTCTGATGTTTAATCAGTCATACAGAGGTTCTCTATGGGGCTACTGAACATATTTGAGACAAAAGAGTTCTTGAACATTAACTTTAATATACAATCAGATTGTCTTCTTTTGGTGTTATATTAGCCACAGTAAAGTCCATATTTGACCCAAGGAACATATTTTTGGCCAAAGAATTCTGAATCTTGAACTTTCTATACTTACTCTTAGACTCCTACTGGTGCTTCATAAGTCATTTTTAGGCCATATCTGACTTTTTGAAATTTTTCTGTTCAAAGGGTCTTCAAAAAATTATAAACTTATAGACTCCTTCTGATGTTAAATCAGTCATACAGAGGTTCTTTATGGACCTACTAAACATATTCGTTGCCAAAGAGTCCTTGAACATTAACTTAATATACAATCAGATTGTCTTCTTTTGCTGTTATATTAGCCACAGTAAAGTCCATATTTGACCCATATTTCTGGAAAAAGAATCCTCGATCTTGAACTTTCTATACATACTCATAGACTCCTACTGATAATTCAAAAGTCATTTAGAAGACAATATTTTACAGTTTTAACTTTTTTCTGTTCAAAGGGTCTTCAAAAAATGTATAACAGCTTAAATATTTGTCTTCAGCGAACAAGGTTAGATCGTTATTTAATCAGCTAATTCAATGATTTTCCTTTATACGCAAACGAAAATGGTTTGTTGAAGTATGGAATATATTGCGAAGATAAATGAGGAAAAAGTTTGATCGTTTATGCAATACAATGCAATGAACACAATTATAACTTTCAATGCACATAGGAATGAGTTAGTTCTTGTATCCATGGCAATTTAACAAAGTGCATATTACTTATGTTATTCTTCAATGCAACAAAGAGCATATGATTTATGACTTCATTGCACAAAGCTTGATCGTAAATACGATCAAGTGCGTTAAAGAGATTGCATTGCACATCTCTTTAACGCACTGAGGAATGAGTTAGTTCTTGAATGCACAACGCTTGATCGTATGTTCAAAGCTATGCAAGAGCAGATTGGGCATAAATGAATTAGTAGTTGTTGAATGCATTGCAAAGCAACAAGTGCTATTACTTATGTTATTCTTCAATGCACAACGCTTGATCGTATGTGCAAAGTAATGCACATATCTTCAATGCACGACAAAATGAGTTAGTTCTTGATTGCATTGCAAAGTACATATGACTTTTAAGTGCAATGCTATGCAAGAGGAGATTGCATTGCATATCTCTTTAACGCACTACGGAATGTTTTAGTTCTTGAATGCATTGCAATGCATAAAAACTGCATTTGATTTTTGTCATTCTTCAATGCTTGATCCGTATTTGCAATGCTATGCATACGCAGATTGCATTGCACATCTCTTTAACGCACTACGGAATTAGTTAGTTATTGAATGCATTGCAATGCAACAAAGTGGATTTGACTTTACTGTTATTCTTCAGTGCACAACGCTTGATCGTATGTGCAATGCTATGCAAGAGGAGATTGCATTGATAACTCTTTAACGCACTACGGAATGTTTTAGTTCTTGTATGCATTGCAATGCATAACAACTGCATATGATTTTTGTTATTCTTCGATGCTTGATCCGTATGTGCAATGCTATGCAAGAGCAGATTTTATTGCACATCTCTTCAATGCATAAAGGAATGAGTTAGTTCTTGAATGCATTGCAAAGCAACAAGTTATATTACTTAATGTTATTCTTCAATGCACATCGCTTGATCGTGTGCAATGCAATCCAATGCACATATCTTCAATGCACTACGGAATGAGTTAGTTCTTGAATGCACTGCAATGCAAAAAAGTTCATATGACTTTTATGCTATTCTTCAATGCACAACGCAATGAGTTAGTTCTTGAATGCACTGCAATGCAAAAAAGTTCATATAACTTTTATGCTATTCTTCAATGCACAACGCTTGATCGTATGTGCAAAGCTATGCAAGAGCAGATTGCATTGTATATCTCTTCAGGGCATATATGAATTAGTTAGTCGTTGAGTGCATTGCAAAGCAACAAGTGCTATTACTTATATGTTATTCTTCAATGCACAATGCTTGATCGTATGTGCAAAGTAAATGAGTTATGAGAGGAGATTGCATTGCATATCTCTTTAACGCACTATGGAATGTTTTAGTTCTTGAATGCATTGCAATGCATAAAAACTGCATTTGATTTTTGTCATTCTTCGATGCTTGATCCGTATTTGCAATGCTATACATAGGCAGATTGCATTGCACATCTCTTTAACGCACTACGGAATGTTTTAGTTCTTGAATGCATTGCAATGCATAACAAATGCATATAATTTTTGTCATTCTTCGATGCTTGATCCGTATTTGCAATGCTATGCATAACCAGATTGCATTGCATATCTCTATAACGCACTACGGAATTAGTTAGTTCTGAATGCATTGCAGTGCATAAAAATGCATATGATTTTTGTTATTCTTCTTTTGATCCGTATGTGCAATGCTATGCAAGAGCAGATTGCATTGCACATCTCTTCAACGCATAAAGGAATGAGTTAGTTCTTGAATACACTGCAATGCAAAAAAGTTCATATGACTTTTATGGTATTCTTCAATGCACAACGCTTGATCGTATGTGCAAAGCTATGGCAAGAGCAGATTGCATTGTACATCTCTTCAGGGCATAAATGAATTAGTTAAATGTTGAATGCATTGCAAAGTAACAAGTGCTATTACTTAAATGTTATTCTTCAATACACAAAGCTTGCTCGTATGTGCAATGCAATGCACGTATCTTCAATGCATGGCGAAATAAGTTAGTTCTTGATTGCATTGCAATGCAACAAAGTGCATATGACTTTTAAGACCATATTTCCAAGGAATCCTCGATCTTAAACTTTCTATACATTCTCAGAGACTCATACTGATGCTTCAAAGGTAATTTTTAGGCCATATCTGACTTTTTGAAATTTTTCTGTTCAAAGGGTCTTCAAAAAATTCTAAACTTATAGACTCCCTCTGATGTTAAATCAGTCATATAGAGGTTCTTTATGGACCTACTGAACATATTTGTGGCAAAAGAGTTCTTGAACATTAACTTAATATACAATCAGATTGTCTTCTTTTGGTGTTATATTAGCCACAGTAAAGTCCATATTTGACCCAAGCAACATATTTTTGGCCAAAGACTTCTCAATCTTGAACTTTCTATACTTAATCACAGACTCCTACTGATGCTTCAAAAGTTATTTTTAGGCCATCTCTGACCTTTTGAAATTTTTCTCTTGCAAAGGGTCTTCAGAAAATGTATAAACTTATAGACTCCTTCTGATGTTAAATCAGTCATACAGAGGTTCCTTATGGAACTAATTAATATATTTCTGGCCAAAGAGTTCTTGAACATTAACTTAATATACAATCAGATTGTCTTCTTTTGGTGTTATATTAGCCACACTGAAGTCCATATTTGACCCAAGCAACATGTTTCTGGCCAAAGAATCCTCGATCTTGAACAATCTATACATATAGACTCCTACTGATGCTTCAAAAATCATTTTTAGGCCATATCTGACCTTTTGAAATTTTTTCTGTTCAAAGGGTCTTCACAAAATGTAAAAACTTATAAACTCCTTCTGATGTTCAATATACATAGGTTCTTTGTGGAACTACTGAACAGATATCTGGCCAAAGAGTACTGAACATTAACTTAATATACAATCAGATTGTCTTCTTTTGGTGTTAAATTAGCCACAGTAAAGTCCATATTTGATCCAAGGAACATATTTTTGGCCAAAGAATTCTCAATCTTGAACTTTCTATACTTACCCATAGATTCCTAGTTATGCTTCAAAAGTCATTTTTAGGCCATATCTGACCTTTTGAAATTTTTCTGTTCAAAGTGTCTTCAAAAAAATTATAAACTTATATACTCTTTCTGATGTTAAATCTGCCATACAGAGGTTCTCTATGGGGCTACTGAACATATTTGAGACGAAAGAGTTCTTGAACATTAACTTAATATACAATCAGATTGTCTTCTTTTGGTGTTATATTAGCCACAGTAAAGTCCATATTTGACCCAAGGAACATAGTTCTGGCCAAGGAATCCTCGATCTTGAACTTTCTATACATACTCATAGACTCCTACTGATGCTTCATAAGTCATTTAGAAGACAATATCTGACCTTTTTAACTTTTTTCTGTTCCAAGGGTCTTCAAAAAATGTATAAACTTATAAACTCCTTCTGATGTTTAATCAGTCATACAGAGGTTCTCTATGGGGCTACTGAACATATTTGAGACAAAAGAGTTCTTGAACATTAACTTAATATACAATCAGATTGTCTTCTTTTGGTGTTATATTAGCCACAGTAAAGTCCATATTTGACCCAAGGAACATATTTTTGGCCAAAGAATTCTGAATCTTGAACTTTCTATACTTACTCTTAGACTCCTACTGGTGCTTCATAAGTCATTTTTAGGCCATATCTGACTTTTTGAAATTTTTCTGTTCAAAGGGTCTTCAAAAAATTATAAACTTATAGACTCCTTCTGATGTTAAATCAGTCATACAGAGGTTCTTTATGGACCTACTAAACATATTCGTTGCCAAAGAGTCCTTGAACATTAACTTAATATACAATCAGATTGTCTTCTTTTGCTGTTATATTAGCCACAGTAAAGTCCATATTTGACCCATATTTCTGGAAAAAGAATCCTCGATCTTGAACTTTCTATACATACTCATAGACTCCTACTGATAATTCAAAAGTCATTTAGAAGACAGTATTTTACAGTTTTAACTTTTTTCTGTTCAAAGGGTCTTCAAAAAATGTATAACAGCTTAAATATTTGTCTTCAGCGAACAAGGTTAGATCGTTATTAATCAGCTAATTCAATGATTTTCCTTTATACGCAAACGAAAATGGTTTGTTGAAGTATGGAATATATTGCGAAGATAAATGAGGAAAAAGTTTGATCGTTTATGCAATACAATGCAATGAACACAATGGTAACTTTCAATGCACATAGGAATGAGTTAGTTCTTGTATCCATGGCAATTTAACAAAGTGCATATTACTTATGTTATTCTTCAATGCAACAAAGAGCATATGATTTATGACTTCATTGCACAAAGCTTGATCGTAAATACGATCAAGTGCGTTAAAGAGATTGCATTGCACATCTCTTTAACGCACTGAGGAATGAGTTAGTCCTTGAATGCACAACGCTTGATCGTATGTTCAAAGCTATGCAAGAGCAGATTGGGCATAAATGAATTAGTAGTTGTTGAATGCATTGCAAAGCAACAAGTGCTATTACTTATGTTATTCTTCAATGCACAACGCTTGATCGTATGTGCAAAGTAATGCACATATCTTCAATGCACGACAAAATGAGTTAGTTCTTGAATGCATTGTAATGCAAAAAAGTACATATGACTTTTAAGTGCAATGCTATGCAAGAGGAGATTGCATTGCATATCTCTTTAACGCACTACGGAATGTTTTAGTTCTTGAATGCATTGCAATGCATAAAAACTGCATTTGATTTTTGTCATTCTTCAATGCTTGATCCGTATTTGCAATGCTATGCATACGCAGATTGCATTGCACATCTCTTTAACGCACTACGGAATTAGTTAGTTATTGAATGCATTGCAATGCAACAAAGTGCATTTGACTTTAATGTTATTCTTCAGTGCACAACGCTTGATCGTATGTGCAATGCTATGCAAGAGGAGATTGCATTGATAACTCTTTAACGCACTTCGGAATGTTTTAGTTCTTGTATGCATTGCAATGCATAACAACTGCATAAGATTTTTGTTATTCTTCGATGCTTGATCCGTATGTGCAATGCTATGCAAGAGCAGATTTTATTGCACATCTCTTCAATGCATAAAGGAATGAGTTAGTTCTTGAATGCATTGCAAAGCAACAAGTTATATTACTTAATGTTATTCTTCAATGCACATCGCTTGATCGTGTGCAATGCAATCCAATGCACATATCTTCAATGCACTACGGAATGAGTTAGTTCTTGAATGCACTGCAATGCAAAAAAGTTCATATGACTTTTAAGACCATATTTCCAAGGAATCCTCGATCTTAAACTTTCTATCCATTCTCAGAGACTCATACTGATGCTTCAAAGGTAATTTTTAGGCCATATCTGACTTTTTGAAATTTTTCTGTTCAAAGGGTCTTCAAAAAATTCTAAACTTATAGACTCCCTCTGATGTTAAATCAGTCATATAGAGGTTCTTTATGGACCTACTGAACATATTTGTGGCAAAAGAGTTCTTGAACATTAACTTAATATACAATCAGATTGTCTTCTTTTGGTGTTATATTAGCCACAGTAAAGTCCATATTTGACCCAAGCAACATATTTTTGGCCAAAGACTTCTCAATCTTGAACTTTCTATACTTAATCACAGACTCCTACTGATGCTTCAAAAGTTATTTTTAGGCCATCTCTGACCTTTTGAAATTTTTCTCTTGCAAAGGGTCTTCAGAAAATGTATAAACTTATAGACTCCTTCTGATGTTAAATCAGTCATACAGAGGTTCCTTATGGAACTAATTAATATATTTCTGGCCAAAGAGTTCTTGAACATTAACTTAATATACAATCAGATTGTCTTCTTTTGGTGTTATATTAGCCACACTGAAGTCCATATTTGACCCAAGCAACATGTTTCTGGCCAAAGAATCCTCGATCTTGAACAATCTATACATATAGACTCCTACTGATGCTTCAAAAATCATTTTTAGGCCATATCTGACCTTTTGAAATTTTTTCTGTTCAAAGGGTCTTCACAAAATGTAAAAACTTATAAACTCCTTCTGATGTTCAATATACATAGGTTCTTTGTGGAACTACTGAACAGATATCTGGCCAAAGAGTACTGAACATTAACTTAATATACAATCAGATTGTCTTCTTTTGGTGTTAAATTAGCCACAGTAAAGTCCATATTTGATCCAAGGAACATATTTTTGGCCAAAGAATTCTCAATCTTGAACTTTCTATACTTACCCATAGATTCCTAGTTATGCTTCAAAAGTCATTTTTAGGCCATATCTGACCTTTTGAAATTTTTCTGTTCAAAGACTGAACATATTTGAGACGAAAGAGTTCTTGAACATTAACTTAATATACAATCAGATTGTCTTCTTTTGGTGTTATATTAGCCACAGTAAAGTCCATATTTGACCCAAGGAACATAGTTCTGGCCAAGGAATCCTCGATCTTGAACTTTCTATACATACTCATAGACTCCTACTGATGCTTCATAAGTCATTTAGAAGACAATATCTGACCTTTTTAACTTTTTTCTGTTCCAAGGGTCTTCAAAAAATGTATAAACTTATAAACTCCTTCTGATGTTTAATCAGTCATACAGAGGTTCTCTATGGGGCTACTGAACATATTTGAGACAAAAGAGTTCTTGAACATTAACTTAATATACAATCAGATTGTCTTCTTTTGGTGTTATATTAGCCACAGTAAAGTCCATATTTGACCCAAGGAACATATTTTTGGCCAAAGAATTCTGAATCTTGAACTTTCTATACTTACTCTTAGACTCCTACTGGTGCTTCATAAGTCATTTTTAGGCCATATCTGACTTTTTGAAATTTTTCTGTTCAAAGGGTCTTCAAAAAATTATAAACTTATAGACTCCTTCTGATGTTAAATCAGTCATACAGAGGTTCTTTATGGACCTACTAAACATATTCGTTGCCAAAGAGTCCTTGAACATTAACTTAATATACAATCAGATTGTCTTCTTTTGCTGTTATATTAGCCACAGTAAAGTCCATATTTGACCCATATTTCTGGAAAAAGAATCCTCGATCTTGAACTTTCTATACATACTCATAGACTCCTACTGATAATTCAAAAGTCATTTAGAAGACAGTATTTTACAGTTTTAACTTTTTTCTGTTCAAAGGGTCTTCAAAAAATGTATAACAGCTTAAATATTTGTCTTCAGCGAACAAGGTTAGATCGTTATTAATCAGCTAATTCAATGATTTTCCTTTATACGCAAACGAAAATGGTTTGTTGAAGTATGGAATATATTGCGAAGATAAATGAGGAAAAAGTTTGATCGTTTATGCAATACAATGCAATGAACACAATGGTAACTTTCAATGCACATAGGAATGAGTTAGTTCTTGTATCCATGGCAATTTAACAAAGTGCATATTACTTATGTTATTCTTCAATGCAACAAAGAGCATATGATTTATGACTTCATTGCACAAAGCTTGATCGTAAATACGATCAAGTGCGTTAAAGAGATTGCATTGCACATCTCTTTAACGCACTGAGGAATGAGTTAGTCCTTGAATGCACAACGCTTGATCGTATGTTCAAAGCTATGCAAGAGCAGATTGGGCATAAATGAATTAGTAGTTGTTGAATGCATTGCAAAGCAACAAGTGCTATTACTTATGTTATTCTTCAATGCACAACGCTTGATCGTATGTGCAAAGTAATGCACATATCTTCAATGCACGACAAAATGAGTTAGTTCTTGAATGCATTGTAATGCAAAAAAGTACATATGACTTTTAAGTGCAATGCTATGCAAGAGGAGATTGCATTGCATATCTCTTTAACGCACTACGGAATGTTTTAGTTCTTGAATGCATTGCAATGCATAAAAACTGCATTTGATTTTTGTCATTCTTCAATGCTTGATCCGTATTTGCAATGCTATGCATACGCAGATTGCATTGCACATCTCTTTAACGCACTACGGAATTAGTTAGTTATTGAATGCATTGCAATGCAACAAAGTGCATTTGACTTTAATGTTATTCTTCAGTGCACAACGCTTGATCGTATGTGCAATGCTATGCAAGAGGAGATTGCATTGATAACTCTTTAACGCACTTCGGAATGTTTTAGTTCTTGTATGCATTGCAATGCATAACAACTGCATAAGATTTTTGTTATTCTTCGATGCTTGATCCGTATGTGCAATGCTATGCAAGAGCAGATTTTATTGCACATCTCTTCAATGCATAAAGGAATGAGTTAGTTCTTGAATGCATTGCAAAGCAACAAGTTATATTACTTAATGTTATTCTTCAATGCACATCGCTTGATCGTGTGCAATGCAATCCAATGCACATATCTTCAATGCACTACGGAATGAGTTAGTTCTTGAATGCACTGCAATGCAAAAAAGTTCATATGACTTTTATGCTATTCTTCAATGCACAACGCAATGAGTTAGTTCTTGAATGCACTTGCAATGCAAAAAAGTTCATATGACTTTTATGCTATTCTTCAATGCACAACGCTTGATCGTATGTGCAAAGCTATGCAAGAGCAGATTGCATTGTATATCTCTTCAGGGCATATATGAATTAGTTAGTCGTTGAGTTTATTGCAAAGCAACAAGTGCTATTACTTAAATGTTATTCTTCAATACACAAAGCTTGCTCGTATGTGCAATGCTATGCACGTATCTTCAATGCACGGCGAAATAAGTTAGTTCTTGATTGCATTGCAATGCAACAAAGTGCATATGACTTTTAAGACCATATTTCCAAGGAATCCTCGATCTTAAACTTTCTATACATTCTCAGAGACTCATACTGATGCTTCAAATGTAATTTTTAGGCCATATCTGACTTTTTGAAATTTTTCTGTTCAAAGGGTCTTCAAAAAATTCTAAACTTCTAGACTCCCTCTGATGTTAAATCAGTCATATAGAGGTTCTTTATGGACCTACTGAACATATTTGTGGCAAAAGAGTTCTTGAACATTAACTAAATGTACAATCAGATTGTCTTCTTTTGGTGTTATATTAGCCACAGTAAAGTCCATATTTGACCCAAACAACATATTTTTGGCCAAAGAATTCTCAATCTTGAACTTTCTATACTTAATGACAGACTCCTACTGATGCTTCAAAAGTTATTTTTAGGCCATCTCTGACCTTTTGAAATTTTTCTCTTGCAAAGGGTCTTCAGAAAATGTATAAACTTATAGACTCCTTCTGATGTTAAATCAGTCAGACATGGGTACTTTATGGACATACTAAACATATTTGTGGCCAAAGAGTTCTTGAACATTATCTTAATATACAATCAGATTGTCTTCTTTTGGTTGTTATATTAGCCCCAGTAAAGTCCATATATGACCCAAGGAAAATATTATTGGCCAAATAATTCTCACTACTGAACAGATATCTGGCCAAAGAGTTCTTGAACATTAACTTAATATACAATCAGATTGTCTTCTTTTGGTGTTATATAAGCCACAGTAAAGTCCATATTTGATACAAGGAACATATTTCTGGCAAAAGAATCCTCGATCTTGAACTTTCTATACTTACTCATAGATTCCTAGTTATGCTTCAAACGTCATTTTTAGGCCATATCTGACCTTTTGAAATTTTTCTGTTCAAAGTGTCTTAAAAAAATCATAAACTTATAGACTCTTTCTGATGTTAAATCAGAGGTTCTTTATGGAGCTACTGAACATATTTGAGGCGAAAGAGTTCTTGAACATTAACTTCATATGCAATCAGATTGTCTTCTTTTGGTGTTATATTAGCCACAGTAAAGTCCATAATTGACCCAAGGAACATAGTTCTGGCCAAGGAATCCTCGATCTTGAACTTTCTATACATACTCATAGACTCCTACTGATGCTTCAAAAGTCATTTTTAGGCCATATCTGACCTTTTTAACTTTTTCTATTCAAAGTGTCTTCAAAAAAATTATAAACTTATAGACTCTTTCTTATGTTAAATCAGCCATACAGAGGTTCTTTATGGAGCTACTGAACATATTTCTGGCCAAAGAGTTCTTGAACAATATCTTAATATACAATCAGATTGTCTTCTTTTGGTGTTATATTAGCCACAGTAAAGTCCATATTTGACCCAAGGAACATATTTCTGGCATGGAATCCTCGATCTTGAACTTTCTATACATACTCATAGACTCCTACTGATGCTTCATAAGTCATTTAGGAGACAATATCTGACCTTTTGAAATTTTTTCTGTTCAAAGGGTCTTCACAAAATGTAAAAACTTATAAACTCCTTCTGATGTTCAATCAGTCATACATAGGTTCTTTATGGAACTACTGAACAGATATCTGGCCAAAGATTCTTGAACATTAACTTAATATACAATCAGATTGTCTTCTTTTGGTGTTAAATTAGCCACAGTAAAGTCCATATTTGATCCAAGGAACATATTTTTGGCCAAAGAATTCTCAATCTTGATTTTTCTATACTTACTCATAGATTCCTAGTTATGCTTCAAAAGTAATTTTTAGGCCATATCTGACCTTTTGAAATGTTTTCTGTTCAAAGGGTCTTCACAAAATGTAAAAACTTATAAACTCCTTCTGATGTTCAATCAGTCATACATAGGTTCTTTGTGGAACTACTGAACAGATATCTGGCCAAAGAGTTCTTGAACATTAACTTAATATACAATCAGATTGTCTTCTTTTGGTGTTAAATTAGCCACAGTAAAGTCCATATTTGATCCAAGGAACATATTTTTGGCCAAAGAATTCTCAATCTTGAACTTTCTATACTTACTCATAGATTCCTAGTTATGCTTCAAAAGTAATTTTTAGGCCATATCTGACCTTTTGAAATGTTTCTGTTCAAAGTGTCTTCAAAAAAATTATAAACATAGACTTTCTGATGTTAAATCAGCCATACAGAGGTTCTTTATGGAGCTACTGAACATATTTGAGGCGAAAGAGTTCTTGAACATTAACTTATACAATCAGATTGTCTTCTTTTGGTGTTATATTAGCCACAGTAAAGTCCATATTTGACCCAAGGAACATATTTCTGGCCAAGGAATCCTCGATCTTGAACTTTCTATACATACTCATAGACTCCTACTGATGCTTCATAAGTCATTTAGAAGACAAAATCTGACCTTTTTAACTTTTTTCTGTTCGAAGGGTCTTCAAAAAATTTATAAACTTATAAACTCCGTCTGATGTTTAATCAGTCATACAGAGGTTCCTTATGGAACCACTGAACATATTTCTGGCCAAAGAGTTCTTGAACAATATCTTAATATACAATCAGATTGTCTTCTTTAGGTGTTATATTAGCCACAGTAAAGTTCATATTTGACCCAAGGAACATATGTCTGGCCAAGGAATCCTCGATCTTGAACTTTCTATACAGACTCATAGACTCCTACTGATGCTTCAAAAGTAATTTTTAGGCCATATCTGACCTTTTGAAATGTTTCTGTTCAAAGTGTCTTCAAAAAAATCATAAACTTATAGACTTTCTGATGTTAAATCAGCCATACAGAGGTTCTTTATGGAGCTAGTGAACATATTTGAGGCGAAAGAGTTCTTGAACATTAACTTATACAATCAGATTGTCTTCTTTTGGTGTTATATTAGCCACAGTAAAGTCCATATTTGACCCAAGGAACATATTTCTGGCCAAGGAATCCTCGATCTTGAACTTTCTATACAGACTCATAGACTCCTACTGATGCTTCATAAGTCATTTAGAAGACAATATCTGACCTTTTGAAATTTTTTCTGTTCAAAGGGTCTTCACAAAATGTAAAAACTTATAACCTCCTTCTGATGTTCAATCAGTCATACATAGGTTCTTTATGGAACTACTGAACAGATATCTGGCCAAAGAGTTCTTGAACATTAACTTAATATACAATCAGATTGTCTTCTTTTGGTGTTAAATTAGCCACAGTAAAGTCCATATTTGATCCAAGGAACATATTTTTGGCCAAAGAATTCTCAATCTTGAACTTTCTATACTTACTCATAGATTCCTAGTTATGCTTCAAAAGTCATTTTTAGGCCATATCTGACCTTTTGAAATTTTTCTGTTCAAAGTGTCTTCAAAAAAATCATAAACTTATAGACTTTCTGATGTTAAATCAGCCATACAGAGGTTCTTTATGGAGCTAGTGAACATATTTGAGGCGAAAGAGTTCTTGAACATTAACTTAAACAATCAGATTGTCTTCTTTTGGTGTTATATTAGCCACAGTAAAGTCCATATTTGACCCAAGGAACATATTTCTGGCCAAGGAATCCTCGATCTTGAACTTTCTATACAGACTCATAGACTCCTACTGATGCTTCATAAGTCATTTAGAAGACAATGTCTGACCTTTTGAAATTTTTTCTGTTCAAAGGGTCTTCACAAAATGTAAAAACTTATAATCTCCTTCTGATGTTCAATCAGTCATACATAGGTTCTTTATGGAACTACTGAACAGATATCTGGCCAAAGAGTTCTTGAACATTAACTTAATATACAATCAGATTGTCTTCTTTTGGTGTTAAATTAGCCACAGTAAAGTCCATATTTGATCCAAGGAACATATTTTTGGCCAAAGAATTCTCAATCTTGAACTTTCTATACTTACTCATAGATTCCTAGTTATGCTTCAAAAGTCATTTTTAGGCCATATCTGACCTTTTGAAATTTTTCTGTTCAAAATGTCTTCAAAAAAATTATAAACTTATAGACTCTTTCTGATGTTAAATCAGAGGTTCTTTATGGAGCTACTGAACGAATTTGAGGCGAAATAGTTCTTGAACATTAACTTAATATACAATCAGATTGTCTTCTTTTGGTGTTAAATTAGCCACAGTAAAGTCCATATTTGATCCAAGGAACATATTTTTGGCCAAAGAATTCTCAATCTTGAACTTTCTATACTTACTCATAGATTCCTAGTTATGCTTCAAAAGTAATTTTTAGGCCATATCTGACCTTTTGAAATGTTTCTGTTCAAAGTGTCTTCAAAAAAATTATAAACATAGACTTTCTGATGTTAAATCAGCCATACAGAGGTTCTTTATGGAGCTACTGAACATATTTGAGGCGAAAGAGTTCTTGAACATTAACTTATACAATCAGATTGTCTTCTTTTGGTGTTATATTAGCCACAGTAAAGTCCATATTTGACCCAAGGAACATATTTCTGGCCAAGGAATCCTCGATCTTGAACTTTCTATACATACACATAGACTCCTACTGATAATTCAAAAGTCATTTAGAAGACAATATCTGACCTTTTGAACTTTTTTCTGTTTAAATGGTCTTCAAAAAATGTATAAACTTATTGACTCCTTCTGATGTTAAATCAGCCATACAGAGGTTCCTTATGGACCTACTGAACATATTTGTGGCGAAAGAGTTCTTGAACATTAGCTTAATATACAATCAGCTTCTCTTCTTTTGGTGTAATATTAGCCACAGTAAAGTCCATATTTGACCCAAGGAACATATTTCTGGCCAAGGAATTCTCGATCTTCAACTTCCCATACATAATCAGAGACTCCTACTGATGCTTCATAAGTCATTTACAAGACCAAATCTGACCTTTTGAACTTTTTTCTGTTCAAAGGGTCTTCAAAAAAATTATAAACTTATAGACTCTTTCTGATGTTAAATCAGCCATACAGAGGTTCTTTATGAAGCTACTGAACATATTTGAGGCGAAAGAGTTCTTGAACATTACCTTAATATACAATCAGATTGTCTTCTTTTGGTGTTATATTAGCCACAGTATAGTCCATATTTGACCCAAGGAACATAGTTCTGGCCAAGGAATCCTCGATCTTGAACTTTCTATACAGACTCATAGACTCCTACTGATGCTTCATAAGTCATTTAGAAGACTTTATCTGACCTTTTGAAATTTTTTCTGTTCAAAGGGTCTTCACAAAATGTAAAAACTTATAACCTCCTTCTGATGTTCAATCAGTCATACATAGGTTCTTTATGGATCTACTGAACAGATATCTGGCCAAAGAGTTCTTGAACATTAACTTAATATACAATCAGATTGTCTTCTTTTGGTGTTAAATTAGCCACAGTAAAGTCTATATTTGATCCAAGGAACATATTTTTGGCCAAATAATTCTCAATCTTGAACTTTCTATACTTACTCATAGATTCCTAGTTATGCTTCAAAAGTCATTTTTAGGCCATATCTGACCTTTTGAAATTTTTCTGTTCAAAGTGTATTCAAAAAAATTATAAACTTATAGACTCTTTCTGATGTTAAATCAGCCATACAGAGGTTCTTTATGGAGCTAGTGAACATATTTGAGGCGAAAGAGTTCTTGAATATTAACTTAATATACAATCAGATTGTCTTCTTTTGGTGTTATATTAGCCACAGTATAGTCCATATTTGACCCAAGGAACATATTTCTGGCCAAGGAATCCTCGATCTTGAACTTTCTATACATACTCATAGACTCCTACTGATGCTTCATAAGTCATTTAAAAGACAAAATCTGACCTTTTTAACTTTTTTCTGTTCGAAGGGTCTTCAAAAAATGTATAAACTTATAAACTCCGTCTGATGTTTAATCAGTCATACAGAGGTTCCTTATGGAACCACTGAACATATTTCTGGCCAAAGAGTTCTTGAACAATATCTTAATATACAATCAGATTGTCTTCTTTAGGTGTTATATTAGCCACAGTAAAGTCCATATTTGACCCAAGGAACATATTTCTGGAAAAAGAATCCTCGATCTTGAACTTTCTTTACATACACATAGACTCCTACTGATAATTCAAAAGTCATTTAGAAGACAATATCTGACCTTTTGAACTTTTTTCTGTTTAAATGGTCTTCAAAAAATTTATAAACTTATTGACTCCTTCTGATGTTAAATCAGCCATACAGAGGTTCCTTATGGACCTACTGAACATATTTGTGGCGAAAGAGTTCTTGAACATTAGCTTAATATACAATCAGCTTCTCTTCTTTTGGTGTAATATTAGCCACAGTAAAGTCCATATTTGACCCAAGGAACATATTTCTGGCCAAGGAATTCTCGATCTTCAACTTTCCATACATAATCAGAGACTCCTACTGATGCTTCATAAGTCATTTACAAGACCAAATCTGACCTTTTGAACTTTTTTCTGTTCAAAGGGTCTTCAAAAAATTATGAAATTATAGACTCCTTCTTATGTTAAGTCCGACAGAGGTTTTTTATGGAACTACTGAACATATTTGTGGCCAAATAGTTCTTGAACATAATCTTAATATACAATCAGATTGTCTTCTTTTGATGTTATATTAGCCACAGTAAAGTCCATACTTGACCCAAGGAAAATATTATTGGCCAAATAACTCTCAATCTTGAACTTTCTATACATACTCATAGACTCCTACTGATGCTTCATAAGTAATTTAGAAGACCAAATCTGACCTTTTGAATTTTTTTCTGTTCGAAGGGTCTTCAAAAAATGTATAAACTTATAAACTCCGTCTGATGTTTAATCAGTCATACAGAGGTTCCTTATGGAACCACTGAACATATTTCTGGCCAAAGAGTTCTTGAACATTAACATAATATACAATCAGATTGTCTTCTTTTGGTGTAATATTAGCCACAGTAAAGTCCATATTTGACCCAAGGAACATAGTTTTGGCCAAGGAATCCTCGATCTTGAACTTTCTATACATACTCATAGACTCCTACTGATGCTTCATAAGTCATTTAGAAGACAATATCTGACCTTTTGAATTTTTTTCTGTTCCAAGGGTCTTCAAAAAATGTATAAACTTATTGACTCCTTCTGATGTTAAATCAGCCATACAGAGGTTCCTTATGGACCTACTGAACATATTTGAGGCGAAAGAGTTCTTGAACATTAGCTTAATATACAATCAGCTTCTCTTCTTTTGGTTTAATATTAGCCACAGTAAAGTCCATATTTGACCCAAGGAACATATTTCTGGCCAAGGAATTCTCGATCTTCAACTTTCCATACATAATCAGAGACTCCTACTGATGCTTCATAAGTCATTTACAAGACCAAATCTGACGTTTTGAATTTTTTTCTGTTCGAAGGGTCTTAAAAAAATGTATAAACTTATAAACTCCGTCTGATGTTTAATCAGTCATACAGAGGTTCCTTATGGAACCACTGAACATATTTCTGGCCAAAGAGTTCTTGAACATTAACATAATATACAATCAGATTGTCTTCTTTTGGTGTAATATTAGCAACAGTAAAGTCCATATTTGACACAAGGAACATATTTCTGGCCAAGGAATCCTCGATCTTGAACTTTCTATACAGACTCATAGACTCCTACTGATGCTTCAAAAGTCATTTTTAGGCCATCTCTGACCTTTTGAAATTTTTCTCTTGCAAAGGGTCTTCAAAAAATGTATAAACTTATAGACTCCTTCTAATGTTAAATCAGTCATACAAGGGTTCTTTATGGACATACTGAACATATTTGTGGCCAAAGAGTTCTTGAACATTAACTTAGCATACAATCAGATTGTCTTCTTTTGATGTTATATTCGCCACAGTAAAGTCCATATTTGACCCAAGGAACATATGTCTGGCCAAGAAATCCTCGATCTTGAACCTTCTATACATACTCATAAACTCCTACTGATGCTTCAAAAGTCATTTAGATGACAATATCTGACCGTTTTAACTTTTTTCTGTTCAAAGGGTCTTCAAAAATGTATAAACTTATAAACTCCTTCTGATGTTAAATCTGTCATACATGGGTTCTTTATGGACATACTGAACATATTTGTGGCCAAAGCGTTCTTGAATATTATCTTCATATACAATCAGATTGTCTTCTTTTGGTGTTAAATTTGCCACAGTAAAGTCCATATTTGATCCAAGGGACATATTTTTGGCCAAGGAATCCTCGATCTTGAACTTTCTATACATACTCATAGACTCCTACTGATGCTTCAAAAGTCATTTTTAGGCCATCTCTGACCTTTTTTAATTTTTCTCTTGCAAAGGGTCTTCAAAAAATGTATAAACTTATAGACTCCTTCTGATGTTAAATCAGTCATACATGGGTTCTTTATGGACATACTGAACATATCTGTGGCCAAAGAGTTCTTGAACATTAACTTATACAATAAGATTGTCTTCTTTTGGTGTTATATTAGCCACACTGAAGACCATATTTGACCCAAGCAACATGTTTCTGGCCAAAGAATCCTTGATCTTGAACAATCTATACATACTCATAGACTCCTACTGATGCTTCAAAAGTAATTTTTAGGCCATATCTGACCTTTTGAAATGTTTCTGTTCAAAGTGTCTTAAAAAAAATCATAAACTTATAGACTTTCTGATGTTAAATCAGCCATACAGAGGTTCTTTATGGAGCTAGTGAACATATTTGAGGCGAAAGAGTTCTTGAACATTAACTTATACATTCAGATTGTCTTCTTTTGGTGTTATGTTAGCCAGAGTAAAGTCCATATTTGACCCAAGGAACATATTTCTGGCCAAGGAATCCTCGATCTTGAACATTCTATACAGACTCATAGACTCCTACTGATGCTTCATAAGTCATTTAGAAGACAATATCTGACCTTTTGAAATTTTTTCTGTTCAAAGGGTCTTCACAAAATGTAAAAACTTATAACCTCCTTCTGATGTTCAATCAGTCATACATAGGTTCTTTATGGAACTACTGAACAGATTTCTGGCCAAAGAGTTCTTGAACATTAACTTAATATACAATCAGATTGTCTTCTTTTGGTGTTAAATTAGCCACAGTAAAGTCCATATTTGATCCAAGGAACATATTTTTGGCCAAAGAATTCTCAATCTTGAACTTTCTATACTTACTCATAGATTCCTAGTTATGCTTCAAAAGTCATTTTTAGGCCATATCTGACCTTTTGACATTTTTTTGTTCAAAGTGTCTTCAAAAAAATTATAAACTTATAGACTCTTTCTGATGTTAAATCAGAGGTTCTTTATGGAGCTACTGAACGAATTTGAGGCGAAATAGTTCTTGAACATTAACTTATACAATCAGATTGTCTTCTTTTGGTGTTAAATTAGCCACAGTAAAGTCCATATTTGATCCAAGGAACATATTTTTGGCCAAAGAATTCTCAATCTTGAACTTTCTATACTTACTCATAGATTCCTAGTTATGCTTCAAAAGTAATTTTTAGGCCATATCTGACCTTTTGAAATGTTTCTGTTCAAAGTGTCTTCAAAAAAATTATAAACATAGACTTTCTGATGTTAAATCAGCCATACAGAGGTTCTTTATGGAGCTACTGAACATATTTGAGGCGAAAGAGTTCTTGAACATTAACTTATACAATCAGATTGTCTTCTTTTGGTGTTATATTAGCCACAGTAAAGTCCATATTTGACCCAAGGAACATATTTCTGGCCAAGGAATCCTCGATCTTGAACTTTCTATACATACACATAGACTCCTACTGATAATTCAAAAGTCATTTAGAAGACAATATCTGACCTTTTGAACTTTTTTCTGTTTAAATGGTCTTCAAAAAATGTATAAACTTATTGACTCCTTCTGATGTTAAATCAGCCATACAGAGGTTCCTTATGGACCTACTGAACATATTTGTGGCGAAAGAGTTCTTGAACATTAGCTTAATATACAATCAGCTTCTCTTCTTTTGGTGTAATATTAGCCACAGTAAAGTCCATATTTGACCCAAGGAACATATTTCTGGCCAAGGAATTCTCGATCTTCAACTTCCCATACATAATCAGAGACTCCTACTGATGCTTCATAAGTCATTTACAAGACCAAATCTGACCTTTTGAACTTTTTTCTGTTCAAAGGGTCTTCAAAAAATTATGAAATTATAGACTCCTTCTTATGTTAAGTCCGACAGAGGTTTTTTATGGAACTACTGAACATATTTGTGGCCAAATAGTTCTTGAACATAATCTTAATATACAATCAGATTGCCTTCTTTTGATGTTATATTAGCCACAGTAAAGTCCATACTTGACCCAAGGAAAATATTATTGGCCAAATAACTCTCAATCTTGAACTTTCTATACATACTCATAGACTCCTACTGATGCTTCATAAGTCATTTAGAAGACCAAATCTGACCTTTTGAATTTTTTTCTGTTCGAAGGGTCTTAAAAAAATGTATAAACTTATAAACGCCGTCTGATGTTCAATCAGTCATACAGAGGTTCCTTATGGAACCACTGAACATATTTCTGGCCAAAGAGTTCTTGAACATTAACATAATATACAATCAGATTGTCTTCTTTTGGTGTAATATTAGCCACAGTAAAGTCCATATTTGACACAAGGAACATATTTCTGGCCAAGGAATCCTCGATCTTGAACTTTCTATACAGACTCATAGACTCCTACTGATGCTTCATAAGTCATTTAGAAGACTTTATCTGACCTTTTGAAATTTTTTCTGTTCAAAGGGTCTTCACAAAATGTAAAAACTTATAACCTCCTTCTGATTGTTCAATCAGTCATACATTGGTTCTTTATGGAACTACTGAACAGATATCTGGCCAAAGAGATCTTGAACATTAACTTAATATACAATCAGATTGTCTTCTTTTGGTGTTAAATTAGCCACAGTAAAGTCCATATTTGATCCAAGGAACATATTTTTGGCCAAAGAATTCTCAATCTTGAACTTTCTATACTTACTCATAGATTCCTAGTTATGCTTCAAAAGTCATTTTTAGGCCATATCTGACCTTTTGAAATTTTTCTGTTCAAAGTGTATTCAAAAAAATTATAAACTTATAGACTCTTTCTGATGTTAAATCAGCCATACAGAGGTTCTTTATGAAGCTACTGAACATATTTGAGGCGAAAGAGTTCTTGAACATTACCTTAATATACAATCAGATTGTCTTCTTTTGGTGTTGTATTAGCCACAGTATAGTCCATATTTGACCCAAGGAACATAGTTCTGGCCAAGGAATCCTCGATCTTGAACTTTCTATACAGACTCATAGACTCCTACTGATGCTTCATAAGTCATTTAGAAGACAATATCTGACCTTTTGAAATTTTTTCTGTTCAAAGGGTCTTCACAAAATGTAAAAACTTATAACCTCCTTCTGATGTTCAATCAGTCATACATAGGTTCTTTATGGATCTACTGAACAGATATCTGGCCAAAGAGTTCTTGAACATTAACTTAATATACAATCAGATTGTCTTCTTTTGGTGTTAAATTAGCCACAGTAAAGTCTATATTTGATCCAAGGAACATATTTTTGGCCAAATAATTCTCAATCTTGAACTTTCTATACTTACTCATAGATTCCTAGTTATGCTTCAAAAGTCATTTTTAGGCCATATCTGACCTTTTGAAATTTTTCTGTTCAAAGTGTATTCAAAAAAATTATAAACTTATAGACTCTTTCTGATGTTAAATCAGCCATACAGAGGTTCTTTATGGAGCTAGTGAACATATTTGAGGCGAAAGAGTTCTTGAATATTAACTTAATATACAATCAGATTGTCTTCTTTTGGTGTTATATTAGCCACAGTATAGTCCATATTTGACCCAAGGAACATATTTCTGGCCAAGGAATCCTCGATCTTGAACTTTCTATACATACTCATAGACTCCTACTGATGCTTCATAAGTCATTTAAAAGACAAAATCTGACCTTTTTAACTTTTTTCTGTTCGAAGGGTCTTCAAAAAATGTATAAACTTATAAACTCCGTCTGATGTTTAATCAGTCATACAGAGGTTCCTTATGGAACCACTGAACATATTTCTGGCCAAAGAGTTCTTGAACAATATCTTAATATACAATCAGATTGTCTTCTTTAGGTGTTATATTAGCCACAGTAAAGTCCATATTTGACCCAAGGAACATATTTCTGGAAAAAGAATCCTCGATCTTGAACTTTCTTTACATACACATAGACTCCTACTGATAATTCAAAAGTCATTTAGAAGACAATATCTGACCTTTTGAACTTTTTTCTGTTTAAATGGTCTTCAAAAAATTTATAAACTTATTGACTCCTTCTGATGTTAAATCAGCCATACAGAGGTTCCTTATGGACCTACTGAACATATTTGTGGCGAAAGAGTTCTTGAACATTAGCTTAATATACAATCAGCTTCTCTTCTTTTGGTGTAATATTAGCCACAGTAAAGTCCATATTTGACCCAAGGAACATATTTCTGGCCAAGGAATTCTCGATCTTCAACTTTCCATACATAATCAGAGACTCCTACTGATGCTTCATAAGTCATTTACAAGACCAAATCTGACCTTTTGAACTTTTTTCTGTTCAAAGGGTCTTCAAAAAATTATGAAATTATAGACTCCTTCTTATGTTAAGTCCGACAGAGGTTTTTTATGGAACTACTGAACATATTTATGGCCAAATAGTTCTTGAACATAATCTTAATATACAATCAGATTGTCTTCTTTTGATGTTATATTAGCCACAGTAAAGTCCATACTTGACCCAAGGAAAATATTATTGGCCAAATAATTCTCAATCTTGAACTTTCTATACATACTCATAGACTCCTACTGATGCTTCATAAGTAATTTAGAAGACCAAATCTGACCTTTTGAATTTTTTTCTGTTCGAAGGGTCTTCAAAAAATGTATAAACTTATAAACTCCGTCTGATGTTTAATCAGTCATACAGAGGTTCCTTATGGAACCACTGAACATATTTCTGGCCAAAGAGTTCTTGAACATTAACATAATATACAATCAGATTGTCTTCTTTTGGTGTAATATTAGCCACAGTAAAGTCCATATTTGACCCAAGGAACATAGTTTTGGCCAAGGAATCCTCGATCTTGAACTTTCTATACATACTCATAGACTCCTACTGATGCTTCATAAGTCATTTAGAAGACAATATCTGACCTTTTGAATTTTTTTCTGTTCCAAGGGTCTTCAAAAAATGTATAAACTTATTGACTCCTTCTGATGTTAAATCAGCCATACAGAGGTTCCTTATGGACCTACTGAACATATTTGAGGCGAAAGAGTTCTTGAACATTAGCTTAATATACAATCAGCTTCTCTTCTTTTGGTTTAATATTAGCCACAGTAAAGTCCATATTTGACCCAAGGAACATATTTCTGGCCAAGGAATTCTCGATCTTCAACTTTCCATACATAATCAGAGACTCCTACTGATGCTTCATAAGTCATTTACAAGACCAAATCTGACGTTTTGAATTTTTTTCTGTTCGAAGGGTCTTAAAAAAATGTATAAACTTATAAACTCCGTCTGATGTTTAATCAGTCATACAGAGGTTCCTTATGGAACCACTGAACATATTTCTGGCCAAAGAGTTCTTGAACATTAACATAATATACAATCAGATTGTCTTCTTTTGGTGTAATATTAGCAACAGTAAAGTCCATATTTGACACAAGGAACATATTTCTGGCCAAGGAATCCTCGATCTTGAACTTTCTATACAGACTCATAGACTCCTACTGATGCTTCAAAAGTCATTTTTAGGCCATCTCTGACCTTTTGAAATTTTTCTCTTGCAAAGGGTCTTCAAAAAATGTATAAACTTATAGACTCCTTCTAATGTTAAATCAGTCATACAAGGGTTCTTTATGGACATACTGAACATATTTGTGGCCAAAGAGTTCTTGAACATTAACTTAGCATACAATCAGATTGTCTTCTTTTGATGTTATATTCGCCACAGTAAAGTCCATATTTGACCCAAGGAACATATGTCTGGCCAAGAAATCCTCGATCTTGAACCTTCTATACATACTCATAAACTCCTACTGATGCTTCAAAAGTCATTTAGATGACAATATCTGACCGTTTTAACTTTTTTCTGTTCAAAGGGTCTTCAAAAATGTATAAACTTATAAACTCCTTCTGATGTTAAATCAGTCATACATGGGTTCTTTATGGACATACTGAACATATTTGTGGCCAAAGCGTTCTTGAATATTATCTTCATATACAATCAGATTGTCTTCTTTTGGTGTTAAATTTGCCACAGTAAAGTCCATATTTGATCCAAGGGACATATTTTTGGCCAAGGAATCCTCGATCTTCAACTTTCTATACATACTCATAGACTCCTACTGATGCTTCAAAAGTCATTTTTAGGCCATCTCTGACCTTTTTTAATTTTTCTCTTGCAAAGGGTCTTCAAAAAATGTATAAACTTATAGACTCCTTCTGATGTTAAATCAGTCATACATGGGTTCTTTATGGACATACTGAACATATCTGTGGCCAAAGAGTTCTTGAACATTAACTTATACAATAAGATTGTCTTCTTTTGGTGTTATATTAGCCACACTGAAGACCATATTTGACCCAAGCAACATGTTTCTGGCCAAAGAATCCTTGATCTTGAACAATCTATACATACTCATAGACTCCTACTGATGCTTCAAAAGTAATTTTTAGGCCATATCTGACCTTTTGAAATGTTTCTGTTCAAAGTGTCTTCAAAAAAATCATAAACTTATAGACTTTCTGATGTTAAATCAGCCATACAGAGGTTCTTTATGGAGCTAGTGAACATATTTGAGGCGAAAGAGTTCTTGAACATTAACTTATACAATCAGATTGTCTTCTTTTGGTGTTATATTAGCCACAGTAAAGTCCATATTTGACCCAAGGAACATATTTCTGGCCAAGGAATCCTCGATCTTGAACTTTCTATACAGACTCATAGACTCCTACTGATGCTTCATAAGTCATTTAGAAGACAATATCTGACCTTTTGAAATTTTTTCTGTTCAAAGGGTCTTCACAAAATGTAAAAACTTATAACCTCCTTCTGATGTTCAATCAGTCATACATAGGTTCTTTATGGAACTACTGAACAGATATCTGGCCAAAGAGTTCTTGAACATTAACTTAATATACAATCAGATTGTCTTCTTTTGGTGTTAAATTAGCCACAGTAAAGTCCATATTTGATCCAAGGAACATATTTTTGGCCAAAGAATTCTCAATCTTGAACTTTCTATACTTACTCATAGATTCCTAGTTATGCTTCAAAAGTCATTTTTAGGCCATATCTGACCTTTTGAAATTTTTCTGTTCAAAGTGTCTTCAAAAAAATCATAAACTTATAGACTTTCTGATGTTAAATCAGCCATACAGAGGTTCTTTATGGAGCTAGTGAACATATTTGAGGCGAAAGAGTTCTTGAACATTAACTTAAACAATCAGATTGTCTTCTTTTGGTGTTATATTAGCCACAGTAAAGTCCATATTTGACAGAAGGAACATATTTCTGGCCAAGGAATCCTCGATCTTGAACTTTCTATACAGACTCATAGACTCCTACTGATGCTTCATAAGTCATTTAGAAGACAATATCTGACCTTTTGAAATTTTTTCTGTTCAAAGGGTCTTCACAAAATGTAAAAACTTATAATCTCCTTCTGATGTTCAATCAGTCATACATAGGTTCTTTATGGAACTACTGAACAGATATCTGGCCAAAGAGTTCTTGAACATTAACTTAATATACAATCAGATTGTCTTCTTTTGGTGTTAAATTAGCCACAGTAAAGTCCATATTTGATCCAAGGAACATATTTTTGGCCAAAGAATTCTCAATCTTGAACTTTCTATACTTACTCATAGATTCCTAGTTATGCTTCAAAAGTCATTTTTAGGCCATATCTGACCTTTTGAAATTTTTCTGTTCAAAGTGTCTTCAAAAAAATTATAAACTTATAGACTCTTTCTGATGTTAAATCAGAGGTTCTTTATGGAGCTACTGAACGAATTTGAGGCGAAATAGTTCTTGAACATTAACTTAATATACAATCAGATTGTCTTCTTTTGGTGTTAAATTAGCCACAGTAAAGTCCATATTTGATCCAAGGAACATATTTTTGGCCAAAGAATTCTCAATCTTGAACTTTCTATACTTACTCATAGATTCCTAGTTATGCTTCAAAAGTAATTTTTAGGCCATATCTGACCTTTTGAAATGTTTCTGTTCAAAGTGTCTTCAAAAAAATTATAAACATAGACTTTCTGATGTTAAATCAGCCATACAGAGGTTCTTTATGGAGCTACTGAACATATTTGAGGCGAAAGAGTTCTTGAACATTAACTTATACAATCAGATTGTCTTCTTTTGGTGTTATATTAGCCACAGTAAAGTCCATATTTGACCCAAGGAACATATTTCTGGCCAAGGAATCCTCGATCTTGAACTTTCTATACATACACATAGACTCCTACTGATAATTCAAAAGTCATTTAGAAGACAATATCTGACCTTTTGAACTTTTTTCTGTTTAAATGGTCTTCAAAAAATGTATAAACTTATTGACTCCTTCTGATGTTAAATCAGCCATACAGAGGTTCCTTATGGACCTACTGAACATATTTGTGGCGAAAGAGTTCTTGAACATTAGCTTAATATACAATCAGCTTCTCTTCTTTTGGTGTAATATTAGCCACAGTAAAGTCCATATTTGACCCAAGGAACATATTTCTGGCCAAGGAATTCTCGATCTTCAACTTCCCATACATAATCAGAGACTCCTACTGATGCTTCATAAGTCATTTACAAGACCAAATCTGACCTTTTGAACTTTTTTCTGTTCAAAGGGTCTTCAAAAAAATTATAAACTTATAGACTCTTTCTGATGTTAAATCAGCCATACAGAGGTTCTTTATGAAGCTACTGAACATATTTGAGGCGAAAGAGTTCTTGAACATTACCTTAATATACAATCAGATTGTCTTCTTTTGGTGTTATATTAGCCACAGTATAGTCCATATTTGACCCAAGGAACATAGTTCTGGCCAAGGAATCCTCGATCTTGAACTTTCTATACAGACTCATAGACTCCTACTGATGCTTCATAAGTAATTTAGAAGACCAAATCTGACCTTTTGAATTTTTTTCTGTTCGAAGGGTCTTCAAAAAATGTATAAACTTATAAACTCCGTCTGATGTTTAATCAGTCATACAGAGGTTCCTTATGGAACCACTGAACATATTTCTGGCCAAAGAGTTCTTGAACATTAACATAATATACAATCAGATTGTCTTCTTTTGGTGTAATATTAGCCACAGTAAAGTCCATATTTGACCCAAGGAACATAGTTTTGGCCAAGGAATCCTCGATCTTGAACTTTCTATACATACTCATAGACTCCTACTGATGCTTCATAAGTCATTTAGAAGACAATATCTGACCTTTTGAATTTTTTTCTGTTCCAAGGGTCTTCAAAAAATGTATAAACTTATTGACTCCTTCTGATGTTAAATCAGCCATACAGAGGTTCCTTATGGACCTACTGAACATATTTGAGGCGAAAGAGTTCTTGAACATTAGCTTAATATACAATCAGCTTCTCTTCTTTTGGTTTAATATTAGCCACAGTAAAGTCCATATTTGACCCAAGGAACATATTTCTGGCCAAGGAATTCTCGATCTTCAACTTTCCATACATAATCAGAGACTCCTACTGATGCTTCATAAGTCATTTACAAGACCAAATCTGACGTTTTGAATTTTTTTCTGTTCGAAGGGTCTTAAAAAAATGTATAAACTTATAAACTCCGTCTGATGTTTAATCAGTCATACAGAGGTTCCTTATGGAACCACTGAACATATTTCTGGCCAAAGAGTTCTTGAACATTAACATAATATACAATCAGATTGTCTTCTTTTGGTGTAATATTAGCAACAGTAAAGTCCATATTTGACACAAGGAACATATTTCTGGCCAAGGAATCCTCGATCTTGAACTTTCTATACAGACTCATAGACTCCTACTGATGCTTCAAAAGTCATTTTTAGGCCATCTCTGACCTTTTGAAATTTTTCTCTTGCAAAGGGTCTTCAAAAAATGTATAAACTTATAGACTCCTTCTAATGTTAAATCAGTCATACAAGGGTTCTTTATGGACATACTGAACATATTTGTGGCCAAAGAGTTCTTGAACATTAACTTAGCATACAATCAGATTGTCTTCTTTTGATGTTATATTCGCCACAGTAAAGTCCATATTTGACCCAAGGAACATATGTCTGGCCAAGAAATCCTCGATCTTGAACCTTCTATACATACTCATAAACTCCTACTGATGCTTCAAAAGTCATTTAGATGACAATATCTGACCGTTTTAACTTTTTTCTGTTCAAAGGGTCTTCAAAAATGTATAAACTTATAAACTCCTTCTGATGTTAAATCTGTCATACATGGGTTCTTTATGGACATACTGAACATATTTGTGGCCAAAGCGTTCTTGAATATTATCTTCATATACAATCAGATTGTCTTCTTTTGGTGTTAAATTTGCCACAGTAAAGTCCATATTTGATCCAAGGGACATATTTTTGGCCAAGGAATCCTCGATCTTGAACTTTCTATACATACTCATAGACTCCTACTGATGCTTCAAAAGTCATTTTTAGGCCATCTCTGACCTTTTTTAATTTTTCTCTTGCAAAGGGTCTTCAAAAAATGTATAAACTTATAGACTCCTTCTGATGTTAAATCAGTCATACATGGGTTCTTTATGGACATACTGAACATATCTGTGGCCAAAGAGTTCTTGAACATTAACTTATACAATAAGATTGTCTTCTTTTGGTGTTATATTAGCCACACTGAAGACCATATTTGACCCAAGCAACATGTTTCTGGCCAAAGAATCCTTGATCTTGAACAATCTATACATACTCATAGACTCCTACTGATGCTTCAAAAGTAATTTTTAGGCCATATCTGACCTTTTGAAATGTTTCTGTTCAAAGTGTCTTAAAAAAAATCATAAACTTATAGACTTTCTGATGTTAAATCAGCCATACAGAGGTTCTTTATGGAGCTAGTGAACATATTTGAGGCGAAAGAGTTCTTGAACATTAACTTATACATTCAGATTGTCTTCTTTTGGTGTTATGTTAGCCAGAGTAAAGTCCATATTTGACCCAAGGAACATATTTCTGGCCAAGGAATCCTCGATCTTGAACATTCTATACAGACTCATAGACTCCTACTGATGCTTCATAAGTAATTTAGAAGACAATATCTGACCTTTTGAAATTTTTTCTGTTCAAAGGGTCTTCACAAAATGTAAAAACTTATAACCTCCTTCTGATGTTCAATCAGTCATACATAGGTTCTTTATGGAACTACTGAACAGATTTCTGGCCAAAGAGTTCTTGAACATTAACTTAATATACAATCAGATTGTCTTCTTTTGGTGTTAAATTAGCCACAGTAAAGTCCATATTTGATCCAAGGAACATATTTTTGGCCAAAGAATTCTCAATCTTGAACTTTCTATACTTACTCATAGATTCCTAGTTATGCTTCAAAAGTCATTTTTAGGCCATATCTGACCTTTTGACATTTTTTTGTTCAAAGTGTCTTCAAAAAAATTATAAACTTATAGACTCTTTCTGATGTTAAATCAGAGGTTCTTTATGGAGCTACTGAACGAATTTGAGGCGAAATAGTTCTTGAACATTAACTTATACAATCAGATTGTCTTCTTTTGGTGTTAAATTAGCCACAGTAAAGTCCATATTTGATCCAAGGAACATATTTTTGGCCAAAGAATTCTCAATCTTGAACTTTCTATACTTATACATCAGAAAGTCTATGTTTATAATTTTTTTGAAGACACTTTGAACAGAAACATTTCAAAAGGTCAGATATGGCCTAAAAATTACTTTTGAAGCATAACTAGGAATCTATATTCCTAGTTATGCTTCAAAAGTAATTTTTAGGCCATATCTGACCTTTTGAAATGTTTCTGTTCAAAGTGTCTTCAAAAAAATTATAAACATAGACTTTCTGATGTTAAATCAGCCATACAGAGGTTCTTTATGGAGCTACTGAACATATTTGAGGCGAAAGAGTTCTTGAACATTAACTTATACAATCAGATTGTCTTCTTTTGGTGTTATATTAGCCACAGTAAAGTCCATATTTGACCCAAGGAACATATTTCTGGCCAAGGAATCCTCGATCTTGAACTTTCTATACATACACATAGACTCCTACTGATAATTCAAAAGTCATTTAGAAGACAATATCTGACCTTTTGAACTTTTTTCTGTTTAAATGGTCTTCAAAAAATGTATAAACTTATTGACTCCTTCTGATGTTAAATCAGCCATACAGAGGTTCCTTATGGACCTACTGAACATATTTGTGGCGAAAGAGTTCTTGAACATTAGCTTAATATACAATCAGCTTCTCTTCTTTTGGTGTAATATTAGCCACAGTAAAGTCCATATTTGACCCAAGGAACATATTTCTGGCCAAGGAATTCTCGATCTTCAACTTCCCATACATAATCAGAGACTCCTACTGATGCTTCATAAGTCATTTACAAGACCAAATCTGACCTTTTGAACTTTTTTCTGTTCAAAGGGTCTTCAAAAAATTATGAAATTATAGACTCCTTCTTATGTTAAGTCCGACAGAGGTTTTTTATGGAACTACTGAACATATTTGTGGCCAAATAGTTCTTGAACATAATCTTAATATACAATCAGATTGCCTTCTTTTGATGTTATATTAGCCACAGTAAAGTCCATACTTGACCCAAGGAAAATATTATTGGCCAAATAACTCTCAATCTTGAACTTTCTATACATACTCATAGACTCCTACTGATGCTTCATAAGTAATTTAGAAGACCAAATCTGACCTTTTGAATTTTTTTCTGTTCGAAGGGTCTTAAAAAAATGTATAAACTTATAAACTCCGTCTGATGTTCAATCAGTCATACAGAGGTTCCTTATGGAACCACTGAACATATTTCTGGCCAAAGAGTTCTTGAACATTAACATAATATACAATCAGATTGTCTTCTTTTGGTGTAATATTAGCCACAGTAAAGTCCATATTTGACACAAGGAACATATTTCTGGCCAAGGAATCCTCGATCTTGAACTTTCTATACAGACTCATAGACTCCTACTGATGCTTCATAAGTCATTTAGAAGACTTTATCTGACCTTTTGAAATTTTTTCTGTTCAAAGGGTCTTCACAAAATGTAAAAACTTATAACCTCCTTCTGATTGTTCAATCAGTCATACATTGGTTCTTTATGGAACTACTGAACAGATATCTGGCCAAAGAGATCTTGAACATTAACTTAATATACAATCAGATTGTCTTCTTTTGGTGTTAAATTAGCCACAGTAAAGTCCATATTTGATCCAAGGAACATATTTTTGGCCAAAGAATTCTCAATCTTGAACTTTCTATACTTACTCATAGATTCCTAGTTATGCTTCAAAAGTCATTTTTAGGCCATATCTGACCTTTTGAAATTTTTCTGTTCAAAGTGTATTCAAAAAAATTATAAACTTATAGACTCTTTCTGATGTTAAATCAGCCATACAGAGGTTCTTTATGAAGCTACTGAACATATTTGAGGCGAAAGAGTTCTTGAACATTACCTTAATATACAATCAGATTGTCTTCTTTTGGTGTTGTATTAGCCACAGTATAGTCCATATTTGACCCAAGGAACATAGTTCTGGCCAAGGAATCCTCGATCTTGAACTTTCTATACAGACTCATAGACTCCTACTGATGCTTCATAAGTCATTTAGAAGACAATATCTGACCTTTTGAAATTTTTTCTGTTCAAAGGGTCTTCACAAAATGTAAAAACTTATAAACTCCTTCTGATGTTCAATCAGTCATACATAGGTTCTTTATGGAACTACTGAACAGATATCTGGCCAAAGAGTTCTTGAACATTAACTTAATATACAATCAGATTGTCTTCTTTTGGTGTTAAATTAGCCACAGTAAAGTCCAAATTTGATCCAAGGAACATATTTTTGGCCAAATAATTCTCAATCTTGAACTTTCTATACTTACTCATAGATTCCTAGTTATGCTTCAAAAGTCATTTTTAGGCCATATCTGACCTTTTGAAATTTTTCTGTTCAAAGTGTCTTAAAAAAAATCATAAACTTATAGACTCTTTCTGATGTTAAATCAGAGGTTCTTTATGGAGCTACTGAACATATTTGAGGCGAAATAGTTCTTGAACATTAACTTCATATGCAATCAGATTGTCTTCTTTTGGTGTTATATTAGCCACAGTAAAGTCCATAATTGACCCAAGGAACATATTTCTGGCCAAGGAATCCTCGATCTTGAACTTTCTATACAGACTCATAGACTCCTACTGATGCTTCATAAGTCATTTAGAAGACAATATCTGACCTTTTGAAATTTTTTCTGTTCAAAGGGTCTTCACAAAATGTAAAAACTTATAAACTCCTTCTGATGTTCAATCAGTCATACATAGGTTCTTTATGGAACTACTGAACAGATATCTGGCCAAAGAGTTCTTGAACATTAACTTAATATACAATCAGATTGTCTTCTTTTGGTGTTAAATTAGCCACAGTAAAGTCCAAATTTGATCCAAGGAACATATTTTTGGCCAAATAATTCTCAATCTTGAACTTTCTATACTTACTCATAGATTCCTAGTTATGCTTCAAAAGTCATTTTTAGGCCATATCTGACCTTTTGAAATTTTTCTGTTCAAAGTGTCTTCAAAAAAATCATAAACTTATAGACTCTTTCTGATGTTAAATCAGAGGTTCTTTATGGAGCTACTGAACATATTTGAGGCGAAATAGTTCTTGAACATTAACTTCATATGCAATCAGATTGTCTTCTTTTGGTGTTATATTAGCCACAGTAAAGTCCATAATTGACCCAAGGAACATATTTCTGGCCAAGGAATCCTCGATCTTGAACATTCTATACAGACTCATAGACTCCTACTGATGCTTCATAAGTCATTTAGAAGACAATATCTGACCTTTTTAACTTTTTCTATTCAAAGTGTCTTCAAAAAAATTATAAACTTATAGACTCTTTCTTATGTTAAATCAGCCATACAGAGGTTCTTTATGGAGCTACTGAACATATTTCTGGCCAAAGAGTTCTTGAACAATATCTTAATATACAATCAGATTGTCTTCTTTTGGTGTTATATTAGCCATAGTAAAGTCCATATTTGACCCAAGGAACATATTTCTGGCCAAAAAATTCTCAATCTTGAACTTTCTATACTTACTCATAGATTCCTAGTTATGCTTCAAAAGTAATTTTTAGGCCATATCTGACCTTTTGAAATGTTTTCTGTTCAAAGGGTCTTCACAAAATGTAAAAACTTATAAACTCCTTCTGATGTTCAATCAGTCATAAATAGGTTCTTTATGGAACTACTGAACAGATATCTGGCCAAAGAGTTCTTGAATATTAACTTAATATACAATCAGATTGTCTTCTTTTGGTGTTAAATTAGCCACAGTAAAGTCCATATTTGATCCAAGGAACATATTTTTGGCCAAAAAATTCTCAATCTTGAACTTTCTATACTTACTCATAGATTCCTAGTTATGCTTCAAAAGTAATTTTTAGGCCATATCTGACCTTTTGAAATGTTTCTGTTCAAAGTGTCTTCAAAAAAATTATAAACATAGACTTTCTGATGTTAAATCAGCCATACAGAGGTTCTTTATGGAGCTACTGAACATATTTGAGGCGAAAGAGTTCTTGAACATTAACTTATACAATCAGATTGTCTTCTTTTGGTGTTATATTAGCCACAGTAAAGTCCATATTTGACCCAAGGAACATATTTCTGGCCAAGGAATCCTCGATCTTGAACTTTCTATACATACTCATAGACTCCTACTGATGCTTCATAAGTCATTTAGAAGACAAAATCTGACCTTTTTAACTTTTTTCTTTTCGAAGGGTCTTCAAAAAATGTATAAACTTATAAACTCCGTCTGATGTTTAATCAGTCATACAGAGGTTCCTTATGGAACCACTGAACATATTTCTGGCCAAAGAGTTCTTGAACAATATCTTAATATACAATCAGATTGTCTTCTTTAGGTGTTATATTAGCCACAGTAAAGTCCATATTTGACCCAAGGAACATATTTCTGGAAAAAGAATCCTCGATCTTGAACTTTCTATACATACACATAGACTCCTACTGATAATTCAAAAGTCATTTAGAAGACAATATCTGACCTTTTGAACTTTTTTCTGTTTAAATGGTCTTCAAAAAATGTATAAACTTATTGACTCCTTCTGATGTTAAATCAGCCATACAGAGGTTCCTTATGGACCTACTGAACATATTTGTGGCGAAAGAGTTCTTGAACATTAGCTTAATATACAATCAGCTTCTCTTCTTTTGGTGTAATATTAGCCACAGTAAAGTCCATATTTGACCCAAGGAACATATTTCTGGCCAAGGAATTCTCGATCTTCAACTTTCCATACACAATCAGAGACTCCTACTGATGCTTCATAAGTCATTTACAAGACCAAATCTGACCTTTTGAACTTTTTTCTGTTCGAAGGGTCTTCAAAAAATTATGAAATTATAGACTCCTTCTTATGTTAAGTCCGACAGAGGTTTTTTATGGAACTACTGAACATATTTGTGGCCAAATAGTTCTTGAACATAATCTTAATATACAATCAGATTGTCTTCTTTTGATGTTATATTAGCCACAGTAAAGTCCATATTTGACACAAGGAACATATTTCTGGCCAAGGAATCCTCGATCTTGAACTTTCTATACAGACTCATAGACTCCTACTGATGCTTGAAAAAAGTCATTTTTAGGCCATCTCTGACCTTTTGAAATTTTTCTCTTGCAAAGGGTCTTCAAAAAATGTATAAACTTATAGACTCCTTCTAATGTTAAATCAGTCATACAAGGGTTCTTTATGGACATACTGAACATATTTGTGGCCAAAGAGTTCTTGAACATTAACTTAGTATACAATCAGATTGTCTTCTTTTGATGTTATATTCGCCACAGTAAAGTCCATATTTGACCCAAGGAACATATGTCTGGCCAAGAAATCCTCGATCTTGAACCTTCTATACATACTCATAAACTCCTACTGATGCTTCAAAAGTCATTTAGATGACAATATCTGACCGTTTTAACTTTTTTCTGTTCAAAGGGTCTTCAAAAATGTATAAACTTATAAACTCCTTCTGATGTTAAATCAGTCATACATGGGTTCTTTATGGACATACTGAACATATCTGTGGCCAAAGAGTTCTTGAACATTAACTTATACAATAAGATTGTCTTCTTTTGGTGTTATATTAGCCACACTGAAGACCATATTTGAACCAAGCAACATGTTTCTGGCCAAAGAATCCTTGATCTTGAACAATCTATACATACTCATAGACTCCTACTGATGCTTCAAAAGTAATTTTTAGGCCATATCCGACCTTTTGAAATGTTTCTGTTCAAAGTGTCTTCAAAAAAATCATAAACTTATAGACTTTCTGATGTTAAATCAGCCATACAGAGGTTCTTTATGGAGCTAGTGAACATATTTGAGGCGAAAGAGTTCTTGAACATTAACTTATACATTCAGATTGTCTTCTTTTGGTGTTATGTTAGCCATAGTAAAGTCCATATTTGACCCAAGGAACATATTTCTGGCCAAGGAATCCTCGATCTTGAACATTCTATACAGACTCATAGACTCCTACTGATGCTTCATAAGTCATTTAGAAGACAATATCTGACCTTTTGAAATTTTTTCTGTTCAAAGGGTCTTCACAAAATGTAAAAACTTATAACCTCCTTCTGATGTTCAATCAGTCATACATAGGTTCTTTATGGAACTACTGAACAGATATCTGGCCAAAGAGTTCTTGAACATTAACTTAATATACAATCAGATTGTCTTCTTTTGGTGTTAAATTAGCCACAGTAAAGTCCAAATTTGATCCAAGGAACATATTTTTGGCCAAATAATTCTCAATCTTGAACTTTCTATACTTACTCATAGATTCCTAGTTATGCTTCAAAAGTCATTTTTAGGCCATATCTGACCTTTTGAAATTTTTCTGTTCAAAGTGTCTTAAAAAAAATCATAAACTTATAGACTCTTTCTGATGTTAAATCAGAGGTTCTTTATGGAGCTACTGAACATATTTGAGGCGAAATAGTTCTTGAACATTAACTTCATATGCAATCAGATTGTCTTCTTTTGGTGTTATATTAGCCACAGTAAAGTCCATAATTGACCCAAGGAACATATTTCTGGCCAAGGAATCCTCGATCTTGAACTTTCTATACAGACTCATAGACTCCTACTGATGCTTCATAAGTCATTTAGAAGACAATATCTGACCTTTTGAAATTTTTTCTGTTCAAAGGGTCTTCACAAAATGTAAAAACTTATAAACTCCTTCTGATGTTCAATCAGTCATACATAGGTTCTTTATGGAACTACTGAACAGATATCTGGCCAAAGAGTTCTTGAACATTAACTTAATATACAATCAGATTGTCTTCTTTTGGTGTTAAATTAGCCACAGTAAAGTCCAAATTTGATCCAAGGAACATATTTTTGGCCAAATAATTCTCAATCTTGAACTTTCTATACTTACTCATAGATTCCTAGTTATGCTTCAAAAGTCATTTTTAGGCCATATCTGACCTTTTGAAATTTTTCTGTTCAAAGTGTCTTCAAAAAAATCATAAACTTATAGACTCTTTCTGATGTTAAATCAGAGGTTCTTTATGGAGCTACTGAACATATTTGAGGCGAAATAGTTCTTGAACATTAACTTCATATGCAATCAGATTGTCTTCTTTTGGTGTTATATTAGCCACAGTAAAGTCCATAATTGACCCAAGGAACATATTTCTGGCCAAGGAATCCTCGATCTTGAACATTCTATACAGACTCATAGACTCCTACTGATGCTTCATAAGTCATTTAGAAGACAATATCTGACCTTTTTAACTTTTTCTATTCAAAGTGTCTTCAAAAAAATTATAAACTTATAGACTCTTTCTTATGTTAAATCAGCCATACAGAGGTTCTTTATGGAGCTACTGAACATATTTCTGGCCAAAGAGTTCTTGAACAATATCTTAATATACAATCAGATTGTCTTCTTTTGGTGTTATATTAGCCATAGTAAAGTCCATATTTGACCCAAGGAACATATTTCTGGCCAAAAAATTCTCAATCTTGAACTTTCTATACTTACTCATAGATTCCTAGTTATGCTTCAAAAGTAATTTTTAGGCCATATCTGACCTTTTGAAATGTTTTCTGTTCAAAGGGTCTTCACAAAATGTAAAAACTTATAAACTCCTTCTGATGTTCAATCAGTCATAAATAGGTTCTTTATGGAACTACTGAACAGATATCTGGCCAAAGAGTTCTTGAATATTAACTTAATATACAATCAGATTGTCTTCTTTTGGTGTTAAATTAGCCACAGTAAAGTCCATATTTGATCCAAGGAACATATTTTTGGCCAAAAAATTCTCAATCTTGAACTTTCTATACTTACTCATAGATTCCTAGTTATGCTTCAAAAGTAATTTTTAGGCCATATCTGACCTTTTGAAATGTTTCTGTTCAAAGTGTCTTCAAAAAAATTATAAACATAGACTTTCTGATGTTAAATCAGCCATACAGAGGTTCTTTATGGAGCTACTGAACATATTTGAGGCGAAAGAGTTCTTGAACATTAACTTATACAATCAGATTGTCTTCTTTTGGTGTTATATTAGCCACAGTAAAGTCCATATTTGACCCAAGGAACATATTTCTGGCCAAGGAATCCTCGATCTTGAACTTTCTATACATACTCATAGACTCCTACTGATGCTTCATAAGTCATTTAGAAGACAAAATCTGACCTTTTTAACTTTTTTCTTTTCGAAGGGTCTTCAAAAAATGTATAAACTTATAAACTCCGTCTGATGTTTAATCAGTCATACAGAGGTTCCTTATGGAACCACTGAACATATTTCTGGCCAAAGAGTTCTTGAACAATATCTTAATATACAATCAGATTGTCTTCTTTAGGTGTTATATTAGCCACAGTAAAGTCCATATTTGACCCAAGGAACATATTTCTGGAAAAAGAATCCTCGATCTTGAACTTTCTATACATACACATAGACTCCTACTGATAATTCAAAAGTCATTTAGAAGACAATATCTGACCTTTTGAACTTTTTTCTGTTTAAATGGTCTTCAAAAAATGTATAAACTTATTGACTCCTTCTGATGTTAAATCAGCCATACAGAGGTTCCTTATGGACCTACTGAACATATTTGTGGCGAAAGAGTTCTTGAACATTAGCTTAATATACAATCAGCTTCTCTTCTTTTGGTGTAATATTAGCCACAGTAAAGTCCATATTTGACCCAAGGAACATATTTCTGGCCAAGGAATTCTCGATCTTCAACTTTCCATACACAATCAGAGACTCCTACTGATGCTTCATAAGTCATTTACAAGACCAAATCTGACCTTTTGAACTTTTTTCTGTTCGAAGGGTCTTCAAAAAATTATGAAATTATAGACTCCTTCTTATGTTAAGTCCGACAGAGGTTTTTTATGGAACTACTGAACATATTTGTGGCCAAATAGTTCTTGAACATAATCTTAATATACAATCAGATTGTCTTCTTTTGATGTTATATTAGCCACAGTAAAGTCCATATTTGACACAAGGAACATATTTCTGGCCAAGGAATCCTCGATCTTGAACTTTCTATACAGACTCATAGACTCCTACTGATGCTTGAAAAAAGTCATTTTTAGGCCATCTCTGACCTTTTGAAATTTTTCTCTTGCAAAGGGTCTTCAAAAAATGTATAAACTTATAGACTCCTTCTAATGTTAAATCAGTCATACAAGGGTTCTTTATGGACATACTGAACATATTTGTGGCCAAAGAGTTCTTGAACATTAACTTAGTATACAATCAGATTGTCTTCTTTTGATGTTATATTCGCCACAGTAAAGTCCATATTTGACCCAAGGAACATATGTCTGGCCAAGAAATCCTCGATCTTGAACCTTCTATACATACTCATAAACTCCTACTGATGCTTCAAAAGTCATTTAGATGACAATATCTGACCGTTTTAACTTTTTTCTGTTCAAAGGGTCTTCAAAAATGTATAAACTTATAAACTCCTTCTGATGTTAAATCAGTCATACATGGGTTCTTTATGGACATACTGAACATATCTGTGGCCAAAGAGTTCTTGAACATTAACTTATACAATAAGATTGTCTTCTTTTGGTGTTATATTAGCCACACTGAAGACCATATTTGAACCAAGCAACATGTTTCTGGCCAAAGAATCCTTGATCTTGAACAATCTATACATACTCATAGACTCCTACTGATGCTTCAAAAGTAATTTTTAGGCCATATCCGACCTTTTGAAATGTTTCTGTTCAAAGTGTCTTCAAAAAAATCATAAACTTATAGACTTTCTGATGTTAAATCAGCCATACAGAGGTTCTTTATGGAGCTAGTGAACATATTTGAGGCGAAAGAGTTCTTGAACATTAACTTATACATTCAGATTGTCTTCTTTTGGTGTTATGTTAGCCATAGTAAAGTCCATATTTGACCCAAGGAACATATTTCTGGCCAAGGAATCCTCGATCTTGAACATTCTATACAGACTCATAGACTCCTACTGATGCTTCATAAGTCATTTAGAAGACAATATCTGACCTTTTGAAATTTTTTCTGTTCAAAGGGTCTTCACAAAATGTAAAAACTTATAACCTCCTTCTGATGTTCAATCAGTCATACATAGGTTCTTTATGGAACTACTGAACAGATATCTGGCCAAAGAGTTCTTGAACATTAACTTAATATACAATCAGATTGTCTTCTTTTGGTGTTAAATTAGCCACAGTAAAGTCCATATTTGATCCAAGGAACATATTTTTGGCCAAAGAATTCTCAATCTTGAACTTTCTATACTTACTCATAGATTCCTAGTTATGCTTCAAAAGTCATTTTTAGGCCATATCTGACCTTTTGAAATTTTTCTGTTCAAAGTGTCTTCAAAAAAATTATAAACTTATAGACTCTTTCTGATGTTAAATCAGAGGTTCTTTATGGAGCTACTGAACGAATTTGAGGCGAAATAGTTCTTGAACATTAACTTAATATACAATCAGATTGTCTTCTTTTGGTGTTAAATTAGCCACAGTAAAGTCCATATTTGATCCAAGGAACATATTTTTGGCCAAAGAATTCTCAATCTTGAACTTTCTATACTTACTCATAGATTCCTAGTTATGCTTCAAAAGTAATTTTTAGGCCATATCTGACCTTTTGAAATGTTTCTGTTCAAAGTGTCTTCAAAAAAATTATAAACATAGACTTTCTGATGTTAAATCAGCCATACAGAGGTTCTTTATGGAGCTACTGAACATATTTGAGGCGAAAGAGTTCTTGAACATTAACTTATACAATCAGATTGTCTTCTTTTGGTGTTATATTAGCCACAGTAAAGTCCATATTTGACCCAAGGAACATATTTCTGGCCAAGGAATCCTCGATCTTGAACTTTCTATACATACACATAGACTCCTACTGATAATTCAAAAGTCATTTAGAAGACAATATCTGACCTTTTGAACTTTTTTCTGTTTAAATGGTCTTCAAAAAATGTATAAACTTATTGACTCCTTCTGATGTTAAATCAGCCATACAGAGGTTCCTTATGGACCTACTGAACATATTTGTGGCGAAAGAGTTCTTGAACATTAGCTTAATATACAATCAGCTTCTCTTCTTTTGGTGTAATATTAGCCACAGTAAAGTCCATATTTGACCCAAGGAACATATTTCTGGCCAAGGAATTCTCGATCTTCAACTTCCCATACATAATCAGAGACTCCTACTGATGCTTCATAAGTCATTTACAAGACCAAATCTGACCTTTTGAACTTTTTTCTGTTCAAAGGGTCTTCAAAAAATTATGAAATTATAGACTCCTTCTTATGTTAAGTCCGACAGAGGTTTTTTATAGAACTACTGAACATATTTGTGGCCAAATAGTTATTGAACATAATCTTAATATACAATCAGATTGCCTTCTTTTGATGTTATATTAGCCACAGTAAAGTCCATACTTGACCCAAGGAAAATATTATTGGCCAAATAACTCTCAATCTTGAACTTTCTATACATACTCATAGACTCCTACTGATGCTTCATAAGTAATTTAGAAGACCAAATCTGACCTTTTGAATTTTTTTCTGTTCGAAGGGTCTTAAAAAAATGTATACACTTATAAACTCCGTCTGATGTTTAATCAGTCATACAGAGGTTCCTTATGGAACCACTGAACATATTTCTGGCCAAAGAGTTCTTGAACATTAACATAATATACAATCAGATTGTCTTCTTTTGGTGTAATATTAGCCACAGTAAAGTCCATATTTGACACAAGGAACATATTTCTGGCCAAGGAATCCTCGATCTTGAACTTTCTATACAGACTCATAGACTCCTACTGATGCTTCATAAGTCATTTAGAAGACTTTATCTGACCTTTTGAAATTTTTTCTGTTCAAAGGGTCTTCACAAAATGTAAAAACTTATAACCTCCTTCTGATGTTCAATCAGTCATACATTGGTTCTTTATGGAACTACTGAACAGATATCTGGCCAAAGAGTTCTTGAACATTAACTTAATATACAATCAGATTGTCTTCTTTTGGTGTTAAATTAGCCACAGTAAAGTCCATATTTGATCCAAGGAACATATTTTTGGCCAAAGAATTCTCAATCTTGAACTTTCTATACTTACTCATAGATTCCTAGTTATGCTTCAAAAGTCATTTTTAGGCCATATCTGACCTTTTGAAATTTTTCTCTTCAAAGTGTATTCAAAAAAATTATAAACTTATAGACTCTTTCTGATGTTAAATCAGCCATACAGAGGTTCTTTATGGAGCTAGTGAACATATTTGAGGCGAAAGAGTTCTTGAATATTAACTTAATATACAATCAGATTGTCTTCTTTTGGTGTTATATTAGCCACAGTATAGTCCATATTTGACCCAAGGAACATATTTCTGGCCAAGGAATCCTCGATCTTGAACTTTCTATACATACTCAAAGACTCCTACTGATGCTTCATAAGTCATTTAAAAGACAAAATCTGACCTTTTTAACTTTTTTCTGTTCGAAGGGTCTTCAAAAAATGTATAAACTTATAAACTCCGTCTGATGTTTAATCAGTCATACAGAGGTTCCTTATGGAACCACTGAACATATTTCTGGCCAAAGAGTTCTTGAACAATATCTTAATATACAATCAGATTGTCTTCTTTAGGTGTTATATTAGCCACAGTAAAGTCCATATTTGACCCAAGGAACATATTTCTGGAAAAAGAATCCTCGATCTTGAACTTTCTTTACATACACATAGACTCCTACTGATAATTCAAAAGTCATTTAGAAGACAATATCTGACCTTTTGAACTTTTTTCTGTTTAAATGGTCTTCAAAAAATGTATAAACTTATTGACTCCTTCTGATGTTAAATCAGCCATACAGAGGTTCCTTATGGACCTACTGAACATATTTGTGGCGAAAGAGTTCTTGAACATTAGCTTAATATACAATCAGCTTCTCTTCTTTTGGTGTAATATTAGCCACAGTAAAGTCCATATTTGACCCAAGGAACATATTTCTGGCCAAGGAATTCTCGATCTTCAACTTCCCATACATAATCAGAGACTCCTACTGATGCTTCATAAGTCATTTACAAGACCAAATCTGACCTTTTGAACTTTTTTCTGTTCAAAGGGTCTTCAAAAAATTATGAAATTATAGACTCCTTCTTATGTTAAGTCCGACAGAGGTTTTTTATAGAACTACTGAACATATTTGTGGCCAAATAGTTATTGAACATAATCTTAATATACAATCAGATTGCCTTCTTTTGATGTTATATTAGCCACAGTAAAGTCCATACTTGACCCAAGGAAAATATTATTGGCCAAATAACTCTCAATCTTGAACTTTCTATACATACTCATAGACTCCTACTGATGCTTCATAAGTAATTTAGAAGACCAAATCTGACCTTTTGAATTTTTTTCTGTTCGAAGGGTCTTAAAAAAATGTATAAACTTATAAACTCCGTCTGATGTTTAATCAGTCATACAGAGGTTCCTTATGGAACCACTGAACATATTTCTGGCCAAAGAGTTCTTGAACATTAACATAATATACAATCAGATTGTCTTCTTTTGGTGTAATATTAGCCACAGTAAAGTCCATATTTGACACAAGGAACATATTTCTGGCCAAGGAATCCTCGATCTTGAACTTTCTATACAGACTCATAGACTCCTACTGATGCTTCATAAGTCATTTAGAAGACTTTATCTGACCTTTTGAAATTTTTTCTGTTCAAAGGGTCTTCACAAAATGTAAAAACTTATAACCTCCTTCTGATGTTCAATCAGTCATACATTGGTTCTTTATGGAACTACTGAACAGATATCTGGCCAAAGAGTTCTTGAACATTAACTTAATATACAATCAGATTGTCTTCTTTTGGTGTTAAATTAGCCACAGTAAAGTCCATATTTGATCCAAGGAACATATTTTTGGCCAAAGAATTCTCAATCTTGAACTTTCTATACTTACTCATAGATTCCTAGTTATGCTTCAAAAGTCATTTTTAGGCCATATCTGACCTTTTGAAATTTTTCTCTTCAAAGTGTATTCAAAAAAATTATAAACTTATAGACTCTTTCTGATGTTAAATCAGCCATACAGAGGTTCTTTATGGAGCTAGTGAACATATTTGAGGCGAAAGAGTTCTTGAATATTAACTTAATATACAATCAGATTGTCTTCTTTTGGTGTTATATTAGCCACAGTATAGTCCATATTTGACCCAAGGAACATATTTCTGGCCAAGGAATCCTCGATCTTGAACTTTCTATACATACTCAAAGACTCCTACTGATGCTTCATAAGTCATTTAAAAGACAAAATCTGACCTTTTTAACTTTTTTCTGTTCGAAGGGTCTTCAAAAAATGTATAAACTTATAAACTCCGTCTGATGTTTAATCAGTCATACAGAGGTTCCTTATGGAACCACTGAACATATTTCTGGCCAAAGAGTTCTTGAACAATATCTTAATATACAATCAGATTGTCTTCTTTAGGTGTTATATTAGCCACAGTAAAGTCCATATTTGACCCAAGGAACATATTTCTGGAAAAAGAATCCTCGATCTTGAACTTTCTTTACATACACATAGACTCCTACTGATAATTCAAAAGTCATTTAGAAGACAATATCTGACCTTTTGAACTTTTTTCTGTTTAAATGGTCTTCAAAAAATTTATAAACTTATTGACTCCTTCTGATGTTAAATCAGCCATACAGAGGTTCCTTATGGACCTACTGAACATATTTGTGGCGAAAGAGTTCTTGAACATTAGCTTAATATACAATCAGCTTCTCTTCTTTTGGTGTAATATTAGCCACAGTAAAGTCCATATTTGACCCAAGGAACATATTTCTGGCCAAGGAATTCTCGATCTTCAACTTTCCATACATAATCAGAGACTCCTACTGATGCTTCATAAGTCATTTACAAGACCAAATCTGACCTTTTGAACTTTTTTCTGTTCAAAGGGTCTTCAAAAAATTATGAAATTATAGACTCCTTCTTATGTTAAGTCCGACAGAGGTTTTTTATGGAACTACTGAACATATTTGTGGCCAAATAGTTCTTGAACATAATCTTAATATACAATCAGATTGTCTTCTTTTGATGTTATATTAGCCACAGTAAAGTCCATACTTGACCCAAGGAAAATATTATTGGCCAAATAACTCTCAATCTTGAACTTTCTATACATACTCATAGACTCCTACTGATGCTTCATAAGTAATTTAGAAGACCAAATCTGACCTTTTGAATTTTTTTCTGTTCGAAGGGTCTTAAAAAAATGTATAAACTTATAAACTCCGTCTGATGTTTAATCAGTCATACAGAGGTTCCTTATGGAACCACTGAACATATTTCTGGCCAAAGAGTTCTTGAACATTAACATAATATACAATCAGATTGTCTTCTTTTGGTGTAATATTAGCCACAGTAAAGTCCATATTTGACCCAAGGAACATAGTTTTGGCCAAGGAATCCTCGATCTTGAACTTTCTATACATACTCATAGACTCCTACTGATGCTTCATAAGTCATTTAGAAGACAATATCTGACCTTTTGAATTTTTTTCTGTTCCAAGGGTCTTCAAAAAATGTATAAACTTATTGACTCCTTCTGATGTTAAATCAGCCATACAGAGGTTCCTTATGGACCTACTGAACATATTTGAGGCGAAAGAGTTCTTGAACATTAGCTTAATATACAATCAGCTTCTCTTCTTTTGGTTTAATATTAGCCACAGTAAAGTCCATATTTGACCCAAGGAACATATTTCTGGCCAAGGAATTCTCGATCTTCAACTTTCCATACATAATCAGAGACTCCTACTGATGCTTCATAAGTCATTTACAAGACCAAATCTGACGTTTTGAATTTTTTTCTGTTCGAAGGGTCTTAAAAAAATGTATAAACTTATAAACTCCGTCTGATGTTTAATCAGTCATACAGAGGTTCCTTATGGAACCACTGAACATATTTCTGGCCAAAGAGTTCTTGAACATTAACATAATATACAATCAGATTGTCTTCTTTTGGTGTAATATTAGCCACAGTAAAGTCCATATTTGACACAAGGAACATATTTCTGGCCAAGGAATCCTCGATCTTGAACTTTCTATACAGACTCATAGACTCCTACTGATGCTTGAAAAAAGTCATTTTTAGGCCATCTCTGACCTTTTGAAATTTTTCTCTTGCAAAGGGTCTTCAAAAAATGTATAAACTTATAGACTCCTTCTAATGTTAAATCAGTCATACAAGGGTTCTTTATGGACATACTGAACATATTTGTGGCCAAAGAGTTCTTGAACATTAACTTAGTATACAATCAGATTGTCTTCTTTTGATGTTATATTCGCCACAGTAAAGTCCATATTTGACCCAAGGAACATATGTCTGGCCAAGAAATCCTCGATCTTGAACCTTCTATACATACTCATAAACTCCTACTGATGCTTCAAAAGTCATTTAGATGACAATATCTGACCGTTTTAACTTTTTTCTGTTCAAAGGGTCTTCAAAAATGTATAAACTTATAAACTCCTTCTGATGTTAAATCAGTCATACATGGGTTCTTTATGGACAGACTGAACATATTTGTGGCCAAAGCGTTCTTGAATATTATCTTCATATACAATCAGATTGTCTTCTTTTGGTGTTAAATTTGCCACAGTAAAGTCCATATTTGATCCAAGGGACATATTTTTGGCCAAGGAATCCTCGATCTTGAACTTTCTATACATACTCATAGACTCCTACTGATGCTTCAAAAGTCATTTTTAGGCCATCTCTGACCTTTTTTAATTTTTCTCTTGCAAAGGGTCTTCAAAAAATGTATAAACTTATAGACTCCTTCTGATGTTAAATCAGTCATACATGGGTTCTTTATGGACATACTGAACATATCTGTGGACAAAGAGTTCTTGAACATTAACTTATACAATAAGATTGTCTTCTTTTGGTGTTATATTAGCCACACTGAAGACCATATTTGACCCAAGCAACATGTTTCTGGCCAAAGAATCCTTGATCTTGAACAATCTATACATACTCATAGACTCCTACTGATGCTTCAAAAGTAATTTTTAGGCCATATCTGACCTTTTGAAATGTTTCTGTTCAAAGTGTCTTCAAAAAAATCATAAACTTATAAACTTTCTGATGTTAAATCAGCCATACAGAGGTTCTTTATGGAGCTAGTGAACATATTTGAGGCGAAAGAGTTCTTGAACATTAACTTATACATTCAGATTGTCTTCTTTTGGTGTTATATTAGCCACAGTAAAGTCCATATTTGACCCAAGGAACATATTTCTGGCAAAGGAATCCTCGATCTTGAACATTCTATACAGACTCATAGACTCCTACTGATGCTTCATAAGTCATTTAGAAGACAATATCTGACCTTTTGAAATTTTTTCTGTTCAAAGGGTCTTCACAAAATGTAAAAACTTATAACCTCCTTCTGATGTTCAATCAGTCATACATAGGTTCTTTATGGAACTACTGAACAGATATCTGGCCAAAGAGTTCTTGAACATTAACTTAATATACAATCAGATTGTCTTCTTTTGGTGTTAAATTAGCCACAGTAAAGTCCATATTTGATCCAAGGAACATATTTTTGGCCAAAAAATTCTCAATCTTGAACTTTCTATACTTACTCATAGATTCCTAGTTATGCTTCAAAAGTAATTTTTAGGCCATATCTGACCTTTTGAAATGTTTCTGTTCAAAGTGTCTTCAAAAAAATTATAAACATAGACTTTCTGATGTTAAATCAGCCATACAGAGGTTCTTTATGGAGCTAGTGAACATATTTGAGGCGAAAGAGTTCTTGAATATTAACTTAATATACAATCAGATTGTCTTCTTTTGGTGTTATATTAGCCACAGTATAGTCCATATTTGACCCAAGGAACATATTTCTGGCCAAGGAATCCTCGATCTTGAACTTTCTATACATACTCATAGACTCCTACTGATGCTTCATAAGTCATTTAAAAGACAAAATCTGACCTTTTTAACTTTTTTCTGTTCGAAGGGTCTTCAAAAAATGTATAAACTTATAAACTCCGTCTGATGTTTAATCAGTCATACAGAGGTTCCTTATGGAACCACTGAACATATTTCTGGCCAAAGAGTTCTTGAACAATATCTTAATATACAATCAGATTGTCTTCTTTAGGTGTTATATTAGCCACAGTAAAGTCCATATTTGACCCAAGGAACATATTTCTGGAAAAAGAATCCTCGATCTTGAACTTTCTTTACATACACATAGACTCCTACTGATAATTCAAAAGTCATTTAGAAGACAATATCTGACCTTTTGAACTTTTTTCTGTTTAAATGGTCTTCAAAAAATTTATAAACTTATTGACTCCTTCTGATGTTAAATCAGCCATACAGAGGTTCCTTATGGACCTACTGAACATATTTGTGGCGAAAGAGTTCTTGAACATTAGCTTAATATACAATCAGCTTCTCTTCTTTTGGTGTAATATTAGCCACAGTAAAGTCCATATTTGACCCAAGGAACATATTTCTGGCCAAGGAATTCTCGATCTTCAACTTTCCATACATAATCAGAGACTCCTACTGATGCTTCATAAGTCATTTACAAGACCAAATCTGACCTTTTGAACTTTTTTCTGTTCAAAGGGTCTTCAAAAAATTATGAAATTATAGACTCCTTCTTATGTTAAGTCCGACAGAGGTTTTTTATGGAACTACTGAACATATTTGTGGCCAAATAGTTCTTGAACATAATCTTAATATACAATCAGATTGTCTTCTTTTGATGTTATATTAGCCACAGTAAAGTCCATACTTGACCCAAGGAAAATATTATTGGCCAAATAACTCTCAATCTTGAACTTTCTATACATACTCATAGACTCCTACTGATGCTTCATAAGTAATTTAGAAGACCAAATCTGACCTTTTGAATTTTTTTCTGTTCGAAGGGTCTTCAAAAAATGTATAAACTTATAAACTCCGTCTGATGTTTAATCAGTCATACAGAGGTTCCTTATGGAACCACTGAACATATTTCTGGCCAAAGAGTTCTTGAACATTAACATAATATACAATCAGATTGTCTTCTTTTGGTGTAATATTAGCCACAGTAAAGTCCATATTTGACCCAAGGAACATAGTTTTGGCCAAGGAATCCTCGATCTTGAACTTTCTATACATACTCATAGACTCCTACTGATGCTTCATAAGTCATTTAGAAGACAATATCTGACCTTTTGAATTTTTTTCTGTTCCAAGGGTCTTCAAAAAATGTATAAACTTATTGACTCCTTCTGATGTTAAATCAGCCATACAGAGGTTCCTTATGGACCTACTGAACATATTTGAGGCGAAAGAGTTCTTGAACATTAGCTTAATATACAATCAGCTTCTCTTCTTTTGGTTTAATATTAGCCACAGTAAAGTCCATATTTGACCCAAGGAACATATTTCTTTTCAAGGAATTCTCGATCTTCAACTTTCCATACATAATCAGAGACTCCTACTGATGCTTCATAAGTCATTTACAAGACCAAATCTGACGTTTTGAATTTTTTTCTGTTCGAAGGGTCTTAAAAAAATGTATAAACTTATAAACTCCGTCTGATGTTTAATCAGTCATACAGAGGTTCCTTATGGAACCACTGAACATATTTCTGGCCAAAGAGTTCTTGAACATTAACATAATATACAATCAGATTGTCTTCTTTTGGTGTAATATTAGCCACAGTAAAGTCCATATTTGACACAAGGAACATATTTCTGGCCAAGGAATCCTCGATCTTGAACTTTCTATACAGACTCATAGACTCCTACTGATGCTTCAAAAGTCATTTTTAGGCCATCTCTGACCTTTTGAAATTTTTCTCTTGCAAAGGGTCTTCAAAAAATGTATAAACTTATAGACTCCTTCTAATGTTAAATCAGTCATACAAGGGTTCTTTATGGACATACTGAACATATTTGTGGCCAAAGAGTTCTTGAACATTAACTTAGTATACAATCAGATTGTCTTCTTTTGATGTTATATTCGCCACAGTAAAGTCCATATTTGACCCAAGGAACATATGTCTGGCCAAGAAATCCTCGATCTTGAACCTTCTATACATACTCATAAACTCCTACTGATGCTTCAAAAGTCATTTAGATGACAATATCTGACCGTTTTAACTTTTTTCTGTTCAAAGGGTCTTCAAAAATGTATAAACTTATAAACTCCTTCTGATGTTAAATCAGTCATACATGGGTTCTTTATGGACATACTGAACATATTTGTGGCCAAAGCGTTCTTGAATATTATCTTCATATACAATCAGATTGTCTTCTTTTGGTGTTAAATTTGCCACAGTAAAGTCCATATTTGATCCAAGGGACATATTTTTGGCCAAGGAATCCTCGATCTTGAACTTTCTATACATACTCATAGACTCCTACTGATGCTTCAAAAGTCATTTTTAGGCCATCTCTGACCTTTTTTAATTTTTCTCTTGCAAAGGGTCTTCAAAAAATTTATAAACTTATAGACTCCTTCTGATGTTAAATCAGTCATACATGGGTTCTTTATGGACATACTGAACATATCTGTGGACAAAGAGTTCTTGAACATTAACTTATACAATAAGATTGTCTTCTTTTGGTGTTATATTAGCCACACTGAAGACCATATTTGACCCAAGCAACATGTTTCTGGCCAAAGAATCCTTGATCTTGAACAATCTATACATACTCATAGACTCCTACTGATGCTTCAAAAGTAATTTTTAGGCCATATCTGACCTTTTGAAATGTTTCTGTTCAAAGTGTCTTCAAAAAAATCATAAACTTATAAACTTTCTGATGTTAAATCAGCCATACAGAGGTTCTTTATGGAGCTAGTGAACATATTTGAGGCGAAAGAGTTCTTGAACATTAACTTATACATTCAGATTGTCTTCTTTTGGTGTTATATTAGCCACAGTAAAGTCCATATTTGACCCAAGGAACATATTTCTGGCCAAGGAATCCTCGATCTTGAACATTCTATACAGACTCATAGACTCCTACTGATGCTTCATAAGTCATTTAGAAGACAATATCTGACCTTTTGAAATTTTTTCTGTTCAAAGGGTCTTCACAAAATGTAAAAACTTATAACCTCCTTCTGATGTTCAATCAGTCATAGATAGGTTCTTTATGGAACTACTGAACAGATATCTGGCCAAAGAGTTCTTGAACATTAACTTAATATACAATCAGATTGTCTTCTTTTGGTGTTAAATTAGCCACAGTAAAGTCCATATTTGATCCAAGGAACATATTTTTGGCCAAAGAATTCTCAATCTTGAACTTTCTATACTTACTCATAGATTCCTAGTTATGCTTCAAAAGTCATTTTTAGGCCATATCTGACCTTTTGAAATTTTTCTGTTCAAAGTGTCTTCAAAAAAATCATAAACTTATAGACTCTTTCTGATGTTAAATCAGAGGTTCTTTATGGAGCTACTGAACATATTTGAGGCGAAATAGTTCTTGAACATTAACTTCATATGCAATCAGATTGTCTTCTTTTGGTGTTATATTAGCCACAGTAAAGTCCATAATTGACCCAAGGAACATATTTCTGGCCAAGGAATCCTCGATCTTGAACTTTCTATACATACTCATAGACTCCTTCTGATGCTTCAAAAGTCATTTTTAGGCCATATCTGACCTTTTTAACTTTTTCTATTCAAAGTGTCTTCAAAAAAATTATAAACTTATAGACTCTTTCTTATGTTAAATCAGCCATACAGAGGTTCTTTATGGAGCTACTGAACATATTTCTGGCCAAAGAGTTCTTGAACAATATCTTAATATACAATCAGATTGTCTTCTTTTGGTGTTATATTAGCCACAGTAAAGTCCATATTTGACCCAAGGAACATATTTCTGGCCAAGGAATCCTCGATCTTGAACTTTCTATACATACTCATAGACTCCTACTGATGCTTCATAAGTCATTTAGGAGACAATATCTGACCTTTTGAAATTTTTTCTGTTCAAAGGGTCTTCACAAAATGTAAAAACTTATAAACTCCTTCTGATGTTCAATCAGTCATACATAGGTTCTTTATGGAACTACTGAACAGATATCTGGCCAAAGAGTTCTTGAACATTAACTTAATATACAATCAGATTGTCTTCTTTTGGTGTTAAATTAGCCACAGTAAAGTCCATATTTGATCCAAGGAACATATTTTTGGCCAAAAAATTCTCAATCTTGAACTTTCTATACTTACTCATAGATTCCTAGTTATGCTTCAAAAGTAATTTTTAGGCCATATCTGACCTTTTGAAATGTTTTCTGTTCAAAGGGTCTTCACAAAATGTAAAAACTTATAAACTCCTTCTGATGTTCAATCAGTCATACATAGGTTCTTTATGGAACTACTGAACAGATATCTGGCCAAAGAGTTCTTGAACATTAACTTAATATACAATCAGATTGTCTTCTTTTGGTGTTAAATTAGCCACAGTAAAGTCCATATTTGATCCAAGGAACATATTTTTGGCCAAAAAATTCTCAATCTTGAATTTTCTATACTTACTCATAGATTCCTAGTTATGCTTCAAAAGTAATTTTTAGGCCATATCTGACCTTTTGAAATGTTTCTGTTCAAAGTGTCTTAAAAAAAAATTATAAACATAGACTTTCTGATGTTAAATCAGCCATACAGAGGTTCTTTATGGAGCTACTGAACATATTTGAGGCGAAAGAGTTCTTGAACATTAACTTATACAATCAGATTGTCTTCTTTTGGTGTTATATTAGCCACAGTAAAGTCCATATTTGACCCAAGGAACATATTTCTGGCCAAGGAATCCTCGATCTTGAACTTTCTATACATACTCATAGACTCCTACTGATGCTTCATAAGTCATTTAGAAGACAAAATCTGACCTTTTTAACTTTTTTCTGTTCGAAGGGTCTTCAAAAAATGTATAAACTTATAAACTCCGTCTGATGTTTAATCAGTCATACAGAGGTTCCTTATGGAACCACTGAACATATTTCTGGCCAAAGAGTTCTTGAACAATATCTTAATATACAATCAGATTGTCTTCTTTAGGTGTTATATTAGCCACAGTAAAGTCCATATTTGACCCAAGGAACATATTTCTGGAAAAAGAATCCTCGATCTTGAACTTTCTATACATACACATAGACTCCTACTGATAATTCAAAAGTCATTTAGAAGACAATATCTGACCTTTTGAACTTTTTTCTGTTTAAATGGTCTTCAAAAAATGTATAAACTTATTGACTCCTTCTGATGTTAAATCAGCCATACAGAGGTTCCTTATGGACCTACTGAACATATTTGTGGCGAAAGAGTTCTTGAACATTAGCTTAATATACAATCAGCTTCTCTTCTTTTGGTGTAATATTAGCCACAGTAAAGTCCATATTTGACCCAAGGAACATATTTCTGGCCAAGGAATTCTCGATCTTCAACTTTCCATACATAATCAGAGACTCCTACTGATGCTTCATAAGTCATTTACAAGACCAAATCTGACCTTTTGAACTTTTTTCTGTTCAAAGGGTCTTCAAAAAATTATGAAATTATAGACTCCTTCTTATGTTAAGTCCGACAGAGGTTTTTTATGGAACTACTGAACATATTTGTGGCCAAATAGTTCTTGAACATAATCTTAATATACAATCAGATTGTCTTCTTTTGATGTTATATTAGCCACAGTAAAGTCCATACTTGACCCAAGGAAAATATTATTGGCCAAATAACTCTCAATCTTGAACTTTCTATACATACTCATAGACTCCTACTGATGCTTCATAAGTAATTTAGAAGACCAAATCTGACCTTTTGAATTTTTTTCTGTTCGAAGGGTCTTCAAAAAATGTATAAACTTATAAACTCCGTCTGATGTTTAATCAGTCATACAGAGGTTCCTTATGGAACCACTGAACATATTTCTGGCCAAAGAGTTCTTGAACATTAACATAATATACAATCAGATTGTCTTCTTTTGGTGTAATATTAGCCACAGTAAAGTCCATATTTGACACAAGGAACATATTTCTGGCCAAGGAATCCTCGATCTTGAACTTTCTATACAGACTCATAGACTCCTACTGATGCTTCATAAGTCATTTAGAAGACTTTATCTGACCTTTTGAAATTTTTTCTGTTCAAAGGGTCTTCACAAAATGTAAAAACTTATAACCTCCTTCTGATGTTCAATCAGTCATACATTGGTTCTTTATGGAACTACTGAACAGATATCTGGCCAAAGAGTTCTTGAACATTAACTTAATATACAATCAGATTGTCTTCTTTTGGTGTTAAATTAGCCACAGTAAAGTCCAAATTTGATCCAAGGAACATATTTTTGGCCAAATAATTCTCAATCTTGAACTTTCTATACTTACTCATAGATTCCTAGTTATGCTTCAAAAGTCATTTTTAGGCCATATCTGACCTTTTGAAATTTTTCTGTTCAAAGTGTCTTCAAAAAAATCATAAACTTATAGACTCTTTCTGATGTTAAATCAGAGGTTCTTTATGGAGCTACTGAACATATTTGAGGCGAAATAGTTCTTGAACATTAACTTCATATGCAATCAGATTGTCTTCTTTTGGTGTTATATTAGCCACAGTAAAGTCCATAATTGACCCAAGGAACATATTTCTGGCCAAGGAATCCTCGATCTTGAACTTTCTATACATACTCATAGACTCCTACTGATGCTTCAAAAGTCATTTTTAGGCCATATCTGACCTTTTTAACTTTTTCTATTCAAAGTGTCTTCAAAAAAATTATAAACTTATAGACTCTTTCTTATGTTAAATCAGCCATACAGAGGTTCTTTATGGAGCTACTGAACATATTTCTGGCCAAAGAGTTCTTGAACAATATCTTAATATACAATCAGATTGTCTTCTTTTGGTGTTATATTAGCCACAGTAAAGTCCATATTTGACCCAAGGAACATATTTCTGGCCAAGGAATCCTCGATCTTGAACTTTCTATACATACTCATAGACTCCTACTGATGCTTCATAAGTCATTTAGGAGACAATATCTGACCTTTTGAAATTTTTTCTGTTCAAAGGGTCTTCACAAAATGTAAAAACTTATAAACTCCTTCTGATGTTCAATCAGTCATACATAGGTTCTTTATGGAACTACTGAACAGATATCTGGCCAAAGAGTTCTTGAACATTAACTTAATATACAATCAGATTGTCTTCTTTTGGTGTTAAATTAGCCACAGTAAAGTCCATATTTGATCCAAGGAACATATTTTTGGCCAAAAAATTCTCAATCTTGAACTTTCTATACTTACTCATAGATTCCTAGTTATGCTTCAAAAGTAATTTTTAGGCCATATCTGACCTTTTGAAATGTTTTCTGTTCAAAGGGTCTTCACAAAATGTAAAAACTTATAAACTCCTTCTGATGTTCAATCAGTCATACATAGGTTCTTTATGGAACTACTGAACAGATATCTGGCCAAAGAGTTCTTGAACATTAACTTAATATACAATCAGATTGTCTTCTTTTGGTGTTAAATTAGCCACAGTAAAGTCCATATTTTGATCCAAGGAACATATTTTTGGCCAAAAAATTCTCAATCTTGAACTTTCTATACTTACTCATAGATTCCTAGTTATGCTTCAAAAGTAATTTTTAGGCCATATCTGACCTTTTGAAATGTTTCTGTTCAAAGTGTCTTCAAAAAAATTATAAACATAGACTTTCTGATGTTAAATCAGCCATACAGAGGTTCTTTATGGAGCTACTGAACATATTTGAGGCGAAAGAGTTCTTGAACATTAACTTATACAATCAGATTGTCTTCTTTTGGTGTTATATTAGCCACAGTAAAGTCCATATTTGACCCAAGGAACATATTTCTGGCCAAGGAATCCTCGATCTTGAACTTTCTATACATACTCATAGACTCCTACTGATGCTTCATAAGTCATTTAGAAGACAAAATCTGACCTTTTTAACTTTTTTCTGTTCGAAGGGTCTTCAAAAAATGTATAAACTTATAAACTCCGTCTGATGTTTAATCAGTCATACAGAGGTTCCTTATGGAACCACTGAACATATTTCTGGCCAAAGAGTTCTTGAACAATATCTTAATATACAATCAGATTGTCTTCTTTAGGTGTTATATTAGCCACAGTAAAGTCCATATTTGACCCAAGGAACATATTTCTGGAAAAAGAATCCTCGATCTTGAACTTTCTATACATACACATAGACTCCTACTGATAATTCAAAAGTCATTTAGAAGACAATATCTGACCTTTTGAACTTTTTTCTGTTTAAATGGTCTTCAAAAAATGTATAAACTTATTGACTCCTTCTGATGTTAAATCAGCCATACAGAGGTTCCTTATGGACCTACTGAACATATTTGTGGCGAAAGAGTTCTTGAACATTAGCTTAATATACAATCAGCTGCTCTTCTTTTGGTGTAATATTAGCCACAGTAAAGTCCATATTTGACCCAAGGAACATATTTCTGGCCAAGGAATTCTCGATCTTCAACTTTCCATACATAATCAGAGACTCCTACTGATGCTTCATAAGTCATTTACAAGACCAAATCTGACCTTTTGAACTTTTTTCTGTTCAAAGGGTCTTCAAAAAATTATGAAATTATAGACTCCTTCTTATGTTAAGTCCGACAGAGGTTTTTTATGGAACTACTGAACATATTTGTGGCCAAATAGTTCTTGAACATAATCTTAATATACAATCAGATTGTCTTCTTTTGATGTTATATTAGCCACAGTAAAGTCCATACTTGACCCAAGGAAAATATTATTGGCCAAATAACTCTCAATCTTGAACTTTCTATACATACTCATAGACTCCTACTGATGCTTCATAAGTAATTTAGAAGACCAAATCTGACCTTTTGAATTTTTTTCTGTTCGAAGGGTCTTCAAAAAATGTATAAACTTATAAACTCCGTCTGATGTTTAATCAGTCATACAGAGGTTCCTTATGGAACCACTGAACATATTTCTGGCCAAAGAGTTCTTGAACATTAACATAATATACAATCAGATTGTCTTCTTTTGGTGTAATATTAGCCACAGTAAAGTCCATATTTGACACAAGGAACATATTTCTGGCCAAGGAATCCTCGATCTTGAACTTTCTATACAGACTCATAGACTCCTACTGATGCTTCATAAGTCATTTAGAAGACTTTATCTGACCTTTTGAAATTTTTTCTGTTCAAAGGGTCTTCACAAAATGTAAAAACTTATAACCTCCTTCTGATGTTCAATCAGTCATACATTGGTTCTTTATGGAACTACTGAACAGATATCTGGCCAAAGAGTTCTTGAACATTAACTTAATATACAATCAGATTGTCTTCTTTTGGTGTTAAATTAGCCACAGTAAAGTCCATATTTGATCCAAGGAACATATTTTTGGCCAAAGAATTCTCAATCTTGAACTTTCTATACTTACTCATAGATTCCTAGTTATGCTTCAAAAGTCATTTTTAGGCCATATCTGACCTTTTGAAATTTTTCTGTTCAAAGTGTATTCAAAAAAATTATAAACTTATAGACTCTTTCTGATGTTAAATCAGCCATACAGAGGTTCTTTATGAAGCTACTGAACATATTTGAGGCGAAAGAGTTCTTGAACATTACCTTAATATACAATCAGATTGTCTTCTTTTGGTGTTGTATTAGCCACAGTATAGTCCATATTTGACCCAAGGAACATAGTTCTGGCCAAGGAATCCTCGATCTTGAACTTTCTATACAGACTCATAGACTCCTACTGATGCTTCATAAGTCATTTAGAAGACAATATCTGACCTTTTGAAATTTTTTCTGTTCAAAGGGTCTTCACAAAATGTAAAAACTTATAAACTCCTTCTGATGTTCAATCAGTCATACATAGGTTCTTTATGGAACTACTGAACAGATATCTGGCCAAAGAGTTCTTGAACATTAACTTAATATACAATCAGATTGTCTTCTTTTGGTGTTAAATTAGCCACAGTAAAGTCCAAATTTGATCCAAGGAACATATTTTTGGCCAAATAATTCTCAATCTTGAACTTTCTATACTTACTCATAGATTCCTAGTTATGCTTCAAAAGTCATTTTTAGGCCATATCTGACCTTTTGAAATTTTTCTGTTCAAAGTGTCTTCAAAAAAATCATAAACTTATAGACTCTTTCTGATGTTAAATCAGAGGTTCTTTATGGAGCTACTGAACATATTTGAGGCGAAATAGTTCTTGAACATTAACTTCATATGCAATCAGATTGTCTTCTTTTGGTGTTATATTAGCCACAGTAAAGTCCATAATTGACCCAAGGAACATATTTCTGGCCAAGGAATCCTCGATCTTGAACTTTCTATACATACTCATAGACTCCTACTGATGCTTCAAAAGTCATTTTTAGGCCATATCTGACCTTTTTAACTTTTTCTATTCAAAGTGTCTTCAAAAAAATTATAAACTTATAGACTCTTTCTTATGTTAAATCAGCCATACAGAGGTTCTTTATGGAGCTACTGAACATATTTCTGGCCAAAGAGTTCTTGAACAATATCTTAATATACAATCAGATTGTCTTCTTTTGGTGTTATATTAGCCACAGTAAAGTCCATATTTGACCCAAGGAACATATTTCTGGCCAAGGAATCCTCGATCTTGAACTTTCTATACATACTCATAGACTCCTACTGATGCTTCATAAGTCATTTAGGAGACAATATCTGACCTTTTGAAATTTTTTCTGTTCAAAGGGTCTTCACAAAATGTAAAAACTTATAAACTCCTTCTGATGTTCAATCAGTCATACATAGGTTCTTTATGGAACTACTGAACAGATATCTGGCCAAAGAGTTCTTGAACATTAACTTAATATACAATCAGATTGTCTTCTTTTGGTGTTAAATTAGCCACAGTAAAGTCCATATTTGATCCAAGGAACATATTTTTGGCCAAAAAATTCTCAATCTTGAACTTTCTATACTTACTCATAGATTCCTAGTTATGCTTCAAAAGTAATTTTTAGGCCATATCTGACCTTTTGAAATGTTTTCTGTTCAAAGGGTCTTCACAAAATGTAAAAACTTATAAACTCCTTCTGATGTTCAATCAGTCATACATAGGTTCTTTATGGAACTACTGAACAGATATCTGGCCAAAGAGTTCTTGAACATTAACTTAATATACAATCAGATTGTCTTCTTTTGGTGTTAAATTAGCCACAGTAAAGTCCATATTTGATCCAAGGAACATATTTTTGGCCAAAAAATTCTCAATCTTGAACTTTCTATACTTACTCATAGATTCCTAGTTATGCTTCAAAAGTAATTTTTAGGCCATATCTGACCTTTTGAAATGTTTCTGTTCAAAGTGTCTTCAAAAAAATTATAAACATAGACTTTCTGATGTTAAATCAGCCATACAGAGGTTCTTTATGGAGCTACTGAACATATTTGAGGCGAAAGAGTTCTTGAACATTAACATTCAATCAGATTGTCTTCTTTTGGTGTTATATTAGCCACAGTAAAGTCCATATTTGACCCAAGGAACATATTTCTGGCCAAGGAATCCTCGATCTTGAACTTTCTATACATACTCATAGACTCCTACTGATGCTTCATAAGTCATTTAGAAGACAAAATCTGACCTTTTTAACTTTTTTCTGTTCGAAGGGTCTTCAAAAAATGTATAAACTTATAAACTCCGTCTGATGTTTAATCAGTCATACAGAGGTTCCTTATGGAACCACTGAACATATTTCTGGCCAAAGAGTTCTTGAACATTAACATAATATACAATCAGATTGTCTTCTTTTGGTGTAATATTAGCCACAGTAAAGTCCATATTTGACCCAAGGAACATAGTTTTGGCCAAGGAATCCTCGATCTTGAACTTTCTATACATACTCATAGACTCCTACTGATGCTTCATAAGTCATTTAGAAGACAATATCTGACCTTTTGAATTTTTTTCTGTTCCAAGGGTCTTCAAAAAATGTATAAACTTATTGACTCCTTCTGATGTTAAATCAGCCATACAGAGGTTCCTTATGGACCTACTGAACATATTTGAGGCGAAAGAGTTCTTGAACATTAGCTTAATATACAATCAGCTTCTCTTCTTTTGGTTTAATATTAGCCACAGTAAAGTCCATATTTGACCCAAGGAACATATTTCTGGCCAAGGAATTCTCGATCTTCAACTTTCCATACATAATCAGAGACTCCTACTGATGCTTCATAAGTCATTTACAAGACCAAATCTGACGTTTTGAATTTTTTTCTGTTCGAAGGGTCTTAAAAAAATGTATAAACTTATAAACTCCGTCTGATGTTTAATCAGTCATACAGAGGTTCCTTATGGAACCACTGAACATATTTCTGGCCAAAGAGTTCTTGAACATTAACATAATATACAATCAGATTGTCTTCTTTTGGTGTAATATTAGCCACAGTAAAGTCCATATTTGACACAAGGAACATATTTCTGGCCAAGGAATCCTCGATCTTGAACTTTCTATACAGACTCATAGACTCCTACTGATGCTTCAAAAGTCATTTTTAGGCCATCTCTGACCTTTTGAAATTTTTCTCTTGCAAAGGGTCTTCAAAAAATGTATAAACTTATAGACTCCTTCTAATGTTAAATCAGTCATACAAGGGTTCTTTATGGACATACTGAACATATTTGTGGCCAAAGAGTTCTTGAACATTAACTTAGTATACAATCAGATTGTCTTCTTTTGATGTTATATTCGCCACAGTAAAGTCCATATTTGATCCAAGGGACATATTTTTGGCCAAGGAATCCTCGATCTTGAACTTTCTATACATACTCATAGACTCCTACTGATGCTTCAAAAGTCATTTTTAGGCCATCTCTGACCTTTTTTAATTTTTCTCTTGCAAAGGGTCTTCATAAAATGTATAAACTTATAGACTCCTTCTGATGTTAAATCAGTCATACATGGGTTCTTTATGGACATACTGAACATATCTGTGGCCAAAGAGTTCTTGAACATTAACTTATACAATAAGATTGTCTTCTTTTGGTGTTATATTAGCCACACTGAAGACCATATTTGACCCAAGCAACATGTTTCTGGCCAAAGAATCCTTGATCTTGAACAATCTATACATACTCATAGACTCCTACTGATGCTTCAAAAGTAATTTTTAGGCCATATCCGACCTTTTGAAATGTTTCTGTTCAAAGTGTCTTCAAAAAAATCATAAACTTATAGACTTTCTGATGTTAAATCAGCCATACAGAGGTTCTTTATGGAGCTAGTGAACATATTTGAGGCGAAAGAGTTCTTGAACATTAACTTATACATTCAGATTGTCTTCTTTTGGTGTTATGTTAGCCACAGTAAAGTCCATATTTGACCCAAGGAACATATTTCTGGCCAAGGAATCCTCGATCTTGAACATTCTATACAGACTCATAGACTCCTACTGATGCTTCATAAGTCATTTAGAAGACAATATCTGACCTTTTGAAATTTTTTCTGTTCAAAGGGTCTTCACAAAATGTAAAAACTTATAACCTCCTTCTGATGTTCAATCAGTCATACATAGGTTCTTTATGGAACTACTGAACAGATATCTGGCCAAAGAGTTCTTGAACATTAACTTAATATACAATCAGATTGTCTTCTTTTGGTGTTAAATTAGCCACAGTAAAGTCCATATTTGATCCAAGGAACATATTTTTGGCCAAAGAATTCTCAATCTTGAACTTTCTATACTTACTCATAGATTCCTAGTTATGCTTCAAAAGTCATTTTTAGGCCATATCTGACCTTTTGAAATTTTTCTGTTCAAAGTGTCTTCAAAAAAATTATAAACTTATAGACTCTTTCTGATGTTAAATCAGAGGTTCTTTATGGAGCTACTGAACGAATTTGAGGCGAAATAGTTCTTGAACATTAACTTAATATACAATCAGATTGTCTTCTTTTGGTGTTAAATTAGCCACAGTAAAGTCCATATTTGACCCAAGGAACATATTTCTGGCCAAGGAATCCTCGATCTTGAACTTTCTATACATACACATAGACTCCTACTGATAATTCAAAAGTCATTTAGAAGACAATATCTGACCTTTTGAACTTTTTTCTGTTTAAATGGTCTTCAAAAAATGTATAAACTTATTGACTCCTTCTGATGTTAAATCAGCCATACAGAGGTTCCTTATGGACCTACTGAACATATTTGTGGCGAAAGAGTTCTTGAACATTAGCTTAATATACAATCAGCTTCTCTTCTTTTGGTGTAATATTAGCCACAGTAAAGTCCATATTTGACCCAAGGAACATATTTCTGGCCAAGGAATTCTCGATCTTCAACTTCCCATACATAATCAGAGACTCCTACTGATGCTTCATAAGTCATTTACAAGACCAAATCTGACCTTTTGAACTTTTTTCTGTTCAAAGGGTCTTCAAAAAATTATGAAATTATAGACTCCTTCTTATGTTAAGTCCGACAGAGGTTTTTTATGGAACTACTGAACATATTTGTGGCCAAATAGTTCTTGAACATAATCTTAATATACAATCAGATTGCCTTCTTTTGATGTTATATTAGCCACAGTAAAGTCCATACTTGACCCAAGGAAAATATTATTGGCCAAATAACTCTCAATCTTGAACTTTCTATACATACTCATAGACTCCTACTGATGCTTCATAAGTAATTTAGAAGACCAAATCTGACCTTTTGAATTTTTTTCTGTTCGAAGGGTCTTAAAAAAATGTATAAACTTATAAACTCCGTCTGATGTTTAATCAGTCATACAGAGGTTCCTTATGGAACCACTGAACATATTTCTGGCCAAAGAGTTCTTGAACATTAACATAATATACAATCAGATTGTCTTCTTTTGGTGTAATATTAGCCACAGTAAAGTCCATATTTGACACAAGGAACATATTTCTGGCCAAGGAATCCTCGATCTTGAACTTTCTATACAGACTCATAGACTCCTACTGATGCTTCATAAGTCATTTAGAAGACTTTATCTGACCTTTTGAAATTTTTTCTGTTCAAAGGGTCTTCACAAAATGTAAAAACTTATAACCTCCTTCTGATGTTCAATCAGTCATACATTGGTTCTTTATGGAACTACTGAACAGATATCTGGCCAAAGAGTTCTTGAACATTAACTTAATATACAATCAGATTGTCTTCTTTTGGTGTTAAATTAGCCACAGTAAAGTCCATATTTGATCCAAGGAACATATTTTTGGCCAAAGAATTCTCAATCTTGAACTTTCTATACTTACTCATAGATTCCTAGTTATGCTTCAAAAGTCATTTTTAGGCCATATCTGACCTTTTGAAATTTTTCTGTTCAAAGTGTATTCAAAAAAATTATAAACTTATAGACTCTTTCTGATGTTAAATCAGCCATACAGAGGTTCTTTATGGAGCTAGTGAACATATTTGAGGCGAAAGAGTTCTTGAATATTAACTTAATATACAATCAGATTGTCTTCTTTTGGTGTTATATTAGCCACAGTATAGTCCATATTTGACCCAAGGAACATATTTCTGGCCAAGGAATCCTCGATCTTGAACTTTCTATACATACTCATAGACTCCTACTGATGCTTCATAAGTCATTTAAAAGACAAAATCTGACCTTTTTAACTTTTTTCTGTTCGAAGGGTCTTCAAAAAATGTATAAACTTATAAACTCCGTCTGATGTTTAATCAGTCATACAGAGGTTCCTTATGGAACCACTGAACATATTTCTGGCCAAAGAGTTCTTGAACAATATCTTAATATACAATCAGATTGTCTTCTTTAGGTGTTATATTAGCCACAGTAAAGTCCATATTTGACCCAAGGAACATATTTCTGGAAAAAGAATCCTCGATCTTGAACTTTCTTTACATACACATAGACTCCTACTGATAATTCAAAAGTCATTTAGAAGACAATATCTGACCTTTTGAAATTTTTCTGTTCAAAGTGTATTCAAAAAAATTATAAACTTATAGACTCTTTCTGATGTTAAATCAGCCATACAGAGGTTCTTTATGGAGCTAGTGAACATATTTGAGGCGAAAGAGTTCTTGAATATTAACTTAATATACAATCAGATTGTCTTCTTTTGGTGTTATATTAGCCACAGTATAGTCCATATTTGACCCAAGGAACATATTTCTGGCCAAGGAATCCTCGATCTTGAACTTTCTATACATACTCATAGACTCCTACTGATGCTTCATAAGTCATTTAAAAGACAAAATCTGACCTTTTTAACTTTTTTCTGTTCGAAGGGTCTTCAAAAAATGTATAAACTTATAAACTCCGTCTGATGTTTAATCAGTCATACAGAGGTTCCTTATGGAACCACTGAACATATTTCTGGCCAAAGAGTTCTTGAACAATATCTTAATATACAATCAGATTGTCTTCTTTAGGTGTTATATTAGCCACAGTAAAGTCCATATTTGACCCAAGGAACATATTTCTGGAAAAAGAATCCTCGATCTTGAACTTTCTTTACATACACATAGACTCCTACTGATAATTCAAAAGTCATTTAGAAGACAATATCTGACCTTTTGAACTTTTTTCTGTTTAAATGGTCTTCAAAAAATTTATAAACTTATTGACTCCTTCTGATGTTAAATCAGCCATACAGAGGTTCCTTATGGACCTACTGAACATATTTGTGGCGAAAGAGTTCTTGAACATTAGCTTAATATACAATCAGCTTCTCTTCTTTTGGTGTAATATTAGCCACAGTAAAGTCCATATTTGACCCAAGGAACATATTTCTGGCCAAGGAATTCTCGATCTTCAACTTTCCATACATAATCAGAGACTCCTACTGATGCTTCATAAGTCATTTACAAGACCAAATCTTACCTTTTGAACTTTTTTCTGTTCAAAGGGTCTTCAAAAAATTATGAAATTATAGACTCCTTCTTATGTTAAGTCCGACAGAGGTTTTTTATGGAACTACTGAACATATTTGTGGCCAAATAGTTCTTGAACATAATCTTAATATACAATCAGATTGTCTTCTTTTGATGTTATATTAGCCACAGTAAAGTCCATACTTGACCCAAGGAAAATATTATTGGCCAAATAACTCTCAATCTTGAACTTTCTATACATACTCATAGACTCCTACTGATGCTTCATAAGTAATTTAGAAGACCAAATCTGACCTTTTGAATTTTTTTCTGTTCGAAGGGTCTTCAAAAAATGTATAAACTTATAAACTCCGTCTGATGTTTAATCAGTCATACAGAGGTTCCTTATGGAGCTACTGAACATATTTGAGGCGAAAGAGTTCTTGAACATTAACTTATACAATCAGATTGTCTTCTTTTGGTGTTATATTAGCCACAGTAAAGTCCATATTTGACCCAAGGAACATATTTCTGGCCAAGGAATCCTCGATCTTGAACTTTCTATACATACACATAGACTCCTACTGATAATTCAAAAGTCATTTAGAAGACAATATCTGACCTTTTGAACTTTTTTCTGTTTAAATGGTCTTCAAAAAATGTATAAACTTATTGACTCCTTCTGATGTTAAATCAGCCATACAGAGGTTCCTTATGGACCTACTGAACATATTTGTGGCGAAAGAGTTCTTGAACATTAGCTTAATATACAATCAGCTTCTCTTCTTTTGGTGTAATATTAGCCACAGTAAAGTCCATATTTGACCCAAGGAACATATTTCTGGCCAAGGAATTCTCGATCTTCAACTTCCCATACATAATCAGAGACTCCTACTGATGCTTCATAAGTCATTTACAAGACCAAATCTGACCTTTTGAACTTTTTTCTGTTCAAAGGTTCTTCAAAAAATTATGAAATTATAGACTCCTTCTTATGTTAAGTCCGACAGAGGTTTTTTATGGAACTACTGAACATATTTGTGGCCAAATAGTTCTTGAACATAATCTTAATATACAATCAGATTGCCTTCTTTTGATGTTATATTAGCCACAGTAAAGTCCATACTTGACCCAAGGAAAATATTATTGGCCAAATAACTCTCAATCTTGAACTTTCTATACATACTCATAGACTCCTACTGATGCTTCATAAGTAATTTAGAAGACCAAATCTGACCTTTTGAATTTTTTTCTGTTCGAAGGGTCTTAAAAAAATGTATAAACTTATAAACTCCGTCTGATGTTTAATCAGTCATACAGAGGTTCCTTATGGAACCACTGAACATATTTCTGGCCAAAGAGTTCTTGAACATTAACATAATATACAATCAGATTGTCTTCTTTTGGTGTAATATTAGCCACAGTAAAGTCCATATTTGACACAAGGAACATATTTCTGGCCAAGGAATCCTCGATCTTGAACTTTCTATACAGACTCATAGACTCCTACTGATGCTTCATAAGTCATTTAGAAGACTTTATCTGACCTTTTGAAATTTTTTCTGTTCAAAGGGTCTTCACAAAATGTAAAAACTTATAACCTCCTTCTGATGTTCAATCAGTCATACATTGGTTCTTTATGGAACTACTGAACAGATATCTGGCCAAAGAGTTCTTGAACATTAACTTAATATACAATCAGATTGTCTTCTTTTGGTGTTAAATTAGCCACAGTAAAGTCCATATTTGATCCAAGGAACATATTTTTGGCCAAATAATTCTCAATCTTGAACTTTCTATACTTACTCATAGATTCCTAGTTATGCTTCAAAAGTCATTTTTAGGCCATATCTGACCTTTTGAAATTTTTCTGTTCAAAGTGTATTCAAAAAAATTATAAACTTATAGACTCTTTCTGATGTTAAATCAGCCATACAGAGGTTCTTTATGGAGCTAGTGAACATATTTGAGGCGAAAGAGTTCTTGAATATTAACTTAATATACAATCAGATTGTCTTCTTTTGGTGTTATATTAGCCACAGTATAGTCCATATTTGACCCAAGGAACATATTTCTGGCCAAGGAATCCTCGATCTTGAACTTTCTATACATACTCATAGACTCCTACTGATGCTTCATAAGTCATTTAAAAGACAAAATCTGACCTTTTTAACTTTTTTCTGTTCGAAGGGTCTTCAAAAAATGTATAAACTTATAAACTCCGTCTGATGTTTAATCAGTCATACAGAGGTTCCTTATGGAACCACTGAACATATTTCTGGCCAAAGAGTTCTTGAACAATATCTTAATATACAATCAGATTGTCTTCTTTAGGTGTTATATTAGCCACAGTAAAGTCCATATTTGACCCAAGGAACATATTTCTGGAAAAAGAATCCTCGATCTTGAACTTTCTTTACATACACATAGACTCCTACTGATAATTCAAAAGTCATTTAGAAGACAATATCTGACCTTTTGAACTTTTTTCTGTTTAAATGGTCTTCAAAAAATTTATAAACTTATTGACTCCTTCTGATGTTAAATCAGCCATACAGAGGTTCCTTATGGACCTACTGAACATATTTGTGGCGAAAGAGTTCTTGAACATTAGCTTAATATACAATCAGCTTCTCTTCTTTTGGTGTAATATTAGCCACAGTAAAGTCCATATTTGACCCAAGGAACATATTTCTGGCCAAGGAATTCTCGATCTTCAACTTTCCATACATAATCAGAGACTCCTACTGATGCTTCATAAGTCATTTACAAGACCAAATCTGACCTTTTGAACTTTTTTCTGTTCAAAGGTTCTTCAAAAAATTATGAAATTATAGACTCCTTCTTATGTTAAGTCCGACAGAGGTTTTTTATGGAACTACTGAACATATTTGTGGCCAAATAGTTCTTGAACATAATCTTAATATACAATCAGATTGCCTTCTTTTGATGTTATATTAGCCACAGTAAAGTCCATACTTGACCCAAGGAAAATATTATTGGCCAAATAACTCTCAATCTTGAACTTTCTATACATACTCATAGACTCCTACTGATGCTTCATAAGTAATTTAGAAGACCAAATCTGACCTTTTGAATTTTTTTCTGTTCGAAGGGTCTTAAAAAAATGTATAAACTTATAAACTCCGTCTGATGTTTAATCAGTCATACAGAGGTTCCTTATGGAACCACTGAACATATTTCTGGCCAAAGAGTTCTTGAACATTAACATAATATACAATCAGATTGTCTTCTTTTGGTGTAATATTAGCCACAGTAAAGTCCATATTTGACACAAGGAACATATTTCTGGCCAAGGAATCCTCGATCTTGAACTTTCTATACAGACTCATAGACTCCTACTGATGCTTCATAAGTCATTTAGAAGACTTTATCTGACCTTTTGAAATTTTTTCTGTTCAAAGGGTCTTCACAAAATGTAAAAACTTATAACCTCCTTCTGATGTTCAATCAGTCATACATTGGTTCTTTATGGAACTACTGAACAGATATCTGGCCAAAGAGTTCTTGAACATTAACTTAATATACAATCAGATTGTCTTCTTTTGGTGTTAAATTAGCCACAGTAAAGTCCATATTTGATCCAAGGAACATATTTTTGGCCAAATAATTCTCAATCTTGAACTTTCTATACTTACTCATAGATTCCTAGTTATGCTTCAAAAGTCATTTTTAGGCCATATCTGACCTTTTGAAATTTTTCTGTTCAAAGTGTATTCAAAAAAATTATAAACTTATAGACTCTTTCTGATGTTAAATCAGCCATACAGAGGTTCTTTATGGAGCTAGTGAACATATTTGAGGCGAAAGAGTTCTTGAATATTAACTTAATATACAATCAGATTGTCTTCTTTTGGTGTTATATTAGCCACAGTATAGTCCATATTTGACCCAAGGAACATATTTCTGGCCAAGGAATCCTCGATCTTGAACTTTCTATACATACTCATAGACTCCTACTGATGCTTCATAAGTCATTTAAAAGACAAAATCTGACCTTTTTAACTTTTTTCTGTTCGAAGGGTCTTCAAAAAATGTATAAACTTATAAACTCCGTCTGATGTTTAATCAGTCATACAGAGGTTCCTTATGGAACCACTGAACATATTTCTGGCCAAAGAGTTCTTGAACAATATCTTAATATACAATCAGATTGTCTTCTTTAGGTGTTATATTAGCCACAGTAAAGTCCATATTTGACCCAAGGAACATATTTCTGGAAAAAGAATCCTCGATCTTGAACTTTCTTTACATACACATAGACTCCTACTGATAATTCAAAAGTCATTTAGAAGACAATATCTGACCTTTTGAACTTTTTTCTGTTTAAATGGTCTTCAAAAAATGTATAAACTTATTGACTCCTTCTGATGTTAAATCAGCCATACAGAGGTTCCTTATGGACCTACTGAACATATTTGTGGCGAAAGAGTTCTTGAACATTAGCTTAATATACAATCAGCTTCTCTTCTTTTGGTGTAATATTAGCCACAGTAAAGTCCATATTTGACCCAAGGAACATATTTCTGGCCAAGGAATTCTCGATCTTCAACTTTCCATACATAATCAGAGACTCCTACTGATGCTTCATAAGTCATTTACAAGACCAAATCTGACCTTTTGAACTTTTTTCTGTTCAAAGGGTCTTCAAAAAATTATGAAATTATAGACTCCTTCTTATGTTAAGTCCGACAGAGGTTTTTTATGGAACTACTGAACATATTTGTGGCCAAATAGTTCTTGAACATTAACATAATATACAATCAGATTGTCTTCTTTTGGTGTAATATTAGCCACAGTAAAGTCCATATTTGACCCAAGGAACATAGTTTTGGCCAAGGAATCCTCGATCTTGAACTTTCTATACATACTCATAGACTCCTACTGATGCTTCATAAGTCATTTAGAAGACAATATCTGACCTTTTGAATTTTTTTCTGTTCCAAGGGTCTTCAAAAAATGTATAAACTTATTGACTCCTTCTGATGTTAAATCAGCCATACAGAGGTTCCTTATGGACCTACTGAACATATTTGAGGCGAAAGAGTTCTTGAACATTAGCTTAATATACAATCAGCTTCTCTTCTTTTGGTTTAATATTAGCCACAGTAAAGTCCATATTTGACCCAAGGAACATATTTCTGGCCAAGGAATTCTCGATCTTCAACTTTCCATACATAATCAGAGACTCCTACTGATGCTTCATAAGTCATTTACAAGACCAAATCTGACGTTTTGAATTTTTTTCTGTTCGAAGGGTCTTAAAAAAATGTATAAACTTATAAACTCCGTCTGATGTTTAATCAGTCATACAGAGGTTCCTTATGGAACCACTGAACATATTTCTGGCCAAAGAGTTCTTGAACATTAACATAATATACAATCAGATTGTCTTCTTTTGGTGTAATATTAGCCACAGTAAAGTCCATATTTGACACAAGGAACATATTTCTGGCCAAGGAATCCTCGATCTTGAACTTTCTATACAGACTCATAGACTCCTACTGATGCTTCAAAAGTCATTTTTAGGCCATCTCTGACCTTTTGAAATTTTTCTCTTGCAAAGGGTCTTCAAAAAATTTATAAACTTATAGACTCCTTCTAATGTTAAATCAGTCATACAAGGGTTCTTTATGGACATACTGAACATATTTGTGTCAAAGAGTTCTTGAACATTAACTTAGTATACAATCAGATTGTCTTCTTTTGATGTTATATTCGCCACAGTAAAGTCCATATTTGACCCAAGGAACATATGTCTGGCCAAGAAATCCTCGATCTTGAACCTTCTATACATACTCATAAACTCCTACTGATGCTTCAAAAGTCATTTAGATGACAATATCTGACCGTTTTAACTTTTTTCTGTTCAAAGGGTCTTCAAAAATGTATAAACTTATAAACTCCTTCTGATGTTAAATCAGTCATACATGGGTTCTTTATGGACATACTGAACATATTTGTGGCCAAAGCGTTCTTGAATATTATCTTCATATACAATCAGATTGTCTTCTATTGGTGTTAAATTTGCCACAGTAAAGTCCATATTTGATCCAAGGGACATATTTTTGGCCAAGGAATCCTCGATCTTGAACTTTCTATACATACTCATAGACTCCTACTGATGCTTCAAAAGTCATTTTTAGGCCATCTCTGACCTTTTTTAATTTTTCTCTTGCAAAGGGTCTTCAAAAAATGTATAAACTTATAGACTCCTTCTGATGTTAAATCAGTCATACATGGGTTCTTTATGGACATACTGAACATATCTGTGGCCAAAGAGTTCTTGAACATTAACTTATACAATAAGATTGTCTTCTTTTGGTGTTATATTAGCCACACTGAAGACCATATTTGACCCAAGCAACATGTTTCTGGCCAAAGAATCCTTGATCTTGAACAAACTATACATACTCATAGACTCCTACTGATGCTTCAAAAGTAATTTTTAGGCCATATCTGACCTTTTGAAATGTTTCTGTTCAAAGTGTCTTCAAAAAAATCATAAACTTATAGACTTTCTGATGTTAAATCAGCCATACAGAGGTTCTTTATGGAGCTAGTGAACATATTTGAGGCGAAAGAGTTCTTGAACATTAACTTATACTTTCAGATTGTCTTCTTTTGGTGTTATATTAGCCACAGTAAAGTCCATATTTGACCCAAGGAACATATTTCTGGCCAAGGAATCCTCGATCTTGAACATTCTATACAGACTCATAGACTCCTACTGATGCTTCATAAGTCATTTAGAAGACAATATCTGACCTTTTGAAATTTTTTCTGTTCAAAGGGTCTTCACAAAATGTAAAAACTTATAACCTCCTTCTGATGTTCAATCAGTCATACATAGGTTCTTTATGGAACTACTGAACAGATATCTGGCCAAAGAGTTCTTGAACATTAACTTAATATACAATCAGATTGTCTTCTTTTGGTGTTAAATTAGCCACAGTAAAGTCCATATTTGATCCAAGGAACATATTTTTGGCCAAAGAATTCTCAATCTTGAACTTTCTATACTTACTCATAGATTCCTAGTTATGCTTCAAAAGTCATTTTTAGGCCATATCTGACCTTTTGAAATTTTTCTGTTCAAAGTGTATTCAAAAAAATTATAAACTTATAGACTCTTTCTGATGTTAAATCAGCCATACAGAGGTTCTTTATGGAGCTAGTGAACATATTTGAGGCGAAAGAGTTCTTGAATATTAACTTAATATACAATCAGATTGTCTTCTTTTGGTGTTATATTAGCCACAGTATAGTCCATGTTTGACCCAAGGAACATATTTCTGGCCAAGGAATCCTCGATCTTGAACTTTCTATACATACTCATAGACTCCTACTGATGCTTTATAAGTCATTTAGAAGACAAAATCTGACCTTTTTAACTTTTTTCTGTTCGAAGGGTCTTCAAAAAATGTATAAACTTATAAACTCCGTCTGATGTTTAATCAGTCATACAGAGGTTCCTTATGGAACCACTGAACATATTTCTGGCCAAAGAGTTCTTGAACAATATCTTAATATACAATCAGATTGTCTTCTTTAGGTGTTATATTAGCCACAGTAAAGTCCATATTTGACCCAAGGAACATATTTCTGGAAAAAGAATCCTCGATCTTGAACTTTCTTTACATACACATAGACTCCTACTGATAATTCAAAAGTCATTTAGAAGACAATATCTGACCTTTTGAACTTTTTTCTGTTTAAATGGTCTTCAAAAAATTTATAAACTTATTGACTCCTTCTGATGTTAAATCAGCCATACAGAGGTTCCTTATGGACCTACTGAACATATTTGTGGCGAAAGAGTTCTTGAACATTAGCTTAATATACAATCAGCTTCTCTTCTTTTGGTGTAATATTAGCCACAGTAAAGTCCATATTTGACACAAGGAACATATTTCTGGCCAAGGAATCCTCGATCTTGAACTTTCTATACAGACTCATAGACTCCTACTGATGCTTCAAAAGTCATTTTTAGGCTATCTCTGACCTTTTGAAATTTTTCTCTTGTAAAGGGTCTTCAAAAAGTGTATAAACTTATAGACTCCTTCTAATGTTAAATCAGTAATACAAGGGTTCTTTATGGACATACTGAACATATTTGTGGCCAAAGAGTTCTTGAACATTAACTTAGTATACAATCAGATTGTCTTCTTTTGATGTTATATTCGCCACAGTAAAGTCCATATTTGACCCAAGGAACATATGTCTGGCCAAGAAATCCTCGATCTTGAACCTTCTATACATACTCATAAACTCCTACTGATGCTTCAAAAGTCATTTAGATGACAATATCTGACCGTTTTAACTTTTTTCTGTTCAAAGGGTCTTCAAAAATGTAAAAACTTATAACCTCCTTCTGATGTTCAATCAGTCATACATAGGTTCTTTATGGAACTACTGAACAGATATCTGGCCAAAGAGTTCTTGAACATTAACTTAATATACAATCAGATTGTCTTCTTTTGGTGTTAAATTAGCCACAGTAAAGTCCATATTTGATCCAAGGAACATATTTTTGGCCAAATAATTCTCAATCTTGAACTTTCTATACTTACTCATAGATTCCTAGTTATGCTTCAAAAGTCATTTTTAGGCCATATCTGACCTTTTGAAATTTTTCTGTTCAAAGTGTATTCAAAAAAATTATAAACTTATAGACTCTTTCTGATGTTAAATCAGCCATACAGAGGTTCTTTATGGAGCTAGTGAACATATTTGAGGCGAAAGAGTTCTTGAATATTAACTTAATATACAATCAGATTGTCTTCTTTTGGTGTTATATTAGCCACAGTATAGTCCATATTTGACCCAAGGAACATATTTCTGGCCAAGGAATCCTCGATCTTGAACTTTCTATACATACTCATAGACTCCTACTGATGCTTCATAAGTCATTTAGAAGACAAAATCTGACCTTTTTAACTTTTTTCTGTTCGAAGGGTCTTCAAAAAATGTATAAACTTATAAACTCCGTCTGATGTTTAATCAGTCATACAGAGGTTCCTTATGGAACCACTGAACATATTTCTGGCCAAAGAGTTCTTGAACAATATCTTTATATACAATCAGATTGTCTTCTTTAGGTGTTATATTAGCCACAGTAAAGTCCATATTTGACCCAAGGAACATATTTCTGGAAAAAGAATCCTCGATCTTGAACTTTCTTTACATACACATAGACTCCTACTGATAATTCAAAAGTCATTTAGAAGACAATATCTGACCTTTTGAACTTTTTTCTGTTTAAATGGTCTTCAAAAAATTTATAAACTTATTGACTCCTTCTGATGTTAAATCAGCCATACAGAGGTTCCTTATGGACCTACTGAACATATTTGTGGCGAAAGAGTTCTTGAACATTAGCTTAATATACAATCAGCTTCTCTTCTTTTGGTGTAATATTAGCCACAGTAAAGTCCATATTTGACCCAAGGAACATATTTCTGGCCAAGGAATTCTCGATCTTCAACTTTCCATACATAATCAGAGACTCCTACTGATGCTTCATAAGTCATTTACAAGACCAAATCTGACCTTTTGAACTTTTTTCTGTTCAAAGGGTCTTCAAAAAATTATGAAATTATAGACTCCTTCTTATGTTAAGTCCGACAGAGGTTTTTTATGGAACTACTGAACATATTTGTGGCCAAATAGTTCTTGAACATAATCTTAATATACAATCAGATTGTCTTCTTTTGATGTTATATTAGCCACAGTAAAGTCCATACTTGACCCAAGGAAAATATTATTGGCCAAATAACTCTCAATCTTGAACTTTCTATACATACTCATAGACTCCTACTGATGCTTCATAAGTAATTTAGAAGACCAAATCTGACCTTTTGAATTTTTTTCTGTTCGAAGGGTCTTAAAAAAATGTATAAACTTATAAACTCCGTCTGATGTTTAATCAGTCATACAGAGGTTCCTTATGGAACCACTGAACATATTTCTGGCCAAAGAGTTCTTGAACATTAACATAATATACAATCAGATTGTCTTCTTTTGGTGTAATATTAGCCACAGTAAAGTCCATATTTGACACAAGGAACATATTTCTGGCCAAGGAATCCTCGATCTTGAACTTTCTATACAGACTCATAGACTCCTACTGATGCTTCATAAGTCATTTAGAAGACTTTATCTGACCTTTTGAAATTTTTTCTGTTCAAAGGGTCTTCACAAAATGTAAAAACTTATAACCTCCTTCTGATGTTCAATCAGTCATACATTGGTTCTTTATGGAACTACTGAACAGATATCTGGCCAAAGAGTTCTTGAACATTAACTTAATATACAATCAGATTGTCTTCTTTTGGTGTTAAATTAGCCACAGTAAAGTCCATATTTGATCCAAGGAACATATTTTTGGCCAAAGAATTCTCAATCTTGAACTTTCTATACTTACTCATAGATTCCTAGATATGCTTCAAAAGTCATTTTTAGGCCATATCTGACCTTTTGAAATTTTTCTGTTCAAAGTGGATTCAAAAAAATTATAAACTTATAGACTCTTTCTGATGTTAAATCAGCCATACAGAGGTTCTTTATGAAGCTACTGAACATATTTGAGGCGAAAGAGTTCTTGAACATTACCTTAATATACAATCAGATTGTCTTCTTTTGGTGTTGTATTAGCCACAGTATAGTCCATATTTGACCCAAGGAACATAGTTCTGGCCAAGGAATCCTCGATCTTGAACTTTCTATACAGACTCATAGACTCCTACTGATGCTTCATAAGTCATTTAGAAGACAATATCTGACCTTTTGAAATTTTTTCTGTTCAAAGGGTCTTCACAAAATGTAAAAACTTATAAACTCCTTCTGATGTTCAATCAGTCATACATAGGTTCTTTATGGAACTACTGAACAGATATCTGGCCAAAGAGTTCTTGAACATTAACTTAATATACAATCAGATTGTCTTCTTTTGGTGTTAAATTAGCCACAGTAAAGTCCAAATTTGATCCAAGGAACATATTTTTGGCCAAATAATTCTCAATCTTGAACTTTCTATACTTACTCATAGATTCCTAGTTATGCTTCAAAAGTCATTTTTAGGCCATATCTGACCTTTTGAAATTTTTCTGTTCAAAGTGTCTTCAAAAAAATCATAAACTTATAGACTCTTTCTGATGTTAAATCAGAGGTTCTTTATGGAGCTACTGAACATATTTGAGGCGAAATAGTTCTTGAACATTAACTTCATATGCAATCAGATTGTCTTCTTTTGGTGTTATATTAGCCACAGTAAAGTCCATAATTGACCCAAGGAACATATTTCTGGCCAAGGAATCCTCGATCTTGAACTTTCTATACATACTCATAGACTCCTACTGATGCTTCAAAAGTCATTTTTAGGCCATATCTGACCTTTTTAACTTTTTCTATTCAAAGTGTCTTCAAAAAAATTATAAACTTATAGACTCTTTCTTATGTTAAATCAGCCATACAGAGGTTCTTTATGGAGCTACTGAACATATTTCTGGCCAAAGAGTTCTTGAACAATATCTTAATATACAATCAGATTGTCTTCTTTTGGTGTTATATTAGCCACAGTAAAGTCCATATTTGACCCAAGGAACATATTTCTGGCCAAGGAATCCTCGATCCTGAACTTTCTATACATACTCATAGACTCCTACTGATGCTTCATAAGTCATTTAGGAGACAATATCTGACCTTTTGAAATTTTTTCTGTTCAAAGGGTCTTCACAAAATGTAAAAACTTATAAACTCCTTCTGATGTTCAATCAGTCATACATAGGTTCTTTATGGAACTACTGAACAGATATCTGGCCAAAGAGTTCTTGAACATTAACTTAATATACAATCAGATTGTCTTCTTTTGGTGTTAAATTAGCCACAGTAAAGTCCATATTTGATCCAAGGAACATATTTTTGGCCAAAAAATTCTCAATCTTGAACTTTCTATACTTACTCATAGATTCCTAGTTATGCTTCAAAAGTAATTTTTAGGCCATATCTGACCTTTTGAAATGTTTCTGTTCAAAGTGTCTTCAAAAAAATTATAAACATAGACTTTCTGATGTTAAATCAGCCATACAGAGGTTCTTTATGGAGCTACTGAACATATTTGAGGCGAAAGAGTTCTTGAACATTAACATACAATCAGATTGTCTTCTTTTGGTGTTATATTAGCCACAGTAAAGTCCATATTTGACCCAAGGAACATATTTCTGGCCAAGGAATCCTCGATCTTGAACTTTCTATACATACTCATAGACTCCTACTGATGCTTCATAAGTCATTTACAAGACCAAATCTGACCTTTTGAACTTTTTTCTGTTCAAAGGGTCTTCAAAAAATTATGAAATTATAGACTCCTTCTTATGTTAAGTCCGACAGAGGTTTTTTATGGAACTACTGAACATATTTGTGGCCAAATAGTTCTTGAACATAATCTTAATATACAATCAGATTGTCTTCTTTTGATGTTATATTAGCCACAGTAAAGTCCATACTTGACCCAAGGAAAATATTATTGGCCAAATAACTCTCAATCTTGAACTTTCTATACATACTCATAGACTCCTACTGATGCTTCATAAGTAATTTAGAAGACCAAATCTGACCTTTTGAATTTTTTTCTGTTCGAAGGGTCTTAAAAAAATGTATAAACTTATAAACTCCGTCTGATGTTTAATCAGTCATACAGAGGTTCCTTATGGAACCACTGAACATATTTCTGGCCAAAGAGTTCTTGAACATTAACATAATATACAATCAGATTGTCTTCTTTTGGTGTAATATTAGCCACAGTAAAGTCCATATTTGACACAAGGAACATATTTCTGGCCAAGGAATCCTCGATCTTGAACTTTCTATACAGACTCATAGACTCCTACTGATGCTTCATAAGTCATTTAGAAGACTTTATCTGACCTTTTGAAATTTTTTCTGTTCAAAGGGTCTTCACAAAATGTAAAAACTTATAACCTCCTTCTGATGTTCAATCAGTCATACATTGGTTCTTTATGGAACTACTGAACAGATATCTGGCCAAAGAGTTCTTGAACATTAACTTAATATACAATCAGATTGTCTTCTTTTGGTGTTAAATTAGCCACAGTAAAGTCCATATTTGATCCAAGGAACATATTTTTGGCCAAAGAATTCTCAATCTTGAACTTTCTATACTTACTCATAGATTCCTAGTTATGCTTCAAAAGTCATTTTTAGGCCATATCTGACCTTTTGAAATTTTTCTGTTCAAAGTGTCTTCAAAAAAATCATAAACTTATAGACTCTTTCTGATGTTAAATCAGAGGTTCTTTATGGAGCTACTGAACATATTTGAGGCGAAATAGTTCTTGAACATTAACTTCATATGCAATCAGATTGTCTTCTTTTGGTGTTATATTAGCCACAGTAAAGTCCATAATTGACCCAAGGAACATATTTCTGGCCAAGGAATCCTCGATCTTGAACTTTCTATACATACTCATAGACTCCTACTGATGCTTCAAAAGTCATTTTTAGGCCATATCTGACCTTTTTAACTTTTTCTATTCAAAGTGTCTTCAAAAAAATTATAAACTTATAGACTCTTTCTTATGTTAAATCAGCCATACAGAGGTTCTTTATGGAGCTACTGAACATATTTCTGGCCAAAGAGTTCTTGAACAATATCTTAATATACAATCAGATTGTCTTCTTTTGGTGTTATATTAGCCACAGTAAAGTCCATATTTGACCCAAGGAACATATTTCTGGCCAAGGAATCCTCGATCTTGAACTTTCTATACATACTCATAGACTCCTACTGATGCTTCATAAGTCATTTAGGAGACAATATCTGACCTTTTGAAATTTTTTCTGTTCAAAGGGTCTTCACAAAATGTAAAAACTTATAAACTCCTTCTGATGTTCAATCAGTCATACATAGGTTCTTTATGGAACTACTGAACAGATATCTGGCCAAAGAGTTCTTGAACATTAACTTAATATACAATCAGATTGTCTTCTTTTGGTGTTAAATTAGCCACAGTAAAGTCCATATTTGATCCAAGGAACATATTTTTGGCCAAAAAATTCTCAATCTTGAACTTTCTATACTTACTCATAGATTCCTAGTTATGCTTCAAAAGTAATTTTTAGGCCATATCTGACCTTTTGAAATGTTTTCTGTTCAAAGGGTCTTCAAAAAATGTAAAAACTTATAAACTCCTTCTGATGTTCAATCAGTCATACATAGGTTCTTTATGGAACTACTGAACAGATATCTGGCCAAAGAGTTCTTGAACATTAACTTAATATACAATCAGATTGTCTTCTTTTGGTGTTAAATTAGCCACAGTAAAGTCCATATTTGATCCAAGGAACATATTTTTGGCCAAAAAATTCTCAATCTTGAACTTTCTATACTTACTCATAGATTCCTAGTTATGCTTCAAAAGTAATTTTTAGGCCATATCTGACCTTTTGAAATGTTTCTGTTCAAAGTGTCTTCAAAAAAATTATAAACATAGACTTTCTGATGTTAAATCAGCCATACAGAGGTTCTTTATGGAGCTACTGAACATATTTGAGGCGAAAGAGTTCTTGAATATTAACTTAATATACAATCAGATTGACTTCTTTTGGTTGTATATTAGCCACAGTATAGTCCATATTTGACCCAAGGAACATATTTCTGGCCAAGGAATCCTCGATCTTGAACTTTCTATACATACTCATAGACTCCTACTGATGCTTCATAAGTCATTTAGAAGACAAAATCTGACCTTTTTAACTTTTTTCTGTTCGAAGGGTCTTCAAAAAATGTATAAACTTATAAACTCCGTCTGATGTTTAATCAGTCATACAGAGGTTCCTTATGGAACCACTGAACATATTTCTGGCCAAAGAGTTCTTGAACAATATCTTAATATACAATCAGATTGTCTTCTTTAGGTGTTATATTAGCCACAGTAAAGTCCATATTTGACCCAAGGAACATATTTCTGGAAAAAGAATCCTCGATCTTGAACTTTCTATACATACACATAGACTCCTACTGATAATTCAAAAGTCATTTAGAAGACAATATCTGACCTTTTGAACTTTTTTCTGTTTAAATGGTCTTCAAAAAATGTATAAACTTATTGACTCCTTCTGATGTTAAATCAGCCATACAGAGGTTCCTTATGGACCTACTGAACATATTTGTGGCGAAAGAGTTCTTGAACATTAGCTTAATATACAATCAGCTTCTCTTCTTTTGGTGTAATATTAGCCACAGTAAAGTCCATATTTGACCCAAGGAACATATTTCTGGCCAAGGAATTCTCGATCTTCAACTTTCAATACATAATCAGAGACTCCTACTGATGCTTCATAAGTCATTTACAAGACCAAATCTGACCTTTTGAACTTTTTTCTGTTCAAAGGGTCTTCAAAAAAATTATAAACTTATAGACTCTTTCTGATGTTAAATCAGCCATACAGAGGTTCTTTATGAAGCTACTGAACATATTTGAGGCGAAAGAGTTCTTGAACATTACCTTAATATACAATCAGATTGTCTTCTTTTGGTGTTATATTAGCCACAGTATAGTCCATATTTGACCCAAGGAACATAGTTCTGGCCAAGGAATCCTCGATCTTGAACTTTCTATACAGACTCATAGACTCCTACTGATGCTTCATAAGTCATTTAGAAGACTTTATCTGACCTTTTGAAATTTTTTCTGTTCAAAGGGTCTTCACAAAATGTAAAAACTTATAACCTCCTTCTGATGTTCAATCAGTCATACATAGGTTCTTTATGGAACTACTGAACAGATATCTGGCCAAAGAGTTCTTGAACATTAACTTAATATACAATCAGATTGTCTTCTTTTGGTGTTAAATTAGCCACAGTAAAGTCCATATTTGATCCAAGGAACATATTTTTGGCCAAAGAATTCTCAATCTTGAACTTTCTATACTTACTCATAGATTCCTAGTTATGCTTCAAAAGTCATTTTTAGGCCATATCTGACCTTTTGAAATTTTTCTGTTCAAAGTGTATTCAAAAAAATTATAAACTTATAGACTCTTTCTGATGTTAAATCAGCCATACAGAGGTTCTTTATGGAGCTAGTGAACATATTTGAGGCGAAAGAGTTCTTGAATATTAACTTAATATACAATCAGATTGTCTTCTTTTGGTGTTATATTAGCCACAGTATAGTCCATGTTTGACCCAAGGAACATATTTCTGGCCAAGGAATCCTCGATCTTGAACTTTCTATACATACTCATAGACTCCTACTGATGCTTTATAAGTCATTTAGAAGACAAAATCTGACCTTTTTAACTTTTTTCTGTTCGAAGGGTCTTCAAAAAATGTATAAACTTATAAACTCCGTCTGATGTTTAATCAGTCATACAGAGGTTCCTTATGGAACCACTGAACATATTTCTGGCCAAAGAGTTCTTGAACAATATCTTAATATACAATCAGATTGTCTTCTTTAGGTGTTATATTAGCCACAGTAAAGTCCATATTTGACCCAAGGAACATATTTCTGGAAAAAGAATCCTCGATCTTGAACTTTCTTTACATACACATAGACTCCTACTGATAATTCAAAAGTCATTTAGAAGACAATATCTGACCTTTTGAACTTTTTTCTGTTTAAATGGTCTTCAAAAAATTTATAAACTTATTGACTCCTTCTGATGTTAAATCAGCCATACAGAGGTTCCTTATGGACCTACTGAACATATTTGTGGCGAAAGAGTTCTTGAACATTAGCTTAATATACAATCAGCTTCTCTTCTTTTGGTGTAATATTAGCCACAGTAAAGTCCATATTTGACACAAGGAACATATTTCTGGCCAAGGAATCCTCGATCTTGAACTTTCTATACAGACTCATAGACTCCTACTGATGCTTCAAAAGTCATTTTTAGGCTATCTCTGACCTTTTGAAATTTTTCTCTTGTAAAGGGTCTTCAAAAAGTGTATAAACTTATAGACTCCTTCTAATGTTAAATCAGTAATACAAGGGTTCTTTATGGACATACTGAACATATTTGTGGCCAAAGAGTTCTTGAACATTAACTTAGTATACAATCAGATTGTCTTCTTTTGATGTTATATTCGCCACAGTAAAGTCCATATTTGACCCAAGGAACATATGTCTGGCCAAGAAATCCTCGATCTTGAACCTTCTATACATACTCATAAACTCCTACTGATGCTTCAAAAGTCATTTAGATGACAATATCTGACCGTTTTAACTTTTTTCTGTTCAAAGGGTCTTCAAAAATGTAAAAACTTATAACCTCCTTCTGATGTTCAATCAGTCATACATAGGTTCTTTATGGAACTACTGAACAGATATCTGGCCAAAGAGTTCTTGAATATTAACTTAATATACAATCAGATTGTCTTCTTTTGGTGTTAAATTAGCCAAAGTAAAGTCCATATTTGATCCAAGGAACATATTTTTGGCCAAATAATTCTCAATCTTGAACTTTCTATACTTACTCATAGATTCCTAGTTATGCTTCAAAAGTCATTTTTAGGCCATATCTGACCTTTTGAAATTTTTCTGTTCAAAGTGTATTCAAAAAAATTATAAACTTATAGACTCTTTCTGATGTTAAATCAGCCATACAGAGGTTCTTTATGGAGCTAGTGAACATATTTGAGGCGAAAGAGTTCTTGAATATTAACTTAATATACAATCAGATTGTCTTCTTTTGGTGTTATATTAGCCACAGTATAGTCCATATTTGACCCAAGGAACATATTTCTGGCCAAGGAATCCTCGATCTTGAACTTTCTATACATACTCATAGACTCCTACTGATGCTTCATAAGTCATTTAGAAGACAAAATCTGACCTTTTTAACTTTTTTCTGTTCGAAGGGTCTTCAAAAAATGTATAAACTTATAAACTCCGTCTGATGTTTAATCAGTCATACAGAGGTTCCTTATGGAACCACTGAACATATTTCTGGCCAAAGAGTTCTTGAACAATATCTTTATATACAATCAGATTGTCTTCTTTAGGTGTTATATTAGCCACAGTAAAGTCCATATTTGACCCAAGGAACATATTTCTGGAAAAAGAATCCTCGATCTTGAACTTTCTTTACATACACATAGACTCCTACTGATAATTCAAAAGTCATTTAGAAGACAATATCTGACCTTTTGAACTTTTTTCTGTTTAAATGGTCTTCAAAAAATTTATAAACTTATTGACTCCTTCTGATGTTAAATCAGCCATACAGAGGTTCCTTATGGACCTACTGAACATATTTGTGGCGAAAGAGTTCTTGAACATTAGCTTAATATACAATCAGCTTCTCTTCTTTTGGTGTAATATTAGCCACAGTAAAGTCCATATTTGACCCAAGGAACATATTTCTGGCCAAGGAATTCTCGATCTTCAACTTTCCATACATAATCAGAGACTCCTACTGATGCTTCATAAGTCATTTACAAGACCAAATCTGACCTTTTGAACTTTTTTCTGTTCAAAGGGTCTTCAAAAAATTATGAAATTATAGACTCCTTCTTATGTTAAGTCCGACAGAGGTTTTTTATGGAACTACTGAACATATTTGTGGCCAAATAGTTCTTGAACATAATCTTAATATACAATCAGATTGTCTTCTTTTGATGTTATATTAGCCACAGTAAAGTCCATACTTGACCCAAGGAAAATATTATTGGCCAAATAACTCTCAATCTTGAACTTTCTATACATACTCATAGACTCCTACTGATGCTTCATAAGTAATTTAGAAGACCAAATCTGACCTTTTGAATTTTTTTCTGTTCGAAGGGTCTTAAAAAAATGTATAAACTTATAAACTCCGTCTGATGTTTAATCAGTCATACAGAGGTTCCTTATGGAACCACTGAACATATTTCTGGCCAAAGAGTTCTTGAACATTAACATAATATACAATCAGATTGTCTTCTTTTGGTGTAATATTAGCCACAGTAAAGTCCATATTTGACACAAGGAACATATTTCTGGCCAAGGAATCCTCGATCTTGAACTTTCTATACAGACTCATAGACTCCTACTGATGCTTCATAAGTCATTTAGAAGACTTTATCTGACCTTTTGAAATTTTTTCTGTTCAAAGGGTCTTCACAAAATGTAAAAACTTATAACCTCCTTCTGATGTTCAATCAGTCATACATTGGTTCTTTATGGAACTACTGAACAGATATCTGGCCAAAGAGTTCTTGAACATTAACTTAATATACAATCAGATTGTCTTCTTTTGGTGTTAAATTAGCCACAGTAAAGTCCATATTTGATCCAAGGAACATATTTTTGGCCAAAGAATTCTCAATCTTGAACTTTCTATACTTACTCATAGATTCCTAGATATGCTTCAAAAGTCATTTTTAGGCCATATCTGACCTTTTGAAATTTTTCTGTTCAAAGTGGATTCAAAAAAATTATAAACTTATAGACTCTTTCTGATGTTAAATCAGCCATACAGAGGTTCTTTATGAAGCTACTGAACATATTTGAGGCGAAAGAGTTCTTGAACATTACCTTAATATACAATCAGATTGTCTTCTTTTGGTGTTGTATTAGCCACAGTATAGTCCATATTTGACCCAAGGAACATAGTTCTGGCCAAGGAATCCTCGATCTTGAACTTTCTATACAGACTCATAGACTCCTACTGATGCTTCATAAGTCATTTAGAAGACAATATCTGACCTTTTGAAATTTTTTCTGTTCAAAGGGTCTTCACAAAATGTAAAAACTTATAAACTCCTTCTGATGTTCAATCAGTCATACATAGGTTCTTTATGGAACTACTGAACAGATATCTGGCCAAAGAGTTCTTGAACATTAACTTAATATACAATCAGATTGTCTTCTTTTGGTGTTAAATTAGCCACAGTAAAGTCCAAATTTGATCCAAGGAACATATTTTTGGCCAAATAATTCTCAATCTTGAACTTTCTATACTTACTCATAGATTCCTAGTTATGCTTCAAAAGTCATTTTTAGGCCATATCTGACCTTTTGAAATTTTTCTGTTCAAAGTGTCTTCAAAAAAATCATAAACTTATAGACTCTTTCTGATGTTAAATCAGAGGTTCTTTATGGAGCTACTGAACATATTTGAGGCGAAATAGTTCTTGAACATTAACTTCATATGCAATCAGATTGTCTTCTTTTGGTGTTATATTAGCCACAGTAAAGTCCATAATTGACCCAAGGAACATATTTCTGGCCAAGGAATCCTCGATCTTGAACTTTCTATACATACTCATAGACTCCTACTGATGCTTCAAAAGTCATTTTTAGGCCATATCTGACCTTTTTAACTTTTTCTATTCAAAGTGTCTTCAAAAAAATTATAAACATAGACTTTCTGATGTTAAATCAGCCATACAGAGGTTCTTTATGGAGCTACTGAACATATTTGAGGCGAAAGAGTTCTTGAACATTAACATACAATCAGATTGTCTTCTTTTGGTGTTATATTAGCCACAGTAAAGTCCATATTTGACCCAAGGAACATATTTCTGGCCAAGGAATCCTCGATCTTGAACTTTCTATACATACTCATAGACTCCTACTGATGCTTCATAAGTCATTTACAAGACCAAATCTGACCTTTTGAACTTTTTTCTGTTCAAAGGGTCTTCAAAAAATTATGAAATTATAGACTCCTTCTTATGTTAAGTCCGACAGAGGTTTTTTATGGAACTACTGAACATATTTGTGGCCAAATAGTTCTTGAACATAATCTTAATATACAATCAGATTGTCTTCTTTTGATGTTATATTAGCCACAGTAAAGTCCATACTTGACCCAAGGAAAATATTATTGGCCAAATAACTCTCAATCTTGAACTTTCTATACATACTCATAGACTCCTACTGATGCTTCATAAGTAATTTAGAAGACCAAATCTGACCTTTTGAATTTTTTTCTGTTCGAAGGGTCTTAAAAAAATGTATAAACTTATAAACTCCGTCTGATGTTTAATCAGTCATACAGAGGTTCCTTATGGAACCACTGAACATATTTCTGGCCAAAGAGTTCTTGAACATTAACATAATATACAATCAGATTGTCTTCTTTTGGTGTAATATTAGCCACAGTAAAGTCCATATTTGACACAAGGAACATATTTCTGGCCAAGGAATCCTCGATCTTGAACTTTCTATACAGACTCATAGACTCCTACTGATGCTTCATAAGTCATTTAGAAGACTTTATCTGACCTTTTGAAATTTTTTCTGTTCAAAGGGTCTTCACAAAATGTAAAAACTTATAACCTCCTTCTGATGTTCAATCAGTCATACATTGGTTCTTTATGGAACTACTGAACAGATATCTGGCCAAAGAGTTCTTGAACATTAACTTAATATACAATCAGATTGTCTTCTTTTGGTGTTAAATTAGCCACAGTAAAGTCCATATTTGATCCAAGGAACATATTTTTGGCCAAAGAATTCTCAATCTTGAACTTTCTATACTTACTCATAGATTCCTAGTTATGCTTCAAAAGTCATTTTTAGGCCATATCTGACCTTTTGAAATTTTTCTGTTCAAAGTGTATTCAAAAAAATTATAAACTTATAGACTCTTTCTGATGTTAAATCAGCCATACAGAGGTTCTTTATGAAGCTACTGAACATATTTGAGGCGAAAGAGTTCTTGAACATTACCTTAATATACAATCAGATTGTCTTCTTTTGGTGTTGTATTAGCCACAGTATAGTCCATATTTGACCCAAGGAACATAGTTCTGGCCAAGGAATCCTCGATCTTGAACTTTCTATACAGACTCATAGACTCCTACTGATGCTTCATAAGTCATTTAGAAGACAATATCTGACCTTTTGAAATTTTTTCTGTTCAAAGGGTCTTCACAAAATGTAAAAACTTATAAACTCCTTCTGATGTTCAATCAGTCATACATAGGTTCTTTATGGAACTACTGAACAGATATCTGGCCAAAGAGTTCTTGAACATTAACTTAATATACAATCAGATTGTCTTCTTTTGGTGTTAAATTAGCCACAGTAAAGTCCAAATTTGATCCAAGGAACATATTTTTGGCCAAATAATTCTCAATCTTGAACTTTCTATACTTACTCATAGATTCCTAGTTATGCTTCAAAAGTCATTTTTAGGCCATATCTGACCTTTTGAAATTTTTCTGTTCAAAGTGTCTTCAAAAAAATCATAAACTTATAGACTCTTTCTGATGTTAAATCAGAGGTTCTTTATGGAGCTACTGAACATATTTGAGGCGAAATAGTTCTTGAACATTAACTTCATATGCAATCAGATTGTCTTCTTTTGGTGTTATATTAGCCACAGTAAAGTCCATAATTGACCCAAGGAACATATTTCTGGCCAAGGAATCCTCGATCTTGAACTTTCTATACATACTCATAGACTCCTACTGATGCTTCAAAAGTCATTTTTAGGCCATATCTGACCTTTTTAACTTTTTCTATTCAAAGTGTCTTCAAAAAAATTATAAACTTATAGACTCTTTCTTATGTTAAATCAGCCATACAGAGGTTCTTTATGGAGCTACTGAACATATTTCTGGCCAAAGAGTTCTTGAACAATATCTTAATATACAATCAGATTGTCTTCTTTTGGTGTTATATTAGCCACAGTAAAGTCCATATTTGACCCAAGGAACATATTTCTGGCCAAGGAATCCTCGATCTTGAACTTTCTATACATACTCATAGACTCCTACTGATGCTTCATAAGTCATTTAGGAGACAATATCTGACCTTTTGAAATTTTTTCTGTTCAAAGGGTCTTCACAAAATGTAAAAACTTATAAACTCCTTCTGATGTTCAATCAGTCATACATAGGTTCTTTATGGAACTACTGAACAGATATCTGGCCAAAGAGTTCTTGAACATTAACTTAATATACAATCAGATTGTCTTCTTTTGGTGTTAAATTAGCCACAGTAAAGTCCATATTTGATCCAAGGAACATATTTTTGGCCAAAAAATTCTCAATCTTGAACTTTCTATACTTACTCATAGATTCCTAGTTATGCTTCAAAAGTAATTTTTAGGCCATATCTGACCTTTTGAAATGTTTTCTGTTCAAAGGGTCTTCAAAAAATGTAAAAACTTATAAACTCCTTCTGATGTTCAATCAGTCATACATAGGTTCTTTATGGAACTACTGAACAGATATCTGGCCAAAGAGTTCTTGAACATTAACTTAATATACAATCAGATTGTCTTCTTTTGGTGTTAAATTAGCCACAGTAAAGTCCATATTTGATCCAAGGAACATATTTTTGGCCAAAAAATTCTCAATCTTGAACTTTCTATACTTACTCATAGATTCCTAGTTATGCTTCAAAAGTAATTTTTAGGCCATATCTGACCTTTTGAAATGTTTCTGTTCAAAGTGTCTTCAAAAAAATTATAAACATAGACTTTCTGATGTTAAATCAGCCATACAGAGGTTCTTTATGGAGCTACTGAACATATTTGAGGCGAAAGAGTTCTTGAATATTAACTTAATATACAATCAGATTGACTTCTTTTGGTTGTATATTAGCCACAGTATAGTCCATATTTGACCCAAGGAACATATTTCTGGCCAAGGAATCCTCGATCTTGAACTTTCTATACATACTCATAGACTCCTACTGATGCTTCATAAGTCATTTAGAAGACAAAATCTGACCTTTTTAACTTTTTTCTGTTCGAAGGGTCTTCAAAAAATGTATAAACTTATAAACTCCGTCTGATGTTTAATCAGTCATACAGAGGTTCCTTATGGAACCACTGAACATATTTCTGGCCAAAGAGTTCTTGAACAATATCTTAATATACAATCAGATTGTCTTCTTTAGGTGTTATATTAGCCACAGTAAAGTCCATATTTGACCCAAGGAACATATTTCTGGAAAAAGAATCCTCGATCTTGAACTTTCTATACATACACATAGACTCCTACTGATAATTCAAAAGTCATTTAGAAGACAATATCTGACCTTTTGAACTTTTTTCTGTTTAAATGGTCTTCAAAAAATGTATAAACTTATTGACTCCTTCTGATGTTAAATCAGCCATACAGAGGTTCCTTATGGACCTACTGAACATATTTGTGGCGAAAGAGTTCTTGAACATTAGCTTAATATACAATCAGCTTCTCTTCTTTTGGTGTAATATTAGCCACAGTAAAGTCCATATTTGACCCAAGGAACATATTTCTGGCCAAGGAATTCTCGATCTTCAACTTTCCATACATAATCAGAGACTCCTACTGATGCTTCATAAGTCATTTACAAGACCAAATCTGACCTTTTGAACTTTTTTCTGTTCAAAGGGTCTTCAAAAAAATTATAAACTTATAGACTCTTTCTGATGTTAAATCAGCCATACAGAGGTTCTTTATGAAGCTACTGAACATATTTGAGGCGAAAGAGTTCTTGAACATTACCTTAATATACAATCAGATTGTCTTCTTTTGGTGTTATATTAGCCACAGTATAGTCCATATTTGACCCAAGGAACATAGTTCTGGCCAAGGAATCCTCGATCTTGAACTTTCTATACAGACTCATAGACTCCTACTGATGCTTCATAAGTCATTTAGAAGACTTTATCTGACCTTTTGAAATTTTTTCTGTTCAAAGGGTCTTCACAAAATGTAAAAACTTATAACCTCCTTCTGATGTTCAATCAGTCATACATAGGTTCTTTATGGAACTACTGAACAGATATCTGGCCAAAGAGTTCTTGAACATTAACTTAATATACAATCAGATTGTCTTCTTTTGGTGTTAAATTAGCCACAGTAAAGTCCATATTTGATCCAAGGAACATATTTTTGGCCAAATAATTCTCAATCTTGAACTTTCTATACTTACTCATAGATTCCTAGTTATGCTTCAAAAGTCATTTTTAGGCCATATCTGACCTTTTGAAATTTTTCTGTTCAAAGTGTATTCAAAAAAATTATAAACTTATAGACTCTTTCTGATGTTAAATCAGCCATACAGAGGTTCTTTATGGAGCTAGTGAACATATTTGAGGCGAAAGAGTTCTTGAACATTAACTTATACATTCAGATTGTCTTCTTTTGGTGTTATATTAGCCACAGTAAAGTCCATATTTGAACCAAGGAACATATTTCTGGCCAAGGAATCCTCGATCTTGAACATTCTATACAGACTCATAGACTCCTACTGATGCTTCATAAGTCATTTAGAAGACAATATCTGACCTTTTGAAATTTTTTCTGTTCAAAGGGTCTTCACAAAATGTAAAAACTTATAACCTCCTTCTGATGTTCAATCAGTCATACATAGGTTCTTTATGGAACTACTGAACAGATATCTGGCCAAAGAGTTCTTGAACATTAACTTAATATACAATCAGATTGTCTTCTTTTGGTGTTAAATTAGCCACAGTAAAGTCCATATTTGATCCAAGGAACATATTTTTGGCCAAAGAATTCTCAATCTTGAACTTTCTATACTTACTCATAGATTCCTAGTTATGCTTCAAAAGTCATTTTTAGGCCATATCTGACCTTTTGAAATTTTTCTGTTCAAAGTGTATTCAAAAAAATTATAAACTTATAGACTCTTTCTGATGTTAAATCAGCCATACAGAGGTTCTTTATGGAGCTAGTGAACATATTTGAGGCGAAAGAGTTCTTGAATATTAACTTATACAATCAGATTGTCTTCTTTTGGTGTTATATTAGCCACAGTATAGTCCATATTTGACCCAAGGAACATATTTCTGGCCAAGGAATCCTTGATCTTGAACAATCTATACATACTCATAGACTCCTACTGATGCTTCAAAAGTAATTTTTAGGCCATATCTGACCTTTTGAAATGTTTCTGTTCAAAGTGTCTTCAAAAAAATCATAAACTTATAGACTTTCTGATGTTAAATCAGCCATACAGAGGTTCTTTATGGAGCTAGTGAACATATTTGAGGCGAAAGAGTTCTTGAACATTAACTTATACAATCAGATTGTCTTCTTTTGGTGTTATATTAGCCACAGTAAAGTCCATATTTGACCCAAGGAACATATTTCTGGCCAAGGAATCCTCGATCTTGAACTTTCTTTACAGACTCATAGACTCCTACTGATGCTTCATAAGTCATTTAGAAGACAATATCTGACCTTTTGAAATTTTTTCTGTTCAAAGGGTCTTCACAAAATGTAAAAACTTATAACCTCCTTCTGATGTTCAATCAGTCATACATAGGTTCTTTATGGAACTACTGAACAGATATCTGGCCAAAGAGTTCTTGAACATTAACTTAATATACAATCAGATTGTCTTCTTTTGGTGTTAAATTAGCCACAGTAAAGTCCATATTTGATCCAAGGAACATATTTTTGGCCAAATAATTCTCAATCTTGAACTTTCTATACTTACTCATAGATTCCTAGTTATGCTTCAAAAGTCATTTTTAGGCCATATCTGACCTTTTGAAATTTTTCTGTTCAAAGTGTATTCAAAAAAATTATAAACTTATAGACTCTTTCTGATGTTAAATCAGCCATACAGAGGTTCTTTATGGAGCTAGTGAACATATTTGAGGCGAAAGAGTTCTTGAACATTAACATACAATCAGATTGACTTCTTTTGGTTGTATATTAGCCACAGTTTAGTCCATATTTGACCCAAGGAACATATTTCTGGCCAAGGAATCCTCGATCTTGAACTTTCTATACATACTCATAGACTCCTACTGATGCTTCATAAGTCATTTAGAAGACAAAATCTGACCTTTTTAACTTTTTTCTGTTCGAAGGGTCTTCAAAAAATGTATAAACTTATAAACTCCGTCTGATGTTTAATCAGTCATACAGAGGTTCCTTATGGAACCACTGAACATATTTCTGGCCAAAGAGTTCTTGAACAATATCTTAATATACAATCAGATTGTCTTCTTTAGGTGTTATATTAGCCACAGTAAAGTCCATATTTGACCCAAGGAACATATTTCTGGAAAAAGAATCCTCGATCTTGAACTTTCTTTACATACACATAGACTCCTACTGATAATTCAAAAGTCATTTAGAAGACAATATCTGACCTTTTGAACTTTTTTCTGTTTAAATGGTCTTCAAAAAATTTATAAACTTATTGACTCCTTCTGATGTTAAATCAGCCATACAGAGGTTCCTTATGGACCTACTGAACATATTTGTGGCGAAAGAGTTGTTGAACATTAGCTTAATATACAATCAGCTTCTCTTCTTTTGGTGTAATATTAGCCACAGTAAAGTCCATATTTGACACAAGGAACATATTTCTGGCCAAGGAATCCTCGATCTTGAACTTTCTATACAGACTCATAGACTCCTACTGATGCTTCAAAAGTCATTTTTAGGCTATCTCTGACCTTTTGAAATTTTTCTCTTGTAAAGGGTCTTCAAAAAGTGTATAAACTTATAGACTCCTTCTAATGTTAAATCAGTCATACAAGGGTTCTTTATGGACATACTGAACATATTTGTGGCCAAAGAGTTCTTGAACATTAACTTAGTATACAATCAGATTGTCTTCTTTTGATGTTATATTCGCCACAGTAAAGTCCATATTTGACCCAAGGAACATATGTCTGGCCAAGAAATCCTCGATCTTGAACCTTCTATACATACTCATAAACTCCTACTGATGCTTCAAAAGTCATTTAGATGACAATATCTGACCGTTTTAACTTTTTTCTGTTCAAAGGGTCTTCAAAAATGTATAAACTTATAAACTCCTTCTGATGTTAAATCAGTCATACATGGGTTCTTTATGGACATACTGAACATATTTGTGGCCAAAGCGTTCTTGAATATTATCTTCATATACAATCAGATTGTCTTCTTTTGGTGTTAAATTTGCCACAGTAAAGTCCATATTTGATCCAAGGGACATATTTTTGGCCAAGGAATCCTCGATCTTGAACTTTCTATACATACTCATAGACTCCTACTGATGCTTCAAAAGTCATTTTTAGGCCATCTCTGACCTTTTTTAATTTTTCTCTTGCAAAGGGTCTTCAAAAAATGTATAAACTTATAGACTCCTTCTGATGTTAAATCAGTCATACATGGGTTCTTTATGGACATACTGAACATATCTGTGGCCAAAGAGTTCTTGAACATTAACTTATAAAATAAGATTGTCTTCTTTTGGTGTTATATTAGCCACACTGAAGACCATATTTGACCCAAGCAACATGTTTCTGGCCAAAGAATCCTTGATCTTGAACAATCTATACATACTCATAGACTCCTACTGATGCTTCAAAAGTAATTTTTAGGCCATATCTGACCTTTTGAAATGTTTCTGTTCAAAGTGTCTTCAAAAAAATCATAAACTTATAGACTTTCTGATGTTAAATCAGCCATACAGAGGTTCTTTATGGAGCTACTGAACATATTTGTGGCGAAAGAGTTCTTGAACATTAGCTTAATATACAATCAGCTTCTCTTCTTTTGGTGTAATATTAGCCACAGTAAAGTCCATATTTGACCCAAGGAACATATTTCTGGCCAAGGAATTCTCGATCTTCAACTTTCCATACATAATCAGAGACTCCTACTGATGCTTCATAAGTCATTTACAAGACCAAATCTGACCTTTTGAACTTTTTTCTGTTCAAAGGGTCTTCAAAAAATTATGAAATTATAGACTCCTTCTTATGTTAAGTCCGACAGAGGTTTTTTATGGAACTACTGAACATATTTGTGGCCAAATAGTTCTTGAACATAATCTTAATATACAATCAGATTGTCTTCTTTTGATGTTATATTAGCCACAGTAAAGTCCATACTTGACCCAAGGAAAATATTATTGGCCAAATAACTCTCAATCTTGAACTTTCTATACATACTCATAGACTCCTACTGATGCTTCATAAGTAATTTAGAAGACCAAATCTGACCTTTTGAATTTTTTTCTGTTCGAAGGGTCTTAAAAAAATTATAAACTTATAGACTCTTTCTGATGTTAAATCAGAGGTTCTTTATGGAACTACTGAACAGATATCTGGCCAAAGAGTTCTTGAAAATTAACTTAATATACAATCAGATTGTCTTCTTTTGGTGTTAAATTAGCCACAGTAAAGTCCATATTTGATCCAAGGAACATATTTTTGGCCAAAGAATTCTCAATCTTGAACTTTCTATACTTACTCATAGATTCCTAGTTATGCTTCAAAAGTCATTTTTAGGCCATATCTGACCTTTTGAAATTTTTCTGTTCAAAGTGTCTTCAAAAAAATCATAAACTTATAGACTCTTTCTGATGTTAAATCAGAGGTTCTTTATGGAGCTACTGAACATATTTGAGGCGAAATAGTTCTTGAACATTAACTTAATATACAATCAGATTGTCTTCTTTTGGTGTTAAATTAGCCACAGTAAAGTCCATATTTGATCCAAGGAACATATTTTTGGCCAAAGAATTCTCAATCTTGAACTTTCTATACTTACTCATAGATTCTTAGTTATGCTTCAAAAGTAATTTTTAGGCCATATCTGACCTTTTGAAATGTTTCTGTTCAAAGTGTCTTCAAAAAAATTATAAACATAGACTTTCTGATGTTAAATCAGCCATACAGAGGTTCTTTATGGAGCTACTGAACATATTTGAGGCGAAAGAGTTCTTGAACATTAACTTATACAATCAGATTGTCTTCTTTTGGTGTTATATTAGCCACAGTAAAGTCCATATTTGACCCAAGGAACATATTTCTGGCCAAGGAATCCTCGATCTTGAACTTTCTATACATACTCATATACTCCTACTGATGCTTCATAAGTCATTTAGAAGACAAAATCTGACCTTTTTAACTTTTTTCTGTTCGAAGGGTCTTCAAAAAATGTATAAACTTATAAACTCCGTCTGATGTTTAATCAGTCATACAGAGGTTCCTTATGGAACCACTGAACATATTTCTGGCCAAAGAGTTCTTGAACAATATCTTATTATACAATCAGATTGTCTTCTTTAGGTGTTATATTAGCCACAGTAAAGTGCATATTTGACCCAAGGAACATATTTCTGGAAAAAGAATCCTCGATCTTGAACTTTCTATACATACACATAGACTCCTACTGATAATTCAAAAGTCATTTAGAAGACAATATCTGACCTTTTGAACTTTTTTCTGTTTAAAGGATCTTCAAAAAATTTATAAACTTATTGACTCCTTCTGATGTTAAATCAGCCATACAGAGGTTCCTTATGGACCTACTGAACATATTTGTGGCGAAAGAGTTCTTGAACATTAGCTTAATATACAATCAGCTTCTCTTCTTTTGGTGTAATATTAGCCACAGTAAAGTCCATATTTGACCCAAGGAACATATTTCTGGCCAAGGAATTCTCGATCTTCAACTTTCCATACATAATCAGAGACTCCTACTGATGCTTCATAAGTCATTTACAAGACCAAATCTGACCTTTTGAACTTTTTTCTGTTCAAAGGGTCTTCAAAAAATTATGAAATTATAGACTCCTTCTTATGTTAAGTCCGACAGAGGTTTTTTATGGAACTACTGAACATATTTGTGGCCAAATAGTTCTTGAACATAATCTTAATATACAATCAGATTGTCTTCTTTTGATGTTATATTAGCCACAGTAAAGTCCATACTTGACCCAAGGAAAATATTATTGGCCAAATAACTCTCAATCTTGAACTTTCTATACATACTCATAGACTCCTACTGATGCTTCATAAGTAATTTAGAAGACCAAATCTGACCTTTTGAATTTTTTTCTGTTCGAAGGGTCTTAAAAAAATTATAAACTTATAGACTCTTTCTGATGTTAAATCAGAGGTTCTTTATGGAACTACTGAACAGATATCTGGCCAAAGAGTTCTTGAAAATTAACTTAATATACAATCAGATTGTCTTCTTTTGGTGTTAAATTAGCCACAGTAAAGTCCATATTTGATCCAAGGAACATATTTTTGGCCAAAGAATTCTCAATCTTGAACTTTCTATACTTACTCATAGATTCCTAGTTATGCTTCAAAAGTCATTTTTAGGCCATATCTGACCTTTTGAAATTTTTCTGTTCAAAGTGTCTTCAAAAAAATCATAAACTTATAGACTCTTTCTGATGTTAAATCAGAGGTTCTTTATGGAGCTACTGAACATATTTGAGGCGAAATAGTTCTTGAACATTAACTTAATATACAATCAGATTGTCTTCTTTTGGTGTTAAATTAGCCACAGTAAAGTCCATATTTGATCCAAGGAACATATTTTTGGCCAAAGAATTCTCAATCTTGAACTTTCTATACTTACTCATAGATTCCTAGTTATGCTTCAAAAGTAATTTTTAGGCCATATCTGACCTTTTGAAATGTTTCTGTTCAAAGTGTCTTCAAAAAAATTATAAACATAGACTTTCTGATGTTAAATCAGCCATACAGAGGTTCTTTATGGAGCTACTGAACATATTTGAGGCGAAAGAGTTCTTGAACATTAACTTATACAATCAGATTGTCTTCTTTTGGTGTTATATTAGCCACAGTAAAGTCCATATTTGACCCAAGGAACATATTTCTGGCCAAGGAATCCTCGATCTTGAACTTTCTATACATACTCATATACTCCTACTGATGCTTCATAAGTCATTTAGAAGACAAAATCTGACCTTTTTAACTTTTTTCTGTTCGAAGGGTCTTCAAAAAATGTATAAACTTATAAACTCCGTCTGATGTTTAATCAGTCATACAGAGGTTCCTTATGGAACCACTGAACATATTTCTGGCCAAAGAGTTCTTGAACAATATCTTATTATACAATCAGATTGTCTTCTTTAGGTGTTATATTAGCCACAGTAAAGTGCATATTTGACCCAAGGAACATATTTCTGGAAAAAGAATCCTCGATCTTGAACTTTCTATACATACACATAGACTCCTACTGATAATTCAAAAGTCATTTAGAAGACAATATCTGACCTTTTGAACTTTTTTCTGTTTAAAGGATCTTCAAAAAATTTATAAACTTATTGACTCCTTCTGATGTTAAATCAGCCATACAGAGGTTCCTTATGGACCTACTGAACATATTTGTGGCGAAAGAGTTCTTGAACATTAGCTTAATATACAATCAGCTTCTCTTCTTTTGGTGTAATATTAGCCACAGTAAAGTCCATATTTGACCCAAGGAACATATTTCTGGCCAAGGAATTCTCGATCTTCAACTTTCCATACATAATCAGAGACTCCTACTGATGCTTCATAAGTCATTTACAAGACCAAATCTGACCTTTTGAACTTTTTTCTGTTCAAAGGGTCTTCAAAAAATTATGAAATTATAGACTCCTTCTTATGTTAAGTCCGACAGAGGTTTTTTATGGAACTACTGAACATATTTGTGGCCAAATAGTTCTTGAACATAATCTTAATATACAATCAGATTGTCTTCTTTTGATGTTATATTAGCCACAGTAAAGTCCATACTTGACCCAAGGAAAATATTATTGGCCAAATAACTCTCAATCTTGAACTTTCTATACATACTCATAGACTCCTACTGATGCTTCATAAGTAATTTAGAAGACCAAATCTGACCTTTTGAATTTTTTTCTGTTCGAAGGGTCTTAAAAAAATTATAAACTTATAGACTCTTTCTGATGTTAAATCAGAGGTTCTTTATGGAACTACTGAACAGATATCTGGCCAAAGAGTTCTTGAAAATTAACTTAATATACAATCAGATTGTCTTCTTTTGGTGTTAAATTAGCCACAGTAAAGTCCATATTTGATCCAAGGAACATATTTTTGGCCAAAGAATTCTCAATCTTGAACTTTCTATACTTACTCATAGATTCCTAGTTATGCTTCAAAAGTCATTTTTAGGCCATATCTGACCTTTTGAAATTTTTCTGTTCAAAGTGTCTTCAAAAAAATCATAAACTTATAGACTCTTTCTGATGTTAAATCAGAGGTTCTTTATGGAGCTACTGAACATATTTGAGGCGAAATAGTTCTTGAACATTAACTTAATATACAATCAGATTGTCTTCTTTTGGTGTTAAATTAGCCACAGTAAAGTCCATATTTGATCCAAGGAACATATTTTTGGCCAAAGAATTCTCAATCTTGAACTTTCTATACTTACTCATAGATTCCTAGTTATGCTTCAAAAGTAATTTTTAGGCCATATCTGACCTTTTGAAATGTTTCTGTTCAAAGTGTCTTCAAAAAAATTATAAACATAGACTTTCTGATGTTAAATCAGCCATACAGAGGTTCTTTATGGAGCTACTGAACATATTTGAGGCGAAAGAGTTCTTGAACATTAACTTATACAATCAGATTGTCTTCTTTTGGTGTTATATTAGCCACAGTAAAGTCCATATTTGACCCAAGGAACATATTTCTGGCCAAGGAATCCTCGATCTTGAACTTTCTATACATACTCATATACTCCTACTGATGCTTCATAAGTCATTTAGAAGACAAAATCTGACCTTTTTAACTTTTTTCTGTTCGAAGGGTCTTCAAAAAATGTATAAACTTATAAACTCCGTCTGATGTTTAATCAGTCATACAGAGGTTCCTTATGGAACCACTGAACATATTTCTGGCCAAAGAGTTCTTGAACAATATCTTATTATACAATCAGATTGTCTTCTTTAGGTGTTATATTAGCCACAGTAAAGTGCATATTTGACCCAAGGAACATATTTCTGGAAAAAGAATCCTCGATCTTGAACTTTCTATACATACACATAGACTCCTACTGATAATTCAAAAGTCATTTAGAAGACAATATCTGACCTTTTGAACTTTTTTCTGTTTAAAGGATCTTCAAAAAATGTATAAACTTATTGACTCCTTCTGATGTTAAATCAGCCATACAGAGGTTCCTTATGGACCTACTGAACATATTTGTGGCGAAAGAGTTCTTGAACATTAGCTTAATATACAATCAGCTTCTCTTCTTTTGGTGTAATATTAGCCACAGTAAAGTCCATATTTGACCCAAGGAACATATTTCTGGCCAAGGAATTCTCGATCTTCAACTTTCCATACATAATCAGAGACTCCTACTGATGCTTCATAAGTCATTTACAAGACCAAATCTGACCTTTTGAACTTTTTTCTGTTCAAAGGGTCTTCAAAAAATTATGAAATTATAGACTCCTTCTTATGTTAAGTCCGACAGAGGTTTTTTATGGAACTACTGAACATATTTGTGGCCAAATAGTTCTTGAACATAATCTTAATATACAATCAGATTGTCTTCTTTTGATGTTATATTAGCCACAGTAAAGTCCATACTTGACCCAAGGAAAATATTATTGGCCAAATAACTCTCAATCTTGAACTTTCTATACATACTCATAGACTCCTACTGATGCTTCATAAGTAATTTAGAAGACCAAATCTGACCTTTTGAATTTTTTTCTGTTCGAAGGGTCTTAAAAAAATGTATAAACTTATAAACTCCGTCTGATGTTTAATCAGTCATACAGAGGTTCCTTATGGAACCACTGAACATATTTCTGGCCAAAGAGTTCTTGAACATTAACATAATATACAATCAGATTGTCTTCTTTTGGTGTAATATTAGCCACAGTAAAGTCCATATTTGACACAAGGAACATATTTCTGGCCAAGGAATCCTCGATCTTGAACTTTCTATACAGACTCATAGACTCCTACTGATGCGTCATAAGTCATTTAGAAGACTTTATCTGACCTTTTGAAATTTTTTCTGTTCAAAGGGTCTTCACAAAATGTAAAAACTTATAACCTCCTTCTGATGTTCAATCAGTCATACATAGGTTCTTTATGGAACTACTGAACAGATATCTGGCCAAAGAGTTCTTGAACATTAACTTAATATACAATCAGATTGTCTTCTTTTGGTGTTAAATTAGCCACAGTAAAGTCCATATTTGATCCAAGGAACATATTTTTGGCCAAAGAATTCTCAATCTTGAACTTTCTATACTTACTCATAGATTCCTAGTTATGCTTCAAAAGTCATTTTTAGGCCATATCTGACCTTTTGAAATTTTTCTGTTCAAAGTGTATTAAAAAAAATTATAAACTTATAGACTCTTTCTGATGTTAAATCAGCCATACAGAGGTTCTTTATGAAGCTACTGAACATATTTGAGGCGAAAGAGTTCTTGAACATTATCTTAATATACAATCAGATTGTCTTCTTTTGGTGTTATATTAGCCACAGTATAGTCCATATTTGACCCAAGGAACATAGTTCTGGCCAAGGAATCCTCGATCTTGAACTTTCTATACAGACTCATAGACTCCTACTGATGCTTCATAAGTCATTTAGAAGACAATATCTGACCTTTTGAAATTTTTTCTGTTCAAAGGGTCTTCAAAAAAATCATAAACTTATAAACTCTTTCTGATGTTAAATCAGAGGTTCTTTATGGAGCTACTGAACATATTTGAGGCGAAATAGTTCTTGAACATTAACTTCATATGCAATCAGATTGTCTTCTTTTGGTGTTATATTAGCCACAGTAAAGTCCATAATTGACCCAAGGAACATATTTCTGGCCAAGGAATCCTCGATCTTGAACTTTCTATACATACTCATAGACTCCTACTGATGCTTCAAAAGTCATTTTTAGGCCATATCTGACCTTTTTAACTTTTTCTATTCAAAGTGTCTTCAAAAAAATTATAAACTTATAGACTCTTTCTTATGTTAAATCAGCCATACAGAGGTTCTTTATGGAGCTACTGAACATATTTCTGGCCAAAGAGTTCTTGAACAATATCTTAATATACAATCAGATTGTCTTCTTTTGGTGTTATATTAGCCACAGTAAAGTCCATATTTGACCCAAGGAACATATTTCTGGCCAAGGAATCCTCGATCTTGAACTTTCTTTACATACTCATAGACTCCTACTGATGCTTCATAAGTCATTTAGGAGACAATATCTGACCTTTTGAAATTTTTTCTGTTCAAAGGGTCTTCACAAAATGTAAAAACTTATAAACTCCTTCTGATGTTCAATCAGTCATACATAGGTTCTTTATGGAACTACTGAACAGATATCTGGCCAAAGAGTTCTTGAACATTAACTTAATATACAATCAGATTGTCTTCTTTTGGTGTTAAATTAGCCACAGTAAAGTCCATATTTGATCCAAGGAACATATTTTTGGCCAAAGAATTCTCAATCTTGAACTTTCTATACTTACTCATAGATTCCTAGTTATGCTTCAAAAGTAATTTTTAGGCCATATCTGACCTTTTGAAATGTTTCTGTTCAAAGTGTCTTCAAAAAAATTATAAACATAGACTTTCTGATGTTAAATCAGCCATACAGAGGCTCTTTATGGAGCTACTGAACATATTTGAGGCGAAAGAGTTCTTGAACATTAACTTATACAATCAGATTGTCTTCTTTTGGTGTTATATTAGCCACAGTAAAGTCCATATTTGACCCAAGGAACATATTTCTGGCCAAGGAATCCTCGATCTTGAACTTTCTATACATACTCATATACTCCTACTGATGCTTCATAAGTCATTTAGAAGACAAAATCTGACCTTTTTAACTTTTTTCTGTTCGAAGGGTCTTAAAAAAATGTATAAACTTATAAACTCCGTCTGATGTTTAATCAGTCATACAGAGGTTCCTTATGGAACCACTGAACATATTTCTGGCCAAAGAGTTCTTGAACAATATCTTATTATACAATCAGATTGTCTTCTTTAGGTGTTATATTAGCCACAGTAAAGTCCATATTTGACCCAAGGAACATATTTCTGGAAAAAGAATCCTCGATCTTGAACTTTCTATACATACACATAGACTCCTACTGATAATTCAAAAGTCATTTAGAAGACAATATCTGACCTTTTGAACTTTTTTCTGTTTAAATGGTCTTCAAAAAATGTATAAACTTATTGACTCCTTCTGATGTTAAATCAGCCATACAGAGGTTCCTTATGGACCTACTGAACATATTTGTGGCGAAAGAGTTCTTGAACATTAGCTTAATATACAATCAGCTTCTCTTCTTTTGGTGTAATATTAGCCACAGTAAAGTCCATATTTGACCCAAGGAACATATTTCTGGCCAAGGAATTCTCGATCTTCAACTTTCCATACATAATCAGAGACTCCTACTGATGCTTCATAAGTCATTTACAAGACCAAATCTGACCTTTTGAACTTTTTTCTGTTCAAAGGGTCTTCAAAAAATTATGAAATTATAGACTCCTTCTTATGTTAAGTCCGACAGAGGTTTTTTATGGAACTACTGAACATATTTGTGGCCAAATAGTTCTTGAACATTAACTTATACAATCAGATTGTCTTTTTTTGGTGTTATATTAGCCACAGTAAAGTCCATATTTGACCCAAGGAACATATTTCTGGCCAAGGAATCCTCGATCTTGAACTTTCTATACATACTCATAGACTCCTACTTATGCTTCATAAGTCATTTAGAAGACAAAATCTGACCTTTTTAACTTTTTTCTGTTCGAAGGGTCTTCAAAAAATGTATAAACTTATAAACTCCGTCTGATGTTTAATCAGTCATACAGAGGTTCCTTATGGAACCACTGAACATATTTCTGGCCAAAGAGTTCTTGAACAATATCTTATTATACAATCAGATTGTCTTCTTTAGGTGTTATATTAGCCACAGTAAAGTCCATATTTGACCCAAGGAACATATTTCTGGAAAAAGAATCCTCGATCTGGAACTTTCTATACATACACATAGACTCCTACTGATAATTCAAAAGTCATTTAGAAGACAATATCTGACCTTTTGAACTTTTTTCTGTTTAAATGGTCTTCAAAAAATGTATAAACTTATTGACTCCTTCTGATGTTAAATCAGCCATACAGAGGTTCCTTATGGACCTACTGAACATATTTGTGGCGAAAGAGTTCTTGAACATTAGCTTAATATACAATCAGCTTCTCTTCTTTTGGTGTAATATTAGCCACAGTAAAGTCCATATTTGACCCAAGGAACATATTTCTGGCCAAGGAATTCTCGATCTTCAACTTTCCATACATAATCAGAGACTTCTACTGATGCTTCATAAGTCATTTACAAGACCAAATCTGACCTTTTGAACTTTTTTCTGTTCAAAGGGTCTTCAAAAAATTATGAAATTATAGACTCCTTCTTATGTTAAGTCCGACAGAGGTTTTTTATGGAACTACTGAACATATTTGTGGCCAAATAGTTCTTGAACATAATCTTAATATACAATCAGATTGTCTTCTTTTGATGTTATATTAGCCACAGTAAAGTCCATACTTGACCCAAGGAAAATATTATTGGCCAAATAACTCTCAATCTTGAACTTTCTATACATACTCATAGACTCCTACTGATGCTTCATAAGTAATTTAGAAGACCAAATCTGACCTTTTGAATTTTTTTCTGTTCGAAGGGTCTTAAAAAAATGTATAAACTTATAAACTCCGTCTGATGTTTAATCAGTCATACAGAGGTTCCTTATGGAACCACTGAACATATTTCTGGCCAAAGAGTTCTTGAACATTACCTTAATATACAATCAGATTGTCTTCTTTTGGTGTTATATTAGCCACTGTATAGTCCATATTTGACCCAAGGAACATAGTTCTGGCCAAGGAATCCTCGATCTTGAACTTTCTATACAGACTCATAGACTCCTACTGATGCTTCATAAGTCATTTAGAAGACAATATCTGACCTTTTGAAATTTTTTCTGTTCAAAGGGTCTTCACAAAATGTAAAAACTTATAAACTCCTTCTGATGTTCAATCAGTCATACATAGGTTCTTTATGGAACTACTGAACAGATATCTGGCCAAAGAGTTCTTGAACATTAACTTAATATACAATCAGATTGTCTTCTTTTGGTGTTAAATTAGCCACAGTAAAGTCCAAATTTGATCCAAGGAACATATTTTTGGCCAAAGAATTCTCAATCTTGAACTTTCTATACTTACTCATAGATTCCTAGTTATGCTTCAAAAGTCATTTTTAGGCCATATCTGACCTTTTGAAATTTTTCTGTTCAAAGTGTCTTCAAAAAAATCATAAACTTATAGACTCTTTCTGATGTTAAATCAGAGGTTCTTTATGGAGCTACTGAACATATTTGAGGCGAAATAGTTCTTGAACATTAACTTCATATGCAATCAGATTGTCTTCTTTTGGTGTTATATTAGCCACAGTAAAGTCCATAATTGACCCAAGGAACATATTTCTGGCCAAGGAATCCTCGATCTTGAACTTTCTATACATACTCATAGACTCCTACTGATGCTTCAAAAGTCATTTTTAGGCCATATCTGACCTTTTTAACTTTTTCTATTCAAAGTGTCTTCAAAAAAATTATAAACTTATAGACTCTTTCTTATGTTAAATCAGCCATACAGAGGTTCTTTATGGAGCTACTGAACATATTTCTGGCCAAAGAGTTCTTGAACAATATCTTAATATACAATCAGATTGTCTTCTTTTGGTGTTATATTAGCCACAGTAAAGTCCATATTTGACCCAAGGAACATATTTCTGGCCAAGGAATCCTCGATCTTGAACTTTCTATACATACTCATAGACTCCTACTGATGCTTCATAAGTCATTTAGGAGACAATATCTGACCTTTTGAAATTTTTTCTGTTCAAAGGGTCTTCACAAAATGTAAAAACTTATAAACTCCTTCTGATGTTCAATCAGTCATACATAGGTTCTTTATGGAACTACTGAACAGATATCTGGCCAAAGAGTTCTTGAACATTAACTTAATATACAATCAGATTGTCTTCTTTTGGTGTTAAATTAGCCACAGTAAAGTCCATATTTGATCCAAGGAACATATTTTTGGCCAAAGAATTCTCAATCTTGAACTTTCTATACTTACTCATAGATTCCTAGTTATGCTTCAAAAGTAATTTTTAGGCCATATCTGACCTTTTGAAATGTTTCTGTTCAAAGTGTCTTCAAAAAAATTATAAACATAGACTTTCTGATGTTAAATCAGCCATACAGAGGCTCTTTATGGAGCTACTGAACATATTTGAGGCGAAAGAGTTCTTGAACATTAACTTATACAATCAGATTGTCATCTTTTGGTGTTATATTAGCCACAGTAAAGTCCATATTTGACCCAAGGAACATATTTCTGGCCAAGGAATCCTCGATCTTGAACTTTCTATACATACTCATATACTCCTACTGATGCTTCATAAGTCATTTAGAAGACAAAATCTGACCTTTTTAACTTTTTTCTGTTCGAAGGGTCTTCAAAAAATGTATAAACTTATAAACTCCGTCTGATGTTTAATCAGTCAGACAGAGGTTCCTTATGGAACCACTGAACATATTTCTGGCCAAAGAGTTCTTGAACAATATCTTATTATACAATCAGATTGTCTTCTTTAGGTGTTATATTAGCCACAGTAAAGTCCATATTTGACCCAAGGAACATATTTCTGGAAAAAGAATCCTCGATCTTGAACTTTCTATACAAACACATAGACTCCTACTGATAATTCAAAAGTCATTTAGAAGACAATATCTGACCTTTTGAACTTTTTTCTGTTTAAATGGTCTTCAAAAAATTTATAAACTTATAGACTCCTTCTGATGTTAAATCAGCCATACAGAGGTTCCTTATGGACCTACTGAACATATTTGTGGCGAAAGAGTTCTTGAACATTAGCTTAATATACAATCAGCTTCTCTTCTTTTGGTGTAATATTAGCCACAGTAAAGTCCATATTTGACCCAAGGAACATATTTCTGGCCAAGGAATTCTCGATCTTCAACTTTCCATACATAATCAGAGACTCCTACTGATGCTTCATAAGTCATTTACAAGACCAAATCTGACCTTTTGAACTTTTTTCTGTTCAAAGGGTCTTCAAAAAATTATGAAATTATAGACTCCTTCTTATGTTAAGTCCGACAGAGGTTTTTTATGGAACTACTGAACATATTTGTGGCCAAATAGTTCTTGAACATTAACTTATACAATCAGATTGTCTTTTTTTGGTGTTATATTAGCCACAGTAAAGTCCATATTTGACCCAAGGAACATATTTCTGGCCAAGGAATCCTCGATCTTGAACTTTCTATACATACTCATAGACTCCTACTTATGCTTCATAAGTCATTTAGAAGACAAAATCTGACCTTTTTAACTTTTTTCTGTTCGAAGGGTCTTCAAAAAATGTATAAACTTATAAACTCCGTCTGATGTTTAATCAGTCATACAGAGGTTCCTTATGGAACCACTGAACATATTTCTGGCCAAAGAGTTCTTGAACAATATCTTAATATACAATCAGATTGTCTTCTTTAGGTGTTATATTAGCCACAGTAAAGTCCATATTTGACCCAAGGAACATATTTCTGGAAAAAGAATCCTCGATCTTGAACTTTCTATACATACACATAGACTCCTACTAATAATTCAAAAGTCATTTAGAAGACAATATCTGACCTTTTGAACTTTTTTCTGTTTAAATGGTCTTCAAAAAATGTATAAAGTTATTGACTCCTTCTGATGTTAAATCAGCCATACAGAGGTTCCTCATGGACCTACTGAACATATTTGTGGCGAAAGAGTTCTTGAACATTAGCTTAATATACAATCAGCTTCTCTTCTTTTGGTGTAATATTAGCCACAGTAAAGTCCATATTTGACCCAAGGAACATATTTCTGGCCAAGGAATTCTCGATCTTCAACTTTCCATACATAATCAGAGACTCCTACTGATGCTTCATAAGTCATTTACAAGACCAAATCTGACCTTTTGAACTTTTTTCTGTTCAAAGGGTCTTCAAAAAATTATGAAATTATAGACTCCTTCTTATGTTAAGTCCGACAGAGGTTTTTTATGGACCTACTGAACATGTTTGTGGCGAAAGAATCCTTGAACATTAACTTAATATACAATCAGATCGTCTTATTTTGGTTGTTATATTAGCCCCAGTAAAGTCCATATTTGACCCAAGGAAAATATTATTGGCCAAATAATTCTCAATCTTGAACTTTCTATACATACTCATAGACTCCTACTGATGCTTCATAAGTAATTTAGAAGACCAAATCTGACCTTTTGAACTTTTTTCTGTTCAAAGTGTCTTCAAAAAAATTATAAACTTTTAGACTCTTTCTGATGTTAAATCAGTCATACATGGGTTCTTTGTGGACATACTGAACATATGTCTGGCCAAAGAGTTCTTGAACATTAACTTAATATACAATCAGATTGTCTTCTTTTGGTGTTGTATTAGCCACAGTAAAGTCCATATTTGATCCAAGGAACATATTTTTTGCCAAGGAATCCTCGATCTTGAACTTTCTATACATACTCATAGACTCCTACTGATGCTTCAAAAGTCATTTTTAGGCCATCTCTGACCTTTTTTAATTTTTCTCTTGCAAAGGGTCTTCAAAAAATTTATAAACTTATAGATTCCTTCTGATGTTAAATCAGTCATAAATCGGTTCTTTATGGACATACTGAACATATTTGTGGCCAAAGAGTTCTTGAACATTAACTTATACAATCAGATTGTCTTCTTTTGGTGTTATATTAGCCACACTGAAGTCCATATTTGACCCAAGCAACATGTTTCTGGCCAAAGAATCCTCGATCTTGAACAATCTATACATATAGACTGATGCTTCAAAAGTCATTTTTAGGCCATTTCTGACCTGTTAACATTTTTTCTGTTCAAAGGGTCTTCACAAAATGTAAAAACTTATAAACTCCTTCTGATGTTAAATCAGCCATACAGAGGTTCTTTATGGAGCTACTGAACATATTTGAGGCGAAAGAGTTCTTGAACATTAACTTAATATACAATCAGATTGTCTTCTTTTGGTGTTATATTAGCCACAGTAAAGTCCATATTTGACTCAAGGAACATATGTCTGGCCAAGGAATCCTCGAGCTTGAACTTTCTATAAATACTCATAAATTCCTACTGATGCTCCAAAAGTCATTTAGATGACAATATCTGACCGTTTTAACTTTTTTCTGTTCAAAGGGTCTTCAAAAAATGTATAAACTTATAAACTCCTTCTGATGTTAAATCAGTCATACATAAGTTTTTTATGGAACTACTAAACAGATATCTGGCCAAAGAGTTCTTGAACATTAACTTAATATACAATCAGATTGTCTTCTTTTGGTGTTAAATTAGCCACAGTAAAGTCCATATTTGACCCAAGGAAAATATTATTGGCCAAATAATTCTCACTACTGAACAGATATCTGCCCAAAGAGTTCTTGAACATTAACTTAATATACAATCAGATTGTCTTCTTTTGGTGTTATATTAGCGACAGTAAAGTCCATATTTGATACAAGGAACATATTTCTGGCAAAAGAATCCTCGATCTTGAACAATCTATACATACTCTTAGACTCCTACTGATGCTTCAAAAGTCATTTTTTGGCCATATCTGACCTTTTGAAATTTTTCTGTTCAAAGGGTCTTCACAAAATGTAAAAACTTATAAACTCCTTCTGATGTTCAATCAGTCATACATAAGTTCTTTATGGAACTACTAAACAGATATCTGGCCAAAGAGTTCTTGAACATTAACTTAGTATACAATCAGATTGTCTTCTTTTGGTGTTAAATTAGCCTCAGTAAAGTCCATATTTGATCCAAGGAACATATTTTTGGCCAAAGAATTCTCAATCTTGAACTTTCTATACTTGCTCATAGACTCCTACTGATGCTTCAAAAGTCATTTAGATGACTATATCTGACCTTTTGAACTTTTTTCTGTTCAAAGGGTCTTCAAAAAATGTATAAACTTATAAACTCCTTCTGATGTTTAATAAGTCATTCAGAGGTTCCTTATGGAACCACTGAACATATTTCTGGCCAAAGTGTTCTCGTACAATATCTTAATATACAATCAGATTGTCTTCTTTAGGTGTTATATTAGCCACAGTAAAGTCCATATTTGACCCAAGGAACATATTTCTGGAAAAAGAATCCTCGATCTTGAACTTTCTATGCATACTCATAGACTCCTACTGATAATTCAAAAGTCATTTAGAAGACAATATCTGACCTTTTGAACTTTTTTCTGTTTAAAGGGTCTTCAAAAAATGTATAAACTTATAGACTCCTTCTGATGTTAAATCAGCCATACAGAGGTTCCTTATGGACCTACTGAACATATTTGTGGCGAAAGAGTTCTTGAACATTAGCTTAATATACAATCAGATTCTCTTCTTTTGGTGTAATATTAGCCACAGTAAAGTCCATATTTAATCCAAGGAACATATTTCTGGCCAAGGAATTCTCGATCTTCAACTTACCATACATAATCAGAGACTCCTACTGATGCTTCATAAGTAATTTAGAAGACCAAATCTGACCTTTTGAATTTTTTTCTGTTCAAAGGGTCTTCAAAAAAATGATAAACTTATAGACTCCTTCTGATGTTAAATCAGTCCGACAGAGGTTTTTTATGGAACTACTGAACAAATTTGTGGCCAAATAGTTCTTGAACATAATCTTAATATACAATCAGATTGTCTTCTTTTGATGTTATATTAGCCACAGTAAAGTCCATATTTGACCCAAGGAAAATACTATTGGCCAAATAACTCTCAATCTTGAACTTTCCATACATAATCAGAGACTCCTACGGATGTTTCAAAAGTAATTTAGAAGACAATATCTGACCATTTTAACTTTTTTCTGTTCAAAGAGTCTTCAAAAAAATTATAAACTTATAGACTCTTTCTGATGTTAAATCACCAGATATCTGGTGATATACTGATGCTTCAAAAGTCATTTTTAGGCCATATCTGACCTTTTGAAATTTTTTCTGTTCAAAGGGTCTTCACAAAATGTAAAAACTTATAAACTCCTTATGATGTTAAATAAGCCATACAGAGGTTCCTTATGGACCTACTGAACATGTTTGTGGCGAAAGAATCCTTGAACATTAACTTAATATACAATCAGATCGTCTTATTTTGGTTGTTATATTAGCCCCAGTAAAGTCCATATTTGACCCAAGGAAAATATTATTGGCCAAATAATTCTCAATCTTGAACTTTCTATACATACTCATAGACTCCTACTGATGCTTCATAAGTAATTTAGAAGACCAAATCTGACCTTTTGAACTTTTTTCTGTTCAAAGTGTCTTCAAAAAAATTATAAACTTTTAGACTCTTTCTGATGTTAAATCAGTCATACATGGGTTCTTTGTGGACATACTGAACATATGTCTGGCCAAAGAGTTCTTGAACATTAACTTAATATACAATCAGATTGTCTTCTTTTGGTGTTAAATTAGCCTCAGTAAAGTCCATATTTGATCCAAGGAACATATTTTTGGCCAAAGAATTCTCAATCTTGAACTTTCTATACTTGCTCATAGACTCCTACTGATGCTTCAAAAGTCATTTAGATGACTATATCTGACCTTTTGAACTTTTTTCTGTTCAAAGGGTCTTCAAAAAATGTATAAACTTATAAACTCCTTCTGATGTTTAATAAGTCATTCAGAGGTTCCTTATGGAACCACTGAACATATTTCTGGCCAAAGTGTTCTCGTACAATATCTTAATATACAATCAGATTGTCTTCTTTAGGTGTTATATTAGCCACAGTAAAGTCCATATTTGACCCAAGGAACATATTTCTGGAAAAAGAATCCTCGATCTTGAACTTTCTATGCATACTCATAGACTCCTACTGATAATTCAAAAGTCATTTAGAAGACAATATCTGACCTTTTGAACTTTTTTCTGTTTAAAGGGTCTTCAAAAAATGTATAAACTTATAGACTCCTTCTGATGTTAAATCAGCCATACAGAGGTTCCTTATGGACCTACTGAACATATTTGTGGCGAAAGAGTTCTTGAACATTAGCTTAATATACAATCAGATTCTCTTCTTTTGGTGTAATATTAGCCACAGTAAAGTCCATATTTAATCCAAGGAACATATTTCTGGCCAAGGAATTCTCGATCTTCAACTTACCATACATAATCAGAGACTCCTACTGATGCTTCATAAGTAATTTAGAAGACCAAATCTGACCTTTTGAATTTTTTTCTGTTCAAAGGGTCTTCAAAAAAATGATAAACTTATAGACTCCTTCTGATGTTAAATCAGTCCGACAGAGGTTTTTTATGGAACTACTGAACAAATTTGTGGCCAAATAGTTCTTGAACATAATCTTAATATACAATCAGATTGTCTTCTTTTGATGTTATATTAGCCACAGTAAAGTCCATATTTGACCCAAGGAAAATACTATTGGCCAAATAACTCTCAATCTTGAACTTTCCATACATAATCAGAGACTCCTACGGATGTTTCAAAAGTAATTTAGAAGACAATATCTGACCATTTTAACTTTTTTCTGTTCAAAGAGTCTTCAAAAAAATTATAAACTTATAGACTCTTTCTGATGTTAAATCACCAGATATCTGGTGATATACTGATGCTTCAAAAGTCATTTTTAGGCCATATCTGACCTTTTGAAATTTTTTCTGTTCAAAGGGTCTTCACAAAATGTAAAAACTTATAAACTCCTTATGATGTTAAATAAGCCATACAGAGGTTCCTTATGGACCTACTGAACATGTTTGTGGCGAAAGAATCCTTGAACATTAACTTAATATACAATCAGATCGTCTTATTTTGGTTGTTATATTAGCCCCAGTAAAGTCCATATTTGACCCAAGGAAAATATTATTGGCCAAATAATTCTCAATCTTGAACTTTCTATACATACTCATAGACTCCTACTGATGCTTCATAAGTAATTTAGAAGACCAAATCTGACCTTTTGAACTTTTTTCTGTTCAAAGTGTCTTCAAAAAAATTATAAACTTTTAGACTCTTTCTGATGTTAAATCAGTCATACATGGGTTCTTTGTGGACATACTGAACATATGTCTGGCCAAAGAGTTCTTGAACATTAACTTAATATACAATCAGATTGTCTTCTTTTGGTGTTGTATTAGCCACAGTAAAGTCCATATTTGATCCAAGGAACATATTTTTGGCCAAGGAATCCTCGATCTTGAACTTTCTATACATACTCATAGACTCCTACTGATGCTTCAAAAGTCATTTTTAGGCCATCTCTGACCTTTTTTAATTTTTCTCTTGCAAAGGGTCTTCAAAAAATTTATAAACTTATAGATTCCTTCTGATGTTAAATCAGTCATAAATCGGTTCTTTATGGACATACTGAACATATTTGTGGCCAAAGAGTTCTTGAACATTAACTTATACAATCAGATTGTCTTCTTTTGGTGTTATATTAGCCACACTGAAGTCCATATTTGACCCAAGCAACATGTTTCTGGCCAAAGAATCCTCGATCTTGAACAATCTATACATATAGACTGATGCTTCAAAAGTCATTTTTAGGCCATTTCTGACCTTTTAACATTTTTTCTGTTCAAAGGGTCTTCACAAAATGTAAAAACTTATAAACTCCTTCTGATGTTAAATCAGCCATACAGAGGTTCTTTATGGAGCTACTGAACATATTTGAGGCGAAAGAGTTCTTGAACATTAACTTAATATACAATCAGATTGTCTTCTTTTGGTGTTATATTAGCCACAGTAAAGTCCATATTTGACTCAAGGAACATATGTCTGGCCAAGGAATCCTCGAGCTTGAACTTTCTATAAATACTCATAAATTCCTACTGATGCTCCAAAAGTCATTTAGATGACAATATCTGACCGTTTTAACTTTTTTCTGTTCAAAGGGTCTTCAAAAAATTTATAAACTTATAAACTCCTTCTGATGTTAAATCAGTCATACATAAGTTTTTTATGGAACTACTAAACAGATATCTGGCCAAAGAGTTCTTGAACATTAACTTAATATACAATCAGATTGTCTTCTTTTGGTGTTAAATTAGCCACAGTAAAGTCCATATTTGACCCAAGGAAAATATTATTGGCCAAATAATTCTCACTACTGAACAGATATCTGCCCAAAGAGTTCTTGAACATTAACTTAATATACAATCAGATTGTCTTCTTTTGGTGTTATATTAGCGACAGTAAAGTCCATATTTGATACAAGGAACATATTTCTGGCAAAAGAATCCTCGATCTTGAACAATCTATACATACTCTTAGACTCCTACTGATGCTTCAAAAGTCATTTTTTGGCCATATCTGACCTTTTGAAATTTTTCTGTTCAAAGGGTCTTCACAAAATGTAAAAACTTATAAACTCCTTCTGATGTTCAATCAGTCATACATAAGTTCTTTATGGAACTACTAAACAGATATCTGGCCAAAGAGTTCTTGAACATTAACTTAGTATACAATCAGATTGTCTTCTTTTGGTGTTAAACTAGCCTCAGTAAAGTCCATATTTGATCCAAGGAACATATTTTTGGCCAAAGAATTCTCAATCTTGAACTTTCTATACTTGCTCATAGACTCCTACTGATGCTTCAAAAGTCATTTAGATGACTATATCTGACCTTTTGAACTTTTTTCTGTTCAAAGGGTCTTCAAAAAATGTATAAACTTATAAACTCCTTCTGATGTTTAATAAGTCATTCAGAGGTTCCTTATGGAACCACTGAACATATTTCTGGCCAAAGTGTTCTCGTACAATATCTTAATATACAAATAAAGATTGTCTTCTTTAGGTGTTATATTAGCCACAGTAAAGTCCATATTTGACCCAAGGAACATATTTCTGGAAAAAGAATCCTCGATCTTGAACTTTCTATGCATACTCATAGACTCCTACTGATAATTCAAAAGTCATTTAGAAGACAATATCTGACCTTTTGAACTTTTTTCTGTTTAAAGGGTCTTCAAAAAATGTATAAACTTATAGACTCCTTCTGATGTTAAATCAGCCATACAGAGGTTCCTTATGGACATACTGAACATATTTGTGGCCAAAGAGTTCTTGAACATTAACTTATACAATCAGATTGTCTTCTTTTGGTGTTATATTAGCCACACTGAAGTCCATATTTGACCCAAGCAATATGTTTCTGGCCAAAGAATCCTCGATCTTGAACAATCTATACATATAGACTGATGCTTCAAAAGTCATTTTTAGGCCATATCTGACCTTTTAACATTTTTTCTGTTCAAAGGGTCTTCACAAAATGTAAAAACTTATAAACTCCTTCTGATGTTCAATCAGTCATACATAGGTTCTTTATGGAACTACTGAACAGTTTAATTTAAGTTTTACTGAACTTAAATCTGGCCAAAGAGTTCTTGAACATTAACTTAATATACAATCAGATTGTCTTCTTTTGGTGTTAAATTAGCCACAGTAAAGTCCATATTTGATCCAAGGAACATATTTTTGGCCAAAGAATTCTCAATCTTGAACTTTCTATACTTACTCATAGATTCCTAGTTATGCTTCAAAAGTCATTTTTAGGCCATATCTGACCTTTTGAAATGTTTCTGTTCAAAAGTGTCTTCAAAAAAATTATAAACTTATAGACTCTTTCTGATGTTAAATCAGCCATACAGAGGTTCTTTATGGAGCTACTGAACATATTTGAGGCGAAAGAGTTCTTGAACAATAACTTAATATACAATCAGATTGTCTTCTTTTGGTGTTATATTAGCCACAGTAAAGTCCATATTTGACCCAAGGAACATATGTCTGGCCAAGGAATCCTCGAGCTTGAACTTTCTATAAATACTCATAAATTCCTACTGATGCTCCAAAAGTCATTTAGATGACAATATCTGACCGTTTTAACTTTTTTCTGTTCAAAGGGTCTTCAAAAAATGTATAAACTTATAAACTCCTTCTGATGTTAAATCAGTCATACATAAGTTCTTTATGGAACTACTAAACAGATATCTGCCCAAAGTGTTCTTGAACATTAACTTAATATACAATCAGATTGTCTTCTTTTGGTGTTATATTAGCGACAGTAAAGTCCATATTTGATACAAGGAACATATTTCTGGCAAAAGAATCCTCGATCTTAAACAATCTATACATACTCATAGACTCCTACTGATGCTTCAAAAGTCATTTTTTGGCCATATCTGACCTTTTGAAATTTTTCTGTTCAAAGGGTCTTCACAAAATGTAAAAACTTATAAACTCCTTCTGATGTTCAATCAGTCATACATAAGTTCTTTATGGAACTACTAAACAGATATCTGGCCAAAGAGTTCTTGAACATTAACTTAATATACAATCAGATTGTCTTCTTTTGGTGTTAAATTAGCCACAGTAAAGTCCATATTTGATCCAAGGAACATATGTTTGGCCAAAGAATTCTCAATCTTGAACTTTCTATACTTGCTCATAGACTCCTACTGATGCTTCAAAAGTCATTTAGATGACTATATCTGACCTTTTGAACTTTTTTTATCTGTTCAAAGCGTCTTCAAAAAATTTATAAACTTATAAACTCTTTCTGATGTTTAATCAGTCATACAGAGGTTCCTCATGGAACCACTGAACATATCTCTTGCCAAAGAGTTCTTGAACAATATATTAATATACAATCAGATTGTCTTCTTTAGGTGTTATATTAGCCACAGTAAAGTCCATATTTTACCCAAGGAACATATTTCTGGAAAAAGAATCCTCGATCTTGAACTTTCTATACATACTCATAGACTCCTACTGATGCTTCAAAAGTCATTTAGAAGACAATATCTGACAGTTTTAACTTTTTTCTGTTCAAAGGGTCTTCAAAAAATGTATAAACTTATGAACTCCTTCTGATGTTTAATCAGTCATTCAGAGGTTCCTTATGGAACCACTGAACATATTTCTGGCCAAAGTGTTCTCGTACAATATCTTAATATACAATCAGATTGTCTTGTTTAGGTGTTATATTAACCACAGTAAAGTCCATATTTGACCCAAGGAACATATTTCTGGAAAAAGAATCCTCGATCTTGAACTTTCTATTCATACTCATAGACTACTACTGATAATTCAAAAGTCATTTAGAAGACAATATCTGACCTTTTGAACTTTTTTCTGTTTAAAGGATCTTCAAAAAATGTATAAACTTATAGACTCCTTCTGATGTTAAATCAGCCATACAGAGGTTCCTTATGGACCTACTGAACATATTTGTGGCGAAAGAGTTCTTGAACATTAGCTTAATATACAATCAGATTCTCTTCTTTTGGTGTAATATTAGCCACAGTAAAGTCCATATTTGATCCAAGGAACATATTTCTGGCCAAGGAATTCTCGATCTTCAACTTACCATACATAATCAGAGACTCCTACTGATGCTTCATAAGTAATTTAGAAGACCAAATCTGACCTTTTGAATTTTTTTCTGTTCAAAGGGTCTTCAAAAAAATTATAAACTTATAGACTCCTTCTGATGTTAAATCAGTCCGACAGAGGTTTTTTATGGAACTACTGAACATATTTGTGGCCAAATAGTTCTTGAACATAATCTTAATATACAATCAGATTGTCTTCTTTTGATGTTATATTAGCCACAGTAAAGTCCATATTTGACCCAAGGAAAATATTATTGGCCAAATAACTCTCAATCTTGAACTTTCCATACATAATCAGAGACTCCTACGGATGTTTCAAAAGTAATTTAGAAGACAATATCTGACCATTTTAACTTTTTTCTGTTCAAAGGGTCTTCAAAAAAATTATAAACTTATAGACTCCTTCTGATGTTAAATCAGTCATATAGAGTTCTTTATGGACCTACTATTTTTGGCCAAAGAGTTCTTGAACATTAACTTAATATACAGTCAGATTGTCTTCTTTTTGTGTAATATTAGCCACATTAAGTCCATATTTCACCCAAGGAACATATTTCTGGCCAAGGAATCCTCGATCTTGAACGTTCTATACATACTCATAAACTCCTACTGATGCTTCAAAAGTCATTTAAAAGACCAAATCTGACCTTTTGAACTTTTTTCTGTTGAAAGTGTCTTCAAAAAAATTATAAACTTTTAGACTCTTTCTGATGTTAAATCAGTCATATAGAGGTTCTTTATGGACCTACTGAACATATTTGTGGCCAAAGAGTTCTTGAACATTAATTTAATATACAATCAGATTGTCTTCTCTTGGTCTTATATTAGCCACAGTAAAGTCCATATTTGACCCAAGGAACATATGTCTGAACAAGGAATCCTCGATCTTGAACTTTCTATACATACTCATAAACTCCTACTGATGCTTCAAAAGTCATTTAGATGACAATATCTGACCGTTTTAACTTTTTTCTGTTCAAAGGGTCTTCAAAAAATGTGTAAACTTGTAAACTCCTTCTGATGTTAAATCAGTCATACATGGGTACTTTATGGACATACAGAACATATTTGTGGCCAAAGAGTTCTTGAACATTATCTTAATATACAATCAGATTGTCTTCTTTTGGTTGTTATAATAGCCCCAGTAAAGTCCATTTTGACCCAAGGAAAATATTATTGTCCAAATAATTCTCAATCTTGAACTTTCTATGCATACTCATAGACTCGTACTGATGCTTCATAAGTAATTTAGAAGACCAAATCTGACCTTTTGAACTTTTTTTCAGGTTTTCTCGTCAACTATACAAATTTAAATTGTATAAAATTTTCCAACAGCTAATGCAATGATTATCCTTCATACACAAATTAAGTTAGTTGTAGTTAGCAAATGCAATGCGAAATCACATTGTCATGTGCCAAATGTTATCTTTTCATTTCTCAGAGTAATACGTTAAATCTGTTAATGTGATGCAATACAACTACTGTCATATCTTAATGCATATCAAAACGATTTAGATTATGTAGGCATGGCAATGCAAAAGGTGTATAGCTTAAATATTTTTCTTCAGCGAACAAGGTTAGATCGTTATTAATCAGCTAATTCAATGATTTTCCTTTTATACGCAAATGAAAATTGTTTGTTGTAGTATGCAATATATTGCGAAGATAAATTAGGAAAAAGTTTGATCGTTTATGCAATACAATGCAATGAACACAATGTTAACTTTCCATGCACATAGGAATGAGTTAGTTCTTGTATGCATGGCAATTTAACAAAGTGCATGTTACTTATGTTATTCTTCAATGCAACAAAGAGCATATGATTTATGACTTCATTACACAAAGCTTGATCGTATTTGCAATGCTATGCATAAGCAGATTGCATTGCACATCTCTTCAGGGCATACATGAATTAGTAGTTGTTGAATGCATTGCAAAGCAACAAGTGCTATTACTTATATGTTATTCTTCAATGCACAACGCTTGATCGTATGTGCAAAGTAATGCACATATCTTCAATGCACGACGAAATGAGTTAGTTCTTGAATGCATTGTAATGCAAAAAGTACATATGACTTTTAGTTATTTGTCAATGCACAACGCTTGCTCGTATGTGCAATGCTATGCAAGAGGAGATTGCATTGCATATCTCTTTAACGCACTATGGAATGTTTTAGTTCTTGAATGCATTGCAATGCATAAAAACTGCATTTGATTTTTGTCATTCTTTAATGCTTGATCCGTATTTGCAATGCTATGCATAAGCAGATTGCATTGCACATCTCTTTAACGCACTACTGGAATTATTTCGTTCTTGAATGCATTGCAATGCAACAAAGTACATATGACTTTTAAGTTATTTGTCAAGGCACAACGCTTGATCGTATGTGCAATGCTATTCAAGAGGAGATTGCATTGATAACTCTTTAACGCACTACGGAATGTTTTAGTTCTTGAATGCATTGCAATGCATAAAAAATGCATATGATTTTTGTCATTCTTCGATGAGAAAACCGTATTTGCAATGCTATGCATAAGCAGATTGCATTGCAAATCTCTATAACGCACTACTGGAATGAGTTAGTTCTGAATGCATTGCAGTGCATAAAAAATGCATTTGATTTTTGTTGCTTGATCCGTATGTGCAATGCTATGCAAGAGCAGTTTGCATTGCACATCTCTTCAACGCTTAAATGAATGAGTTAGTTCTTGAATGCATTGCAATGCAAAAAAGTTCATATTACTTATTCTTCAATGCAACAAAGTGCATATGACATGACTTCAATGCACAAAGCTTGATCGTATTTGCAATGCTATGCATAAGCAGATTGCATTGCACATCCTTTAACGCACTACGGAATTAGTTCTTGAATGCATTGCAATTCAACAACGTGCATGTGACTTTAATGTTATTCTTCAGTGAGCAACGCTTGATCGTATGTGCAATGCTATGCAAGAGGAGATTGCATTGCTTATCTTCTTTAACGCACTACGGAATGTTTTAGTTCTTGAATGCATTGCATTGCATAACAACTGCATATGATTTTTGTTATTCTTCGATGCTTGATCCGTATTTGCAATGCTATGCATAAGCAGATTGCATTGCATATCTCTATAACGCACTACGGAATGAGTTAGTTCTGAATGCATTGCAGTGCATAAAAAATGCATATGATTTTTGTTATTCTTCGATGCTTGATCCGTATTTGCAATGCTATGCATAAGCAGATTGCATTGCACATCTCTTCAACGCATAAAGGAATGAGTTAGTTCTTGAATGCATTGCAAAGCAACAAGTTATATTACTTAATGTTATTCTTCAGTGCTCAACGCTTGATCGTATGTGCAATGCTATGCAAGAGGAGATTGCATTGCTTGTCTTCTTTAACGCATTACGGAATGTTTTAGTTCTTGAATGCATTGCAATGCATGACAACTGCATATGATTTTTGTTATTCTTCGATGCTTGATCCGTATGTGCAATGCTATGCAAGAGCAGATTTTATTGCACATCTCTTCAACGCATAAAGGAATGAGTTAGTTCTTGAATGCATTGCAAAGCAACAAGTTATATTACTTAATGTTATTCTTCAATGCACATCGCTTGATCGTGTGCAATGCAATCCAATGCACATATCTTCAATGCACTACGGAATGAGTTAGTTCTTGAATGCACTGCAATGCAAAAAAGTTCATATGACTTTTATGGTATTCTTCAATGCACAACGCTTGATCGTATGTGCAAAGCTATTGCAAGAGCAGATTGCATTGTACATCTCTTCAGGGTTAGTTGAATAGTTGAATGCATTGCAAAGCAAAAAGTGCTATTACTTCTTAGATGTTATTCTTTAATGCACAACGCTTGATCGTATGTGCAATACAATGCACGTATCTTCAATGCACGACGAAATGAGTTAGTTCTTGAATGCATTGCAATGCAAAAAAGTGCATATGACTTTTAAGTAATTTTTCAAGGCACAAAGCTTGATCGTATTTGCAATGCTATGCATAAGCAGATTGCATTGCACATCTCTTTAACGCACTACGGAATTAGTGAGTTATTTAATGCATTGCAATGCAACAAAGTGCATGTAACTTTAATGTTATTCTTCAGTGCACAACGCTTGATCGTATGTACAATGCTATGCAAGAGCAGATTTTATTGCACATCTCTTCAACGCATAAAGGAATGAGTTAGTTTTTTAATGCATTGCAAAGCAACAAGTTATATTACATAATGTTATTCTTCAATGCACATCGCTTGATCGTGTGCAATGTCATGCAATTGCACATATCTTCAATGCACTACGGAATGAGTTAGTTCTTGTATGCATGGAAATTCAACAATGTGCATATTACTTATATGTTATTCTTCAATAAGTTATGACTTCAATGCACACAGCTTGATCGTATTTTCAATGCTATGCATAAGCAGATTGCATTGCACATCTCTTCAACGCATAAAAGGAATTAGTTAGTTCTTGAATGCATTGCAAAGCAACAAGTGCTATGTTATTTTGTCTTTTGATGTTACATTAGCCACAGTAAACTTATAAACTCCTTCTGATGTTAAATCATAGGTTCTTTATTGACCTACTGAACATATTTGTGGCCAAAGAGTTCTTGAACATTAACTTAATATACAATAAGATTGTCTTCTTTTGGTGTTATATTAGCCACACTGAAGTCCATATTTGACCCAAGCAACATATTTCTGGCCAAAGAACCCTCGATCTTGAACTTTCTATTACATACTTATAGACTCCTACTGATGCTTCAAAAGTCATTTAGAAGACAATATCTGACCTTTTAAACTTTATCTGACCTTATCCTCGATCTTTAACTTTCTATCATAGATTCCTACTGATGTTTCAAAAGTCATGTGCAAAAAATGTATACACATAAACTCCTTCTGATGTTTAATCAGTCATACAGAGGTTCCTTATGGAACCACTGAACATATTTCTGGCCAAAGAGTTCTTGAACAATATCTTAAATATACAATCAGATTGTCTTCTTTAGGTGTTATATTAGCCACAGTAAAGTCCATATTTGACCCAAGGAACATATTTCTGGTCAAGGAATCCTCGATCTTGAACTTTCTATACATACTCATAGACTCCTACTAATGCTTCAAAAGTCATTTAGAAGACAATATCTGACCGTTTTAACTTTTTTCTGTTCAAAGGGTCTTCAAAAAATGTATACATTTATAGACTCCTTCTGATGTTAAATCAGTCATACAGAGGTTCCTTATGGAACTACTGAATATATTTCTGGCCAAAGAATTCTTGAACATTAACTTAATATACAATCAGATTGTGTTCGTTTAATGTTATATTAGCCACAGTAAAGTCCATATTTGATCCAAGGAACATATTTTTGGCCAAGGAATCCTCGATCTTGAACTTTCTATACATACTCATAGACTCCTACTGATGCTTCAAAAGTCATTTTTAGGCCATCTCTGACCTTTTTTAATTTTTCTCTTGCAAAGGGTCTTCAAAAAATTTATAAACTTATAGACTCCTTCTGATGTTAAATCAGTCATACATGGGTTCTTTATGGACATACTGAACATATTTGTGGCCAAAGAGTTCTTGAACATTAACTTATACAATCAGATTGTCTTCTTTTGGTGTTATATTAGCCACACTGAAGTCCATATTTGACCCAAGCAACATGTTTCTGGCCAAAGAATCCTCGATCTTGAACAATCTATACATATAGACTGATGCTTCAAAAGTCATTTTTAGGCCATATCTGACCTTTTAACATTTTTTCTGTTCAAAGGGTCTTCACAAAATGTAAAAACTTATAAACTCCTTCTGATGTTAAATCAGCCATACAGAGGTTCTTTATGGAGCTACTGAACATATTTGAGGCGAAAGAGTTCTTGAACATTAACTTAATATACAATCAGATTGTCTTCTTTTGGTGTTAAAATAGCCACAGTAAAGTCCATATTTGACCCAAGGAAAATATTATTGGCCAAATAATTCTCACTACTGAACAGATATCTGCCCAAAGAGTTCTTGAACATTAACTTAATATACAATCAGATTGTCTTCTTTTGGTGTTATATTAGCGACAGTAAAGTCCATATTTGATACAAGGAACATATTTCTGGCAAAAGAATCCTCGATCTTGAACAATCTATACATACTCATAGACTCCTACTGATGCTTCAAAAGTCATTTTTTGGCCATATCTGACCTTTTGAAATTTTTCTGTTCAAAGGGTCTTCACAAAATGTAAAAACTTATAAACTCCTTCTGATGTTCAATCAGTCATACATAAGTTCTTTATGGAACTACTAAACAGATATCTGGCCAAAGAGTTCTTGAACATTAACTTAATATACAATCAGATTGTCTTCTTTTGGTGTTAAATTAGCGACAGTAAAGTCCATATTTGATCCAAGGAACATATTTTTGGCCAAAGAATTCTCAATCTTGAACTTTCTATACTTGCTCATAGACTCCTACTGATGCTTCAAAAGTCATTTAGATGACTATATCTGACCTTTTGAACTTTTTTCTGTTCAAAGCGTCTTCAAAAAATGTATAAACTTATAAACTCTTTCTGATGTTTAATCAGTCATACAGAGGTTCCTCATGGAACCACTGAACATATCTCTTGCCAAAGAGTTCTTGAACAATATATTAATATACAGTCAGATTGTCTTCTTTAGGTGTTATATTAGCCACAGTAAAGTCCATATTTTACCCAAGGAACATATTTCTGGAAAAAGAATCCTCGATCTTGAACTTTCTATACATACTCATAGACTCCTACTGATGCTTCAAAAGTCATTTAGAAGACAATATCTGACAGTTTTAACTTTTTTCTGTTCAAAGGGTCTTCAAAAAATGTATAAACTTATAAACTCCTTCTGATGTTTAATCAGTCATTCAGAGGTTCCTTATGGAACCACTGAACATATTTCTGGCCAAAGTGTTCTCGTACAATATCTTAATATACAATCAGATTGTCTTCTTTAGGTGTTATATTAACCACAGTAAAGTCCATATTTGACCCAAGGAACATATTTCTGGAAAAAGAATCCTCGATCTTGAACTTTCTATTCATACTCATAGACTACTACTGATAATTCAAAAGTCATTTAGAAGACAATATCTGACCTTTTGAACTTTTTTCTGTTTAAAGGATCTTCAAAAAATGTATCAACTTATAGACTCCTTCTGATGTTAAATCAGCCATACAGAGGTTCCTTATGGACCTACTGAACATATTTGTGGCGAAAGAGTTCTTGAACATTAGCTTAATATACAATCAGATTCTCTTCTTTTGGTGTAATATTAGCCACAGTAAAGTCCATATATGATCCAAGGAACATATTTCTGGCCAAGGAATTCTCGATCTTCAACTTACCATACATAATCAGAGACTCCTACTGATGCTTCATAAGTAATTTAGAAGACCAAATCTGACCTTTTGAATTTTTTTCTGTTCAAAGGGTCTTCAAAAAAATTATAAACTTATAGACTCCTTCTGATGTTAAATCAGTCATATAGAGTTCTTTATGGACCTACTATTTTTGGCCAAAGAGTTCTTGAACATTAACTTAATATACAGTCAGATTGTCTTCTTTTTGTGTAATATTAGCCACAGTAAAGTCCATATTTCACCCAAGGAACATATTTCTGGCCAAGGAATCCTCGATCTTGAACGTTCTATACATACTCATAAACTCCTACTGATGCTTCAAAAGTCATTTAAAAGACCAAATCTGACCTTTTGAACTTTTTTCTGTTGAAAGTGTCTTCAAAAAAATTATAAACTTTTAGACTCTTTCTGATGTTAAATCAGTCATATAGAGGTTCTTTATGGACCTACTGAACATATTTGTGGCCAAAGAGTTCTTGAACATTAATTTGATATACAATCAGATTGTCTTCTCTTGGTCTTATATTAGCCACAGTAAAGTCCATATTTGACCCAAGGAACATATGTCTGAACAAGGAATCCTCGATCTTGAACTTTCTATACATACTCATAAACTCCTACTGATGCTTCAAAAGTCATTTAGATGACAATATCTGACCGTTTTAACTTTTTTCTGTTCAAAGGGTCTTCAAAAAATGTGTAAACTTGTAAACTCCTTCTGATGTTAAATCAGTCATACATGGGTACTTTATGGACATACAGAACATATTGGTGGCCAAAGAGTTCTTGAACATTATCTTAATATACAATCAGATTGTCTTCTTTTGGTTGTTATAATAGCCCCAGTAAAGTCCATTTTGACCCAAGGAAAATATTATTGGCCAAATAATTCTCAATCTTGAACTTTCTATGCATACTCATAGACTCGTACTGATGCTTCATAAGTAATTTAGAAGACCAAATCTGACCTTTTGAACTTTTTTCTGTTCAAAGTGTCTTCAAAAAAATTATAAACTTTTAGACTCTTTCTGATGTTAAATCAGCCATACAGAGGTTCTTTATGGAGCTACTGAACATATTTGTGGCCAAAAAGTTCTTGAACATTAACTTATACAATCAGATTGTCTTCTTTTGGTGTTATATTAGCCACAGTAAAGTCCATATTTGACACAAGGAACATATTTCTGGCCAAGGAATCCTCGATCTTGAACTTTCTATACAGACTCATAGACTCCTACTGATGCTTCATAAGTCATTTAGAAGACTTTATACGACCTTTTGAAATTTTTTCTGTTCAAAGGGTCTTCACAAAATGTAAAAACTTATAACCTCCTTCTGATGTTCAATCAGTCATACATAGGTTCTTTATGGAACTACTGAACAGATATCTGGCCAAAGAGTTCTTGAACATTAACTTAATATACAATCAGATTGTCTTCTTTTGGTGTTAAATTAGCCACAGTAAAGTCCATATTTGATCCAAGGAACATATTTTTGGCCAAAGAATTCTCAATCTTGAACTTTCTATACTTACTCATAGATTCCTAGTTATGCTTCAAAAGTCATTTTTAGGCCATATCTGACCTTTTGAAATTTTTCTGTTCAAAGTGTATTCAAAAAAATTATAAACTTATAGACTCTTTCTGATGTTAAATCAGAGGTTCTTTATGGAGCTACTGAACATATTTGAGGCGAAATAGTTCTTGAACATTAACTTCATATGCAATCAGATTGTCATCTTTTGGTGTTATATTAGCCACAGTAAAGTCCATAATTGACCCAAGGAACATATTTCTGGCCAAGGAATCCTCGATCTTGAACTTTCTATACATACTCATAGACTCCTACTGATGCTTCAAAAGTCATTTTTAGGCCATATCTGACCTTTTTAACTTTTTCTATTCAAAGTGTATTCAAAAAAATTATAAACTTATAGACTCTTTCTTATGTTAAATCAGCCATACAGAGGTTCTTTATGGAGCTACTGAAAATTTTTCTGGCCAAAGAGTTCTTGAACAATATCTTAATATACAATCAGATTGTCTTCTTTTGGTGTTATATTAGCCACAGTAAAGTCCATATTTGACCCAAGGAACATATTTCTGGCCAAGGAATCCTCGATCTTGAACTTTCTATACATACTCATAGACTCCTACTGATGCTTCATAAGTCATTTAGGAGACAATATCTGACCTTTTGAAATTTTTTCTGTTCAAAGGGTCTTCACAAAATGTAAAAACTTATAAACTCCTTCTGATGTTCAATCAGTCATACATAGGTTCTTTATGGAACTACTGAACAGATATCTGGCCAAAGAGTTCTTGAACATTAACTTAATATACAATCAGATTGTCTTCTTTTGGTGTTAAATTAGCCACAGTAAAGTCCATATTTGATCCAAGGAACATATTTTTGGCCAAAGAATTCTCAATCTTGAACTTTCTATACTTACTCATAGATTCCTAGTTATGCTTCAAAAGTAATTTTTAGGCCATATCTGACCTTTTGAAATGTTTTCTGTTCAAAGGGTCTTCACAAAATGTAAAAACTTATAAACTCCTTCTGATGTTCAATCAGTCATACATAGGTTCTTTGTGGAACTACTGAACAGATATCTGGCCAAAGAGTTCTTGAACATTAACTTAATATACAATCAGATTGTCTTCTTTTGGTGTTAAATTAGCCACAGTAAAGTCCATATTTGATCCAAGGAACATATTTTTGGCCAAAGACTTCTCAATCTTGAACTTTCTATACTTACTCATAGATTCCTAGTTATGCTTCAAAAGTCATTTTTAGGCCATATCTGACCTTTTGAAATTTTTCTGTTCAAAGTGTCTTCAAAAAAATCATAAACTTATAGACTCTTTCTGATGTTAAATCAGAGGTTCTTTATGGAGCTACTGAACATATTTGAGGCGAAATAGTTCTTGAACATTAACTTCATATACAATCAGATTGTCTTCTTTTGGTGTTATATTAGCCACAGTAAAGTCCATAATTGACCCAAGGAACATATTTCTGGCCAAGGAATCCTCGATCTTGAACTTTCTATACATACTCATAGACTCCTACTGATGCTTCAAAAGTAATTTTTAGGCCATATCTGACCTTTTTAACTTTTTCTATTCAAAGTGTCTTCAAAAAAATTATAAACTTATAGACTCTTTCTTATGTTAAATCAGCCATACAGAGGTTCTTTATGGAGCTACTGAACATATTTCTGGCCAAAGAGTTCTTGAACAATATCTTAATATACAATCAGATTGTCTTCTTTTGGTGTTATATTAGCCACAGTAAAGTCCATATTTGACCCAAGGAACATATTTCTGGCCAAGGAATCCTCGATCTTGAACTTTCTATACATACTCATAGACTCCTACTGATGCTTCATAAGTCATTTAGGAGACAATATCTGACCTTTTGAATTTTTTTCTGTTCAAAGGGTCTTCACAAAATGTAAAAACTTATAAACTCCTTCTGATGTTCAATCAGTCATACATAGGTTCTTTATGGAACTACTGAACAGATATCTGGCCAAAGAGTTCTTGAACATTAACTTAATATACAATCAGATTGTCTTCTTTTGGTGTTAAATTAGCCACAGTAAAGTCCATATTTGATCCAAGGAACATATTTTTGGCCAAAGAATTCTCAATCTTGAACTTTCTATACTTACTCATAGATTCCTAGTTATGCTTCAAAAGTAATTTTTAGGCCATATCTGACCTTTTGAAATGTTTTCTGTTCAAAGGGTCTTCACAAAATGTAAAAACTTATAAACTGCTTCTGATGTTCAATCAGTCATACATAGGTTCTTTGTGGAACTACTGAACAGATATCTGGCCAAAGAGTTCTTGAACATTAACTTAATATACAATCAGATTGTCTTCTTTTGGTGTTAAATTAGCCACAGTAAAGTCCATATTTGATCCAAGGAACATATTTTTGGCCAAAGAATTCTCAATCTTGAACTTTCTATACTTACTCATAGATTCCTAGTTATGCTTCAAAAGTAATTTTTAGGCCATATCTGACCTTTTGAAATGTTTCTGTTCAAAGTGTCTTCAAAAAAATTATAAACATAGACTTTCTGATGTTAAATCAGCCATACAGAGGTTCTTTATGGAGCTACTGAACATATTTGAGGCGAAAGAGTTCTTGAACATTAACTTATACAATCAGATTGTCTTTTCTTGGTGTTATATTAGCCAAAGTAAAGTCCATATTTGACCCAAGGAACATATTTCTGGCCAAGGAATCCTCGATCTTGAACTTTCTATACATACTCATAGACTCCTACTGATGCTTCATAAGTCATTTAGAAGACAAAATCTGACCTTTTTAACTTTTTTCTGTTCGAAGGGTCTTCAAAAAATGTATAAACTTATAAACTCCGTCTGATGTTTAATCAGTCATACAGAGGTTCCTTATGGAACCACTGAACATATTTCTGGCCAAAGAGTTCTTGAACAATATCTTAATATACAATCAGATTGTCTTCTTTAGGTGTTATATTAGCCACAGTAAAGTCCATATTTGACCCAAGGAACATATTTCTGGAAAAAGAATCCTCGATCTTGAACTTTCTATACATACACATAGACTCCTACTAATAATTCAAAAGTCATTTAGAAGACAATATCTGACCTTTTGAACTTTTTTCTGTTTAAATGGTCTTCAAAAAATGTATAAACTTATTGACTCCTTCTGATGTTAAATCAGCCATACAGAGGTTCCTTATGGACCTACTGAACATATTTGTGGCGAAAGAGTTCTTGAACATTAGCTTAATATACAATCAGCTTCTCTTCTTTTGGTGTAATATTAGCCACAGTAAAGTCCATATTTGACCCAAGGAACATATTTCTGGCCAAGGAATTCTCGATCTTCAACTTTCCATACATAATCAGAGACTCCTACTGATGCTTCATAAGTCATTTACAAGACCAAATCTGACCTTTTGAACTTTTTTCTGTTCAAAGGGTCTTCAAAAAATTATGAAATTATAGACTCCTTCTTATGTTAAGTCCGACAGAGTTTTTTTATGGAACTACTGAACATATTTGTGGCCAAATAGTTCTTGAACATAATCTTAATATACAATCAGATTGTCTTCTTTTGATGTTATATTAGCCACAGTAAAGTCCATACTTGACCCAAGGAAAATATTTTTGGCCAAATAACTCTCAATCTTGAACTTTCTATACATACTCATAGACTCCTACTGATGCTTCATAAGTAATTTAGAAGACCAAATCTGACCTTTTGAATTTTTTTCTGTTCGAAGGGTCTTAAAAAAATTATAAACTTATAGACTCTTTCTGATGTTAAATCAGAGGTTCTTTATGGAGCTACTGAACATATTTGAGGCGAAATAGTTCTTGAACATTAACTTCATATACAATCAGATTGTCTTCTTTTGGTGTTATATTAGCCACAGTAAAGTCCATAATTGACCCAAGGAACATATTTCTGGCCAAGGAATCCTCGATCTTGAACTTTCTATACATACTCATAGACTCCTACTGATGCTTCAAAAGTCATTTTTAGGCCATATCTGACCTTTTTAACTTTTTCTATTCAAAGTGTCTTCAAAAAAATTATAAACTTATAGACTCTTTCTTATGTTAAATCAGCCATACAGAGGTTCTTTATGGAGCTACTGAACATATTTCTGGCCAAAGAGTTCTTGAACAATATCTTAATATACAATCAGATTGTCTTCTTTTGGTGTTATATTAGCCACAGTAAAGTCCATATTTGACCCAAGGAACATATTTCTGGCCAAGGAATCCTCGATCTTGAACTTTCTATACATACTCATAGACTCCTACTGATGCTTCATAAGTCAATATCTGGCCAATATCTGGCCTATATAAGGAGACAATTTCTGACCTTTTGAAATTTTTTTTGTTCAAAGGTCTTCACAAAATGTAAAAACTTATAAACTCCTTCTGATGTTCAATCAGTCATACATAGGTTCTTTATGGAACTACTGAACAGATATCTGGCCAAAGAGTTCTTGAACATTAACTTAATATACAATCAGACTGTCTTCTTTTGGTGTTAAATTAGCCACAGTAAAGTCCATATTTGATCCAAGGAACATATTTTTGGCCAAAGAATCCTCGATCTTAAACTTTCTATACATATAGACTCCTACTGATGCTTCAAAAGTCATTTTTAGGCCATATCTGACCTTTTGAAATTTTTTCTGTTCAAAGGGTCTTCACAAAATGTAAAAACATAAACTCCTTATGATGTTAAATAAGCCATACAGAGGTTCCTTATGGACCTACTGAACATGTTTGTGGCGAAAGAATCCTTGAACATTAACTTAATATACAATCAGATCGTCTTATTTTGGTTGTTATATTAGCCCCAGTAAAGTCCATATTTGACCCAAGGAAAATATTATTGGCCAAATAATTCTCAATCTTGAACTTTCTATACATACTCATAGACTCCTACTGATACTTCATAAGTAATTTAGAAGACCAAATCTGACCTTTTGAACTTTTTTCTGTTCAAAGTGTCTTCAAAAAAATTATAAACTTTTAGACTCTTTCTGATGTTAAATCAGTCATACATGGGTTCTTTGTGGACATACTGAACATATGTCTGGCCAAAGAGTTCTTGAACATTAACTTAATATACAATCAGATTGTCTTCTTTTGGTGTTGTATTAGCCACAGTAAAGTCCATATTTGATCCAAGGAACATATTTTTGGCCAAGGAATCCTCGATCTTGAACTTTCTATACATACTCATAGACTCCTACTGATGCTTCAAAAGTCATTTTTAGGCCATCTCTGACCTTTTTTAATTTTTCTCTTGCAAAGGGTCTTCAAAAAATTTATAAACTTATAGATTCCTTCTGATGTTAAATCAGTCATAAATCGGTTCTTTATGGACATACTGAACATATTTGTGGCCAAAGAGTTCTTGAACATTAACTTATACAATCAGATTGTCTTCTTTTTGTGTTATATTAGCCACACTGAAGTCCATATTTGACCCAAGCAACATGTTTCTGGCCAAAGAATCCTCGATCTTGAACAATCTATACATATAGACTGATGCTTCAAAAGTCATTTTTAGGCCATATCTGACCTTTTAACATTTTTTCTGTTCAAAGGGTCTTCACAAAATGTAAAAACTTATAAACTCCTTCTGATGTTAAATCAGCCATACAGAGGTTCTTTATGGAGCTACTGAACATATTTGAGGCGAAAGAGTTCTTGAACATTAACTTAATATACAATCAGATTGTCTTCTTTTGGTGTTATATTAGCCACAGTAAAGTCCATATTTGACTCAAGGAACATATGTCTGGCCAAGGAATCCTCGAGCTTGAACTTTCTATAAATACTCATAAATTCCTACTGATGCTCCAAAAGTCATTTAGATGACAATATCTGACCGTTTTAACTTTTTTCTGTTCAAAGGGTCTTCAAAAAATGTATAAACTTATAAACTCCTTCTGATGTTAAATCAGTCATACATAAGTTCTTTATGGAACTACTAAACAGATATCTGGCCAAAGAGTTCTTGAACATTAACTTAATATACAATCAGATTGTCTTCTTTTGGTGTTAAATTAGCCACAGTAAAGTCCATATTTGACCCAAGGAAAATATTATTGGCCAAATAATTCTCACTACTGAACAGATATCTGCCCAAAGAGTTCTTGAACATTAACTTAATATACAATCAGATTGTCTTCTTTTGGTGTTATATTAGCGACAGTAAAGTCCATATTTGATACAAGGAACATATTTCTGGCAAAAGAATCCTCGATCTTGAACAATCTATACATACTCTTAGACTCCTACTGATGCTTCAAAAGTCATTTTTTGGCCATATCTGACCTTTTGAAATTTTTCTGTTCAAAGGGTCTTCACAAAATGTAAAAACTTATAAACTCCTTCTGATGTTCAATCAGTCATACATAAGTTCTTTATGGAACTACTAAACAGATATCTGGCCAAAGAGTTCTTGAACATTAACTTAGTATACAATCAGATTGTCTTCTTTTGGTGTTAAATTAGCCTCAGTAAAGTCCATATTTGATCCAAGGAACATATTTTTGGCCAAAGAATTCTCAATCTTGAACTTTCTATACTTGCTCATAGACTCCTACTGATGCTTCAAAAGTCATTTAGAAGACAATATCTGACAGTTTTAACTTTTTTCTGTTCAAAGGGTCTTCAAAAAATGTATAAACTTATAAACTCCTTCTGATGTTTAATCAGTCATTCAGAGGTTCCTTATGGAACCACTGAACATATTTCTGGCCAAAGTGTTCTCGTACAATATCTTAATATACAATCAGATTGTCTTCTTTAGGTGTTATATTAACCACAGTAAAGTCCATATTTGACCCAAGGAACATATTTCTGGAAAAAGAATCCTCGATCTTGAACTTTCTATTCATACTCATAGACTACTACTGATAATTCAAAAGTCATTTAGAAGACAATATCTGACCTTTTGAACTTTTTTCTGTTTAAAGGATCTTCAAAAAATGTATAAACTTATAGACTCCTTCTGATGTTAAATCAGCCATACAGAGGTTCCTTATGGACCTACTGAACATATTTGTGGCGAAAGAGTTCTTGAACATTAGCTTAATATACAATCAGATTCTCTTCTTTTGGTGTAATATTAGCCACAGTAAAGTCCATATTTGATCCAAGGAACATATTTCTGGCCAAGGAATTCTCGATCTTCAACTTACCATACATAATCAGAGACTCCTACTGATGCTTCATAAGTAATTTAGAAGACCAAATCTGACCTTTTGAATTTTTTTCTGTTCAAAGGGTCTTCAAAAAAATTATAAACTTATAGACTCCTTCTGATGTTAAATCAGTCCGACAGAGGTTTTTTATGGAACTACTGAACATATTTGTGGCCAAATAGTTCTTGAACATAATCTTAATATACAATCAGATTGTCTTCTTTTGATGTTATATTAGCCACAGTAAAGTCCATATTTGACCCAAGGAAAATATTATTGGCCAAATAACTCTCAATCTTGAACTTTCCATACATAATCAGAGACTCCTACGGATGTTTCAAAAGTAATTTAGAAGACAATATCTGACCATTTTAACTTTTTTCTGTTCAAAGGGTCTTCAAAAAAATTATAAACTTATAGACTCCTTCTGATGTTAAATCAGTCATATAGAGTTCTTTATGGACCTACTATTTTTGGCCAAAGAGTTCTTGAACATTAACTTAATATACAGTCAGATTGTCTTCTTTTTGTGTAATATTAGCCACAGTAAAGTCCATATTTCACCCAAGGAACATATTTCTGGCCAAGGAATCCTCGATCTTGAACGTTCTATACATACTCATAAACTCCTACTGATGCTTCAAAAGTCATTTAAAAGACCAAATCTGACCTTTTGAACTTTTTTCTGTTGAAAGTGTCTTCAAAAAAATTATAAACTTTTAGACTCTTTCTGATGTTAAATCAGTCATATAGAGGTTCTTTATGGACCTACTGAACATATCTGTGGCCAAAGAGTTCTTGAACATTAATTTAATATACAATCAGATTGTCTTCTCTTGGTCTTATATTAGCCACAGTAAAGTCCATATTTGACCCAAGGAACATATGTCTGAACAAGGAATCCTCGATCTTGAACTTTCTATACATACTCATAAACTCCTACTGATGCTTCAAAAGTCATTTAGATGACAATATCTGACCGTTTTAACTTTTTTCTGTTCAAAGGGTCTTCAAAAAATGTGTAAACTTGTAAACTCCTTCTGATGTTAAATCAGTCATACATGGGTACTTTATGGACATACAGAACATATTTGTGGCCAAAGAGTTCTTGAACATTATCTTAATATACAATCAGATTGTCTTCTTTTGGTTGTTATAATAGCCCCAGTAAAGTCCATTTTGACCCAAGGAAAATATTATTGGCCAAATAATTCTCAATCTTGAACTTTCTATGCATACTCATAGACTCGTACTGATGCTTCATAAGTAATTTAGAAGACCAAATCTGACCTTTTGAACTTTTTTTCAGGTTTTCTCGTCAACTATACAAATTTAAATTGTATAAAATTTTCCAACAGCTAATGCAATGATGATCCTTCATACACAAATTAAGTTAGTTGTAGTAAGCAAATGCAATGCGAAATCACATTGTCATGTGCCAAATGTTATCTTTTCATTTCTCAGAGTAATACGTTAAATCTGTTAATGTGATGCAATACAACTACTGTCATATCTTAATGCATATCAAAACGATTTAGATTATGTAGGCATGGCAATGCAAAAGGTGTATAGCTTAAATATTTTTCTTCAGCGAACAAGGTTAGATCGTTATTAATCAGCTAATTCAATGATTTTCCTTTTATACGCAAATGAAAATTGTTTGTTGTAGTATGCAATATATTGCGAAGATAAATTAGGAAAAAGTTTGATCGTTTATGCAATACAATGCAATGAACACAATGTTAACTTTCCATGCACATAGGAATGAGTTAGTTCTTGAATGCACAACGCTTGATCGTATGTGCAAAGCTATGCAAGAGCAGATTGCATTGTACATCTCTTCAGGGCATACATGAATTAGTAGTTGTTGAATGCATTGCAAAGCAACAAGTGCTATTACTTATATGTTATTCTTCAATGCACAACGCTTGATCGTATGTGCAAAGTAATGCACATATCTTCAATGCACGACGAAATGAGTTAGTTCTTGAATGCATTGTAATGCAAAAAGTACATATGACTTTTAGTTATTTGTCAATGCACAACGCTTGCTCGTATGTGCAATGCTATGCAAGAGGAGATTGCATTGCATATCTCTTTAACGCACTATGGAATGTTTTAGTTCTTGAATGCATTGCAATGCATAAAAACTGCATTTGATTTTTGTCATTCTTTAATGCTTGATCCGTATTTGCAATGCTATGCATAAGCAGATTGCATTGCACATCTCTTTAACGCACTACTGGAATTATTTAGTTCTTGAATGCATTGCAATGCAACAAAGTACATATGACTTTTAAGTTATTTGTCAAGGCACAACGCTTGATCGTATGTGCAATGCTATGCAAGAGGAGATTGCATTGATAACTCTTTAACGCACTACGGAATGTTTTAGTTCTTGAATGCATTGCAATGCATAAAAAATGCATATGATTTTTGTCATTCTTCGATGAGAAAACCGTATTTGCAATGCTATGCATAAGCAGATTGCATTGCAAATCTCTATAACGCACTACTGGAATGAGTTAGTTCTGAATGCATTGCAGTGCATAAAAAATGCATATGATTTTTGTTGCTTGATCCGTATGTGCAATGCTATGCAAGAGCAGTTTGCATTGCACATCTCTTCAACGCTTAAATGAATGAGTTAGTTCTTGAATGCATTGCAATGCAAAAAAGTTCATATTACTTATTCTTCAATGCAACAAAGTGCATATGACATGACTTCAATGCACAAAGCTTGATCGTATTTGCAATGCTATGCATAAGCAGATTGCATTGCACATCCTTTAACGCACTACGGAATTAGTTCTTGAATGCATTGCAATTCAACAACGTGCATGTGACTTTAATGTTATTCTTCAGTGAGCAACGCTTGATCGTATGTGCAATGCTATGCAAGAGGAGATTGCATTGCTTATCTTCTTTAACGCACTACGGAATGTTTTAGTTCTTGAATGCATTGCATTGCATAACAACTGCATATGATTTTTGTTATTCTTCGATGCTTGATCCGTATTTGCAATGCTATGCATAAGCAGATTGCATTGCATATCTCTATAACGCACTACGGAATGAGTTAGTTCTGAATGCATTGCAGTGCATAAAAAATGCATATGATTTTTGTTATTCTTCGATGCTTGATCCGTATGTGCAATGCTATGCAAGAGCAGATTGCATTGCACATCTCTTCAACGCATAAAGGAATGAGTTAGTTCTTGAATGCATTGCAAAGCAACAAGTTATATTACTTAATGTTATTCTTCAGTGCTCAACGCTTGATCGTATGTGCAATGCTATGCAAGAGGAGATTGCATTGCTTGTCTTCTTTAGCGCATTACGGAATGTTTTAGTTCTTGAATGCATTGCAATGCATGACAACTGCATATGATTTTTGTTATTCTTCGATGCTTGATCCGTATGTGCAATGCTATGCAAGAGCAGATTTTATTGCACATCTCTTCAACGCATAAAGGAATGAGTTAGTTCTTGAATGCATTGCAAAGCAACAAGTTATATTACTTAATGTTATTCTTCAATGCACATCGCTTGATCGTGTGCAATGCAATCCAATGCACATATCTTCAATGCACTACGGAATGAGTTAGTTCTTGAATGCACTGCAATGCAAAAAAGTTCATATGACTTTTATGGTATTCTTCAATGCACAACGCTTGATCGTATGTGCAAAGCTATTGCAAGAGCAGATTGCATTGTACATCTCTTCAGGGCATAAATGAATTAGTTAGTTGAATAGTTGAATGCATTGCAAAGCAAAAAGTGCTATTACTTCTTAGATGTTATTCTTCAATGCACAACGCTTGATCGTATGTGCAATACAATGCACGTATCTTCAATGCACGACGAAATGAGTTAGTTCTTGAATGCATTGCAATGCAAAAAAGTGCATATGACTTTTATGGTATTCTTCAATGCACAACGCTTGATCGTATGTGCAAAGCTATTGCAAGAGCAGATTGCATTGTACATCTCTTCAGGGCATAAATGAATTAGTTAGTTGAATAGTTGAATGCATTGCAAAGCAAAAAGTGCTATTACTTCTTAGATGTTATTCTTCAATGCACAACGCTTGATCGTATGTGCAATACAATGCACGTATCTTCAATGCACGACGAAATGAGTTAGTTCTTGAATGCATTGCAATGCAAAAAAGTGCATATGACTTTTAAGTAATTTTTCAAGGCACAAAGCTTGATCGTATTTGCAATGCTATGCATAAGCAGATTGCATTGCACATCTCTTTAACGCACTACGGAATTAGTGAGTTATTTAATGCATTGCAATGCAACAAAGTGCATGTAACTTTAATGTTATTCTTCAGTGCACAACGCTTGATCGTATGTACAATGCTATGCAAGAGCAGATTTTATTGCACATCTCTTCAACGCATAAAGGAATGAGTTAGTTTTTTAATGCATTGCAAAGCAACAAGTTATATTACATAATGTTATTCTTCAATGCACATCGCTTGATCGTGTGCAATGTCATGCAATTGCACATATCTTCAATGCACTACGGAATGAGTTAGTTCTTGTATGCATGGAAATTCAACAATGTGCATATTACTTATATGTTATTCTTCAATAAGTTATGACTTCAATGCACACAGCTTGATCGTATTTTCAATGCTATGCATAAGCAGATTGCATTGCACATCTCTTCAACGCATAAAAGGAATTAGTTAGTTCTTGAATGCATTGCAAAGCAACAAGTGCTATGTTATTTTGTCTTTTGATGTTACATTAGCTACAGTAAACTTATAAACTCCTTCTGATGTTAAATCATAGGTTCTTTATGGACCTACTGAACATATTTGTGGCCAAAGAGTTCTTGAACATTAACTTAATATACAATAAGATTGTCTTCTTTTGGTGTTATATTAGCCACACTGAAGTCCATATTTGACCCAAGCAACATATTTCTGGCCAAAGAATCCTCGATCTTGAACTTTCTATTACATACTTATAGACTCCTACTGATGCTTCAAAAGTCATTTAGAAGACAATATCTGACCTTTTAAACAGTAAAGTCCATATTTGACCCAAGGAACATATTTCTGGTCAAGGAATCCTCGATCTTGAACTTTCTATACATACTCATAGACTCCTACTAATGCTTCAAAAGTCATTTAGAAGACAATATCTGACCGTTTTAACTTTTTTCTGTTCAAAGGGTCTTCAAAAAATTTATAAATTTATAGACTCCTTCTGATGTTAAATCAGTCATACAGAGGTTCCTTATGGAACTACTGAATATATTTCTGGCCAAAGAATTCTTGAACATTAACTTAATATACAATCAGATTGTGTTCGTTTAATGTTATATTAGCCACAGTAAAGTCCATATTTGATCCAAGGAACATATTTTTGGCCAAGGAATCCTCGATCTTGAACTTTCTATACATACTCATAGACTCCTACTGATGCTTCAAAGGTCATTTTTAGGCCATCTCTGACCTTTTTTAATTTTTCTCTTGCAAAGGGTCTTCAAAAAATGTATAAACTTATAGACTCCTTCTGATGTTAAATCAGTCATACATGGGTTCTTTATGGACATACTGAACATATTTGTGGCCAAAGAGTTCTTGAACATTAACTTATACAATCAGATTGTCTTCTTTTGGTGTTATATTAGCCACACTGAAGTCCATATTTGACCCAAGCAATATGTTTCTGGCCAAAGAATCCTCGATCTTGAACAATCTATACATATAGACTGATGCTTCAAAAGTCATTTTTAGGCCATATCTGACCTTTTAACATTTTTTCTGTTCAAAGGGTCTTCACAAAATGTAAAAACTTATAAACTCCTTCTGATGTTAAATCAGCCATACAGAGGTTCTTTATGGAGCTACTGAACATATTTGAGGCGAAAGAGTTCTTGAACATTAACTTAATATACAATCAGATTGTCTTCTTTTGGTGTTAAATTAACCACAGTAAAGTCCATATTTGACCCAAGGAAAATATTATTGGCCAAATAATTCTCACTACTGAACAGATATCTGCCCAAAGAGTTCTTGAACATTAACTTAATATACAATCAGATTGTCTTCTTTTGGTGTTATATTAGCGACAGTAAAGTCCATATTTGATACAAGGAACATATTTCTGGCAAAAGAATCCTCGATCTTGAACAATCTATACATACTCATAGACTCCTACTGTTGCTTCAAAAGTCATTTTTTGGCCATATCTGACCTTTTGAAATTTTTCTGTTCAAAGGGTCTTCACAAAATGTAAAAACTTATAAACTCCTTCTGATGTTCAATCAGTCATACATAAGTTCTTTATGGAACTACTAAACAGATATCTGGCCAAAGAGTTCTTGAACATTAACTTAATATACAATCAGATTGTCTTCTTTTGGTGTTAAATTAGCCACAGTAAAGTCCATATTTGATCCAAGGAACATATTTTTGGCCAAAGAATTCTCAATCTTGAACTTTCTATACTTGCTCATAGACTCCTACTGATGCTTCAAAAGTCATTTAGATGACTATATCTGACCTTTTGAACTTTTTTCTGTTCAAAGCGTCTTCAAAAAATGTATAAACTTATAAACTCTTTCTGATGTTTAATCAGTCATACAGAGGTTCCTCATGGAACCACTGAACATATCTCTTGCCAAAGAGTTCTTGAACAATATATTAATATACAATCAGATTGTCTTCTTTAGGTGTTATATTAGCCACAGTAAAGTCCATATTTTACCCAAGGAACATATTTCTGGAAAAAGAATCCTCGATCTTGAACTTTCTATACATACTCATAGACTCCTACTGATGCTTCAAAAGTCATTTAGAAGACAATATCTGACAGTTTTAACTTTTTTCTGTTAAAAGGGTCTTCAAAAAATGTATAAACTTATAAACTCCTTCTGATGTTTAATCAGTCATTCAGAGGTTCCTTGTGGAACCACTGAACATATTTCTGGCCAAAGTGTTCTCGTACAATATCTTAATATACAATCAGATTGTCTTCTTTAGGTGTTATATTAACCACAGTAAAGTCCATATTTGACCCAAGGAACATATTTCTGGAAAAAGAATCCTCGATCTTGAACTTTCTATTCATACTCATAGACTACTACTGATAATTCAAAAGTCATTTAGAAGACAATATCTGACCTTTTGAACTTTTTTCTGTTTAAAGGATCTTCAAAAAATGTATAAACTTATAGACTCCTTCTGATGTTAAATCAGCCATACAGAGGTTCCTTATGGACCTACTGAACATATTTGTGGCGAAAGAGTTCTTGAACATTAGCTTAATATACAATCAGATTCTCTTCTTTTGGTGTAATATTAGCCACAGTAAAGTCCATATTTGATCCAAGGAACATATTTCTGGCCAAGGAATTCTCGATCTTCAACTTACCATACATAATCAGAGACTCCTACTGATGCTTCATGATTTCCATTACACGAGAGTAGATGTTAAAACTTCATGCTGATTTGTACTCGGCTTTCGCCAAGATAAGCAACACTAAGACGTAGCTTTACAGTAAACTATGCTTCTCCATCCATTTACGCTTCTTTCCATATGAGGGTGTGACTCCCCTTCTGTCCGGCGTTAACGGCTGCAGTGTACTTGGCGCGTTAGCACACACGACGGCTGCAACTACAGTGTGGTCTCCCTAGTGGACCAACACGACAACCGTCTGGATTGAGCCGAGTAGGGGACATCTCTAGGGTCTTCAAGTGGGCACCTTCCGTCCTCAGTGTTTCGTCGACTAGCCCACGACACCTCAAGAGGGCTCGACAGTGACTCTGGCGTCCCAGAGTCACCCCCCTCCGTCCCCCACTCAACTCAGCCCAGCTTACTGACCTCTACATCCCTCCTGCTGCTGAGACCTAACCACAATCTCACTATCTCTCCGCAACCCAACCATACGCGCCAACCCGATTGACTAAGGCTGTCGAGCCCCACTGGTGCGTTAAAGCAGTTACAGTGGCAACGGTTCCGTATGGCATACCACCTACCGCAAAACACAATATCTGCCCAACCACCCGTCATTCTATACTATACAACCTATACAAATTGAATAGTATACTATACAACCTATACTACACAACCTATACAAATAAACCAACAGACTCTTCAAGTTTTTCAAGAATTCTACGAAACCGTAGCGTGGCGGCCTGTACCTTGCCAGCTAGAATCTTTCCGTCTCAACCACAGCCAGTTGCTGCTCCTTTCTGCTGCTTCAGATAAGTTCTTTACTGTGCGACGCAACTCTTGGCCGCTGAATCCGACGTCTCTGAGGAACCGGGTTGTAGAGTGTGCCACAAAACCTCCACAACCCACTTCCACTGGATAAACCTGGACTCTCCATCCTCGCTGTTCTGCTTCAGTGGCCAAATGAGCATACCGCAGTTTCTTCCTCTCATATGCCTCATCTACAGCATCCTCCCATGGCACTGTCAACTCTATCAGTTGAACAATGCGTGCTGATCCAGACCACAAAACAATGTCTGGTCGTAGGTTAGTGGTGGCAATCTCAGGTGGAAAAATAAGCCGTTGATCAAGATCAGCCAGCATCTTCCAGTCCCTAGCAGCTTCCAGTTGTCCTGGCCGAGAATTGGTGTTAACACCTTTTCTTGGTGGTTGCTCGCCTGGGCGGAGGAATGTTGTCTTCTGCGTGTAATGTTTTGCTAGAACATGCGGCAACTTATTGGTCATACTACGCTTGCCTTCCAATGCTAAAGCCAAACATCTCAGTACTTGGTCATGGCGCCAAGTAAACCGACCTTGGCTAAGAGCCACCTTACATCCTGTCAAAATGTGCCTTAATGTGGCAGGTGATGAACACAAAGGACAAGAGGGATCCTCTCCTACCCAGAGGTTTAGGTTCTGCGGTGATGGGAGAACATCATATGTTGACCTAATAAGGAAACTGATCCTACTCTCTTCCATTGACCAAAGGTCTTGCCAGCCCATTTTGCGTTGTTCCACACTCTCCCATCTCATCCACTCTCCCTGCTTAGCCTGGGAAATGGCCTTTATACTCCTCATCCTCTCCTCCTGCTTTCGCACCTCGTTGACTACCAGCTTCCTCCTTTGAGCTGGGCCTGCCTTGTGCCATTTAGGAGGAGCTAAACTGAGCCCAAAACCCCCTCTTCCATGCTGTACCTGTCCCACGATATCCCCTATTTGAAGGTCAGCCTTTGCCTCTACTACTGATTTCTTTGCTGACCACTTTCTACCAGTTTTTAACACAGGGGCTGCCTCCCTTACACATTTGTCACGTGACTCTACTAATGTCATTTCCAGTCTGACCTTGGCACACTTAAACTCCTCGGTTAAAGCAGAGACTGGCAGCTGCAATATTCCTTTACTATAAAGTCCCACTCTGCTGAGGCAGCGTGGAACTCCCAACCATTTCCTGATGTATGAACTTATTAACGCTTCCAGCTTATCCACTGTTGTCAAAGAAACCTCGTACACAGTCAGTGGCCACAGCAACCTCGGCAGTAGACCAAACTGAAAGCACCAGAGTTTTAGTTTGCCTGGTAGAGCACAACTGTTTATGCTCTTCAACCCTTCCACTGCTTGTCGTCTAACTTCTCCCACTCGAACTGTGTCCTTTAGATCTCCATCGTACCATCTCCCAAGACTTTTCACTGGCTTCTCAGAAACTGTTGGTATTGCCTCACCATTAATGAAGAATGTTTTATCTACTACCTTTCCTTTAACTATGGAGATGCTCCTTGATTTAGAGGGCTTAAATTGCATTCGTGCCCATTCAATATTATCTGTTAACTTCCCCAATAACCGATTAGTGCAGGCTACTGTTGTAGTCATGGTTGTCATGTCATCCATGTATGCTCTGATTGGTGGTAGTCGCAACCCAGAAGCCAAGCGCTCTCCTCCTACTACCCATCTTGATGCCCTAATGATTACTTCCATTGCCATGGTAAAAGCCAGTGGAGAAATTGTGCATCCTGCCATTATTCCAACCTCTAAGCATTGCCATGCAGTGCTGAATTTTGGAGTTGAGAAACTAAATTGCAAATCTCCAAAATAGGCTTTCACTAAATTTGTTATTGACATTGGTACTCTGAAAAAATCAAATGCTGCCCAAAGAAGCTCATGTGGCACTGACCCATATGCATTGGCCGAATCCAGGAATGTCACATGGAGCTCCTTCCTCTCCTTTTTTGCTGACTGAATTCGTTGCCAGATAACATTGATGTGTTCTAAGCATCCTGAGAACCCTGGAATGCCCGCTTTTTGAACTGAAGTGTCAATGAAGCCATTCTTTAATAGGTAGGTGGACAATCTCTGGGCAATAATGCTGAAGAAAATCTTACCTTCAACGTTTAATAGTGAAATAGGACGAAACTGACTGATGCTTGTAGCATCTTTTTCTTTAGGTATAAAGACTCCACCTGCTCTGCGCCATGCTCTAGGTACAACCTGTTTTTCCCATGCCACTTTTAACAATTTCCACAGAATTCGCAGAACTCCTGAAGCACTCTTGTACACTCTGTACGGAACTCCATTAGGCCCTGGAGATGATGAAGCCCTTGCCTTTCTCACAGCCTGCTCTACCTCTTTCCACTTAGGTGCACAGACCTCCATTTGGTATTCTGGTGGGTTGATAGGTGGTATGTCTGATGGAATTGACATATGCTCGTGCCTTTTTGCATCTGTATGCGTTTCCTCCAAATATCTCTCTAGCTCAACTCTAGATGCTTTTAAAGTGCCATTCTTCTCACTGGTGAATAACTTCTTTATGAATTTGAATGGGTCTTTATAGAAATTAGCCCTCGCACGTTCCTTCTTTTTGTAGCGTTTCCGTAGACGCTCAGCTCTGCGTAATGTTGCCAGCTTATCTTTTATGTCCCTTTGTAAGAGATTGAGTCCCTCCTTCTGACTTTGTTCTGCTCTTTTCCATTGCTTCCTCAGCTGTCTCCTTTCTCTAACTAACCCTTCAATTTTCTGCTGCCGTCTAGACATTCCAGGAGCAGTTTGTACTTTTTCCTTCCTTTTTTCCACACCAAACCTCTCACTTCCATATGCGTAAATGATGTCCCCAAATTTATCCAGCTTCTTTTCAACTGTACCAGTTAATCTTTCCAATGCAGAGCATAGATCTGTGTTTACCGTATCCCATGCAGTTTTCTCACAAGCTCTTGGCCATCTAACTCCAGGCCTATGCCCGTTGAGGTTCTTTTCTCTCTTATGCTGGTTAGTCTGACCGGTTTCACAAGTCTGAATATGTTCATCACTATCTGTGCAAGCCCTCCTCTCCTCTATGACAGGGGTGCTGATATCCTGCGAGCTGTGGTTTGCTTCCTGTCGCTGGATTTCATTCGACTGACTTGACTGACTTCGTAAGAAGTACTGATCAATGCGAGGCCCTTGTCCCTTCTCCCTCAAGCATTTCATTTTCCCTTGATGAACCTTCAAACCCCTGACCGTTGTCGCCTTGCTCCAGCCACAGACACAAACCTGGAGTTCAATGACTTTACTAACTGCAGATCTTGAACTAGTCTTACTCTCCATACTCATATCCGCTTCCATTCCTAAGTCGTTAACCATGTTGTCCAACATCGAGTCATCTTCCGCCCCCGCTCTCGCAGACTCTAGGGGTATTTTTCTCTTTAATTTCTTAGAAGCCTTGGGCGGGTGTCTCCAGCATCCTGTAAACACGAAGCTGGATACTGCCGACAAGGGTAGCTAACCCTTACCAGCCCCATTGGGGTCTATTTCCTCCTGTCAGCTGTCTCTCCAGGCTGTCACAAGGTCTTTCCATTGTTGCCAGCAGCACTATTCACCGCAGTCACTGGACGTATCCAGATCTTCATGATTTCCATTACACGAGAGTAGATGTTAAAACTTCATGCTGATTTGTACTCGGCTTTCGCCAAGATAAGCAACACTAAGACGTAGCTTTACAGTAAACTATGCTTCTCCATCCATTTACGCTTCTTTCCATATGAGGGTGTGACTCCCCTTCTGTCCGGCGTTAACGGCTGCAGTGTACTTGGCGCGTTAGCACACACGACGGCTGCAACTACAGTGTGGTCTCCCTAGTGGACCAACACGACAACCGTCTGGATTGAGCCGAGTAGGGGACATCTCTAGGGTCTTCAAGTGGGCACCTTCCGTCCTCAGTGTTTCGTCGACTAGCCCACGACACCTCAAGAGGGCTCGACAGTGACTCTGGCGTCCCAGAGTCACCCCCCTCCGTCCCCCACTCAACTCAGCCCAGCTTACTGACCTCTACATCCCTCCTGCTGCTGAGACCTAACCACAATCTCACTATCTCTCCGCAACCCAACCATACGCGCCAACCCGATTGACTAAGGCTGTCGAGCCCCACTGGTGCGTTAAAGCAGTTACAGTGGCAACGGTTCCGTATGGCATACCACCTACCGCAAAACACAATATCTGCCCAACCACCCGTCATTCTATACTATACAACCTATACAAATTGAATAGTATACTATACAACCTATACTACACAACCTATACAAATAAACCAACAGACTCTTCAAGTTTTTCAAGAATTCTACGAAACCGTAGCGTGGCGGCCTGTACCTTGCCAGCTAGAATCTTTCCGTCTCAACCACAGCCAGTTGCTGCTCCTTTCTGCTGCTTCAGATAAGTTCTTTACTGTGCGACGCAACTCTTGGCCGCTGAATCCGACGTCTCTGAGGAACCGGGTTGTAGAGTGTGCCACAAAACCTCCACAACCCACTTCCACTGGATAAACCTGGACTCTCCATCCTCGCTGTTCTGCTTCAGTGGCCAAATGAGCATACCGCAGTTTCTTCCTCTCATATGCCTCATCTACAGCATCCTCCCATGGCACTGTCAACTCTATCAGTTGAACAATGCGTGCTGATCCAGACCACAAAACAATGTCTGGTCGTAGGTTAGTGGTGGCAATCTCAGGTGGAAAAATAAGCCGTTGATCAAGATCAGCCAGCATCTTCCAGTCCCTAGCAGCTTCCAGTTGTCCTGGCCGAGAATTGGTGTTAACACCTTTTCTTGGTGGTTGCTCGCCTGGGCGGAGGAATGTTGTCTTCTGCGTGTAATGTTTTGCTAGAACATGCGGCAACTTATTGGTCATACTACGCTTGCCTTCCAATGCTAAAGCCAAACATCTCAGTACTTGGTCATGGCGCCAAGTAAACCGACCTTGGCTAAGAGCCACCTTACATCCTGTCAAAATGTGCCTTAATGTGGCAGGTGATGAACACAAAGGACAAGAGGGATCCTCTCCTACCCAGAGGTTTAGGTTCTGCGGTGATGGGAGAACATCATATGTTGACCTAATAAGGAAACTGATCCTACTCTCTTCCATTGACCAAAGGTCTTGCCAGCCCATTTTGCGTTGTTCCACACTCTCCCATCTCATCCACTCTCCCTGCTTAGCCTGGGAAATGGCCTTTATACTCCTCATCCTCTCCTCCTGCTTTCGCACCTCGTTGACTACCAGCTTCCTCCTTTGAGCTGGGCCTGCCTTGTGCCATCTAGGAGGAGCTAAACTGAGCCCAAAACCCCCTCTTCCATGCTGTACCTGTCCCACGATATCCCCTATTTGAAGGTCAGCCTTTGCCTCTACTACTGATTTCTTTGCTGACCACTTTCTACCAGTTTTTAACACAGGGGCTGCCTCCCTTACACATTTGTCACGTGACTCTACTAATGTCATTTCCAGTCTGACCTTGGCACACTTAAACTCCTCGGTAAGTTATGAAAACTCCTTCATAAGTAATTTAGAAGACCAAATCTAACCTTTTGAATTTTTTTCTGTTCAAAGGGTCTTCAAAAAAATTATAAACTTATAGACTCCTTCTGATGTTAAATCAGTCCGACAGAGGTTTTTTATGGAACTACTGAACATATTTGTGGCCAAATAGTTCTTGAACATAATCTTAATATACAATCAGATTGTCTTCTTTTGATGTTATATTAGCCACAGTAAAGTCCATATTTGACCCAAGGAAAATATTATTGGCCAAATAACTCTCAATCTTGAACTTTCCATACATAATAAGAGACTCTTACGGATGTTTCAAAAGTAATTTAGAAGACAATATCTGACCATTTTAACTTTTTTCTGTTCAAAGGGTCTTCAAAAAAATTATAAACTTATAGACTCCTTCTGATGTTAAATCAGTCATATAGAGTTCTTTATGGACCTACTATTTTTGGCCAAAGAGTTCTTGAACATTAACTTAATATACAGTCAGATTGTCTTCTTTTTGTGTAATATTAGCCACAGTAAAGTCCATATTTCACCCAAGGAACATATTTCTGGCCAAGGAATCCTCGATCTTGAACGTTCTATACATACTCATAAACTCCTACTGATGCTTCAAAAGTCATTTAGATGACAATATCTGACCGTTTTAACTTTTTTCTGTTCAAAGGGTCTTCAAAAAATGTGTAAACTTGTAAACTCCTTCTGATGTTAAATCAGTCATACATGGGTACTTTATGGACATACAGAACATATTTGTGGCCAAAGAGTTCTTGAACATTATCTTAATATACAATCAGATTGTCTTCTTTTGGTTGTTATAATAGCCCCAGTAAAGTCCATTTTGACCCAAGGAAAATATTATTGGCCAAATAATTCTCAATCTTGAACTTTCTATGCATACTCATAGACTCGTACTGATGCTTCATAAGTAATTTAGAAGACCAAATCTGACCTTTTGAACTTTTTTTCAGGTTTTCTCGTCAACTATACAAATTTAAATTGTATAAAATTTTCCAACAGCTAATGCAATGATTATCCTTCATACACAAATTAAGTTAGTTGTAGTAAGCAAATGCAATGCGAAATCACATTGTCATGTGCCAAATGTTATATTTTCATTTCTCAGAGTAATACGTTAAATCTGTTAATGTGATGCAATACAACTACTGTCATATCATAATGCATATCAATACGATTTAGATTATGTAGGCATGGCAATGCAAAAGGTGTATAGCTTAAATATTTTTCTTCAGCGAACAAGGTTAGATCGTTATTAATCAGCTAATTCAATGATTTTCCTTTTATACGCAAATGAAAATTGTTTGTTGTAGTATGCAATATATTGCGAAGATAAATTAGGAAAAAGTTTGATCGTTTATGCAATACAATGCAATGAACACAATGTTAACTTTCCATGCACATAGGAATGAGTTAGTTCTTGTATGCATGGCAATTTAACAAAGTGCATGTTACTTATGTTATTCTTCAATGCAACAAAGAGCATATGATTTATGACTTCATTACACAAAGCTTGATCGTATTTGCAATGCTATGCATAAGCAGATTGCATTGCACATCTCTTTAACGCACTGAGGAATGAGTTAGTTCTTGAATGCACAACGCTTGATCGTATGTGCAAAGCTATGCAAGAGCAGATTGCATTGTACATCTCTTCAGGGCATACATGAATTAGTAGTTGTTGAATGCATTGCAAAGCAACAAGTGCTATTACTTATATGTTATTCTTCAATGCACAACGCTTGATCGTATGTGCAAAGTAATGCACATATCTTCAATGCACGACGAAATGAGTTAGTTCTTGAATGCATTGTAATGCAAAAAGTACATATGACTTTTAGTTATTTGTCAATGCACAACGCTTGCTCGTATGTGCAATGCTATGCAAGAGGAGATTGCATTGCATATCTCTTTAACGCACTATGGAATGTTTTAGTTCTTGAATGCATTGCAATGCATAAAAACTGCATTTGATTTTTGTCATTCTTTAATGCTTGATCCGTATTTGCAATGCTATGCATAAGCAGATTGCATTGCACATCTCTTTAACGCACTACTGGAATTATTTAGTTCTTGAATGCATTGCAATGCAACAAAGTACATATGACTTTTAAGTTATTTGTCAAGGCACAACGCTTGATCGTATGTGCAATGCTATGCAAGAGGAGATTGCATTGATAACTCTTTAACGCACTACGGAATGTTTTAGTTCTTGAATGCATTGCAATGCATAAAAAATGCATATGATTTTTGTCATTCTTCGATGAGAAAACCGTATTTGCAATGCTATGCATAAGCAGATTGCATTGCAAATCTCTATAACGCACTACTGGAATGAGTTAGTTCTGAATGCATTGCAGTGCATAAAAAATGATTTTTGTTGCTTGATCCGTATGTGCAATGCTATGCAAGAGCAGTTTGCATTGCACATCTCTTCAACGCTTAAATGAATGGGTTAGTTCTTGAATGCATTGCAATGCAAAAAAGTTCATATTACTTATTCTTCAATGCAACATAGTGCATATGACATGACTTCAATGCACAAAGCTTGATCGTATTTGCAATGCTATGCATAAGCAGATTGCATTGCACATCCTTTAACGCACTACGGAATTAGTTCTTGAATGCATTGCAATTCAACAACGTGCATGTGACTTTAATGTTATTCTTCAGTGAGCAACGCTTGATCGTGTGCAATGCTATGCAAGAGGAGATTGCATTGCTTATCTTCTTTAACGCACTACGGAATGTTTTAGTTCTTGAATGCATTGCATTGCATAACAACTGCATATGATTTTTGTTATTCTTCGATGCTTGATCCGTATTTGCAATGCTATGCATAAGCAGATTGCATTGCATATCTCTATAACGCACTACGGAATGAGTTAGTTCTGAATGCATTGCAGTGCATAAAAAATGCATATGATTTTTGTTATTCTTCGATGCTTGATCCGTATGTGCAATGCTATGCAAGAGCAGATTGCATTGCACATCTCTTCAACGCATAAAGGAATGAGTTAGTTCTTGAATGCATTGCAAAGCAACAAGTTATATTACTTAATGTTATTCTTCAGTGCTCAACGCTTGATCGTATGTGCAATGCTATGCAAGAGGAGATTGCATTGCTTGTCTTCTTTAACGCATTACGGAATGTTTTAGTTCTTGAATGCATTGCAATGCATGACAACTGCATATGATTTTTGTTATTCTTCGATGCTTGATCCGTATTTGCAATGCTATGCATAAGCAGATTGCATTGCATATCTCTATAACGCACTACGGAATGAGTTAGTTCTGAATGCATTGCAGTGCATAAAAAATGCATATGATTTTTGTTATTCTTCGATGCTTGATCCGTATGTGCAATGCTATGCAAGAGCAGATTTTATTGCACATCTCTTCAACGCATAAAGGAATGAGTTAGTTCTTGAATGCATTGCAAAGCAACAAGTTATATTACTTAATGTTATTCTTCAATGCACATCGCTTGATCGTGTGCAATGCAATCCAATGCACATATCTTCAATGCACTACGGAATGAGTTAGTTCTTGAATGCACTGCAATGCAAAAAAGTTCATATGACTTTTATGGTATTCTTCAATGCACAACGCTTGATCGTATGTGCAAAGCTATTGCAAGAGCAGATTGCATTGTACATCTCTTCAGGGCATAAATGAATTAGTTAGTTGAATAGTTGAATGCATTGCAAAGCAAAAAGTGCTATTACTTCTTAGATGTTATTCTTCAATGCACAACGCTTGATCGTATGTGCAATACAATGCACGTATCTTCAATGCACGACGAAATGAGTTAGTTCTTGAATGCATTGCAATGCAAAAAAGTGCATATAACTTTTAAGTAATTTTTCAAGGCACAAAGCTTGATCGTATTTGCAATGCTATGCATAAGCAGATTGCATTGCACATCTCTTTAACGCACTACGGAATTAGTGAGTTATTTAATGCATTGCAATGCAACAAAGTGCATGTAACTTTAATGTTATTCTTCAGTGCACAACGCTTGATCGTATGTACAATGCTATGCAAGAGCAGATTTTATTGCACATCTCTTCAACGCATAAAGGAATGAGTTAGTTTTTTAATGCATTGCAAAGCAACAAGTTATATTACATAATGTTATTCTTCAATGCACATCGCTTGATCGTGTGCAATGTCATGCAATTGCACATATCTTCAATGCACTACGGAATGAGTTAGTTCTTGTATGCATGGAAATTCAACAATGTGCATATTACTTATATGTTATTCTTCAATAAGTTATGACTTCAATGCACACAGCTTGATCGTATTTTCAATGCTATGCATAAGCAGATTGCATTGCACATCTCTTCAACGCATAAAAGGAATTAGTTAGTTCTTGAATGCATTGCAAAGCAACAAGTGCTATGTTATTTTGTCTTTTGATGTTACATTAGCCACAGTAAACTTATAAACTCCTTCTGATGTTAAATCATAGGTTCTTTATGGACCTACTGAACATATTTGTGGCCAAAGAGTTCTTGAACATTAACTTAATATACAATAAGATTGTCTTCTTTTGGTGTTATATTAGCCACACTGAAGTCCATATTTGACCCAAGCAACATATTTCTGGCCAAAGAATCCTCGATCTTGAACTTTCTATTACATACTTATAGACTCCTACTGATGCTTCAAAAGTCATTTAGAAGACAATATCTGACCTTTTAAACTTTATCTGACCTTATCCTCGATCTTTCACTTTCTATCATAGATTCCTACTGATGTTTCAAAAGTCATGTGCAAAAAATGTATACACATAAACTCCTTCTGATGTTTAATCAGTCATACAGAGGTTCCTTATGGAACCACTGAACATATTTCTGGCCAAAGAGTTCTTGAACAATATCTTAAATATACAATCAGATTGTCTTCTTTAGGTGTTATATTAGCCACAGTAAAGTCCATATTTGACCCAAGGAACATATTTCTGGTCAAGGAATCCTCGATCTTGAACTTTCTATACATACTCATAGACTCCTACTAATGCTTCAAAAGTCATTTAGAAGACAATATCTGACCGTTTTAACTTTTTTCTGTTCAAAGGGTCTTCAAAAAATGTATACATTTATAGACTCCTTCTGATGTTAAATCAGTCATACAGAGGTTCCTTATGGAACTACTGAATATATTTCTGGCCAAAGAATTCTTGAACATTAACTTAATATACAATCAGATTGTGTTCGTTTAATGTTATATTAGCCACAGTAAAGTCCATATTTGATCCAAGGAACATATTTTTGGCCAAATAATTCTCACTACTGAACAGATATCTGCCCAAAGAGTTCTTGAACATTAACTTAATATACAATCAGATTGTCTTCTTTTGGTGTTATATTAGCGACAGTAAAGTCCATATTTGATACAAGGAACATATTTCTGGCAAAAGAATCCTCGATCTTGAACAATCTATACATACTCATAGACTCCTACTGATGCTTCAAAAGTCATTTTTTGGCCATATCTGACCTTTTGAAATTTTTCTGTTCAAAGGGTCTTCACAAAATGTAAAAACTTATAAACTCCTTCTGATGTTCAATCAGTCATACATAAGTTCTTTATGGAACTACTAAACAGATCTCTGGCCAAAGAGTTCTTGAACATTAACTTAATATACAATCAGATTGTCTTCTTTTGGTGTTAAATTAGCCACAGTAAAGTCCATATTTGATCCAAGGAACATATTTTTGGCCAAAGAATTCTCAATCTTGAACTTTCTATACTTGCTCATAGACTCCTACTGATGCTTCAAAAGTCATTTAGATGACTATATCTGACCTTTTGAACTTTTTTCTGTTCAAAGGGTCTTCAAAAAATGTATAAACTTATAAACTCCTTCTGATGTTTAATAAGTCATTCAGAGGTTCCTTATGGAACCACTGAACATATTTCTGGCCAAAGTGTTCTCGTACAATATCTTAATATACAATCAGATTGTCTTCTTTAGGTGTTATATTAGCCACAGTAAAGTCCATATTTGACCCAAGGAACATATTTCTGGAAAAAGAATCCTCGATCTTGAACTTTCTATTCATACTCATAGACTACTACTGATAATTCAAAAGTCATTTAGAAGACAATATCTGACCTTTTGAACTTTTTTCTGTTTAAAGGGTCTTCAAAAAATTTATAAACTTATAGACTCCTTCCGATGTTAAATCAGCCATACAGAGGTTCCTTATGGACCTACTGAACATATTTGTTGCGAAAGAGTTCTTGAACATTAGCTTAATATACAATCAGATTCTCTTCTTTTGGTGTAATATTAGCCACAGTAAAGTCCATATTTGATCCAAGGAACATATTTCTGGCCAAGGAATTCTCGATCTTCAACTTACCATACATAATCAGAGACTCCTACTGATGCTTCATAAGTAATTTAGAAGACCAAATCTGACCTTTTTAATTTTTTTCTGTTCAAAGGGTCTTCAAAAAAATGATAAACTTATAGACTCCTTCTGATGTTAAATCAGTCATATAGAGTTCTTTATGGACCTACTATTTTTGGCCAAAGAGTTCTTGAACATTAACTTATACAATCAGATTGTCTTCTTTTGGATTTTATATTAGCCACACTGAAGTCCATATTTGACCCAAGCAACATGTTTCTGGCCAAAGAATCCTCGATCTTGAACAATCTATACATATAGACTCCTACTGATGCTTCAAAAGTCATTTTTAGGCCATATCTGACCTTTTGAAATTTTTTCTGTTCAAAGGGTCTTCACAAAATGTAAAAACTTATAAACTCCTTATGATGTTAAATAAGCCATACAGAGGTTCCTTATGGACCTACTGAACATGTTTGTGGCGAAAGAGTTCTTGAACATTAGCTTAATGTACAATCAGATTGTCTTCTTTTGGTGTTATATTAGCCACAGTAAAGTCCATATTTGACCCAAGGAACATATTTCTGGCCAAGGAATTCTCGATCTTCAACTTTCCATACATAATCAGAGACTCCTACTGATGCTTCATAAGTCATTTACAAGACCAAATCTGACCTTTTGAACTTTTTTCTGTTCAATGGGTCTTCAAAAAATGTACAAACTTATAGACTCCTTCTGATGTTAAATCAGTTGTATAGAGGTGCTTTATGGACCTACTGAACATATTTGTGGCCAAAGAATCCTTGAACATTAACTTATACAATCAGATCGTCTTATTTTGGTTATATTAGCCCCAGTAAAGTCCATATTTGACCCAAGGAAAATATTATTGGCCAAATAATTCTCAATCTTGAACTTTCTATACATACTCATAGACTCCTACTGATGCTTCATAAGTAATTTAGAAGACCAAATCTGACCTTTTGAACTTTTTTCTGTTCAAAGTGTCTTCAAAAAAATTATAAACTTTTAGACTCTTTCTGATGTTAAATCAGTCATACATGGGTTCTTTGTGGACATACTGAACATATGTCTGGCCAAAGAGTTCTTGAACATTAACTTAATATACAATCAGATTGTCTTCTTTTGGTGTTGTATTAGCCACAGTAAAGTCCATATTTGATCCAAGGAACATATGTCTGGCCAAGGAATCCTCGAGCTTGAACTTTCTATAAATACTCATAAATTCCTACTGATGCTCCAAAAGTCATTTAGATGACAATATCTGACCGTTTTAACTTTTTTCTGTTCAAAGGGTCTTCAAAAAATGTATAAACTTATAAACTCCTTCTGATGTTAAATCAGTCATACATAAGTTCTTTATGGAACTACTAAACAGATATCTGGCCAAAGAGTTCTTGAACATTAACTTAATATACAATCAGATTGTCTTCTTTTGGTGTTATATTAGCCACAGTAAAGTCCATATTTGACCCAAGGAAAATATTATTGGCCAAATAATTCTCACTACTGAACAGATATCTGCCCAAAGTGTTCTTGAACATTAACTTAATATACAATCAGATTGTCTTCTTTTGGTGTTATATTAGCGACAGTAAAGTCCATATTTGATACAAGGAACATATTTCTGGCAAAAGAGTCCTCGATCTTAAACAATCTATACATACTCATAGACTCCTACTGATGCTTCAAAAGTCATTTTTTGGCCATATCTGACCTTTTGAAATTTTTCTGTTCAAAGGGTCTTCACAAAATGTAAAAACTTATAAACTCCTTCTGATGTTCAATCAGTCATACGTAAGTTCTTTATGGAACTACTAAACAGATATCTGGCCAAAGAGTTCTTGAACATTAACTTAATATACAATCAGATTGTCTTCTTTTGGTGTTAAATTAGCGACAGTAAAGTCCATATTTGATCCAAGGAACATATTTTTGGCCAAAGAATTCTCAATCTTGAACTTTCTATACTTGCTCATAGACTCCTACTGATGCTTCAAAAGTCATTTAGATGACTATATCTGACCTTTTGAACTTTTTTCTGTTCAAAGCGTCTTCAAAAAATGTATAAACTTATAAACTCTTTCTGATGTTTAATCAGTCATACAGAGGTTCCTCATGGAACCACTGAACATATCTCTTGCCAAAGAGTTCTTGAACAATATATTAATATACAATCAGATTGTCTTCTTTAGGTGTTATAGGTGCCACAGTAAAGTCCATATTTTACCCAAGGAACATATTTCTGGAAAAAGAATCCTCGATCTTGAACTTTCTATACATACTCATAGACTCCTACTGATGCTTCAAAAGTCATTTAGAAGACAATATCTGACAGTTTTAACTTTTTTCTGTTCAAAGGGTCTTCAAAAAATGTATAAACTTATAAACTCCTTCTGATGTTTAATCAGTCATTCAGAGGTTTCTTATGGAACCACTGAACATATTTCTGGCCAAAGTGTTCTCGTACAATATCTTAATATACAATCAGATTGTCTTCTTTAGGTGTTATATTAACCACAGTAAAGTCCATATTTGACCCAAGGAACATATTTCTGGAAAAAGAATCCTCGATCTTGAACTTTCTATTCATACTCATAGACTACTACTGATAATTCAAAAGTCATTTAGAAGACAATATCTGACCTTTTGAACTTTTTTCTGTTTAAAGGATCTTCAAAAAATTTATAAACTTATAGACTCCTTCTGATGTTAAATCGGCCATACAGAGGTTCCTTATGGACCTACTGAACATATTTGTGGCGAAAGAGTTCTTGAACATTAGCTTAATATACAATCAGATTCTCTTCTTTTGGTGTAATATTAGCCACAGTAAAGTCCATATTTGATCCAAGGAACATATTTCTGGCCAAGGAATTCTCGATCTTCAACTTACCATACATAATCAGAGACTCCTACTGATGCTTCATAAGTAATTTAGAAGACCAAATCTGACCTTTTGAATTTTTTTCTGTTCAAAGGGTCTTCAAAAAAATTATAAACTTATAGACTCCTTCTGATGTTAAATCAGTCCGACAGAGGTTTTTTATGGAACTACTGAACATATTTGTGGCCAAATAGTTCTTGAACATAATCTTAATATACAATCAGATTGTCTTCTTTTGATGTTATATTAGCCACAGTAAAGTCCATATTTGACCCAAGGAAAATATTATTGGCCAAATAACTCTCAATCTTGAACTTTCCATACATAATCAGAGACTCCTACGGATGTTTCAAAAGTAATTTAGAAGACAATATCTGACCATTTTAACTTTTTTCTGTTCAAAGGGTCTTCAAAAAAATTATAAACTTATAGACTCCTTCTGATGTTAAATCAGTCATATAGAGTTCTTTATGGACCTACTATTTTTGGCCAAAGAGTTCTTGAACATTAACTTAATATACAGTCAGATTGTCTTCTTTTTGTGTAATATTAGCCACAGTAAAGTCCATATTTCACCCAAGGAACATATTTCTGGCCAAGGAATCCTCGATCTTGAACGTTCTATACATACTCATAAACTCCTACTGATGCTTCAAAAGTCATTTAAAAGACCAAATCTGACCTTTTGAACTTTTTTCTGTTGAAAGTGTCTTCAAAAAAATTATAAACTTTTAGACTCTTTCTGATGTTAAATCAGTCATATAGAGGTTCTTTATGGACCTACTGAACATATTTGTGGCCAAAGAGTTCTTGAACATTAATTTAATATACAATCAGATTGTCTTCTCTTGGTCTTATATTAGCCACAGTAAAGTCCATATTTGACCCAAGGAACATATGTCTGAACAAGGAATCCTCGATCTTGAACTTTCTATACATACTCATAAACTCCTACTGATGCTTCAAAAGTCATTTAGATGACAATATCTGACCGTTTTAACTTTTTTCTGTTCAAAGGGTCTTCAAAAAATGTGTAAACTTGTAAACTCCTTCTGATGTTAAATCAGTCATACATGGGTACTTTATGGACATACAGAACATATTTGTGGCCAAAGAGTTCTTGAACATTATCTTAATATACAATCAGATTGTCTTCTTTTGGTTGTTATAATAGCCCCAGTAAAGTCCATTTTGACCCAAGGAAAATATTATTGTCCAAATAATTCTCAATCTTGAACTTTCTATGCATACTCATAGACTCGTACTGATGCTTCATAAGTAATTTAGAAGACCAAATCTGACCTTTTGAACTTTTTTTCAGGTTTTCTCGTCAACTATACAAATTTAAATTGTATAAAATTTTCCAACAGCTAATGCAATGATTATCCTTCATACACAAATTAAGTTAGTTGTAGTAAGCAAATGCAATGCGAAATCACATTGTCATGTGCCAAATGTTATCTTTTCATTTCTCAGAGTAATACGTTAAATCTGTTAATGTGATGCAATACAACTACTGTCATATCTTAATGCATATCAAAACGATTTAGATTATGTAGGCATGGCAATGCAAAAGGTGTATAGCTTAAATATTTTTCTTCAGCGAACAAGGTTAGATCGTTATTAATCAGCTAATTCAATGATTTTCCTTTTATACGCAAATGAAAATTGTTTGTTGTAGTATGCAATATATTGCGAAGATAAATTAGGAAAAAGTTTGATCGTTTATGCAATACAATGCAATGAACACAATGTTAACTTTCCATGCACATAGGAATGAGTTAGTTCTTGAATGCACAACGCTTGATCGTATGTGCAAAGCTATGCAAGAGCAGATTGCATTGTACATCTCTTCAGGGCATACATGAATTAGTAGTTGTTGAATGCATTGCAAAGCAACAAGTGCTATTACTTATATGTTATTCTTCAATGCACAACGCTTGATCGTATGTGCAAAGTAATGCACATATCTTCAATGCACGACGAAATGAGTTAGTTCTTGAATGCATTGTAATGCAAAAAGTACATATGACTTTTAGTTATTTGTCAATGCACAACGCTTGCTCGTATGTGCAATGCTATGCAAGAGGAGATTGCATTGCATATCTCTTTAACGCACTATGGAATGTTTTAGTTCTTGAATGCATTGCAATGCATAAAAACTGCATTTGATTTTTGTCATTCTTTAATGCTTGATCCGTATTTGCAATGCTATGCATAAGCAGATTGCATTGCACATCTCTTTAACGCACTACTGGAATTATTTAGTTCTTGAATGCATTGCAATGCAACAAAGTACATATGACTTTTAAGTTATTTGTCAAGGCACAACGCTTGATCGTATGTGCAATGCTATGCAAGAGGAGATTGCATTGATAACTCATTAACGCACTACGGAATGTTTTAGTTCTTGAATGCATTGCAATGCATAAAAAATGCATATGATTTTTGTCATTCTTCGATGAGAAAACCGTATTTGCAATGCTATGCATAAGCAGATTGCATTGCAAATCTCTATAACGCACTACTGGAATGAGTTAGTTCTGAATGCATTGCAGTGCATAAAAAATGCATATGATTTTTGTTGCTTGATCCGTATGTGCAATGCTATGCAAGAGCAGTTTGCATTGCACATCTCTTCAACGCTTAAATGAATGAGTTAGTTCTTGAATGCATTGCAATGCAAAAAAGTTCATATTACTTATTCTTCAATGCAACAAAGTGCATATGACATGACTTCAATGCACAAAGCTTGATCGTATTTGCAATGCTATGCATAAGCAGATTGCATTGCACATCCTTTAACGCACTACGGAATTAGTTCTTGAATGCATTGCAATTCAACAACGTGCATGTGACTTTAATGTTATTCTTCAGTGAGCAACGCTTGATCGTATGTGCAATGCTATGCAAGAGGAGATTGCATTGCTTATCTTCTTTAACGCACTACGGAATGTTTTAGTTCTTGAATGCATTGCATTGCATAACAACTGCATATGATTTTTGTTATTCTTCGATGCTTGATCCGTATTTGCAATGCTATGCATAAGCAGATTGCATTGCATATCTCTATAACGCACTACGGAATGAGTTAGTTCTGAATGCATTGCAGTGCATAAAAAATGCATATGATTTTTGTTATTCTTCGATGCTTGATCCGTATGTGCAATGCTATGCAAGAGCAGATTGCATTGCACATCTCTTCAACGCATAAAGGAATGAGTTAGTTCTTGAATGCATTGCAAAGCAACAAGTTATATTACTTAATGTTATTCTTCAGTGCTCAACGCTTGATCGTATGTGCAATGCTATGCAAGAGGAGATTGCATTGCTTGTCTTCTTTAACGCATTACGGAATGTTTTAGTTCTTGAATGCATTGCAATGCATAACAACTGCATATGATTTTTGTTATTCTTCGATGCTTGATCCGTATGTGCAATGCTATGCAAGAGCAGATTTTATTGCACATCTCTTCAACGCATAAAGGAATGAGTTAGTTCTTGAATGCATTGCAAAGCAACAAGTTATATTACTTAATGTTATTCTTCAATGCACATCGCTTGATCGTGTGCAATGCAATCCAATGCACATATCTTCAATGCACTACGGAATGAGTTAGTTCTTGAATGCACTGCAATGCAAAAAAGTTCATGACTTTTATGGTATTCTTCAATGCACAACGCTTGATCGTATGTGCAAAGCTATTGCAAGAGCAGATTGCATTGTACATCTCTTCAGGGCATAAATGAATTAGTTAGTTGAATAGTTGAATGCATTGCAAAGCAAAAAGTGCTATTACTTCTTAGATGTTATTCTTCAATGCACAACGCTTGATCGTATGTGCAATACAATGCACGTATCTTCAATGCACGACGAAATGAGTTAGTTCTTGAATGCATTGCAATGCAAAAAAGTGCATATGACTTTTAAGTAATTTTTCAAGGCACAAAGCTTGATCGTATTTGCAATGCTATGCATAAGCAGATTGCATTGCACATCTCTTTAACGCACTACGGAATTAGTGAGTTATTTAATGCATTGCAATGCAACAAAGTGCATGTAACTTTAATGTTATTCTTCAGTGCACAACGCTTGATCGTATGTACAATGCTATGCAAGAGCAGATTTTATTGCACATCTCTTCAACGCATAAAGGAATGAGTTAGTTTTTTAATGCATTGCAAAGCAACAAGTTATATTACATAATGTTATTCTTCAATGCACATCGCTTGATCGTGTGCAATGTCATGCAATTGCACATATCTTCAATGCACTACGGAATGAGTTAGTTCTTGTATGCATGGAAATTCAACAATGTGCATATTACTTATATGTTATTCTTCAATAAGTTATGACTTCAATGCACACAGCTTGATCGTATTTTCAATGCTATGCATAAGCAGATTGCATTGCACATCTCTTCAACGCATAAAAGGAATTAGTTAGTTCTTGAATGCATTGCAAAGCAACAAGTGCTATGTTATTTTGTCTTTTGATGTTACATTAGCCACAGTAAACTTATAAACTCCTTCTGATGTTAAATCATAGGTTCTTTATGGACCTACTGAACATATTTGTGGCCAAAGAGTTCTTGAACATTAACTTAATATACAATAAGATTGTCTTCTTTTGGTGTTATATTAGCCACACTGAAGTCCATATTTGACCCAAGCAACATATTTCTGGCCAAAGAATCCTCGATCTTGAACTTTCTATTACATACTTATAGACTCCTACTGATGCTTCAAAAGTCATTTAGAAGACAATATCTGACCTTTTAAACTTTATCTGACCTTATCCTCGATCTTTAACTTTCTATACATACTCATAGATTCCTACTGATGTTTCAAAAGTCATGTGCAAAAAATGTATACACATAAACTCCTTCTGATGTTTAATCAGTCATACAGAGGTTCCTTATGGAACCACTGAACATATTTCTGGCCAAAGAGTTCTTGAACAATATCTTAAATATACAATAAGATTGTCTTCTTTAGGTGTTATATTAGCCACAGTAAAGTCCATATTTGACCCAAGGAACATATTTCTGGTCAAGGAATCCTCGATCTTGAACTTTCTATACATACTCATAGACTCCTACTAATGCTTCAAAAGTCATTTAGAAGACAATATCTGACCGTTTTAACTTTTTTCTGTTCAAAGGGTCTTCAAAAAATGTATAAATTTATAGACTCCTTCTGATGTTAAATCAGTCATACAGAGGTTCCTTATGGAACTACTGAATATATTTCTGGCCAAAGAATTCTTGAACATTAACTTAATATACAATCAGATTGTGTTCGTTTAATGTTATATTAGCCACACTGAAGTCCATATTTGAGCCAAGGAAATTTTTTTTGGCCAAAGAATCCTCGATCTTGAACTTTCTATACATACTCATAGACTCCTACTGATGTTTCAAAAGTCATTTAGAAGACTATATCTGACCTTTTGAACTTTTTTCTGTTCAAAGGGTCTTCAAAAAATTTATAAACTTATAGACTCCTTCTGATGTTAAATCAGTCATATAGAGATTCTTTATGGACCTACTGAACATGTTTGTGGCCAAAGAGTTCTTGAACATTAACTTAATATACAATCAGATTGTCTTCTTTTGGTGTTAAATTAGCCACAGTAAAGTCCATATTTGATCCAAGGAACATATTTTTGGCCAAAGAATTCTCAATCTTGAACTTTCTATACTTACTCATAGATTCCTACTTATGCTTCAAAAGTCATTTTTAGGCCATATCTGACCTTTTGAAATTTTTCTGTTCAAAGTGTCTTCAATTCATTCAAGAACTAACTCATTCCGTAGTTTATTGAAGATATGTGTAATGCAGCGTGCTATTGCATTGCATTGCACAAGCGTTGTGCATTGAAGAATAACATTTAAGTAATATGCACGTTGTTGCATTGCAATGCATTCAAGAACTAACTCATTCCTTTATGCATTGAAGAGATGTCTAATGCTATCTGCTGTTGCATAGCATTGCACATACGATCAAGAGTTGTGCATTGAAGAATAACATGAAAGTCATATGCACTTTGTTGCATTGCAGCATTCAAGAACTAACTCATTCCGAAGTGCGTTAAAGAGATGTGCAATTCAATCTGCTCTTGCATATCATTGCACATACGATCAAGCTTTGTGCATTGAAGAATAACATCAAAGTCATATGCACTTTGTTATTTGCCATGCATACAAGAACTAACTCATTCCTATGTGCATTGAAGAGGTAACATGTGTTCTGTTGCATGTGTATTACACAGACGATCAAACTTTTTCCTCTGTGCAATGAAAAGACAACACATTCCACATGTGCCTTTGCAATGCATTGCATACTTCAACAAACCATTTTCATTTGTGTATGAAGGGAAATAATTTCACTAGCAGTTGAAAAGACAACCCAAAACATATTGACTTTCACATTGCATAAAACTAATGTATACATCACCTGAGCTGTCGCTTTACAATGCATGCAATGACTAACTCGTTCCTTTGTACAACGAAGAGATGTGCAATGCAAGTGTTGTGCACTGAAGAATAACATATAAGTAATATGCACTTTGTTGCATTGCAATGCATTCAAGAACTTTCTCATTCCATAGTGTATTGAAGACATAACATTTATGTTGTTTCATTGCATTACATAAAAGGTCTTTTGACATTTTATAACTTATATGACTTTTTCCTATTTGCAATAAATAAATAAAAAACATAAAATAACATTTAATCTTTCGCATTGAATTTCCGTAATTTAACTAACTTATTCAGTTGTGTATTGAAGGGAAATTAGATTTTGCATTGCATTAGAAGTCCTTATTCAGTTGTGCAAAGAACCTAACATATATTATGTCCTGCATTGTGCATGAAGAATAACATAAACTAGACATATCTATTTAGACGTATAATTTTCAATGCATAAAAGATCAAACTTATTCCTCTGTGTTGTCTTTTAATTGCACAGAGGAATAAGTTTGTTTGATATGTGCATTGCATACAAGAGCTAACTCTGTGTTGCACTGCATTGCACACACAATCTAAAGTTGTTCACTGAAGAATAATAAATAAGAAAATAAGAAAGCTATAAACTTTTTGCATTGCAATGCCTATAAGATCTAAATCGTTTCGATACAACAGTAGTTGTATTGCATCACATAAACGATTTAACTGTGAAATGAAAGATAACATTTGACAGATGACAATGTGATTTCGTACATTGCATTGCGTACTACAACTAACTTATTAATTTGTGTATGAAGGATAATCATTGCATTAGCTGTTTTACAATTTACTATTTAAATTTGTATACTTGACGAGAAAACATAATATGAGCAGTTGCTTTAAAATGCAATGCAATAATTAACTCATTCCGTTGTGTGGAGATTAATTTATGTGGTGCTACATTGCATTTAAAACGATCAAACGTTGCGCATAGTAGAATAGAATATAAGCTATGCAACTGTTACATTGTGCAATCATGCATTGTAAAAATGATGACAATTGGGTCAGAAATGTGTTCAGTAGGTCAGATCCGTATGCATATGGATATGTATAGTAAACTGTGACCAGAAATATATTTAGTAAGTCAAATATGGAGTACTGTCTAGCTGATGTACATCAAGAGGTCAATGAGAGCACTATACATAGTGAGTTAATGTTCAATGATTCTTTAGTCAGAAATATCTTCAAAGGTCAGATATTGACTACTTTATATCTGATGTAACATCAGGAGTCAATTTGTAAAGAAAATGTCATGATTCTAGTTCCAGAAATATGTTCAATAGGTCAAATATGGACTACTGTGTGGCTCAAATACTTTTCTATTCTACTATACATAGTAATTTAAACTTCGAGGAACTTTTGGCCAGAAATATTATCAATGGGTCAAATAAAGACTGGCTGACAGCATCAGACGTAGTCAATAAGAATGTGTAGAAAGTTCAATTTCGAGTACTCTTTGGCCAGGAAATGGTAGGTCAGTTTCACAAATGGACTACTGCATGGCTAATGTAAAATCAGATGGAATCAGTAAATAAGTTAATGTTCAAGGAAGCTTTGGCCTGAAATATATGTATGAAGTATGAAGTTGATGGAACATCGAAGTCAATCAGCATGTGTAGAATGTTCAGGATATAGGACTCTTTAGCAGAAAAATGTCCATCAGGTCATAATACGGACAGGAGTCTGGCTGATTCAAAATCAGAAGGAGTCTATGAGTTTATATTCTAAAAAACCTTTTGAGAACCCTTTTGGACAGAGATTGTATCTGATTGATACAATCAAATATCTGATTGACTTAAGACCTACTGAATGTACTTGATATTTAACATTCTATACATAACGACTCCCTCTGATTTGATTAAACATCTTTTGTACATACTCATACTTTGATCTTAAAAACTTTTTTTTTTAAATTAAGACATAATTTTGTCTTAAAAACATCCTTCTGATGTTAAATCAGCCAGACAGTAGTCCATATTTGACTTGCTGAACATATTTCTACCAAAGAGTCCTGGAAACTGATTTTTCTATACATTCTTATTCACTCATGAATTTCATTGAATACTTCTGATATTACATCAGTCATACAATATTCTACATCTGATCTATTGAACATATTTCTGGCTAAAGGGTCCCAAAGAGGTTTTTTACTAAACTCCTAGACCCTTTCTGATGTTACCTCAGCCATACAGTAGTTCATATTTAACCCACTGAACATATTTCAGGCCAAAGAGTACTCGATCTTGAATATTTTGTACATAGTCATTGTTAAAGATCAACTATTTTTTGACAAGAAATATATGCAGCAGGTCAAATATGGACAACTGTCTTTGCTGATTTATCGTCAGAAGGAGTCTATAGGTTTATACAGTAAAAAACCTTTTATGGACCCTTTGGCCAATTCAATAGATCATGTACTTTTGGACAGCTAATGTAAAATCAGAAGAACGTGTGTTTAAAGTTCAAGATTGAGGACTCTACCAAAAAATTAGTTCAGCAGGTTAAATATGGACTTCTGAATATTCCTCCAAATGTTTCTATTCACTCCCCCTTTGATATACCCTCCGAAGACTTTTTTAAAATATTTACAAATTCGGCACTTTATGGAGTCTCTTATAAAGCAAAACAAATTTCGATTCAAATTAACGGAATTGGAAGAAACCATAATGTCAGTTAATTCATTCAAGGGGCTTATTTCCAGACTTTATACCTTACTAGCTTACTCTGACGACTCAGTTTACGATTCTCTGAAGCCGCTGTGGGAACGAGACTGGGAGTTCTGTTTGACCCCAAAAATTGGACCAGGATCTGTGATGGTATTTCTCCAAAATGCACCTCGATTTCCATACATGAGCAAAATTTCTAATTCTTTCATAGAATTTATTTTACACCTGTTCGTGATGATTGAAAAAATTATTCCAGGTTGTTCCGACCTCTGTTTTAAATGCAGGACTTGTAAGGGCACATTTTTTCATGTATTTTGGTGTTCTTATTCAACCCTTCTGGAAAGGGGGTTCATTCTGCAATACAGGAGATAACAGGAAGACATTTTATTTTGTCTCCCTCACTCTTTCTGCTGAATGACATTCCTAATGACCTGCTTTACTCGGACTTTAAACCTCTGTTTACTCTCATACTCCTGGCTCTCATATTCCTGGCTAAGAAATGGTCTACACCCCAGGTCCCCACTATTTCTATGTGGATTTCCCAGCTGTCAGCATTTTTTACTTTGGAGAAATTAACTTATGACCTCAACCACAAACAGGACGAATTCAGGAGACTTTGAGAACCTCTCCAATCCTTTCTACAGAAATTTTGAATAATTTTATTTTAAGAAGGTTTGGCTTCTCTTGTTTTGACATATTTTTTGTAATACAGACACGTTTGTATATTGTACATTTTATTCAACTTGCAGCGCCGGGGGTTTGTTTGTTTGTTTGTTTGTTGATTATTTGTCTGTTTTTTTATTTTTTTTTATGTTTGTATTATTTGAAAATCCTTATTAAAAAAATGAAATAAAAAAATTGGACTTCTGGCTGATGTGCAGTGGTGGACGAAGTACTCATACCATGTAGGCCTACTTGAGTAAAAGTAAAGATACACAAGGTAAAATATTACTCAAGTAAAAGTAGAAGTGCTGCCTTTAAACATTCACTTAAGTAAAAGTACAAAAGTATTTGCCTTCAAATGTCCAAGTACTTAGATTTTTTTTATGGCTATAATGTCCTATTATAATTTGTCACAAGATTCTTGCTTAACTCAGTCTACGTGAAGACTAATGTCACTCTCTTGGTCTTGGCTCACCAATCTATTCATAAGATTAATAAAATGACATTAATTAACATTTATTTGAACTGAATACATTTTTTGTGTGTTTAATTTTGGAGGGAAGGGGACTGTTCCCATAAGGTATAATACATTTACAGTATTTACTGTATATATTTTTCTCGAGCGTCTATGGTCATAATTATTAACATCCTAATGTTATGATACATTCACATAAACCTGCACAACGCCATTTAATATATAGATACACACACACATACATAGGCCTATATATATATAGGCTATATATATATATATATATATATATATATATATATATATATATAGGCCTATATATTCTGTTATGGGAGCAGCCAAAATCCCTCCAGAATTAAACACAAAAACGTATTAATGCAGTGTTTCTGCTACTCCCCAGAAAACTCTCCCTCATTGGCAACGCGATTTGTTTGTCTATAACACGCATGGTGTATTGTCGTGTAATATATACGCGAAAATGAGTTTTTACGTGCTTAGTACACTGTAATATAAAATAAAAATTTTTAATATAAATAATTTGTTGCTGCATTAAATGAAGTAGGCCTAGGCCTATTATCCAAATGGCTGGTCCACTCATATCAACTGTTAAATCTTACAGGCGAGCAGGTTCAAGTTTACGCACCTGTTGCTATGGCAGCAAGTCCAGGTTGAGCGTCAAAGAACCAAACAATCCAAGATCATGCCAAATCACCAACAATCAAATCCAGCGAAGTGAGTTAGCGACGTACGAAGAACGGGCCCCTGGTGTTAGGCAATTATTTGGTGTGGTTTCCCCATTTATTTTATTTTGTTTTTAATTTCGGTTGTTATAGTTTATGCAATACAAACAATATATATGTGTTCTCTTCAATGTGCACTGGAATGTTTATGGCAAGCCGTTTTGACTTTTATTCATTCACAGAATATTAATTATTGACAACAAAAACATCCAACATCAGACTGCTAGTAGAATTTCATTTGATGACACATTAGCACAGCAAAACTCAGAGACAGTAATTGGAGGAAAAAAGTCCCCGTCTCCGAGAAACCAAAGACATGTATTCGCTGCAGTTTGAATCAAGTATGCTGGTCCCTCTACACTGGGTGCTGTTGTTACTCCAAACCCAGGATGTAGTTGATGCCTTGTACCAGACCAATGATAACAGGCTGCCAGGCCACGAGGTAGCGCAGCCAGTCCAGCAGCTGTCCGTACATGACGTGGGGTCTCTCCCATCTAAAGACAGAGTTAAGGTGCTAAATCTGCTATTTAAAAACAAACAAAATAGGTTCATTTACACATTAAATAAGTTGAAACCTGCCAGATCCTGACGTGAAACAGTAATGAGCTGCTGAATACCGGTATACATTATTCCAAAATATATAGACATACATAGCTTATAGCTTGTTTTAGGATTCATCACTGTGGAGTAGTATTAGTTCAATTGTATTTTACAGTTAGTAGTTATTTCATCTATTCACTTAATACGTCGCATTAGTGGTTTTAATAGGATTTGGGATACATATTCAAGGGCGTGCAAAGATCGGTTGTGTTTATGTAGTCGGCCAGTCTGGGCCAAAATGCCAGAGCTGATTTTTTGTTCCAGTCCAGCCCTGTTTGTATGTCTTGTAATGGGCCCTGAATTAATTTAAAATGAATGTGCTGTGTTGTCTTTAATTTTTTTGTATTTTTGTATTTTGAGCACTAAACCATATTCTAAATTATAAACCATTTATTTCTATACAAAATAAAACAAATACTAGCATTTTTTTTCTGTTCTAATTTTCAATTAATGTAGCATTTGTAAGTTAAAACAGACAGATTAGTTAAAAGAAAGGGATAAAATAAAATGTATACTACCGGTCAAAAGTTTTAGATCAGTAAGATTTTTTATGTTTTTAAATGAAGTCTCTTCTGCTCACCAAGGCTGCAATTATTTGATAAAAAAAATAAAAAAACCAGTAATATTGTGAAATATTATTACAATTTAAAACAGCGGTTTTCTATGTGAATATATAGTGAAGTGTAATTTATTCCTGTGATCAAAGCTGAATTTACAGCATCATTACTTCAGTTTTCAGTGTCACATGATCCTACAGAAATTATTATAATATGATGCTCAAGAAACATTTATGATTATTATCTATGTTGAAAACAGTTTTTTACATTTTTATTTCAGGATTCTTTGATGAATAGAAAGTTCAAAAGAACAGAATTGATCTGAAATGGAAAGCTTTTGTAACATTAATCACTACCATTCAAAAGTTTGGGGTCAGTAAGAATTTATTTTTTATTTTTGGGGGAAAGAAATTAGAAAATACTTTTATTCATCAAGGATGAGTTAAATTGATCCTTAAACACTGTTTAAAGTCCTTAAACACTGAAAACACACACGCATACGTTGGGTTTAAATTTTTTTTTTTGTGACTTTCCATATAAATAATGATTTGTATACTGTACAAACTGTATATTCTATCCCCTAACCCTAACTGATGTATTTTAAAAACATGATCTAATGTGTATTTGTGTGTATTTCATATTGACAGCATTGTGTTTTAATTTTTTAAGTGGTTATATTCAGCTTTGGGGATAGGCTTAATATTTTTGTAAACATTTTAAGGAATTCTAATTATTAATGCAATTAATGTCTAATAAAGTTTGGTTTAAAGCACTTAATGACATTTTCCAATATTCCATGACCTAATTTAAGGTGAGTTGTTTAATAGACTACATTATAGTCTATTAATGTAGACTTAAATGCATATTCACTACAGTTTATAAACTATAAAGTAACTATACACTTTTGCAAATGATTTGTAAACACTGCACACTGCACTGCACACACTTATAAAGTGTGCATGTATTGGTAATTTGTAGGTCTATATAACACATTTATAGAAAGACATGTCATGTGTACTGGCATATTTCAAAATTATAAATTAAAATTATACATATAAATATAGCCCATAAAATATGTTTTTGTGTCAATACATGTACGGTAAATGTTCCAAATTCTAATAGGTTTCATACATTGCTGTGCATATACACTCACCGGCCACTTTATTAGGTACACCTGTCCAACTGCTCCTTAACACTTAATTTCTAAGCAGCCAATCACATGGCGGCAACTCAGTGCATTTAGGCATGTAGACATGGTCAAGACAATCTCCTGCAGTTCAAACCGAGCATCAGTATGGGGAAGAAAGGTGATTTGAGTGACTTTGAACGTGGCATGATTGTTGGTGCCAGAAGGGCTGGTCTGAGTATTTCAGAAACTGCTAATCTACTGGGATTTTCACGCACAACCATCTCTAGGGTTTACAGAGAATGGTCCGAAAAAGAAAAAAACATCCAGTGAGCGGCAGTTCTGTGGGCGGAAATGCCTTGTTGATGCCAGAGGTCAGAGGAGAATGGCCAGACTGGTTCGAGCTGATAGAAGGGCAACAGTGACTCAAATAACCACCCGTTACAACCAAGGTGGGCAGAAGAGCATCTCTGAACGCACAGTACGTCGAACTTTGAGGCAGATGGGCTACAGCAGCAGAAGACCACACCGGGTGCCACTCCTTTCAGCTAAGAACAGGAAACTGAGGCTACAATTTGCACAAGCTCATCGAAATTGGACAATAGAAGATTGGAAAAACGTTGCCTGGTCTGATGAGTCTCGATTTCTGCTGCGACATTCGGATGGTAGGGTCAGAATTTGGCGTCTACAACATGAAAGCATGGATCCATCCTGCCTTGTATCAACGGTTCAGGCTGGTGGTGGTGGTGTCATGGTGTGGGGAATATTTTCTTGGCACTCTTTGGGCCCCTTGGTACCAATTGAGCATCGTTGCAACGCCACAGCCTACCTGAGTATTGTTGCTGACCATGTCCATCCCTTTATGACCACAATGTACCCAACTTCTGATGGCTACTTTCAGCAGGATAATGCGCCATGTCATAAAGCTGGAATCATCTCAGACTGGTTTCTTGAACATGACAATGAGTTCGCTGTACTCAAATGGCCTCCACAGTCACCAGATCTCAATCCAATAGAGCATCTTTGGGATGTGGTGGAACGGGAGATTCGCATCATGGATGTGCAGCCGACAAATCTGCGGCAACTGTGTGATGCCATCATGTCAATATGGACCAAACTCCCTGAGGAATGCTTCCAGCACCTTGTTGAATCTATGCCACGAAAAATTGAGGCAGTTCTGAAGGCAAAAGGGGGTCCAACCCGTTACTAGCATGGGGTACCTAATAAAGTGGCCGGTGAGTGAGTACACTGAATGTACATATACATTTTTACTTCATAAGAGGATATATTTAATATATGGATATTTCATATTTGTACATATATTAGATTTCCGTATGGAATACATTAAATGTTAAATTTTTTCTTTCGTTACAAAATATTATTTTGGATGTATAAAACTTGTATAAGTTTTACAAATATTTTTAATAACATTTTTCATGTATAAAACTTGCCTAGATTTCACCTGTTGTGCCCACACACTACACAACACAGATTTTGCATACAAAAGTAAATTCCCTTTATCAAACTCAATTAATGGAAAATTGTACATACCTGAATTACCACCGGTTGAAATAACCCATTCATGTTATACTGGCAAGTTCAACGGTACACGATAATACGGATGGTAAATGCCATTTGTGCCAACACATTACATTGCAAACACCTTGTTTAAAAAGCATAGAATTCTCATTCATTTCCATTGGCAGATGAGTTTATTTGTGCTAGGAATTCTGTTTATAAAGAAAATATATTTTAGGATGTTTAAATATTTTTAGTGTAAACAGAACATATTTTTATTTTTGGATTTTTCAAAAATAATACATCAACGCATCACTGACAGAACATTTAAAAATTAAACACAAATATTTCTGTTTTCTTTCAAATTCGACAACATTTTTTTTCATAATGTTAAGAAAAAATAAGGAAGGCATCATCATTAGGGTACTTTCTGTCTCCACACAACAAGCATACCAGTGTGTGTCAGTGGTTTTAGATTTCATCAGACCTACTCAAACTGGGAAAAGGACTGCTTGACCACTGAATGTGTCGGGCAGTGTCTCTGTCTTTACTGTATACTGTCTGCTAATCATCTTCTTAATCATGACATGTGCATTGCTCATCAACTTCAGATTAACAATTACTGGTCATTTTAAAAGCTTAACTCAATCCACAAGAGTGGCATATTCAATCTAAATGTGTCAAATTAAAAATGAAGTTTTATATCATTCTATTTCCTTCAATACTACTTACACACTAGTAAAAGAATGCATGCGCATAGCCCAGTGTGCTTATGGTGGAGCACATATTAACAGGATTTTTATTTTATTTTATAAAACCCAATGTGCACATGGTAAATTGTTTATGCAAATTTCAAAGGTCCAAACCTCAAGTAGTCCATCAACAAGTGTCAGACAAAAAATGCCAACAAAAACATCCAACATCAGACTGCTAGTAGAATTTCATTTGATGACACATTAGCACAGCAAAACTCAGAGACAGTAATTGGAGGAAAAAAGTCCCCGTCTCCGAGAAACCAAAGACATTTATTCGCTGCAGTTTGAATCAAGTATGCTGGTCCCTCTACACTGGGTGCTGTTGTTACTCCAAACCCAGGATGTAGTTGATGCCTTGTACCAGACCAATGATAACAGGCTGCCAGGCCACGAGGTAGCGCAGCCAGTCCAGCAGCTGTCCGTACATGACGTGGGGTCTCTCCCATCTAAAGACAGAGTTAAGGTGCTAAATCTGCTATTTAAAAACAAGCAAATTAGGTTCATTAAATTAAGTTGAAACCTGACAGATCCTGCTGAATATACATTATTCCATGCAGACAGCTACTTATCAAATAAATACATAGACACAACTGTTTCTGGTTCAACTGTAAGAGTGCAAGGGCCTTAGATACTGCTTTGGATGCGACTAGCTTAGTGAACACTGTACATTGTTCGGTTCCGTCTGAAGTAGAGCACGTGCAGCAGGGCAATTGGGTGATGGTGAGACGCTGTAGTCGCGGAACAAAACACTGCTCCGATTACAACTTCAAATAGATTCTCCCCACTCAGTGAAACACCCACTGATAATCCTGTTGAATGTGCCCTAGTTATTGGCGATTCTATAACATGGAACGTGAAAATAGAGACACCAGCCACCATAGTCACATGTTTGCCAGGAGCCAGAGAGCTTGACATAAAAGCAAATTTAAAAGTGCTGGCTAATGCTAATTGTTAATTCTCTAAGATTATTATTCACGTCGGTACAAATGATGTTCGACTTCGCCAGACGAAGATCACTAAAATTAATGTTAAAGAGGTGTGTGAACTCACAAGTACAATGTCAGGCACTGTAATTTGTTCTAGCCCCCTTCCTGTTCACAGGAGTGATGAGATAGTTAGCAGATTGTCATTACTCAATGGCTGGTTGTCTAAGTGGAGTTCGTAAAATAATATAGAATTCATAAACAATTGGAAAAGTTTTTGGGGCAGACCTGACCTATTGAAAAGAGATGGTATTCATCCCTCCTGGGATGGTGCTGCTCTTCTCTCTAGTAATATGGCACATAGTCTTAGAGCTCAAACATGACAATCTGGGGCTCAGGTCAGGAAGCAGACAGACTGGCTAAACCGACTGTCTGCCAGCTGTCTCACGTCACCAAGGTCAGATAAATCCCATCACATAGAGCAGGGGTCAGCAACAGGCGGCCCGCGGGCCAAAGTTAACAAATAATGGTTTACAAATAACGGAGTATCATTAGTTCAATCGTCAAAAAAACTACTTGTTTTTCCATTATTTCCTGAACTAAAATGAAAAAACGAATAGGCCTAATGACTCGTTTTCTGATAAAAAAACCCCTCCTTTAAACCTTTGTGTATGTGTGTGTCCCAAATAAATGATAATAAAAAAAAAAGGAATAAAGATCAAAAGTCGGACTGTAAGCGAATGAGGCATGATTGCTATTCACACCTTTATTTAAATGGCTGTAATCTGTTACCACAATAATACTTGATCTGTTTAAAATGATTTCATTGATATATGCCTACTAAGGTGTTAAATTAAAAATCAAAATTAAAATTTGTCTAATCCAGTAATTCATTTTTTCTAATTTTGATCTGAGCACACAATCAGAAAATCCGTTGTTATCCGTTTTTTCATTTTAGTTCAGGAAATAAATAATGGAAAAACAAGTCGTTTTTCATTTTTTTTATTTTTGGGTTTTAATTTAAAAAATTTGACTCAATAACTTGATACACGGACCCATAATATTCCACGATTATAGGCCTACTCCGGGCACAAACAGACAAAGAAACACCAGAACAACCATATGAAAATGACCCGGAGGGTGGGATTCAGATTTTTTTTTTTCAATAATATTTTTTCTTTTGTTCTTTGGGGTTTTGAGATAATTTTATGATAATAATGAATATTTATGCAATAATTATGATCCATTTTTTCCCATTGAATATAATAGAAATTTTATTTTTATTTAATTTATTTTTTATTAATGCTGTATTTCAGGTTAAAGCACAGACTGGGCCTATAGAAAACTATTTCTGAATTCAGATTGGTGCCATCTGGTGGATGTAGTGAGCATAATTATCAAGCAATATCATATTTTAACCACTAGATGGATTTCTGTAGAAAGGCTTGTGAATTCTAGTGATTTTTGCACATATTTGCCTATTTTTTTCAGGTTGTTGATTTTAATATATAATAACAGATTCTCAAAGACTATTTTTGTCAAGTTTTTTTGGTTTGGTTGGTTGGTTAAAATGGTAATTTGAAGTGCCAGTTTTACTTTATAATACAGTAAAACCTGAACATTGCATTAGAAAGAGAACAAATGGAAAGCATTTTGTTACACATTGTTTTAATTCTAACTTAATAAAAATGCAATTATTTCAGTCATAATATATTTTTATTAATCTTTCATAATAAACATTTTCATTAAAATTATTTTTTGCAATTCAATGAACAAATTCAATGAACAGTAACTCAAAATTGGCAACATCAAATAATGAACAAAAAACTAAAATAACAGTAAAAGTATAATAATTATTATGAAACAACGGAAAATAGAATTTAAATATTTGTTATTATATTAAATAAAATATATTTTTTTATAAATATCATAACTATATATTTACATATTATTATGTACATACTATTTACATAGGCTATTCTATGAACAGTAACTCAAAATTGGCAATGGCAATTATAAACAAAAAATTATAAACAAATTCCATCCTTTGATCTTACACACTCTCTCTCTCTCGCTCACGCTCTCTCTCTGTGTGTGTGTCAACAGATGCTGTGATTGGCTTCTTTTTTTATAAACAGGTTCTGCAATAGGCCTGGAGGTTACTAGGGAAGAATTCCATCCTTTGATATTACTCTCTCTCTCTATCTATCTGTGTGTGTGGGTGTTCAAGAGAGAGACATGGTATGTGACTTTTGCATTTTGGATCCAATGTCTCTCCTTTATTTGATTCATTGATTTTATTTCACATTTCTCTGTTATAGTTTCAACAGTCTCATATTTCCTTATGTGTGTTTGTGTGTGTCTATTTTGCAACCTTGATGGCTTACAGTCTCATGCTTTCATTGCTGTGCACTTTATTTCTTACATTGATGAATAATTGCTTTTATTTCACACATTTCCCAAAACTAGCTTTTGGAATGACACGCGTTCATTTGTGTGTATAAATGTGTGTGTGTGTGTTTTTTGGTCTGTTTTGCACTCTTGGTGTTTTAGAGATCCACCCCTTCACTGTTTAGTCCTTTTTTCTGCATCCTGACTGATTTGTAGATTGTATGCACAAAAAAAACTGTATTTCCATTTTTTTTGCCAATTTCCCATTTATTTCCTATAGCGGGTCATTTTAGACCTGAAGACCCTGAGTGTGACTATTTTTTTTACGACCACTTAGACTTTTCAAATCCTGTCCCCAATTTATTTGGGTGTTCATATACCAAAGTACCAATAAAGTTACCAGGTTTTGGACCATTCCGATGAAGCTACGATTTTTAACCATTTTTTATTTAAACGCTTCGGGTCTTTTTAGACCTGAGGTACCCCAGAGGGTTAATGAATAAGAAGCAAATATAGCAGACAAAATAACCAAGACATGGAGGTGCCGGCATGATTGCATTGCTCGTGAACTGGAGCTTGTCTCAAATGAACCAAAACTCAGCGTTTAAGCTACCACACAGACACAAGAAATATATATAGAAAGCTTGAAATCTAATTGATTAATAAAAAATAAAAATGTCTCCTTGCTACATTTGTAGCATTCATAATCATTACTTTTGCCGGGTCCTTGTGACAGCTTTTGCGTTATTGGCAGCATCCCCCTCTGGTTACATGAATGCATCTCCACCAAATCAACACCGCAAACATGGGGATTTTTTAGACAATAATCACACAACCTATTCAAAAATCTATAATTAAATAAACTAATCGAATATTCGACAGTGTAAAACCTGGACACAGCCACACATAGGCCTATGTGGCTTTTTGTGTTAATTACTGTCCTACAGGATTTAACAGAGTAACAGCTCACTACCAGTTACAAAATACACTTTAAGTGTCTGTCAAAGGCAGTTTGCATTTTTCATCAATTAATTTCTTAAATTATCCTTTGACTGTTCTGCCCCGCTAATTTTTGGCCTGATGCCAAACTTACTTGCCGACCCCTGACATAGAGGCTCTTTCACGTAGATATTATCATATAGAGACAGTCTGTACTCCGAATTAGGAAATACAACAACTTACAAACCCATCTAAGGTTAAAAATGTAATTGATGTTCAACAAATAAAAAAAGGATTTAATACAAATGAACAAATGATAAAGCTTAGGTTGCTGAATATTCGATCCCTTACTTCAAAAGCACTTATTGTAAATGATATAATTACAGACTATAACCTAGATGTGCTGTGTAAGACGGAAACCTGACTAAAACCAAACGATTAAATTACTTTAAATGAGTCCACCACCCAAGATTACTGTTATAAACACAAACCTCGTCTGAAAGGCAAAGGGGGAGGTGTTGCTGTAATTTATAGTAATATTTTCAAAATTACTAAGTCTAGTTTCAAATACAATTCTTTTGAAGTGTTGGTGCTTAAATTTAACAATATATAGTGTACATATCTACATATAGATAATGAAAAAGATGCATTGGGATTGGCATTTAAAGACATTCTTAACTCTATTGGAGTTAGATAACACGTCTAGGACCTACTCGTTGTAATCATACTCTAGATCTAATATTAATCACATGGAATCAATGTTAATGCTGTTGAAATTCTGCAGCAGACCGATAACATCTCAGATCATTATCTAGTCTCGTGTAAACTTCATTTAGCCAAGGCTGCAAAGCCGACTCCGTGTTACATATGTTAGACCTATCACTTCTGCCACTAAAGATTGCTTTATTAATAATCTTCCTGATCAGTTCCATCTCAGCATCCTAGATAGCTTAGAAGAACTCGATATTGTGACAGAAACTTTTAACTCTCATTTCAAGCACTTTAGACGCAGTTGCTCCGTTGCGCTTAAAGAAGATTAAAGAAAAAAGTCCAACGCCGTGGTACAACGAGCACACTCAGGTCCTTAAGAGAGCAGCCAGAAAAATGGAGCGAAACTGGAAGAAAACTAAACTAGAGGTATTTCGCATTTCATGGAAGGAGAGCTCGATTGCATACAGAGACGCCTTAAAAGCTGCTAGATCTGCTTATTTTTCAACCCTATTAGAAGAAAATAAACAAAGCCCCAGGTATTTATTTGAAACAGTTGCTAAACTAACGAAAAATAAAGCTTCAAGCCCAGAAGTTTCCAAGCAGCACAACAGTAATGACTTTATGACCTTCTTCACTTATAAGATTGATAATATCAGGGAGAAAATTATAACTATCCAACTGTCTACTACAGCATCGCATCAGGGAATGCATTGTAGTCTCCCTATGGAAAAATTGTATTCATTCATTGCTATAGGAGAGGAAGAATTTTCTAAACTCGTTAAATCATCTAAATTGACATGTACACTCACCGGCCACTTTATTAGGTACACCTGTCCAACTGCTCGTTAACACTTAATTTCTAAGCAGCCAATCACATGGCGCCAACTCAGTGCATTTAGGCATGTAGACATGGTCAAGACAATCTCCTGCAGTTCAAACCGAGCATCAGTATGGGGAAGAAAGGTGATTTGAGTGACTTTGAACGTGGCATGATTGTTGGTGCCAGAAGGGCTGGTCTGAGTATTTCAGAAACTGCTAATCTACTGGGATTTTCACGCACAACCATCTCTAGGGTTTACAGAGAATGGTCCGAAAAAGAAAAAACATCCAGTGAGCGGCAGTTCTGTGGGCGGAAATGCCTTGTTGATGTCAGAGGAGAATGGCCAGACTGGTTCGAGCTGATAGAAGGGCAACAGTGACTCAAATAACCACTCGTTACAACCAAGGCAGCAGAAGACCACACCGGGTGCCACTCCTTTCAGCTAAGAACAGGAAACTGAGGCTACAATTTGCACAAGCTCATCGAAATTGGACAATAGAAGATTGGAAAAACGTTGCCTGGTCTGATGAGTCTCGATTTCTGCTGCGACATTCGGATGGTAGGGTCAGAATTTGGCGTCTACAACATGAAAGCATGGATCCATCCTGCCTTGTATCAACGGTTCAGGCTGGTGGTGGTGGTGTCATGGTGTGGGGAATATTTTCTTGGCACTCTTTAGGCCCCTTGGTACCAATTGAGCATCGTTGCAACGCCACAGCCTACCTGAGTATTGTTGCTGACCATGTCCATCCCTTTATGACCACAATGTACCCAACTTCTGATGGCTACTTTCAGCAGGATAATGCGCCATGTCATAAAGCTGGAATCATCTCAGACTGGTTTCTTGAACATGACAATGAGTTCGCTGTACTCAAATGGCCTCCACAGTCACCAGATCTCAATCCAATAGAGCATCTTTGGGATGTGGTGGAACGGGAGATTCGCATCATGGATGTGCAGCCGACAAATCTGCGGCAACTGTGTGATGCCATCATGTCAATATGGACCAAACTCCCTGAGGAATGCTTCCAGCACCTTGTTGAATCTATGCCACGAAGAATTGAGGCAGTTCTGAAGGCAAAAGGGGGTCCAACCTGTTACTAGCATGGGGTACCTAATAAAGTGGCCGGTGAGTGCATGTTAGACCCTATACCGACTAAGCTATTCTCAATATCATCAATTAACTTTTTTGTCACTAGGATACATACCAAAAACCTGTCAGCTGGGTATGATTAAACCACTTGTTAAAAAAACGCAACTTGATAGTACAGAATTAGTCAATTACAGGCCGATCTCGAATCTACCTTTGCTGTCAAAGATACTAGAAAAGGCAGTATCCTCACAACTATGTTTCTTTTTAGAAAGAAATTATACCTGCGAGGATTTCCAGTCAGGATTTAGACCGTACCATAGTACTGAGACAGCTCTCATCAGTCACAAATGATTTGCTCTTATCATCCGATCATGGTTGTATCTCGCTATTGGTGTTACTCGATCTTAGTGAACTGTGTATGTTTTCTAACTCAGGCTCACTTCCGGTGTGAGAACGCTAGGCGCGCTTGTGCTTCACGCTGGTACCTGTTTGTACCCGTTTGTCTACTTTTGTACGTCTGTTTTTTGGATATGTTTTTTATTGGAATCGATCTTCTTGGATTATTCACTGGACTATTTCACACCACTGAAACACTTGGATTATTCCCTGGACTATTTACACGCTCAAAGGTTTTTGATAACTGACCTGGCTGCTTCCGTGATCCTGTCACACTGATCGGCTACGAGCCCTCTCCATTTCTATCCTATATCCCTCTACTTCCTATATCCCTCTACTAGTACATCTACTTCTCTCAACCGCGTCTTCATCGTAGAGGTGGAGGGCTGGCTGTAGTTTGCCGTGAGACTATTACAACTTCCAGGATCGAGTTTCATGATGTTTCAGCATTTGAATACCTAGCGCTGAAAATGACTGGCCAAACACCACTGGCTGTAATCTTAATTTACCGACCTCCTAAATGCTCCTCTGACTTTTTCTCTGAGATTAGTGCGTTACTTACGCTTGTCTGTGGTAATTATTCATCTGTTATTCTGCTTGGTGATTTTAATATACATGAAAACACTGCACAATGCAATGAATTGATGTCTGTACTGGACTGTTTCAACCTAACTCAACATGTAACTTTTGCTACCCACTCCAGGGGTCATATACTGGATCTCATATGTACATCTGGCTTAAATAATATCTTTGTTAATGGTTCTGACTTTGCTTTATCAGACCATAAACTCATAAGTTTCAGTTCTAGTTTCTATATCTATATCATCATTGAAGAAAACACTGACTTATCGTAAAATCAACTCTGTGAATCCATCTTCTTTCTCTGCTTCAATAAGGGATTCTACCTTGTCAGAATGTCTACTATCTAACTGTCCGTCGGAAATCTGCTGTATATACAACAATGCTTTGTCTCAAATACTTGAGAGGCATGCTCCTGGTAAAACTAGACTGGTTCCATCTACTCGTGCTTCACCCTGGTTCACTCCTGAACTATGAACTATAAAAACTGACGGTCGCCGCCTAGAAATACTATACAGGAAAACTGAATTATCGTGCACTCTTTAGCTTTCAAAGAACACTTGCTTAAGTACCGTACAGCCCTTAACGATGCAAGATCCTCTTATTTCACCTCTATCATCAGAAATTCAAAATGCAGGCCCAGATCACTATTTGCAATGATTAACAAACTCACAAATCCACCACAACATGTCATTTCGGGCTCTGTGGGGCTTGTAAATAGCTTTTCTCAATTCTTTTCTGATAAACTGAAGTCAATCACTGCATCCATTACCAAAAGCGCTCCTCATACAAGTGACTCAAATGTCCAGTTAAGGTTAGCTGGTTCCGTTCACTCAACAAACTCTCTTTCTGCTTTCATTCTTAACTACTCCTGCTGCCATAAGTGATCTAATTGTGAAGTCAAATTCCCCATCCTGCCGGCTTGATCCTACACCTACTGTTTTGCTTAAGCTGTGTGTGCCCGAGGTTGCACCCTATATAACACACATGATAAACTGTAGTTTGGCATCTGGCATTGTTCCAGCAGAATTAAAAATAGCTGCAGTGACCCCAATTCTTAAAAAAACAGGCCTAGACCACCTAATATGGACAATTACAGACCAATATCCAACTTAACATTCTTGAGCAAAGTCCTTGAAAGGGTTGTTGCTTCACAATTGCGATCACATTTGGATGCTAATGGTCTTTTTGAACTTTTTCAGTCTGGATTTCGCCCATCACATAGCACTGAAACTGCTCTTCTTCGGGTGGTCAACGACATTCTTTTGTCCATGGATACAGGGCTGATAAACATCTTGATGCTCCTTGATTTAAGCGCTGCTTTTGACACAGTTTCTCATGAAATAATGATCTCTAGGGTTTCTGATATTGGCATCATGGGCTCTGCTCTTTCCTGGCTCATTTCTTATATCAGCGACAGAAAGTATTATATCACTATACAAGGGTTTAGATCTGCCACTGCTTCACTTACACAGGGTGTTCCTCAAGGTTCGGTTCTTGGCCCACTGCTGTTCATCATCTACATACATCCACTCGGTGACATCATAAGCAGACATGGACTTAAATTCCATTGCTATACTGATGACATTCAAATCTATCTTACCACCAGCTCCGATAGGCCATCTCTGCCTGACTCACTCACTGCATGTATCAGGGACATCAAGCACTGGATGTCCCTGAATTTCCTCAAATTAAATAAGAAAACCGAGATATTAGTGATTGGCTCTATTGCCTCAGTTGAAAGGATGGGCCAGTCCTTTGAGATTGATGGACTCCACGTTAAGCCTTCGTCATTGATTCGTAACCTTGGTGTCTTATTCGATCAGACTCCATCTTTTGGCTCTCATATTTCTTCTCTTGTTAAAAACTCTTTTTTCCATCTTCGCAATATTGCTCGTTTACGATCGTCTCTCACTTTAGCTGATGCTGAAACCTTAATTCATGCATTAATCACATCACGCCTGGACTATTGCAATGCCTTATTTCTTGGTCTTCCCAAAAAACTTATTTCAAGACTACAGTATGTTCAAAACTCTGCAGCAAGAGTTCTCACCTCCACTAGGCATTCTGCTCACATTACTCCTCTGCTTCATGACCTCCACTGGCTACCTGTTGCATCACGTATCCACTTTAAGGTATTGCTTCTAACGTTCAAAGCATTAAATGGTCTTGCTCCACAATATCTGTCTGACCTACTCCACCCTTACCGGCCTACACAATCTCTCAGATCAGCTGAACTTGGTTTATTGTCCATCCCTCGTTTCCGTTTATCCACTGCAGGTGGAAGGTCTTTCAGTATTAATGCTCCTCAATTATGGAATTCGCTACCTCTTACACTGCGTAATACATCATCTGTGACTACATTCAAGACCCAGTTAAAAACATATCTCTTTAACTTGCATTTAGGATAATGTTACTATATGAATCCTATATGTCTGTAATGTATGTGCCGGTGTCTAAATGTATTGTAATGTACAATGTAAAGCGACCTTGAGCTTTGGAAAGGTGCTATATAAATAAAACTTCTTCTTCTTCTTCTAGTGCTGCATTTGATACTATTGACCACAACATTATTTTAAATAGATTAAATTATGTTGGCATTAGTGGAAATGCATTAGCATGGTTTAAATCATACTTAGCAGTAAATTAAGAGATTTCTTATCAATCACAAGTTCAGTATGGCGTACCACAAGGCTCAGTACTAGGACCGTTGCTGATCACTCTGTACATGCTACCCTTAGGAGATATCATCAGGAAGTATGGCATTAGTTTTCACTGTTATGCTGATGATACTCAGCTCTATATTTCTTCATGCCCTGACGAAACTTACCAATTCACAAAATTAACGGAATGCATAGCTGATATAAAAAATTTAATGACTAATAATTTCCTACTACTTAATTCTGAAAAAAACTGAGATTATAATTATTGGAGAAAAAACATTCCTCATGTAATAACTTAGAATACTGTCTAACACTTGATGGCTGCTCTGTCAAGTCTTCGTCGTCGGTTAGGAACATGGGTGTGCTTTTGAAACCTGGGTGTTTTCATTTGAAAGTCACATTAATAGTATCTGTAAAATCGCATTTTTCCATCTTAAAAATCTCAAAATTACATCATATGCTCTCATTGACAAATAATGCGGAACAAATAGGCTAGTTCATGCGTTCATGACATCAAGGCTAGATTATTGTAATGCTCTACTGGGTGGTTGCCCTGCACGCTAAATAGAGGGTTTTCACTACGTCATCAATCCGGAAGTCGGCCATTTTAGAGGCACAATAGTCAAGTTTTGGTCTGTACTAATCGGTTGCACCGGGAAAAAAACATTTCAAGTTCTATAGACTGTCAAAGGTTAAAGAGAAGAGTGCAAAAAACTGATGAAAGGAGGCGTTTGTGGTTGAGAGAGGCACAGTATCAGCCACGTGTGTAAATGAAGCGTTGACTATGGCTAAAATGTTGATGTAAAGTAGTTAACTACGGCTACATTCACACTGTCAGTCCAAATCTGATTATCTTTGTATCAGATTGGAATCTGATCTAAAATGTCCATTGGGATTGGCATTTAAAGACATTCTTAACTCTATTGGAGTTAGACAACACGTGTCAGGACCTACTCGTTGTAATCATACTCTATACTGCGTCTTGAGCCTGCTGCAGAACTGCAGGGGCTCGGCTGGTATGTACAGCTTTTTTCCACACTGGTTTATGCTGGTTTAAAAAATAATAATTTTCTGCTCGTCCGACACTTTGGAACAATACAGCCTTGTTTCGGCAGCGACTTTCAGCATGTTCCCAATAACAATGTCTGACATTCACATTTTACGTGGCATGAGAAAGTCACATACCACGCGAAATCCGATCAGAGTGTTCAGACTGAAGCTGATGTCCTGATATGTGATTTTAATATGATTTCAAACCACATATGGATGTAGCTTGAAACAGATTTCATGTGCTTTTTTGGACTGACAATCTGAACGTATCCCTATGTCAGGATAAGAAATAGAAGGAAGAATGGATAGAGGGATAGAGAAGCTAGCTCATTCAGATCTTTACCATATTTTAACTTTAGTTTGTCAATTTCGCACTCTTTCCTGCTTACTAAGTCCTTCTCTATATAATTTTACAGCTTCCACAAGTTTTTTCTGTGGTTTATTAGTGTAACAATATGTTCAGTAGTACATAAACAGTGCAATCCATGCTGTTGTATACGTCAGAGCACTAAATTACTTACTGTACTGATTACTTACAAAGCACTAAATGGTTTAGCTCCCCAGTACTTGAGCGAGCTCTTAATGCATTATAGTCCTTTACGTATATTGTGATCTCAAAATTCCGGCCAGTTGATAATACCTAGAACATCAAAATCGACTGCTAACATTAGATCCTTTTCAGCACCAAAACAGTGTTGTGTTAGCGGCCCCTAAGTTAATAATTAATGATCGTTGAGACGGAAGTGAATAAATTAAAACTAACTTTAGCTGGAAAATAACTTTATTCTAGAGCTGCCATAAAGTCAAAACAATCTCTGTTACTTTAATTTCCTATTATCACTGTAAAGCCACTTTGGAACAATCTACATTGTTAAAAGCGCTATATAAATGAAGATGACTTGACAGTGTAAAACAAGATAATCCAGGAAAAACACTAGATTTGCTTCAAGTATTTCAGAGAACAGCATAATAAAATGTATTACATGTAACACAAAGAAGTGGCATAACACAGTCTTACAATGGATGTAAATGGACTGAAAAAGGTCACTGTTTTACTAGGCATTTCGGTAACACTTTAGAATACTGTTTCATACTTACTGCATAACTAATAAGGAATTACTGAATAACTAATAGGTAGTTATTTATTAACACTTAAGTCACTACTGTTAACTACTAAGGAATATGTGTTAACTAATCAGTATGTAATATAATTTTATGATTGTGTTAAGTATCAGTTAGTTCCTGAAGAACTATTGTTAATTATCTATTAAGTAAGGCTAAAGAAAAATTACTATAAGGTAACTAGGCCTACTAATGAACAGTCATACACAGTATTCACTACAATAATATATATATTTTTTTTGCTGTGGAGTGGTGGATGAAGTACATACATCAAGTGGTACTTGAGTAGAAGTACAGATACCCCAATAAAATATTACTCCAGTAAAATTATAATTAGGTCTATTCATTTTCAAAATTACCTTAGTTAAAATCCAAATGTAATTAATTTAATAAGTACTTAAGTAAAAAGCACTGATCAATGTTTTAATTTTTTTTTCTAGCTAGTTTTAGTCATTCTTCAGCACTAAGAAAGATATCAAGTGCAGACATTTACCTATAGGCTATATATTGATAAGCAAACTTTTTATTTCATTAGATCAAACTTATAATGTAGCCTACATTACACCTTATTATTATACTTAGTTCTTATACATTTTAAACTTGCACCATTCAAGTTCCGGCAATATCGCAGTAGCCTACATTTTACAGTGATTTGGTGATGCAAGAGCGCGGGCATTTGCATCTTCTTTTGGAGAGTTCTCAGCGCCGACGATTTGATGCATTTCTTTGGCGAAATACAGGTTTGTCTACGTTTTATTTAATCTATAAAATAATTACTATGCTGTAAATAATTTTATTTTATGCAAGGCAACATACAAGGACGCGATGTCAGTTAGCCTACCTAGCTAACTTAAGTCTTTCAACGCCTGATCCCTTACATAAAACAAATATAAAGATACTAAATCTATTTACATCTGATGTTAAAATGTGTTCTTAGAGCTGTGCACTGTTTGTTAATGGGCAGGTTATGGAGTCAGTCACAGCATCTTTCGGCAATGAGAGAAACGCAGGGCGGCGGTTGAAGTTAAGCAGTTTCCCTGCCGAACACAAGCCCAGCTCCCACAGGAGATCCAGCTCCACAGGATCCTATACCTTGGAAACGGGAGAACAGAGACCGCTTGATTAGGCCTACACTTGAATTGCTTTTAAAGGTTTAACTTTTGGTGTTTGTTAAACGAGTTTAAATGTAGGCAGTATTGCACTTGTTAAAACTAAATAAATTTTGTATTAAGAAATGTTCTCATCTGAAATAAAGATATCATGTACCTAAACGAGTCATTGTCATGTATTTTACAAAGGTTAGATGATTACGTTAATAGTGTTTTTTTTACAGTAAGTTTGATTTGAGTCAGAAGTATGTGGTAATTCTTCATGAATTACTAATGGATTCCGTATTTTTTCACTTTAGAATACTGTATCAGGTTCTAAGTAATCCCTGCAGAATTATTTAATAATTCTTTATTAATTACTAATGGATTCCCTATATTTCACTTTAGAATACTTTCAGGTTCTAAGTAATTCCTGCTGAATTATTTGATAATTATTAATTACTAATAAGTTCCCTATATTTTCAGTTTCCCTCAGTCGTTGGCTCAAATAGATGAATTTACTCAATGGCATTCTATGCTGAGGAATAAAGACACACACAGTTTTGTATATAAAATATAAAATCTAATCTGAGTTTAGTTATGGCAAGGCATTTGAGTGGGGTTCCTTTCTGAAGTTGATCTCTTACAGAACACACTCACAAAACCACACAAGCAAAAACCTCTTTAACATTTATGTATTTGTTAAAATTGTATTTTCATAATACTACTTCTATTAATAACATTAGTAAATAAGAAAGGTCACAACTCAATGTTGTTTTGTATGACTGTTCATTAGTTACTTCTTATTTATCTTTCTTGAACCTAAATTAGTATATAATTAATAATAGTTCTTCAGGAGATATGACAGAAAAAACTGGACGTGATGTACCATAGCGTCATATGTTTTGTTATAAATGCCCCTTACAACACCCACCACTGCAAGCTCTATGCTTTAGTCGGTTGGCCGTCATTAACCACTCGGCGTTTAACTCATTGGTACCAACTTATTTACAAATCTCTGCTTGGCAAAGTTCCGCTGTACTTAAGCTGTTTACTTACTATTGATCTACCCACTCGCAGTCTACGATCTAGTAGGTATATCGCCTTAGTCACCCCGAAAGCCTGCACAACTTTTGGCTGCCTATCTTTCCAGTTTGCAGCCGCTAATGACTGGAACAAATTGCAAAAAACTCTAAAACTTGAAACACTTATATCACCAGTTGCCTTTAAACTACTCCTTTCTGAACACCTGTCCGATTTATGTACCTGCTAACTGTTTTTAACTTTCTTCCCTTATGCTACATGCTCGCATTGCACAGTACACCTCTTTCTTCTGTACTACTGTTATACCTGCTGACTTTTTTTGTAGTACTTTTGTTGCTCAGATATTGCTAACATGTTCTTTCCCATAATCATGGTCATATAATCAATGCACTCAAATGATCTACCTGCTAGACACATTTTAATCCTTGTATATCCAGTAAAATTATATTTTTGTACTTTCATATTTTAAAAATATTTTCATAATATATTCGCTAACTGCCAGCGACTGCTAACTGTTTCACTGTAATTTGTACTCCTGTGTTTTGTGTATGTATTATGCAACTCTATGTTGTCTTGCACATTTTTCGCCTTATCTTGGCCAGGTCGCCTTTAACTACCTGTTACTTAACAAAATCTAGATTATATTACATACGGATTAGTTAACACATCTTCCTTAGTAGTTAACAGTAGTGAAGAAGTAGTTAATGAAGAACTAATTATTAGTCCTTCAATAATTTCTTATTAGTTATGCAGTAAGAAAGAAACAGTTTTCTAAAGTGTTACCGGCATTTCTTATATAAAGTCTGCTTTATGATCAGCTGAATCTTTAAAGGGCACCTATTATGGATTTTTGAAAATTACCTTTCATGTAGTGTGTAACGTAGATCTAAGTGAACAAAAACATCCTGCAAAGTTTTAAATATGAAAGTTCACGGTATACAAAGTTATTGTCTCTCAAAAGTAAGAGTCGACTCTCGACTTTTTCTCTGTCTAGATGACGGCAACTTGACAAGTTATTTGAATAAGATATGACCACTTATTGCGCTCGTAGACGCCAGTGAATACTTGAAAACATCATGTCGACGAGATGCTGTGTTCTGAAGTGCGACGCAAAAGCGAACTTTTTTCATCTGCCCAGGGAGGAGCATTTGAAGACTAACTGACTACAGTTCATATATACAACTATACCACAGAGGTATAGCCTGAACCTTGTGCTTTGTTCGCGTCATTTTGAAGATGATTACTTCACCAACATAAATGCCATCAAATAACGTTATGGATTCGCGAGCCGGCTGATATTGAGAGATGGTCCTCACTGCAGAACACGAAATTCAGGGGGAAGAGTTGGATTCAGATCCAACTCCTCCCACTTTATACCTAAACCTACCCATCTCCACCCCCTGGTCCCTAAACCCACCCCTAAACCTACCCATCTCCACCCCTTAGATCTGGATCCAACTCCGCCCCCTGGATCTCCTGTACTGCAATGAGGTGCTACTGGATATTGATGGAAGGTTAAGTGTATTTGGATCAGCTTCCTCCTCCGAATCACAACCTGTAAGTATTATTACTATTAATAATTGTTTCTTTTATGTTTTATGTAGCATGCTCAATAATTATTTTGTGTGTGGTGTACGCACAGCGCAGCTTCTATAGTCTTCAATGTCATTTGTATTGAAATATGTGAAGTGTTTGTCATTGTTATTGGAGTTGTCAAAGAATAGAGCAATACCTCGTAGTACTGCATTATCAATATGTTTATGCGTTGGGCTAACGCAAACAAAGACTGAATGTGGTCGCTAACATAACTCAACTTAAATTCCTTCTTTTATTTTGAATTTTTTACTACAAAGCGGTGCACTATAATCATTATTAAAACAAAACGTAATTGATAAAAGCATTGTACACTGTACTCCGTGTTAACCAATAGAAGTATTATCTCTGTAAACACATTTTACTTATACACACATTGTCAATCACAATTGACTGGATCATCTGACCAATCACCGCAGATTAGCGTCACGCAAAGGCGGGGTTTGGAAAAATGAGTCATAGAACGATTCATATGGGAGTCACTGAGCAAATCAGGTAAAAATAAATGCATATTATAAAACAACAAAAGTGTTTTTTGTCATTGCATGCTTGTAAAACTGTTGTTGGGGACTCGCCAAAACAATATTAGGAACATTTTAAATGCCATAATAGGTGCCCTTTAAAACAGGGGAAAAGTGTTACTGGCAGGTTCAGCTTATGAAAAGAGTGGGAAACACAAACCATTACTACTGTTGGCTCTTATGACACAGAGAGATTGTGTGACAAACTATAGTAAGCTTGAACTGGGAACTAAAACCAAAATTAGCTAAAGTTTTGTTCTGCTCTACAAAAAGCATTACAGGACTTTTGGGATGTTTACTTCCAACAAACTCTATCTATAGTACAAATCATGTACTAGAATTTAAAACTAAAGTATCATCCATGTATATAGCATAAATGATGCAGGACAAGACGCTGCAGATTAATTTAATTGACATGCCCCTGGTTTCACAGACAAGGTGTAGGCCTAGGTCAAGACTAAAATGCATGGTGGAGCTGTTTAACTGAATGTGTTTTATTAAAAAATGTCAGTGCCAATGTTTTTAGGCATGTTTATAAAAGCTACTTAAATGTCCTAATTGAACTATGGCATAATCCTGGCTTAATCTAAGCCCTGTCTGTGAAGCAAGGCCTGTGTTTTTGAAGGCAATAAAGGATAAAGGATACGGGTTGCTAAACATCCTTTTAAGGTCCACTTTTTCTTTGCAGTATGGACATGTCTGCTTCTTCCCCACAATGCACCAGCCACGTATGCAGAACTCATGGAATCTGGGTAATAAATAGGTTAAGGAAACAAATTTGTGCATCATAGTCACTGCTGGAAAGGAAAATAATTAGCAAAAGATGCTATTACAAAAGGTGGAAACATTCACTGATGCTACAGAAGGAAACACATAATGCATTTAGAACCAGGGGTGGAAACTGTTGAACAGGATGAAGACGTGAACATTTTTCTTATTTTGTTTAAAGATTATATTTTTTCATTTAGTACTGCCCTTCAGAAGCTACAGAAGATGCTTACATGTTTCCCAGAAGACAAAATAATTACAATTTACCCTAATCTTCAAATTCAAAAAGTTTGCAACCCCCATATCTTAATGCATCACGGAGTGTTTGAACCTTTTGTAATATTTGCGTATGAGTCTCCCAGTTGTCCTCAGTGTGAAAAGATCTCAAAATCATAGTCACTCCTGGAATGAAAAAAACTAACAAAAAAAACAAAAACAAAAAACAGCCAGGATCATCCAGGTAACGTTACAGTATTAAGAATTCTATTGCATATACATTTTTGAGTATAAAAATATAATAAATATTTTGAGTATAAATTCAACTTAAAGTCAAAGTATAAAGTCAACATCTTAAGTAAAATATATTATTCAAGTCCCACTTATTTTGTTAAAATTAACATTTAGCAGATTCTGCAAGGTGCTTGTAAACTATAGTAGTCAACATTTGAAGTGGGCCAAAAAAGTTAATCAAAGTTGTCCTAAGACTAGAACATGTATTGTTCAAAATTCATGTATAACTTTAATGAAAGCTTTTGATCCACTTCAAATGTTGACTAATGTATACAAGACCAATGTTGACTGCACATATATGACAATGGTGACAGTTCAAAAATGGGAAAACCTGCAAAAATTCAACATTGTTGTATATTTGAGCTGTGAATATTTCAATTCAAAACAAATTCAATAACCCATATTCACCTTTCAGATATCACTTATAGAATATTATAGGTTATATTTTTTAATAGACTGAATATTTTGGATGTAAATTTCGGTCCATTTGATTTTGGTTTACAAATTTGCTTCCACAAATTCAGCTGTTCAAATTTGAGAAAATTAAACACTGCACATCCAAGAACTGCAGGAAAAGCAGTAGAGTACCTAAAGGATTATTAGGAACACCATACTAATACTGTGTTTGACCCCCTTTTGCCTTCAGAACTGGCTTAATTCTACTTGGCATTGATTCAACAAGGTGCTGAAAGCATTCTTTAGAAATGTTGGCCCATATTGATAGGATAGCATCTTGCAGTTGATGGAGATTTGTGGACTGCACATCCAGGGCACGAAGCTCCCGTTCCACCACATCCCAAAGATGCTATATTGGGTTGAGATCTGGTGACTGTGGGTGCCATTTTAGTACAGTGAACTCATTGTCATGTTTAAGAAACCAATTTGAAATGATTTGAGCTTTGTGACATGGTGCATTATCCTGCTGGTAGTAGCCATCAGAGGATGGGTACATGGTGGCCATAAAGGGATGGATGGACATGGTCAGAAACAATGCTCAGGTAGGCCATGGCATTTAAACGATGCCCAATTGGCACTCAGGGGCCTAAAGTGTGCCAAGAAAACATCCCCTACACCATTACACCACCACCACCAGCCTGCACAGTGGTAACAAGGCATGATGGATCCATGTTCTCATTCTGTTTACGCCAAATTCTGACTCTACCATCTGAATGTCTCAACAGAAATCGAGACTCATCAGACCAGGCAACATTTTTCCAGTCTTCAACTGTCCAATTTTGGTGAGCTCTTGCAAATTGTAGCCTCTTTTTCCTATTTGTAGTGGAAATGAGTGGTACCCGGTGGGGTCTTCTGCTGTTGTAGCCCATCGGCCTCAAGGTTGTGCGTGTTGTGGCTTCACAAATGCTTTGCTGCATACCTCGGTTGTAACGAGTGGTTATTTCAGTCAAAGTTGCTCTTCTATCAGCTTGAATCAGTCGGCCCATTCTCCTCTGACCTCTAGCATCAACAAGGCATTTTCGCCCACAGGACTGCCGCATACTGGATGTTTTTCCCTTTTCACACCATTCTTTGTAAACCCTAGAAATGGTTGAGCGTGAAAATCCCAGTAACTGAGCAGATTGTGAAATACTCAGCCTGGCCCGTCTGGCACCAACAACCATGCCACGCTCAAAATTGCTTAAATCACCTTTCTTTCCCATTCTGACATTCAGTTTGGAGTTCAGGAGATTGGCTTGACCAGGACCACACCCCTAAATGCATTGAAGCAACTGCCATTTGATTGGTTGATAAGATAATAAGATGATAGGTTGCATTAATGAGAAATTGAACAGGTGTTCCTAACAATCCTTTAGGTGAGTGTATAATCTCCATCTGCTGTTAGTCGGCTCCCCAGCAGATGGTGCAAGTGGATTTTGAAGAAGACCCAGAGCAACAGTTAGAGCAAGTCATTCATTCACAATAATGGATTTACAGAAATGGAGCAAGCAGTAAGTGTATGCGATTATTATCAAGGCCATTATATATGCGGAAAAGCTAACAGAGACAAAAACTGCGTTTCCGTTTAAGTCTTCACAGTGTAACAAATAAGCTCAAAGGAGGAAATATTAATAATTAATCATAACTTATGATTAATTATGAATATTTGGATCAGTCAATATGATTAACTTGACGTAGCTAAATTAATATTACAATCAATTAATCAGTTCGTCCAGAGAACACTTTTGATAATTCATTAATTCTAAGAAAAGTTTTTTTTTCATGGCCACAGAAAAATAATTCTCTCTTAACATGTACAGCGCACAGAGCATGTAACAATGATGCCATTGATGTTGCAATCGATTTCCTCTGCATGATATGATGAACTTGCATGGTTAGTTCGACTCCGTCATGGTTGAAGAAGTTGCACATGGCTTGATGTGTTGGGCGGATGAGGTTTTTCGTATCCATATTTCACCTCAAAGCATCTAAGCTCCCGTCCCTAGAGCGAACTCTGGCACCCCAGGAACCACTGATGTAGGCTATACTAATGAAATAGGGAAGCAGATACTGGGCATAAAGTTGGTTGGATGTTGGATATTTGCAAATTTAGGGACCGTTTCTTAAGTAACATACGACTAGGGCTGGGCGATAAAACGATATCTGTATTTATCGACGGGACACCATTGTCGGTAACGATATAAACATTTTTCAATATAGTGCTCAATATTGAGGGATGGGGCGACCACCACAACGTTGCCCAACATCAAATGGCAAGCGTAATGAAAGCGGAACGAAACTGCAATATTATTTTGTGCTTCATGGACCGTTTATCAGTTTGGACCATCAATGTCAGTGCAGCGCGTGGAAACCAGGAGAAACATTGTGCCATGAATGAACTAGTGCGGTGACCGTGCAAAATCTGTGTTTGTGCGTGTTTTTAGTAATTGTTGGTTTGGTGTTTGAGTGCTCATTGTTACAATTACACAGCAAAAGTTCAGTGACATCTTTTTTTGTGCATGGTAGAAAGCAAATACTGATACTGACATAGACATACAATAAATATGGAAATTTTAACTACATGGTTGCATAATTTATAATGGTGATATTAGGTGACATGTATTTGGGTATCTGTGTACAGGTAGCAGGAGTTAAGATTAGATTAACATTAGTTTAAACTTTATTGTCATTGTGCAGAGTAAAATTATAGCAGGCATGAAAACGGGTCAGGGGTAAAAAAGGTGAGAAGGACACGGCAGCAAAAAATCCAATCCAATCAACTTATATATATATATATATATACACACACATACATATATATACACAAAAATACACACATACATATATATATACACAAAAATAATTGAGTAGGAACGAGTGAGTTAACAGATCCAAAAAAATCCAATCAACTTTATATATATATATATATAAATAAAAAACAAACAAAAAAACAAAAAAAACATTTAACAAAGAAATTAAACAATTAAACAAAGAAAAATTCAAACCTCTTTTAGTTAGTGTCTGTCTACATTACTACTACATAATAATAGTTATAATATTAATCCCATGATATTAATAGCCATATATTGTAAAACAAATACACTGAAAAATAAAGGAAACTTTCATAATTAGTCTTGTACTAATTTCTATACTTGAAAGAGTTTATTTCTATACATCATATTAAAGATGTGATTGGGCCAGCCCAGCGTCAATCAAGAAAAGAACCAATGGGCCGCTGATCTACGCGTTTCATCATGGGGTGTCAAACTAAGGCTGAATTTTCTTTGACCAATGCATAATGCATTACACCGGCACACTAACCCAGCGCCGCCAAATCAAGCAAAACAAACCGAATGGGCCGATGTAACTTTACGAGTTCTATGGGCCGTTAAGAAAAAAAGAAAAAAAAAAAAGAAAAAAAGTGTGAGATGTATCGGCCCATAAAGCACCGGACCAGGAATCTCCCGGTAGTCCCAATGGCATTAGCCTACATGCCTGGACGTCACACTTTGAATCCTACCTGTGGCCTTGCACCATGCACTTATTGAGCTGCGGTCGCATCAGCTGACATGCCATCTCCTTTCCCTTCAATCTTTTTTCTATTTGCTTTATTCATCTTTTTCGACGACAACTCACTAACTTGCTCGTTCCTTGCTCTGCGCTAACGGCCCGCTTGCGATATTATATAGTTATATTATATAGTACCGCTCATTTTATAACATTGAGGAAATGCAGAAATGATTTAGAAACACACAAAAGCAGCTAAATAAATAAAATACCCAAACATTTTTATTTATCCATCGCTTTTGATCTAAAATTAGTCAAAATCACTGTGTATCTGACAGGACAGACATTGTAAGCTATGCCTCAAGCTTGCTGTCCAACATGCAGGTCTCTGTTCGGCAGTGTCCAGTTTCAGACTCGCGGTGTAAAATACTTTGAAAACTTCTGCCCTACTCTGACTCGGATTGGCTGTCAGGTATTGGCGTTAGGAATGATGATTGGTTTTTTAAAGCTGCGAAGTTTATGGTAACTATAGAGATATAGCGGGTAAATGCTGGCCACGACCCAAACAGGCAAGTTTTCATGCTTGTTATAGAGAATATAATCTACAGTATATGGCGTCTAACCAGAAGTGCAAAAATGCAGAAAAGTGCATGTAGGCATAATAGCCAGTTTTAGCATTGAGATCAGGCTTCATGTTTTAGTTGCTACTATCCAGCAATGAATCTATTGAACTTCGTAACGATTGATAAAACACTAACATTATTAATGATTAATAACATTAAATCGCAAGACATATGGCCTAATAGTAAATGTAACACTGAGATTAGGCTATGTTTTACTTGTTGACTACTATCCAGTTAATGAGGTATGTTTGTACTCCTCGCGCTTACCACTCGGTTTCGAGGGACAAGAGCTAGGGGTAAGACGAAGGGGTAGGGGAAGGGGTAAGACAGAGAATTGGGATTCAGCCAACATCCACAAATGAATAAGCACGACGATTCAGGGGAGGTTCAGACCTTGGCTGGAGCAGGCTACACAGTGAACTCCGAGAAAACGCTACTTTGCACATTTTTGTGGGTCTGAGGTGTATTCACATTGTAGCTGCCAAAGCTCCGCTGCTTTCTTTGACCCTCTCTGTCTGTGGCCCTGTGCTGTGCTCACTCAGTGTGCAGTGTGAGGGGGAGTGGCGAATGAAATCCATTGGACTAACGGTTTGAGAGATATGCGAATAACAGACACACAGACAGACGTTCCTGTAATTTATAGATAGATAGAAGATAGAATGACTTGCAGTAAAAAAACAGCTGTATCGAGTTCATCTAGGTGTCAGGTATGATGCACAACTTTTAGATATTTTATATTTATTAAAATAAACTGTCAAATCAAAATGTAAATATTGCTATGTATTATGCCATTATTTTAAGCTCAATAGCATTTGAAGAGAATGTATGTATTTCACTACCTAATGGGCTCATATCGGAATCTAGGCAGAGAATGAACGATTGAATGACTGTATGAGAATATATGTATATAAATGTTTGACCTGACACCTAGATGAACACTTTACAATTGGTTTTGAGACTTAAGTCATTCTCTTCAAATGGTAGTGAGCTTTAAATTATGGCCTATTTTGTGTATGATCCCATACAATAATGCAATATTTACATATTGTAACGCGGGTAGTTGTCATGTTTCCATGGTTATTAAGCTGTGATAAGAGTCTTGGAAGCGAGGAGGCGACGAGCCGGTGCAAGTGCCTTGGGCCAAGTAAAGTTGAAAGGAGACGTGCCTAAAGTATTAACGGCCGGAAGAGCCATAGTCCTCGGTGGGTATGCTGACATTGCCGGACTGCCATCAAAGACTTGGGTAACAGTAGAGCCATCAGCGTCGTCTTCCTTGCCTGGCAGATTGTTGGTGGCTAGTTGCCTGCATTCCTTACCTCCGAAGTGCAATATACAATACCAGTAGTGCTGAAGAATGAGACTCAAACAGATTTAATAATCCCTCCGAGGGCACTACTGGCTGAAGTGCACACCGTCCAACGAGTGATTGAGGGAGGAAACCCCACAAATGCAAAGATGCGAGTCCTGCAAAAACTAAGATTGTTCCTGATTTCGGTGATTGGTGGAATGTAAATCATGTGAATGGAATCACACTATCATATGAATGGAAGATGAGAGTAACGGACCTAATTAACATGGTCTGATGTATTTACGATTTGCGTATTCCCAAACCATCAAGGTTGCGTTGCCAAATCTGGAGGAAGCCTTCTTTGTTCCAATGTCAAAGTCAGGCTTCTATCAAATTGAAATGGAAGAGGCCGACAAACAGAAAATGGTATTTGTGTCACTTTGTGGTTCTGGGAGTTCAACAGAATGCCTCAAGGGGTCACCATTGCAACAAGTGCATTTCAATGGTTAATGGAGCGTGGGGGATCGATCTTATTGATTAATAATCTTATTGTCTTCTTTAAGATATTAGAGGAACATAAGGCTCGGCTTCTGCAAGTTCTAAAGTGGCTAAGAGAATATGGACTGAAACTGTCTCCAACAAAATGCAAGTTCTTCCAAATATAAGACCTCTCAGAATGGAGTCAAGACGGATCTGGTCAAGACTGAAGCCCTTAAGACCTCAAATCTTTTCTCGGGTTTGCAGGCTGGTACAGGAAGTTCTTCCAAGATTTCTACAAAATCACAAGACCTCTTAACGACCTAACTGTTGGTTTTCCCCCCCTTGCAGAAAAACCTGAGGCACACCCTGAAGAAAAGTGTAGAGTATCAGAATCCCAAAGAGCAATTTGGAGATCGCTGGACACAGGAATGCCAGCAAGCATTCAATACCATCATAGAGAAGCTGACTTCAGCTCTGGTCTTTGGATTCACTAATCCCAGCCTTCCTTACGTGCTGATCACGGATGCAAGTACTACAGGAATTGGGGCTGCCCTTAATCAAGATTAGGAGGGACGAATGAGAGTAATTGCTTTTGCGAGCAGGGGACTAAACAAAAGTGAAACTAAATATCCAGTGCACAAGTTGTAGTTCCTAGTGCTCAAGTCAGCCAAATTCAGCAACTAGCTGTATGGAGGAGTGTTCACTGTACTGACAGACAGCAACCAACTCTCCAAAGCTTGACGCAACTAGCTATAGGTGGCTGTCCAGCCTGTCGACATTCAACTTCAAGATTCGATATTGCGCAGTCAAGCAAAAGACATCATCACGACAGGCCTCTGGACGACTTTGTCTCAAAAAGAGAGCGAAAGAATCAGGCAATTCACGTCACCATTTAGCAGATACAGAACAACAGACACTTCCAGCAGCGGTGAAAGCTCTCTGCGAAAGACACCAGGTGTTTCAAAACTGTGATGCTCCCAAACCTGTCATGCTCCCAACCCACCATGTTTGAGTCACTGTCACTTAGTGCTGGTGCAGTACCTCAAGGTTTCCAGCAAGAGGATGCTCATGGTCTTTCGGTTCTTCCCCAATTGTCTGAAGAGGATCTGATGGAACATCAAAATGCGGACTCAGAGCTCAGCGTAATCATTAAGTACCTGGAGTCTGGGAAGAAACCTGACGGGAGGGTAAAGCCTTTTGAGGTAGCCTTATGGCAGAGAGAGAGGAACAGATTGGAGTTCAAGAACGGAGTGGTATTCAGAAGAAAGCAAGATCGAGGAAGTGTGCTGTACCAGTTGGCATCATCTTCAGAAGATGACCTTGACAAGCCTGCACAATGATATGGGCCATTTAGAAAAGGATTCTGGAACCTATATTAAGCAACTCCGAGCAACACGGAGGATATTTTAGTGATGACCGATCATTTCACCAGATATGCCGTAGCCATATCTACCAGGAACCAGAAGGTTCAAACCGTGGCTGAATGCTTGTGGGATAAACTTCCTTGCCCACTCTGGATTTCCGGAGAATCTCCAAAGTGATCAGGGTCCTGACTACATTCAAAGAGCTCTGCAGCATAGCAGGAAACCGTAAAGTGAGGACAACACCTTATCAACCTCGGGGCAACACCGTGGAGCAATTTAACAGGACCTTACTCCAGATGTTAGGGACCCTGGATGATAAAGGAAAGACCTGCTGGAAGGACTTTGTGAAGCCATTAGTCCATGCATATAATTGCACGCGTAATGACATGATGGGATTCTCACCATACGAATTAGTAGATTAATTAGTCATACTACCAATAGTGTTCAAGAGAGCCGGCTACTTACCAGTCTGTACTGTTAAACCCGAGGCCAAGGATGAGCCCCTCGCTACATTGCGATTTGCTATTACCCTGTGATTTTCTGCAAAAGGAAGACAATACAGAGTCAGTAAGCCCAAAGAAACTTTGCAAGCCCAGAACGAGCAAACCCTGGTCCAAGAGAGTCTGAGAGCGAAACCTGGTTACTTGCCAAGTGTTGAAAGCAGAATTCTCTCTAATTCTAGACCTGAGAAGTAGTCAAAGGATGGAGTGATGGCAGGAGTTTGTCCTGAAGGAACTGTGATTAATATAGACCCCACGAACGTCCTGTTTCCAAAGAAACACAAGGGAATTCACCTAACCTACATGATTCTGTAGATGGAAGTCCGCTTGATGATCCTGGAGTATAGAGTCCACAGATGATGAACCATACAGGAACGGATGTGTTGAGTGACATACCAGTGGAGGATGAACAGGAGGACCAGGAGTCAGATGAGCCCAAATCTGGGACCTTCAGTGGAGAGGATGAAAGGAATGATGCTCTGACACAGGAAAGAACAGTTCAGAGACTGTCCAGAGCCTGGAAGATGTCCCTAGACATTGTGAGCAACCAAATAGACTGCAGTAGCCTAAGTTGGGTAATTCCCTTTCTCTGAATGTAGAGCCATTGCTGCAGGGGCTCAGTACAGCTTTTGCCGTATCATAGGAGCCTGATTCTCTTGGGGACACCTGTCTTGAAATGTCTGATGGATATTCTCCTGCAGTGACTTCGCAGCACAGGGACCTGCATATCTTCAAAGCAGGGATAGTGTAACACGGGTAACCCAGGCTACCAATAAAGAGTTAAAGTAGAAAAAAAGTTAAGAGGAAAAGTGTTCTAGAAGAAAAAAAGATTCGTCCCATTAATTAATTAATTATCGTTAATTATTGTGTTTGCCTTGTGTTTTGCAAAAGTGATTTCTTGTAAAAAATTCTGAAACACATTCTGTGTTTTGGGTCAAATTGAATATCTGATTTAAATTATTTTTGTACATTTGGGTTATTTAATGTAATATTTTAAGGGTTTATTATTTTAAATCAGTTTGGTCAAGGTAAAAATAGTAATTTATTTACAAATTGTATGAAAAGTGAGGAACTTCAAATTGAATTGTAGCTGTTAAGCTGTTGAATCTTTCATCCTAGAAGAACTTTTCTAGAAGACACTTTTCAACCAAGTATCATCTTTCCCGTCTCTGAACAACCAGCTAGATGTAAACCAATCTGGCTTCAAGAAAGGGCATTCAACAGAGACTGCACTACTATCGGTCACAGAAGCCCTGCGGATCGCAAAAGCTGCTTCCAAATCATCAGTTCTCATTCTCCTGGATCTGTCTGCTGCTTTCGACACTGTGAATCATCAGATCCTGCTGTCCACCCTCTCATCACTGGGCATCGCTGGAACTTCTCTCTCCACTGGGTTGAGTCCAATCTCACAGGTAGGTCCTTCAGGGTCGCATGGAGAGGCGAGGTATCCAAAGCACATCAACTGACCACAGGGGTTCCTCAGGGTTCAGTTCTTGGACCCCTCCTCTTCTCTATTTACACCACATCACTGGGACCCATCATACAGGCACATAGTTTCTCTTACCATTGCTATGCTGATGACACCCAGCTCTACCTCTCATTTCAACCAGATGATCCAACAGTAGCTGCACGTATCTCAAACTGTCTGGCGGTTTAAACTGTCATTTTCCTTTAAATCCTCCCTTGTCTGGCTTATGCTACTCTGATCAATGCCTGAACTTTGTATTTTGTGCACTTATTGCTTTGTTTTTGCCTCTTGACAATGACTCACTTGGTTTAGTCCTCAGTTGTAAGTTGCTTTGGATAAAAGCGTCTGCTAAATGACTAAACGTAGAAGAAACAACAGAAGAGGTAATGACAACCGTTTTGATTTACTGACTGTTGTCAATTAATTGTTTATATCTGTGATTCATCTAATTGAAACAATCTACTAAGATAACTATTTCTTTATCAATATAATCTTCTATCTGAATCAGAACAAAATTGTGTTGACTATTCATTTCCTCCCTCCAGTAGACATTCCTTACTTCTGATCCAATTGGCCCATACTGAACATTATTACTGGGCGAGGCGTAGCGCATCAGTTACATTGTCCACTACATGCTACAATATGATTTGACAGTTTATATTAATTAATATCAAAGATTTAAAAGGTGTGAACCATTATACCTGACACCTAGAAGAACACTATACAGTTGGTTTTGTGACCAAGTCATTCTCTTCAAATTCTATTGAAATTAGAAAATTGCAAATATCAAATGTCCAACATAAAACCAACTTTATGCCAGTATCTGCTTGACTGTAGCATATATACATCAATAGAGTTTGATTTTTTGTATCACTTTATTAGTCCATTGAGCTATAGTACGTTAAGTGTTTTATGTCCCGACAGCAGGGGAATCCTGCAGTATGACGTATGAGTGAAACACTAGTACTGCAGTACAGTGCTGCAATGTAAAGTTAAGGCAACTTAACTGAGAGAAATATATCTTCCTCAGATTTAACATTGGATCTGTACATCAGCATCAGGGGAACGTTATAATCTCACAGGATAACTGTGAAAACTTAAACAAACGCAGCACTTTGTGTGTCTTTATCAGCTTTTCCGCATATATACTAGCCTTGATAATAACCCCATATACTTACCACTTGCTCCATTTCTGTAAATTCGTTTTTGTGAATGAATGACTTGCTCTAACTGTTGCTCTGGTCTTCATCAACACTCTTGCACTGTCTGCTGTTGAGCCGACTAACAGCAGATGGAAATTATACATTGCTATTCTGCACATCCAGGAACTGCAGGAAAAGCAGTAATGTTGAATTTTCTTTTTTTAACCACTTAATTTGTATAAGCAAAAGTTAGAACAAATGAAAGCAAAATAAAATGGATCAAAATTTGCATGTCTAATATTATAGGTGTTTTTAAACGGACTGAATATTTTGGAAGTGAAATCTGAAAGGTTAATATGGATGTGTGAAATGTTTTGAATTGAAATATTCAAAGCTTAAAGGTGCTCTAAGCGATGCCGGGAGTCGTAACTTGTTGTTGACATTCGAATTGTTGTCTAACAAAACGGAGGCTAGCTAGACCCTCCCTCCTCCGCATCTCGTCTCCTCCCCCTCCCTTCCCTTCCTACCTGAATGTTGGACTGGAAGCCCTTCTGCCGGCGGAGTTCTCACCATCTTTCGAATGCTTTACCGATGTAAATTCGGTACTTCGCGCGTTCTTTATCCTTTACCCCCTTCTTTGTAAGTTGATCATCGGAACGTCGTCTCTTTGGTTGTGTGTCGGCCATTATTCAAACTTCCCTCTTGATGCTTCTCTCTCCTTCACACACCCCCTTCATGTGCACGCGCACTAACCCCCCAGACCCACCCTCAAATACTTCTTGCCAGTGATTGGCTGGAACACTGTTTGTTATGTTTCGTGGAGCGGGTCGCCGCAGTTTGTTTTTGTTACCGTTTGTGGAGCCTGTGGTGTCTACAGAGACGACGTTTTTTTACAGTGTGTTCAGGGGACAGGCAGCTAGCGGATATGAGGAGATGTTTGCTGTATGTGACAAAAAATATTTTGGCCTGACATCACTTAGAGCAGCTTTAAATATACAAATAAATATACAACTGAATTTCAGCCCATAAAAATGCAAGCCCTAAAAATACAATGCATTAAAATGCAAGCACTGGTAATGCAATGGATTTTTTTTTTTTTATTTTTTTTTTTAAATTAGTGCAATTCAACAAGCTTTTTTGTTTAATATACATTTGGGATTATTTTACTTAGTCACTTAGCACTTCACTATTTATAGAAGGATTTCTTATTAATGAATAATATTGAATGTAAAAATAAGTTTATACTTCATGTAGTACAGGCAGGCAAAGAACAAATTTGTATTCTGAGAGCAAGTTAATGTGCCACAACTTGACCTTTTCAGCGTATTTTTGGCACAGGTGTGTTCTATGCAATTGTTTTGAATTTTTAGTTTCAACAATTATTTTTCACACATCCCCATTTAAATACAATAAGCACTGGGTGCAAATTGACTGCAATTGATGCAATTGTTTTTTATAGAGGGAAACAAGATATATTTCTATGTTCAAAATGTCATTTTTTAAACATTCCTCTTTAAAAGAAAAAAGTATCAGCTGTATGCAAAGCAGCCGGTATTTGGATCTGTATTTGTATTTGTTGAGGGGGGAAAAGTATTTGTATTTGTATTCGAGTAAAATTCAAAATAGGCATAAAAATAAAAAATTTTGTGTGTTACACTTCTAATTTACGTTATAGTGTAAGTATTCTTTAATTATATCCATTATAATAATTCTGTATATGCAATATTGGTTGCTGTTTTCCATAAATCCAGCAATGAACATGTAATCCATGGTTAAACCAACAACTAATACACATTTTTTTTTAACCTTTTTAGGCACCATGTACATATAGCGCCTAAAACGCGTAGAAAACGCTAGGCGCGCCGCAATCTCCTTTTTCCAAAGCGCTAGGGCAGTTGCGCTCCGGCGTCTGTCGTTGCTAAGCAGCCACCAGCTGCGCTCTCCGTTGGTTCTTGTCACGTGACCTACGGTGCGCTTGCGGCATTCTGAAAAGTTGAGATTTTTTTATCTCGATGCGGCGTGGACGCGCTTGGAAAAAAACAAGTGTGTCGCTTCCATTATGAGCGTGCATACCGCGCGCTTACATCTGAAATAACGAACTTGAGCGCACAAAAGACGCGATATGTGAACAGACCCTTAACCGAACGCTAACGTTACTCTGTCAACAGCCTATTGTCTAAATTACCGAGCTAACGATACGTAAAGAGCGAACATGAGAGCACCCGACGGCAGAGATGTCAATAATGCAGCTAATGGAATAATCTCCCGATCAAACTCCGCTTCCCGAAAGTTATAAAGTTACAAAAATCTATTCAACAAAAATACTGATGCAGTTAAGTGTTTTTTCGCTCAGCCGAGCCCTCTCTGTTGCTGTGTGGAGCAGCCTGTGTCAGTCACCTCTTCCTGAACGTCACGCGCGTAACGCGTCTTTGCATTGACCTGAAATCACTCGCGCCAGATGCTCTATCACAGTCTATGCACTCTATTAGCGTCTGGTGTGAACTCACTCATCCGGGCATGCACTGCAGTCTCATGAGGAAACACAGCTTTTTGATATAATTTTTTGTTTTGTTCCCGAATACAAATATTTTTTAAAGTATTTGTTCAAAATAAGTATTCGTAAAAAAAACGTTATTTGTGCCTTTCCGAATACCGTATTCGGGTTCGGCTCCACCCCTAATGCAAAGTGGCCATCATTTGGTTGTGTTGATCAAAATGTGTTGATCAAATCTTGAAGACATATTGAGCGCCCAATATCACTGTAATTAAAGCATTTAGGGCCAAAATGAAGATACCAACAGATACATTTCTTAAAAAACAAAACTGTCACCGTTGGCATTTAATGCAACAAAGATTTAGCCTGGCTAACGTCAGACCTAGTCTCATTGAGACGTGGGTCTGGGAACCACATGACCATTTCATTTTTCCAGGAACCATTCATTTTCAGGTATTTGAGGCTTGGTTTACGAATGCCCATTTATTGGGTGCTACGAATGTCTATCAAATGCGCCTGTACGTAGCATGGAGAAACCCAGGCTAACAAAGATTTCTAAAGTCAACAGATTTTTACCAATAGTCCTACTAAACTCCATTTAAAATGAATAATAATTACACCAAATCTCAGGCTACAATTTTAATTTTGACTTTTATCACTATTTATGTGTGTCTTTCACCAGAAAAAAATATTAACATAATCAATGAGCCGGGGAAGTTTCTGAAATTTGGTTGATTTGACATGGAATGACCCACCTTCATTTCAAAACACAAGTTAAAAACAAACATTTTCCATAATTTACATACTCTGTACGAACCCTGCAGATTGCAGACATAAATTAACAACAGTAAAAATAGTAAAGGATACACATGGTTGCAGGAGAGTCTGTAGGTGTTCTCTATGATCCCCTCTTCACTCACATCCACAAGGATTGGTTGACCACAGACAGCACAGATGCTGTCTGACAGGTGCTTAGTGGGCATTCCAGATGCACTGTAAAACTGAAGCAACAGATCTCTACATCAGGGTTCGTACACTCTTTGACCAATAATTTTTCCAGTTTTTCATGATTACAAGAGATCTTTTTTTTAAAAATTCTATTCTGAAATGACTAAAAAAGTAATTAATAGACAATGACATAATAAAATGAATAATATAATGATAATTTCAATAAAAATAATTATAGCCTGGTAAATATCTCACTGAAAACAGAATAGAATTTGAGGATGCTTTCACAGAGGTTTTGCAAGTTTTGTTAGTGTAACAGCAGCTTTCAAATGGTTTGTAACTGGTATTACAGCAATCAGGCTAAATGCTAGATGCAAAAGTAAATTGCTGTTGATAATGTATGGACATGTTGTGTGTTATTATTTCATAGTAAAACTAAAAGAAAGGAGTAAAAACAAAGTGAAAGCTGGCAGTTTTATTGGCCCGGTGAGGGGGTGGAATCAAACATGAAATCAGACCAAGCAATACAAGAGAAATCAAAATGTGAAAACAACTTGCGAGTGCTCAGATAAGCCAATGTGTAAAAAAATTGAGGATGGCTGGAAACATAGGTAAAAGCAACATGATGTTTATCCATTGATTCAAGCACTTACCCCAACTGTAGATGCCATAAAATCTGCACACATCTCTGCAAAATCTCGACCAAGTACACCATAGTACAGGCCATAAAAAAGAAGCGACACACCAAAGTCCATGGCATCTTCTGGCTTTATTCTAAAAGCATTAAGGGAGGTGACATAAGACTCAACATAAATTATTAGTTCTTAATTACTCTATGCAGTCATCAACATTTAGCACCTACAGTCAACTGGTCAGTTTTTTCAAGTGTTTGATAATTGTTTCATGAAAATGATCATGACTAAAGCCGGGGACACACTTAACGACTAGCTGAAACATTCTAAGACTGAACTGAACACATGATTTTTCAACGACTGGAGCAGATTTTAAACACCAACTGTGAACACGGACTGAACACAACTGTCTCTGACTTGGCGAGTTTGGACATGATCAGTCGAATCAAATTACATTCATAATCGGCCTTATAGTCGTTAAGTGTGTCCCCGGCTTAAAGGAGAACTCCGGTCAATTTTAACATTGAGCTGATTTTTTTGTAAATTTGGAGTGCTGTCAGTACAGAGAACAACGACAAAAATCAGTGTTGCCTACACCGTGTTATTTTCTACAGCCGCGCGCGCGAACTTGATAATCGACTGCTTTGGACTTCGACCGAAAACAGGAAGAAAATACAGGTATGTGAGCTGGCTGAATTAACATCATTTTTATTAATATCTTTCACATCTACTGCAGTCAGATTGACCGTGTTCACTCTTAATAACACCACTCACATGGCTGTGCACTTGTAATGACAAATCAAGGATGTTAAGAGGCTAAAAGCAGGTTTAAAACTTGCCCCATTGAAGTCAACAGGGTGCTAATTTTAGAAAGAAAATAACACGGCGTAGGCAACGCCGATTTTTGTCATTGTTCTCTGTACTGACAGCACTCCAAATTTACAAAAAAATTAGCTCAATGTTAAAATTGACCGGAGTTCTCCTTTAAGAATGGGTGATATATTGGTATAATATTTTGTCAGTGATATAAAACCTTGAGAATATATTTGATTACCATGAGATGTTTTTTTATTTATTTGAGAGCATTCCAACAGATTTTAGAAGGGTTTTTGATTTAGAAGTCATTAGAAAACGTTAATTCAGTTCTCACTTTCAATGATTCACAAGCTGTGTCCCAAAGCGTATCCCTAAACACAACAGGAAGTCAGCCATTTTGATCTTCCTCTGATTTGTGTGCAGTTTTTGCAATTTTCAGGCCTCACACTTTAACTAACTCCTCCTACAGTTTTAATCTGATCATCTTCAACTTTGGTGAGTGTAATCTTAAGGCCTTTGCGACGTTAAATTGCGAAGATCTTGTTTTTCGTCGAAGGGCGTGTCCTCGGCGGCCTGACGAATTTCGATTTTTCGCCATGAAACAGGAAGTTGCTGTAACTCAGGCAAACAATGTCCAATTTGCCCCAAACTTCACATGTTTGATAAGAGTTCTATCCTGAACACATGTCCATGCTCATATTCGGTTACAGTCATAGCGCCACCTACTGGCAACAGGAAGTGACATGTTTAACACTGTTGTGGACTCCTAATAACATATAAAAAAGTGCCAGCAAGTGCTAAACATGCTAACAACATATTAGAAACATGCGAAAACATGCTAGCAAACACTTAGCTAAGTGCTAAAGCATGCTATTACTGCGATTAAATAGTAATTTGATTAAATAGTAATTTGCTGTAACTCATGCATGGAATGTCCAATCTGCCCCAAACTTCACACGTTTGATAAGAGTCATGGCTTGAACACATCTACATGAGAATATTCAGTTATAGTAATAGCGCCACCTACGGTCAACACGAAGTGACATGTTTAACACTGTGATGCAGTACTAGCAACATATTAAATATGCCATTGAATTATAAACATGTTAAAACATGCTAGCAATTATTAGCTAAGTGCTAATATATTATTATACATGCTAATGATATCTATTTAGTTTGAACCATCTCTAGATGACAAGTAACATTTTGTGACCAACCAGGTGGACTGAATGATTCATAATAAAATAAATACATAATGAATTAAAGCTGCAAGCAGCATTGAAAGGGCCCTCGCCCTTATACATGTATATATTATTAGCATGCTAATGCAATGAAACAGGAAGTTGTTGTTACTCAAGATGGCAATGTCCTATCTGCCCCAAACTTCACACGTTTGATAAGACTCCTGCCCTGAACACATCTACATGACAATTTTCAGTTATAGTAATAGCGCCACCTACTGGCAACAGGAAGTGACATGTTTAACACTGTGATGCAGTACTGGCAACATAGTAAATATGCCATTGAGTTAGAAACGTGTTAAAACATGCTAGCAATTCTTAGCTAAGTGCTAAAGCATGCTAATGCTATGAAACAGGAAGTTGTTGTTACTTAACAAGGCAATGTTCAATCTGCCCCAAACTTCACATGTTAGATAAGAGTCCTGCCCTGAACAAACTACATGACAATTTTCAGTTATAGTAATAGCGTCACCTACTGGCAACAGGAAGTGACATGTTTAACAGTGTGATGCAATACTACCAACATAGTAAATATGGCACTGAGTTAAAAACATGTTATAAACATGTTAAAACGTGCTAGCAATTCTTAGCTAAGTGCTAAAGCATGCTAATGCCATGAAACAGGAAGTTGTTGTTACTCAAGAAGGCAATGTCCAATCTGCCCCAAACTTCACACGTTTGATAAGAGTCCTGCCCTGAATACATCTACATGACAATTTTAAGTTCAAGTAATAGCGCCACCTACTGTCGACAGGAAGTGACATGTTTTACACTTTGATGCAGTACTAGCAACATATTAAGTATGCCATTGAGTTCTAAACATGCTAGAAACATGCTAAAACATGCTAGCAACACTTATTTGAGTGCCCACTGTGCTCTGTCTTCCTAAAGCCACCGGGTGGCGGTGGCACGGGTGCGAGGGCCCTTTCAATGCTGCTTGCAGCTTTAATTCATTATATATTTATTTTATTATGAATCATTCAGTCCACCTGGTTGGTCACAAAATGTTACTTGTCATCTAGAGATGGTTCAAACTAAATAGATATCAAAAGAATTTAGTCATTCAGCTGTTTAGTTACTACATATCCACACATCTTCCACCAGAAAAAAACTTCAATAAATATGGAATTTTTATTTCTGCTTTCTTTCCCCTTAACTAATCTGAGCATGGATTACATGTTCACTAAATGCTATATGACGTCTAAAATTATTCTCAACAGCATTTTGACAGACTAAAATCATTAGATTTCAGCTTTATTAACATCATATTATATAAAAAAGATGAAAAAGTTGTACTTTGTTCTACATTTGTCACATTGCATTAACTATTAATACATTTAATTAAAAATTAAAACTATAAGGCAAAAAAAGTATTTAAATTTCTTTCTTTTTTTTTTACCTGTAGTCAGTTTGATGTTTAAAAAAAACAAATGTCAATGTCAATATAGTCAGCTACCCCAATAATCATGGAAAGTTCAGTGTTAAAACATGAAGCTTAATAACTTACCTAAATATAAGATTGATGCCAAAGAGGGTGAACATAACTACAGTATAGCCCACAATGCCTGTAGTGTAGCTGATCTTATACAAAAGGAGGAACCATTTATAAACAAGCCTGTGTGGAGAGAAAGAGACAACAGAGTAAACTCAACCAAGATGTGAATCTCACCAAGAAATGTCTGGGTCCTACTTCACCCCAAAAATCAAAAGATAAAATAAATGCAAAAATATGCCCACAAGATTAAAATTTATTGTCATTTACCTCATATCATTCCAAACCTGTATGATTTTGGTGTAGCCTTCCTGCACTGATTTTTTGTTTTGTTTTTTTGCTACTTGTTCAAATTACTTAATTAAAATGAGCTAATGCAAAACAATTGCTATACATTTTGTCCTAACTTAATTTCATCCCGCTCAATCCACTTAAATGCATTTAATATAAAAGTTTAATTTATCCATTTGCATTGAAATTACATGAATAATTTCTTGTTGCATTAACTGGAACTGGGTGGCCGATTTTTAGTTAACAACATGCTTTGCATATTGCTGGATCAGGAGAGTAAATGTTCAAATTAAGTGTTGTTTTATGTTTTTGAGTGAAGGGAAAGACCTGTTAATGTTTAATGTTCAGTTATGTTTGACATTAAAAAGAGTTTCTGTTATGTTGAATTTCTATTGGTTACCATTGTGCTAAAGTATAAAATGTATAAATATAGCTTTGCTAATGCCAGTGCAGTAACAACCTTTCTACTTGTACAATTAAAAGCCTGTCTGCAACTAGCACAGTACAACATAATTAAACGTCAAATACAAACAGGTCTTTTCCATTTAGTCAAAATCCCAGACTTGAATATATTGTAATTTACTCAATATGTTTTAACTGAAATAACTAGAAACATTGATTAAAGGAAAAGTTCACCAAAAAATGAAAATTATTCCATAATTTACTCAAGCCTTAAGCCATCCTAGGTGTATGACTTTCAGCCAAACATAACCAGATTTATATTAAACAATATCCTGGCTTTGTAATGGCATTGAATAAAGCCTTTTTTAAGCTCCAAAAACCACACACACATGCATCATAAAAATAAATACATACAACTCCAGTGGGTTAATACATGCATTCTGAAGTGAAGCAATGGGTTTTTGTAAGAAAAATATCCATATTTTAAACAAACTATAATCACTGGCTTCCGGCAAGTCCTGCTTCCAATGAGCCGAAGCGTAAAAACAAACTGTAATATTAGACATTAAGTTTATGTAATAACACCTTCCTTTTTGCTTTTCGTCATCGGTTTTCAAAGCGATTTTATGTTGTTTTTATTCTGTTGTCATAAATGACACAAAAACACGATATGCTCTTGTTGTGTCGTGGCGACATCATGTGGTCAACTTGTGAACTGATTGCCTGGAACACATTGTGGTCTGAAGTGTGATATTTAGTTTGGGATATTCCCATGTTCAACCTGGTCTGGAAGCATAAGCTTAGGTGAGAATTGATGAACACGGAAGTGCAGAGGACAAGAGCCAAACAAAATGCCGGTCACAAATTACAAATCTAAAATAAGTTTTAAAGAAAAATGTCGGAGGATTTCGATATAAGAGGAGCTACATTTTAAGTCGGGTCAGAGTTCACCCTGCTGCCGGAACTAGAACAAAAACCCATTACTTTGCTTCAGAAGGCATTTATTAACCCACTGGAGTTGTATGGATTACATTTATGATGGATAGATGCGCTTTTTGGAGCTTCAAAAACTCTATCCAATGCCATTACAAAGTTGGGAAGGATATTATTTAATAGAACTACGACTGTGTGCAACTGAAAGAATTTCAAGTTAAATATGTGTTTAAAAAAGATAAATTGTGTAACCAGTTGCTGTAATTTTTTTTTTTTTTTTGTAAAGTCCAAGAGCCAATTTTTTTCAGTGTCCTGTAGTCTATTTAGACAAGTAGACTGTACACTAACAAAGGCAAGGTGACAGGTTCAATTCCCAGAGAATGCATAAATTGGAAAAGAAAAAATTTATCATTTGAAAGTAACTGAAGTCACTTTGGATAAACCTGCCAAATGTGTAAATGTTCTTTACTGACGGGGGCTACAAATAAATTTGTAATAACACTTACAAATTTATTGTTCACAAATCATGAAAAAAAGAAAAGAAAAAGAAAATAGAGCATGCATCATCTGGAACACTTTAATGATACATTTATGGTGTTTTTGCATTCGTTTTGAAGTTTGCATTCATTTTAAAAGCAATAGTACCCATTTATTATAACTGTTTGGAAAAAGAATATTGACAGCATGCTTCAAGATTTTTTTCTTTTTTTGTAACAAAGCAGCAATAAAGTCATACAAGTTTGGAACTGCCTGGGGTTGAGTACAGGACATTGAGGAAACATGCCAAATTTTTTATTCCCAATGCCGGTGGTTCTAAAAAAAAAAAAAGCCTCTAAACTTTTGAACCGTGCTGACATTGGGGTAGTAAAATGTGACCTGGACATGTTTTCATTAGATAACAGGTAACATTACACAGAGACAGATTTAAGCAGCAACATACAGTAGTCGAAAATAGTATAGTACTAGCATATCAGTAGAACAATAAACTTTGATTCCTGTTTAGGTGTTATTTTTGTTATTTAGGAGTAACCAATACTTCCAAATTATCTTAAAACCTGGGGTGTGCGATGTATCATTTACGATAATGCTGTACAACAACATGCTTTAAGAGTGCACGCATTTACTGCGTGCTGTAGCCTATTTGAATGCTGATAGAGTACCCCCGAAATTCAAGATATACAGGGTTATTTTTCCACCAGGTTTGTTTCTTGAAGAGTTGGGTGAGAGGAACGTGGACACTTGAGCTCAACACCTGAGTCCTTAAGGTCCATTGCTGGTTGAGGTCAGAAGAACTCAAGCAGCACTGCTTCTGAGTGGGCGTGGATCAAGGGATCAATCCAGGGACCGTCTGCTGGCGAGCATCTCCCAACTGTGAATTTTTGAGCCAATTACCTTCTTATATACCAGGAGGGCCCATCTCCAGTTCATGTGATTGAACATCACTGGCCAGTGCTACGCCCTGGTGTTATTCAATAGAGCTTCTGCATAGCATCAGCTACTGACGCAATGTCAAGTGAATTGAACACGAAAGGGAAATTAATTTCCGTCACTTCTTTAAACTAACCACTGCTCAGAATGTGAAGAATATAAAAAACTTCAGGGCTACATTTTATTTCACAGTGCTTGTACTTGCAGTGTACTTACCTACAAAAATACTAGGTAAGAAAAGGATTGTTGTTAAGGATAGGTTTACGAGTATGTTCAGGGTTAGAACCTAATTATTACCCAGTTATTGTAATTACTGTAATAAATACAATTTTAACAGGACGATTGGAACAGGACTGTAAAATAAAGTGCTACTTTGTTCAGCAGTCTATGATAGGCCTAAACCAGCCGAAGTACTAGCACTAAAAAATTACTTGTCGTTATTGTCAAAATCCCAGAAAATACTGATATATCTATATTTGTCAATACTGCACACCCCTACACGGTTTATACACGTACCTAACAGAAAGTCACACAGCAAACAGGGTCAAAGTCCCATGGCATGATGATAAATCTATTTTTGGTTACCTTGGAGTGGTGCAGTCCAGTGGTTTGCGGGTAGCACGAAAAGTGATGAAGGCTGTGACAATAGAGAAGATGAACCATGTCACCAGAAACCTCCACCAGTGCAGCTTAGTGGTGAAGTACAGAGGAACCACCCACATTTGGAAGAGGGTTACCAACTTTAGGGGGGAGAAAAAAAAATGTATTTAGATGTTAGCTTCCAAAACCCATTTAGAAATATCAGTGGTACATATTTAGAAGACGCTTTTGTCCAAAACGTACAAAAAAGGAACAAAGCAATTTGTCAAATATCAGTCATAATACAGGTTAGACAATAATAATAATGTGCTAAGATCATCAAATCTAAGATTAACAAATAAACAAAAGATTTTGATGCACGTCATTCATATTAAATCGTAGCCTATATATTCCACACCATATCCTCTACAATTGAGAATCACTTGAAGCATGCAGACGCAGTTAAGACAAATTGATGTATTCCACTTAATACACAATAAAAATTATTGTCTAACCTGTATTATGACTGACATTTAACTAATTGCTGGGTTCCTTTTTTGCAAGTCGTTTTGGATAAAAGCGTCTTCTAAATATGTAGCCTAAATGTAATAATAATACTATGAGTTTGTTTAAAATTTTTATATAACCTAGCCTTTTACAGTTTTGGAAAAATAAAGTTTATAAACACAATGCAATGTGTAAGCTACTTCGTATCAATGTAACAGATGGCCTGGTTGAATCTGCCAGCACAGACTGGGGGAGGAGCCACAAATCCATGAGTACAGTTTACAAACCCGTGGGATTGCGAAAGCGTGGGCACGGTTTATGAATTTGTGGGTACAGATTGCAAAAACTAAAGGCACGGTTTACAAATCTGAGAGCGCGGATTAGAAACTCGTGGGTATGGTTTATTAATCCGTGGGCACGATGTGTTAAAGGTGCCCTAGAATGTGAAATTAAATTTATTTTGGCATAGTTAAATAACAAGAGTTCAGTACATGGACATGACATACAGTGAGTCTCAAACACCATTGTTTTCTCCTTACTTAAATCTCGTTTTTGAAAAACACCCCTGAAAAATAGGCGAATGTCTACATAACACCGACTGTGACGCAACAGTCGGGATCATTAATATGTACGACTCAAAAAATTTGCATATGCCAGCCCATGTTCAATGACAGGCGGAACTGCGCAGACGAAGCATGGCAGTTGCTCAGTGTTTGGATGTAAAAATGAACACAAAAGTATTTTTTAGTTCCTTCATTCGAGACTCTGAAGAAACAATGGGTTAATTTTATGTGACCTTCTGTGGGAATGTAAATAAATCCTGTACACAGCCGTTGGTGAAATGTCCGTGGGTTTTAAGAGATTTATAGTTTTAAAATTGTTCACTGGTATACGCGCTTATACCATAAACAAGATAGTTGACAATGTCCAAGTATGAGGATGAGAAAATAATGCGGGATCAGCACACCAGCTTACTGCAATCAGCTCATATATGGATCTATGTTCTGAATGATGACAATTTCTCCAAATAACGGTACCTGCAATATTTATCGAGTTTATTGTGGTACGGCATTTTCTCAGTTTTCTTGTGTTTCTCCGGATTTGCGAGTTATCGCTACTCTTGTAATCTCTTCAATGCTCACAGTCAGTAGCGATACCTCAAAAATTGTTTAAATGGCCGGTTGCATACAGCAGACACACCCCTTCAAACAGAGCGTTCAAATCAGAGGCTAAAATCAGCCAGAGGAAAGCTTTGAGTGAAAGCTTCTCAGCCAATCTACACTGGTGTGGCTTCTACACCACGTGTGGACTCTTAAAGGGATACTCCACCGGTTTTTCACATTAAACTACGCTATTCCCTTAACTAAGACGAGTTGATACATACCTCTCTCGTCTCAGTGCGTGCACTCAATCGCTCTGTCTTGCGGTGAAACTTTGTTAGCACTTAGCTTAGCCCAGTTCATTGAATAGGGGCCAAGCAGAGAAGCAACCAAACACCTCCACGTTTTCCCTATTTAAAGGTGAACTAAGTAACTTTTTTACCTTAACAGAACAGCTTTGGAGTCATTGTAATGTTTATATTACTGATTTCGTGTTGAATGGTGGTCGTTTCGCACCCCCCTGGTGCCTGTGAGCCGCAAAATCACACTTGCAACTTCGAGCCGGCGGCCCGCCGGCCGCAGCATCAGGAAGTGTCGCGTGATATCAGGTCTCGCGATGTAACGAATTGCTTTACGGCAAAAAAACAGATCTGATCAAATTCTGATAAAATGAGCATCAGACAGAAATAACCCGGCGCCGTATACATGTGGTGTTCGAGGCGCACATATAATACAGTCTGCCGACAGTTAAACAGGGCGCGCGCAGCTCTTAAAGGGGCCACACCTTATTAAGGGGATCAGCCGTGAGTGCTATTCACGACAGTACAAGTACTCCACAGCGACTCTAGGGGTCGCTGTTTGACAAAAACGGAATTCCTACTGAGTGCTGCTTTAAATACAGTTACTCGAATAGTGTAACTCGACCAAGAACGGTGAGACACAATAAAACGTTGCGCTTTTCTAAGCGTCTAAAATGGATAACTATATTGTATGGCGGAATACCATAGCAAGTGCTTGGAAGCACTTAATTCTCAATTCATTCAGTTAACGAACGCTCTGAGGTAAAGTGTTCAGACTGCAAACTCAGCAATGATTGTATTTAATTGTACAGTACAATCATAACATAGTACAGACATTATCTTAATTCCATAATGTCCTTAAACATAACAATATTGCTGGCCATAAACTGAGAAAGTGCGCGTCCGGTGTGCAATACCTCGAGTTGTCCTAGACGCGAAGCGAGGCGGCGCTGCACTTCTCATCCGGTGTGGGACCCCCCCAGATAGGCTAACGTTACTGGACTGAGCTGAGGACAGCGACACAAGAGCCACCAGGTAGGCTACTACTGAGTCGCTGTCCTCAGTGCCGCAGAAAAGCGCTGAAACGGAGATGAAGGGGAACCCGTTTTTTTTTTTTTTTGGCTTATTTTATCTGCCCATCCAGTTTTCTGGAGGCCCACCAACAATCAAAATCCTGCCGTGTGTCACATATATCGTTGGAAAGCTCTCTCTCTCTCCTCTTCAATGCTGTCGGATCCAAATATGGTAATTTCCTGTTTATCAGCAACCAATCATGAAAGTAAAATGGGCCATTTAACTCGAAATGTGCAATCTCATTGGCTGATGCCAATTTCTGACAACGGGATTCATTCAAAATCGTCACGTGAAGTGCTCTGACATTTACGCGGTAGTTCAAAATGTCGAAAGATATGAGTGTAAAAACCTCTGAGAAAACAAAAATAGTTGTCATTAGCAAGACGACACCAGGAATTACCAACGAAGACAGAAGATGATGAAATACCATCACAGTGTGTCGATGCGTAAACTGTCGTTCGGAAAACAGGAGTGTTCAGTGTTATAGTGTCTACTATAGACCTTTTGCGCCAGAGAAACAAGCGCACAGCCATCTTTAGAATAATGTCTTTGAACTTCCGTTTTTGTGGTTGCTCTGTATATCTCTATGGCATTGCTGTCCATGAGTAATTAGCTTTTGAAGTGGATTTACTTATTGTAAAGTTAATAAAAGTTATCATGAGCATTGTAATGTTTATCATAAGCATTGTAAAGCAGATGTCTTAACAAATGTCGACGAGGAAATTTTTTAAATGAGCCATTCATTCATAAGATCATCAACAAGATCGATATGAAAATACAGACCGGAAGTCAAAAGGCAATGAGCGCAGAGCTACATAAGGTCTATAGGTGTGATATATTTAGTTTTTGTCATTCCACCTGTGTGATGGACTGTGTTGTTTTGGATGTTATGATCAATGATGGATGAAGCAGTAATGATTTTTAGATGTTAAACGGTGTGATACATGGATTTTACTTGGACCTAAAGCATATTTTGTCTGTAATTCATGGCTTTCAATAGAAATTAGTGGAATTTTGCCATAAAAATCTTTTAAAGGATTAGTTCACTTTTAAAAATACTTTTGCTGATAATTTACTCACCCCCATGTCATCCAAGATGTCCATGTCTTTCTTTCTTCAGTCGAAAAGAAATTAAGGTTTTTGATGAAAACATTCCTGGATTTTTCTCCATATAATGGACTTCATTGGGTACCAAACGGTTCAAAGTCAAAATGAAACTTTCAGTGCAGCTTACCAGACGATAAACGATACCAGACGATGAATAAGGGTCTTATCTAGCGAAACGATCGGTCATTTCAAAAATAAATAAAAAGTTTAAGTTTTATAAGCACAAATGCTCGCCTTGCTCTGTGATGCACGTTCGCTACGTCACGTAATACGCAATTACGTTCAAAAAGTCACGATTCTGTCCTGACGAAAATTTTCTTTTAGCCTTTTTAATATTAGAACACCCAGGATACGCACACGAAATGGGCATTTTAAACGATAAACTGACACAAAGACATTTGAATATGTGTATATTGTCCTCTTTCCTTACATTTGTAAACACTGACTCGGTACTTCCGCGTACATCAAGCGTGACCTTTTGAACGTAATTGCGTATTACGTGAGTCACTAACGCGCATCACAAAACAGAGCAAGGTGAGCATTTGTGCTTATAAAACTTAAAACTTAATTTATTTTTGAAATGACAGATCGTTTCGCTAGATAAGACCCTTATTCATCGTCTGGTATCGTTTATCGTCTGGTAAGCTGCACTGAAACTCTCATTTTGACCTTGAACCGTTTGGTACCCAATGAAGTCCATTATGTGGAGAAAAATCCAGGAATGTTTTCATCAAAAACCTTAATTTCTTTTCGACTGAAGAAAGAAAGACATGGACATCTTGGATGACATGGGGGTGAGTAAATTATCAGCAAAAGTTTTTTTAAAAGTGAACTAATCCTTTAAGGCCGTTTCTCAAAATGATTTTTTTCTCACACTCCTAGTGACGATTTTCCCCTTCTGTAGCATCTAAATACACCAAATGTTACAGCCGTATTCCTAACTATATTGTGATGTTTGTTCAGAGGGAGATATAGAGGGAGGGAGATATATGCAGAATGTTGATATATCATTCTTGGCCTGATTTATATGACATTTTATGCCTAAAAATAGGGATGAAATAAATGTAAGGCTATTGGCAGTATTTTCTGATTTACAGGGTAACAAAAGGAGATATTCATAATCTTCGTTTTTTCATTGAATATATCAACAAAATGCAAAAATTATTTTTAACCTTGTTTTATTCAATGGTCAGATTTGTCACTTAAAAATATATGCAAATTAGTGCATATTTAATAAGATATAGTCTGATTAGCATATTTAAACATAAAATTACAGAAAACTTGCAATACATTTTTTCTCTTATTCATGCGAGTAATCCACTGGTAAAGTTTCATGGTGATATCTGTAAGCCCTATTCACCTGCAGTGTTTCGCCTTAAGTGATTTTCTCTAGATTTGAAGCAGGAATTTATTTATTTTTGCCACCCCAATGAAATCACTTGGTCTTACCTGGCCTTGCCTGAAAAAGCTGATACAAGACGACGTGAGCAAATAAAAATAAATAAAATAAATACAAATAAACATAAGCATAATACATACGTTTTTTTGTAAGAGCACATGAAGTAAAAAAGAGATTAAAACATTGCATTTGGGTAACATTTAGCTTTAGTTTTACATCTAGGTCTTCTGTCTTTTTCAAAAACACATTGGTTGACCAAAAATGTGTCATGCATGTTTTGGCGGTTTTGTTTTTCTGCTGTAGTTAGGCACCAAGCACCGAAGGTGCTTAGGCACTTATAGTCTTCTTCGTATTCAAGTCTATGGCAACCCATAGAACCATATGGTAAAAAGTTGTGAAATTTGGCACACTGATTGAGGAGAATCTGAACATTTAACCACAGCAATTTTGGAGTCTCTAAACTCACTCCCCTCTAGATCCACCAAATGTTCAAAGTTTCAATTACATTTGTGCTAATAACATTTTTAACCACATTTTTTCCTTTGGCTCAAGATAATTCGATTGCACACTATGACGTAATTTTCCATCATAAACATTTTTCCACCATCTTGAATTGTCTGAAAAAAACGACTTTTTCAAACTTTTCCTAGACCGTTCGTCCAATTTTCAACAAAATTTCACCATATCATCTTCACATTATGCTGGCAAAAAGTTATTAAAAGCTTTTTGATAAACCCAACCATTCTCCAAAAAAAAAAAGCATGAACGAATTTGACGAAGAGCATGCCAAATTGGATATCTCCAAATTTTGGGATATCTCCAAAATCTCCACAATTTTACATTTTGTAACAAATGGCTATATTTTATGAACGCATTAGTGTATTACGAAACTCATGTCATCAGGACCATGCCGTGAACATACTTAAGTTTAAGTCCTGATTTCTTTGAGGGGAGGATCAATGGGCGGGTAAATGTTTGGGATTTTTCAGATCTTTTGATCTAATGGACAAAATAAGCTTGCACATTTTACATATGAACACGTCTGGAGATGACAGAAAAACATGGAGAGTAGCAGTTTTCGTTTCTGCTCTACAGTGTTAGAAATCAGAAATGGTGAGAGAACATTGTGCTTGATACGTTTTTCATCTTTAAACCAGGGGCGTAGCCACAATTTTATTTTTGGGGGGTCCCATCTTTAAATGAGGGGGCTACATACATATATATATATATATATATACACACACACACACATATATTTATTAAGGGTGTCACGATTTCGTGCTGCGAGTCAATCACCTCTACCTTAGCTACAGCCAGTCAAAAGATAGCATGGCAACTGCAGATGCAGGAGACCATCGACAGGACTTGAACCCCCCCCTCGTTTTTCACTGAAGTGGCTGGTGTGGGACAGTGGGAGTATTTGTGATTTCCAGTGAGTTATGTTGACAACGTTCACATTCGCGTTCAAAGTTCGCGCTTCAAAAAAGCCACAGTTCGCAAGCTCTGCTACTGTATGTGCATGTACCATATTCTTCCACTTTTTAAATTAAAACTTTAAATTGACAAAAAAAAGCAGACTCGGACTCAGAACAGTATAAATCTTTATACAATAAATCTTGCATGTCACAAATAACTTGATTTTCCACCTCCACGAATGAGACGTCCGCACCGAGTCTATTTTTGCTGTGCTGCACGCGCTGAGTTAAAGTGACAGCGCACAGTTTGTGGTCAAAATGAACACAAATTGACATGAAAATGTTATAATTTTATCATAAATGCATTTAATTATATACTACATTAAATACTAATATTTTTCACAGTAATGTTTTTATTTTCAGACTGAGGTAAAGCAAGGAAAACATAGATGTATCTGTTAAACTGTGTTTGTTTTGTTGTGAACTTGAATGTCATCTTCTGTGAATAAGACTGCAGTAACAAAAGAGAAACTACATGGCAGGTTATTTTGCTTAAGTTTCCAATTGACTGAAGATATAAGTTATTGTAACATTATTTTGTTAATAAATGTTTTAAATTTGACAATGTAGTGTGGTACATTGCGAACAAAGGTCTTATATTATATTGCATAAAAGTCTAGTCTAAAAATGGCACAGCAAACTGTGCTTTAAAAAAAAGAAATGTAAAAATCGAGAATCGAATCGTACCGTGACCTAAGATGAGACAAATTAGCAAAAGTAAACAATTTCATTATACAGTAATATTAAATTGTTCAGCTATAATGTTTTGAGCATAAATGTTTTATCAACAAAAAACTGTTTAAAACATTTTCATAAATATGTTCAGATATAAGTCTTTTGCAATGTTTCATAAGTGTTAAAGGGGTCATGACATGGTTTTTTGTTTTGTTTTATTATGTTCCCTTAGGTGCAATTATAGTATTACTATAGTTTTTTGTACCAAAAAACTTTTACAATGTAGTGATTTATGACATTCCCACCCTGTTTCTCACCTCTGATTCAAACAGTCTGTTTTGGACGTGTTTCCCCTTTAAGAGTTCAATGTTAACGCCCACTGTTATGATTGGCTAACGTCAGTGCTGCTTATGCATAAATTATTAACGTTAATCATTTTGTATCACATGTAGACTACACAATGCTCCACCACGTGAAACTTCGGTCTTCCAATCTTTTACCATCGTGTCAATTCTCAATTGATTTTGATTCATACGCGCGAGGGAGGGAGGGAGGGAGGGAGAGAGAGAGAGAGAGAGAGAGAGAGAGAGAGAGAGAGAGAGAGAGAGAGAGAGAGCGAGTTTGAAGGCGCGCGCGCGGCCGGGGCTCTCTCTCTCTCTCTGCTCGTTCTTTCAGTAACATGCCCTGTCACACTCATCTGATCACTCACCGATCAAATAAAGCTTTGGCGCGCTGCATATGCCGCAAATAAACTGCATCCAACTGCTTTCCCTGACGTCTGGATCGTTTGGCAGCGTATTCAAACATGTTGTATCTTGTAAACAGACCCACTCGCTGCTTGACAACGCATGCGATGATGCGAAATGAGGCGTAGTTGTCCTGCGCTGGAGGCGGTCATATGCAAACGACTGGTACGTCACTTCTAACCGTGACGTCACTTCTAACCATGGATCCAGAACGAGCTGTATTTAGAGCTTGATTAAATAAATGCTTCGTTTATAATGGGGAGGACGTCTTAAGCTATTAAACTTGCAGGAACTTTTAATAGTACATAGATCTCTTATATACCAAAAGATCAAGGCAAATTTGGTTTCTCATGTCATGACCCCTTTAATAAAAGTTTACTGTTTGTACTCGATTCTTTGTTGTTTTTCATAGTGTGGTTTTTGGAAAATTATATTGAATCCAATTAGGGTCAATTTGACCCGCACCATACAAGCTGTACAAAGAAATCAAACAGTGCATGAGGGTTAACTTACTAACAAGAAAACAGTTGTTGGAGGTGGCGGCTAAGTATGAAATACTTAACCACCAAAGACAAAGTCTATGGAGAGTGTTACATTAATTGTTAAAGCAGCTCTGATTGCGTTGGTGTTTGATATTGATAAACCTGTTTCTATTGTTGGGGATTATGATAGGGCTGTTGTATTACTGCATCAATCATCTATCACTTTTGAGAAAAAAAAAGAGCTGATGCTCTTACAGATAGAAAAAGCCAAATTGAATAGCGAAATTGAGATTCGTAAATTAGAGGTCGAGGCCTTGCATTTTCAGTTAGTAATTGGTGAGGGTAAGATGAAGGACAGTTCAAGTGGTTGAACAAGTTCTGTTAAAAAAGGGTGGGATCTGGCCCGTAATATTAAGCTTTTACCCAAATTTAGTGAGAATGATGCTGACAGTTTTCAGTTAGTTTGAACGTTTAGCAAATAGCATATTCTTTTTTAAGTTAAGAGTAGCCAAAACTACAACAAGGTTAAAAAGACTGAGTTGAAAGCTTCTGAGTTAGTAACAGAAACATTTAGAAAAATGCAGAAAACTGCATAAGACTTTCATCTTTTAAAATTTTTAACACAAAATTCAAACAATAAATGCCATTTTGACGCTCTTAATTGTAATGTGACAGATTGCGCACCTCAGTTCAAATGGCAGTTTAAGGCATGGTTAATATGCTGTGTTTGGTATTGAGAAATGGTCCGTTAGTGATCATGATGTATGGACTTCAGTGAAAGTTACATTATTATGCCATTAGATAAGGCAAACGTTTTGACGTTTTAGAATTAGTAACAGATGCTTGGGATCAACTGTCAAACTGTCAACTTGAGATTTGAATCGTGGCAGAAGTTCTGCACTAAAGAGGGTTTTTAAAGACACTCTGTTGTTGTTTCTTTATTTACTCACTTGTGCCGTCAAACTGTTGTATAAATGCAATATCACACTTGTAGCAGTGCGATATGGATGTATATCAGCACGCTGTGATTACCTACGGCACTCAGCCTCCACAGCCATGCTGATATACAGCCATATCGCACTGCTACTCATGTGATATTGCACATACATACATTCGGTGGGCGTTTTTCCCCCCAAAAAATTAAGATTCACGATTTTAGCACAATTCTTATTCATGTTGGTTTTACTATTTTGCAAGTGACTGAGCATTACAGCCAAACTAACGTCCCTAGTAAAAAAAAAAAAAAAAAAGCCTTACAAGGTGACAAAATATAAAATAAAAAACAATGGCAGACATTTAGGCCAAAGTCTTTAAAAGTCTTTTAGTCATTAAAAACAAAAACAAAATAATATACACTGCTGTTTTCAGCTACAGGTGGTGTATTTAAAGGTTGTTATCAGTCATTTCAGGCCCAAAAAAGGCCGAAACATAAATGATCACATTCATCTAATCTTTCCTAACGATCCGCTAGCTGCCCGCCCCATAAGCATGCCGTCCAAAAACCGCATCTCTGTAGACAGCCTAGGCTATGAAATCTGCACACAAAACAAATGGGTACAACCACCACTCAAAACCAAAACAAACAGTGTTTCAACCAGGGGCGGGTGTTGTGAGGTTTTGAGCTCGTTCACGGCTGGACGCGAAGTCGGAGCAACACTGTCGGTGATTGGTTGAAACACTGTTTGTTTTGGATTTGAGTGGTGGTTGTACCCATTTGTTTTGTGTGCAGATTTCAGAGCCTAGGCTGCCTACAGAGACGCGGTTTTTGGACGGCATGCTTATGGGGCGGGCAGCTAGCGGATCGTTAGGAAAGATTAGGTAATTGTTTTTGGGCCTGAAATCACTGATACAACCTTTAACAGTAGCATTCAAGAAAGAAATGAACAAATACATGGGCGCCGGAAACCCCCAAAAACATGTGAATTGTCGAGTGTGACGAGTTTAAGTACTTGGGATCATACATAGTGTCGACCGAAAAAGATGTCAACAACCGTATAGCTTTAGCTTGGGTCGCATTCACGAAACTCAAGACCATTTTAAGATCGCCCAAGCCGCATGTAAAGTTCAAGATGCGCCTATTCCATGTGTCGTGCATATCAGTGCTTCTTCACAGATGTGAGTCATGGGCGCTCACTCAAGCCTTTGAAGAGAGACTAAACATCTTTGGTAGAAAGTGCTACCAAGTCATGCTGGGAATCAATCAAGCAGAGTCTCACATGACAAATGAACAACTATACAGCACGACAGGTCAACCGCTAATTAGTGACATCATCAGAGAAGGCATCACCAGTTCATCGGACACTGCCTTCCCATGGGAAACAATGAACCAGCGCAGATATATGTTCTTTACAAGTCGGAAGTCGCATCAAACCGGCGGGCTAGACCAAGAATATCATACAGGGATTACGTTTATCGGCACTACGAACATCTGGACCTAGATAAAGAATGACTGCACGAAGAGCTGACCAGCATGTCAAAAGAAAGAGGACTGTGGAGAAATATACGCCTAAAAAGCCCGCCCGATGATGATGATGATGAATGGGTCATCCTCCAGAATTATTTTTACTCGAGTAGATTAGGGGTGCTCAAACTGTGAGGCTTTTTTTCCACTGCAACTTTGCTGGCTGCGTGTCGTCTCATTATATTACGACTCTCAACTGTGTGGTTACAAAGTATATTACAATGGCATCGAACACAGCACAAAAATAATAATCAAGAACTGGAAGTGTCCATTTTGATAACGTGTTTTGACACTTTTGTCTGGCTATAGCATGAGCAAAAAATACAACAGAGACCACAGACTGTTGAGTACTTAAGGTAATTTATCAATAAGAAAGGAACTTTACCTTCCACAATTAGTGTCAGTTCCAAAACGCATACTGAGTGTGGTTAGAAGAAAAGGTGATGTATCACACTGAACGTATTTTTTACAAAAAAACAATAAAGTTGATCAATTTGAACATTGAAAAAAAAAATCCCTTGATTTTCTCTGTTTTTTGTTGTTTTATTAACATTAAACGGATAGTTCCCCCCCCAAACATTTTTTTTATAATTTACTCTCTCAAGTTGTTTTAAACCCGAATAAGTTACTATTAAGTTTACTATTAGGCTACTGCCACTTTAAGACTGGCACACATCTAATATACACATGACATGCACCCGATTTTCTCTCAAATGCTTGACAGTATTATCGCAATAAGACTCAAAAGATAACTTAGTCCAGTAACCAGGTGCTGTTTGACAGGCTTTAAGTGCCGGACCACTTAAAGGTGTTTTATGCGCTCAGAAAAGCACATGCTAGAACAGCGCATCAGCACACAAATTAAATGTACAGTATGTTGGGACGTAGGCGCAAGAACTGCAACTGATAGAACGCACTGTAGCATGATTTCTTCAAAAGCAGATTGTGGAGAAATTAATCTTCCACTCTTTAATCTCAAAGTTGATGTGTTAGAAGCAGGAAAAATGGGCAAGTGTAAGGATTTGAGCGAGTTTGACAAGGGCCAAATTGTGAAGGCTAGTCGACTGAGTCTCCAAAACCACAGCTCTTGTGGGGTGTTCCCGGTCTGCAATGGTCAGTATCTATCATCTATCTAGTGGTCCAAGGAAGCAACAGTGGTGAACCGGCAACATGGTCATGGGCGGCCAAGGCTCATTGATGCACGAGCAAAGGCTGGCCTGTGTGGTCCTATCCAACAGACGAGCTACTGTAGCTCAAATTGTTCAAGAAGTTAATGCTGGTTCTGATAAAAAAAGGTGTCAGGATACACAGTGCATCACAGTTTGTTGCGTATGGGGCTGCATAGCCGCAGACCACTCAGGGTACCCATGCTGACCCTGTCCACCGCCGAAAGCACCAACAGTGGGCACGTGAGCATCAGAACTGGACCACGGAGTAATGGAAGTGCATCCAGGTGTGTGTGCGGAAGAAGGCAAGCTGGCGGGGGCAGTGTGATGCTTTGGCTAATGTTCTGCAGAGAAACCTTGGGTCCTGCCATCTAGGGCTGTAATCTCCCAGTCGATTCGTCTATTATTGGTCGATATGTTCTGGCTTGACCAAAATTCTGATTGGTCTATTTTTTGCCGCGTTCATTTAATCAGTATTGCCTGCGTTCATTTCATCAAGTGGAAAGCACTAATTGATAGTGGGGGTGTTTTCAGAGCACCCCTGTTTCACAGGTAACAGTCTGTCTTCAGAACATCCCCCTTGTTTTCACTTCTTTTGGATCAGCCCAACCCACTGGAGAAGAGAGACAGATTGAAGAAAGTAGGCTACTAGAAGGTTTGCTGAATATAATTTATTTAGTTGTGAGAGCGTTTAATTCATAGTCAGTTCTCTTCTACCATGTCAACAAAGACATTGGCAGTGTGGCAGCATTTAAAAAAAAAAAAAAGTTAGTCTATTCGCAGCCGCGAAACTGAGCTCTTATGTTCAGCTGCACAGAGCGGCTGAAATTATAGTGCCTGTCAGTTATTATAAAACATATTACATAAAACATTACATAAACAATTGTCTACATGATATTGCATATTCTTCAAAAGTTCTCGTGATAATATCACTAGTTGACAACATAGTACTATTTTCGGAAATCATAGCCCTTACGTCCTTTTTAGTCGGGACTTCATCAGAACTTTTCAGGACTTCAGTCGACCAAGATTTTCTTTGGTTGATTACAACCCTACTGCCATCCATATGGATGTTACTTTGATACGTACAACCTACCTACCTAGGCATACTTGCTGACCCTTTCACGGAAACAGTATTCCCTGGTGGCTGTGGCCTTATTCAGCAGGATAACGGGTCCTGCCACAAAGCAAAAATGGTTCAGGAATGGTTTGAGGAGCACAACAACGAGTTTGAGGTGTTGACTTGGCCTCCAAATTCCCCAGATCTCAATCCAATTGAGCATCTGTGGGATGTGCTGAACAAACAAGTCAAATCCATGGAGGCCCAACCTCGCAACTTACAGGACTTAAAGGATCTGCTGCTAACATCTTGGTGCCAAAAACCACAGCACAACTTTAGGGGTCTAGTGGAGTCCATGCCTCGACAGTTCAGGGCTGTTTTGGCAGCAAAAGAGGGATCAACACAATATTAGAAAGGTGGTCAATGTTATGCCTGATCAGTATAGGATTGATATTGATCAGGTAAAACAAGTGCTTAATGAGCAGTTGTTTAGCTGGCTTGCTAATGTGTTAGATTTCTCTAATACATAAAATAAGTAAGCTTTGACCAGAGTTCTTGTGGGGAGAAGCATTTATTGAAGGTAGTAGTTATTCAGCACCGATGTTAGCATGTCAGTCTTTGAAAGAACATTAAGATTTTTAGAAGGGTTATGATTCTTTAAAGTTCTTTATACCTGAAGACAAACAGGCTACAAACAATAGATACTGTTAGGACCTCTTGGAGATCCAAGTGGACAAACAAAATACCCTGAGAAAAGCTGTTCCTTTGTTTTTCTTATCGTATGGCCTATTTGGTTTCAGTTGATTGCATCTGAGGCACAGTCACAGCATAAATGCATTGACCAAAAATAAATGAAATATTTTCAAATTCAGTCAATCTACTATTTTGGACTATTACAGTCAGCAGCCATATCACCCTGTAGCCCAAGACTGGTTGCCCAGCACATATCACCCTGTAGCCCAAGACTGGTTGCTGAAGCTAAGCAGGGCTGAGCCTGGTTAGTACCTGGATGGGAGACTCCTGAGAAAACCAGGTTGCTGCTGGAAGAGGTGTTAGTGAGGCCAGCAGGGGGTGCTCACCATGTGGTCTGTGTGGGTCCTAACTCCCCCCAGTATAGTGACAGGGACACCATACTGTCAAAGAGCACCGTCCTTCGGATAAACCGAGGTCCTGACTCTCTGTGGTCATTAAAAATCCCAGGATGTCCTTCAAAAAAAAAAAAAAAAAAGAGTAGGGGTATAACCAAATTTGCCCCTTGGCCTCTGTCCATCATGGCCTCCTAATCCTCCCCATATACTGATTGGCTTCATCACTGTCTCCTCTCCACTAGTAAGCCGGTGTGTGGTGGGCGTACTGGTGCAATATGGCTGCCATCGCATCATCCAGGTGGATGATGCACATTGGTGGTGGTTGAGGAGATTCCCCCATCCATGTAAAGCGCTTTAAGGTCCCAGAAAAAGCGCTATATAAATGTAACTAATTATTATTATTATTAATATTATTATTGTATTCAAATTGTAACTCCTGGTCGGAAGCTTCCGTAAATATTTAGTTTATACACAGTTACATATCAGTTCAAGGTTAAATGGTTCAGCGGAAAAAAAAATTTGTTGTAACAGTGCCCTTTCACATCAAAACTAGGCTAACTTACAAGCTGGTGCTATCGTCCCCTGTGCAGTACCATCTCAAAGATTAAGCATGGTGGTGGAAGAATCATGATGTGCTTTTCAGTGGCAGGGATAACTCTGTGAAAGTCCTTAGTGGCTCAGCCAGAGCCCATACTTAAACCTAAATCAAACATCACGGGAAAGACTTGAAAATGGCTATCCACCGCTGGTTCCCAATTAGCCTGACAGAGCTTGAGAATAATCCCCAAATCCAGGCTTGCAAAGTTTGTTGCATCATACGCAACAAGGCTTGAGGATCTCTGAAGTACTGGCTAATGGTAGTGTCTAAATATTTATGCTAAAGTGAAATATCAGTTGTTTCTTTTTAATAAATTTGCTAAATAATCACTAATCTGGTTTTTGATTTGTCATTATGAACTACAGAGTATAGGCTGATTTGAAAGGATTTTAGCTTAAACCTTAAATGTGCTGAATCCACTTTATTTTGTGAATGGGCATGTAAGTGTGTGTAAGGGAGCAAATAATGGGCTTACATTGTATGATTTGGGGTGTCTCTGTTTCCACTGAACCAGGACAAGTTGGGCAATGACGAGTGTGACAATGAGAATGAGAACCATCTCTGCATGCATGGCTTCATGCCCTTTGTGTTTGGCATGCATTTTAGCATGTTCCAACCTGCAAAACAGAAAAGAAAACCTTAAAATAAGCACACATTTTTAGACAATCAATTACATAATCAGTTTTTTAAGATGCAATATTTTAGCTGTTACTTGTTCATTTTGATTTGCCACAAGTAACTTACAGCAGTAGCTTTCAACTACTGGGTTGTAAACCAGGGGTGTGCATGAATAGTCGATTTTTAATTATTCGAAAAATAAATACACTACTCAAATTTTGCAACATATGTTGCTTTGCTGGCAGTAAATGCAGTGAAATCCTAAACACGGCAACTAAAACTCACAGTTATAACTAATAAATGCCCTGGGTTGCTCTGTGGAGCTTGTTAACAAGTTGACTGCAAATGGATCAATGTCGTGGAAACATTGTCAGGTGAAACCATTATCATAAATATCATGAAATCCAAACACCAGTCAAATGAGGAAAGACAGCTGTCCATCACTTATTCAGATAAGCGCAGCTGTAAACTCAAGTGAGCCGAGAAGAAAACTTATCCGATATCAAAATCAGAGATGTATGCATCCTTTAAGTTTTGTCAAGGGAGACCTTTTTAAGAACAGAAAACACAAAGCACTGTAAGAAACTTTGCTTAGCACACAGTTATCTGCGTCCCTGTCTGCGACAGTCCCTGCGTCTGTCGGTGTAGCACATTTTCCCTGCACCCGGACTTGTTATAAGACTGAGGAGCATGTGGATAATCTTTTTTGATTATGAACATGTGCATGTGAAACAATATAAACGCTATAACCATATGCTGACTCGTGTGTATATGTACGTTGCAGTCGTTACGTCTTAAGTGAATATAAACAGCTCTGCATCAACTCAGATGTGTATCAGTATACTGAATCGGTCTTAAACTGACAGCAGCCAAAACTGTAAAAAAATATTTTAATATGATTTTGTTAGGGATTCTCAGATTGATTGGCCACAGATCGATATCAGCCGATAATCACATTCTATGACTCGATCGGGAGTCAGTAAAATAGGCCGATCTCACCAAATGATCACAAATTGATGACGTCAGTCTTAAAGTCCTTTTAGGCAAGTCATGCCACTCGGCCGCCATCTTGGCAACGCCTCCGGGCAGCTATTTCGGACTAACAAGACCAGGCTCCTATCTAAATTAATGGGCAAAGAGTCAGAACTGCACTTTCACTGGTCACCGGGACATAAAAACTGCATGTATAGAAACAGCAGTAAAATATAAAAAATCGCTGAAAAAGTTTGATGACTTTTCCCCAAAATATGGTTTAAAACACCTTTTCCCCACAGGTTATACTTTTACTACGCATGCGCAAGGGTTCTCGTCTTCGCTGTCGCAAACCTCAACTGTGCGCATGCGTCAGTGGAACCAGACGATAGGCTTAAATGTTTCCTGGCTTGACTGTTAAAAGCAGACGATTGGCTTTCCAGCGGGAGGGGCGGGGCATGTGCATACAACCGCCATATTTGGCGTTACGGGTTTTCCCTATATAGTTGTATTGAGGTTTGAGGAAGTGGCATGTCTCATATAAATTGTCTCTGGTCTTAAGCACCGCAGTCATGTTATCACCAGTGTGGAGTTCTTACACGGTCTCAAGAAACAATGCAATTTTAAGCCTTGCGATTTAACAACAAGTGATTTGAAACCGCTCAAGCGCCGTAAACGGTTAAACAGTGCTCATTCGATATGTGCGTGCACTGTCTGAGAGGCGGGTTCTGAGAGCAGTCAGCACAAACACCTGACGCAGACACACAAAGCTGCTGTGAAATAAAAAGTCTAAATTACCTTTTTATTTTTTATTCTATATCTCGCAATTCTGACTTTTTAACATGCATTTGGAAGAAATAAAGTCAGAATTGCATGACCGTCACAATTGCGTGTTATAAAGTCAGAATTGCGAGATAAGTTAAACTTATGCGTTTTGTCAGTTCCTGCATAGATGTAGGCTATGGAAACATTTTACTCATGTAATTCAGCATCAATTAAGACTTGTAGCTTATAGCACGAGAAGGCACAATATGATTTATGAAAGATTTCTAAATTAGAGATCACTCAATTTGTTTTTGTTTGCATAGCCTACAGTACAGGATCTTTCTTTTGACTGTAATTTTTCACAATATAGCTATTGTAGTCTTTATTTTACATAGGCTACACATTTTATTTGTCATTTATAATAGCCTAATAAAAAAACTAAACATTTATTTGTATAGCACCTTTCATACATGCAATGCAACTCAAAGTGCTTCACAAGCATAAAAACAAATAATGAGAATACAATTTCACAATATCAAATATTCAAAAACAACTAGGCAATAAAAGCTTCACAATGTAAAATAAACAAATTGGCAATACAGTTTCACCACAATATGAATATAAACATACTTAAAACCTACTATAAGAGAATCAGAAGGTAAAAAAAACAAAACAGACTTAAAACTTCACACAATATTGTTATTTTGATAAACAACTTTAAAAATATTTGTCTTAACTCGCCTTTTAACATTTTTGTAAAAATATTTGTCATTTGTCTGGACCAACTGCAATCTCCGACATTTAAGGTTGGACTGGGCAATAAGAATTATCACAGTCAAAATGTTTCTTAATGCTATATATATATACACACATATACATACACACACATATACATACACACATATACATATATATACACATACATATATATATACACTACCGGTCAAAAGTTTTAGATCAGTAAGATTTTTTATGTTTTTAAATGAAGTCTCTTCTGCTCACCAAGGCTGCAATTATTTGATAAAAAAAAAAAAAAAAAAACAGTAATATTGGTGAAATATTATTACAATTTAAAACAGCGGTTTTCTATGTGAATATATAGTGAAGTGTAATTTATTCCTGTGATCAAAGCTGAATTTACAGCATCATTACTTCAGTCTTCAGTGTCACATGATCCTACAGAAATTATTATAATATGATGCTAAAGAAACATTTATGATTATCCTCCATGTTGAAAACAGTTTTTTACATTTTTATTTCAGGATTCTTTGATGAATAGAAAGTTCAAAAGAACAGAATTGATCTGAAATGGAAAGCTTTTGTAACATTAATCACTACCATTCAAAAGTTTGGGGTCAGTAAGAATTTATTTTTTATTTTTGGGGGAAAGAAATTAGAAAATACTTTTATTCATCAAGGATGAGTTAAATTGATCAAAAGTTACAGTAAAGACATTTATAATGTAAGAAAAGATTATATTTTAAATAAATGCTGTTCTTTTGAACTTTCTATTCATCATAGAATTTTGGGGGAAAAAATGGTACACGACTGTTTTCAACATTGAAAATAATAATTGATGTTTTTTGAGCATAAAATCAGCATATTAGAATGATTTCTGAAGGATCATGTGACACTGAAAACTGGAGTAATGATGTTGAAAATTCAGCTTTCAAATTACATTTAAAAAATATATTAAAATAGAAAACAGTCATTTTAAATTGTCATAATATTTCACAATATTACTGTTTGTCATTTTTTTTTTCATCAAATAAAGCAGCCTTGGTGAGCAGAAGAGACTTCATTTAAAAACATAAAAAATATTACTGATCTAACACTTTTGACCAGTAGTGTATTTATTAGTGGTCGACCGATATGGGTTTTTTGATGGCCGATGCCAATATCTTAGCGAGCAGGGTGGCCTATATATATATATATATATATATATATATATATATATATATATATATATATATATATATATATATATATATATATATATATATATATATATATATATATATATACAGTACTGTGCAAAAGTCTTAGGCGTGCTAGTTTTTTCGCCCCTCAAAAATGGTTTTAAGCCAGTTATTTATATAATTTGCTGTAGTGTGTCAGTAGGAAAAATCAGTTTACATTTCCAAACAGTCATTTTGCCATTAATTGTAATAATCCACAGAAATTTTTGTATGCACAAGGAGTCTGACAACAGCCAGTATGATCAGGATCATCTGATCTCACCATCATCGAGTCCATCTGGGATTACATGAAGAAGCAGAAAAAACTGAGACAGACTAAATCCAAAAGAATTGCGGCAACGTCTCCAAGACACTTGAAGAAATCGACCTGCAAAGCTACCTGAAAAACTATGTGCAAGTGTCCTTGGAAAAAAAACTGTTTTAAACACAAAGGGTGGTCATGCCAAATATTGATTTGATTTAGTTAATAGAAGTTAATTGATAAATAAAATCTATTTATGACATTATTTTTGAAAGCCTCCTCACTTTAAAGCATTTTTACACAAGTGCCTAAAACTTTTCACAGTACTGTAGCATTGCAGGCAGGTTTCTTCAAGAGCCTTGGAGACAATGCCACAGTTCTTCTGGATTTATTCTGTCTCAGTTTTTTGTTTCTTCATGTAATCCCAGATGGACTTGATGATGGTGAGATCAGATCTCTGAGTGGATTATACCAGCTGTTGTCAGACTCCTTGTGCATTTATAAATCTCACTATATTATTACAATTAATGGCAAAATGAATGTTTGGAAATATAAACTGATATTTCCAACTAACACACAACAGCAAAAGATACAAATTACTGGCTTGAAACCATTTTTTTGGGGCGAACATACTAACGTGCCTAAGACTTTTGCACAGTACTGTATATATATACAAAGTGAAGAAAATAAGTATTTGAACACCCTGCTATTTTGCAAGTTCTCCCACTTAGAAATCATGGAGGGGTCGGAAATTTTCATCGTAGGTGCATGTCCACTGTGAGAGACATAATCAAAAAAAAAAAATCCAGAAATCACAATGTATGATTTTTTAACTATTTATTTGTAAGATACAGCTGCAAATAAGTATTTGAACACCTGAGAAAATCAATGTTAATATTTGGTACAGTAGCCTTTGTTTGCAATTACAGAGGTCAAACGTTTCCTGTAGTTTTTCACCAGGTTTGCACACACTGCAGGAGGGATTTTGGCCCACTGCTCCACACAGATCTTCTCTAGATCAGTCAGGTTTCTGGGCTGTCGCTGAGAAACACAGAGTTTGAGCTCCCTCCAAAGATTCTCTATTGGGTTTAGGTCTGGAGACTGGCTAGGCCATGCCAGAACCTTGATATGCTTCTTACAGAGCCACTCCTTGGTTATCCTGGCTGTGTGCTTCGGGTCATTGTCATGTTGGAAGACCCAGCCTCGACCCATCTTCAATGCTCTAACTGAGGGAAGGAGGTTGTTCCCCAAAATCTCGCAATACATGGCCCCGGTCATCCTCTCCTTAATACAGTGCAGTCGCCCTGTCCCATGTGCAGAAAAACACCCCCAAAGCATGATGCTACCACCCCCATGTTTCACAGAAGGGATGGTGTTCTTGGGATGGTACTCATCATTCTTCTTCCTCCAAACACGGTTAGTGGAATTATGACCAAAAAGTTCTATTTTGGTCTCATCTGACCCTCTGGATCATCCAAATGGTCATTGGCAAACTTAAGACGGGCCTTGACATGTGCTGGTTTAAGCAGGGGAACCTTCCGTGTCATGCATGATTTCAAACCATGACGTCTTTGTGTATTACCAACAGTAACCTTGGAAACAGTGGTCCCAGCTCTTTTCAGGTCATTGATCAGCTCCTCCCGTGTAGTTCTGGGCTGATTTCTCACCTTTCTTAGGATCATTGAGACCCCACGAGGTGAGATCTTGCATGGAGCCCCAGTCTGAGGGCGATTGATAGTCATGTTTAGCTTCTTCCATTTTCGAATGATTGCTCCAACAGTGGACCTTTTTTTACCAAGCTGCTTGGCAATTTCCCTGTAGCCCTTTCCAGCCTTGTGGAGGTGTACAATTTTGTTTCTAGTGTCTTTGGACAGCTCTTTGGTCTTGGCCATGTTAGTAGTTGGATTCTTACTGATTGTATGGGGTGGACAGGGGTCTTTATGCAGCTAACGTTCTCAAACAGGTGCATCTAATTTAGGATAATAAATGGAGTGGAGGTGGACATTTTAAAGGCAGACTAACAGGTCTTTGAGGGTCAGAATTCTAGCTGATAGACAGGTGTTCAAATACTTATTTGCAGCTGTATCTTACAAATAAATAGTTAAAAAATCATACATTGTGATTTCTGGATTTTTTTTTTAGATTATGTCTCTCACAGTGGACATGCACCTACGATGACAATTTCAGACCCCTCCATGATTTCTAAGTGGGAGAACTTGCAAAATAGCAGGGTGTTCAAATACTTATTTTCTTCACTGTGTGTGTATATATATATATATATATATATATATATATATATATATATATATATATATATATATATATATATATATATATATATATACACACACACACACACACACACGCACATATACTTTATATATATTTTAATAAATTAGAAATAAATTAGAAAAATCCTTAGGCCCTATACTTTAGATGGCAACTTCTTGAATCTGCAATCCTATTACAGTATTTTTCACAAATAAAGTAATTGTTTAAAAATATATGAATATGTAAATAAAAAGGAAGTAAACACTGTAACAGTGCACTCAGTAATCACACAGAACTGCTTGCTTATATGTAGCCTGGGAGCTGCTGTACAAACGCTTCCAGTGTGAATACTCGCGCGCGTCTGCAGCTGCAGTGACACGCCATTCATGCTTGGTGTGAAACGGCCGTAATTTTACATCACATAGTGAAAACAACATGAATATGACACGGTGGGCAACTGGATATAGCACAGCATATTTTAAAATGAAGGATTTAGACAGTGTTTCGATCGAGTCTCCACTCCAGTTAAGCTGATCTTCTGTTCGCATTCACTCACTTCGGACCGTCACTCGCAGTAACACGTTTATGCCGGCTACAAATGCACACTTCACAAGATCCCTGAGTGGATTATACCAGCTGTTGTCAGACTCCTTGTGCATTTATAAATCTCACTATATTATTACAATTAATGGCAAAATGAATGTTTGGAAATATAAACTGATATTTCCAACTAACACACAACAGCAAAAGATACAAATTACTGGCTTGAAACCATTTTTTGGGGCGAACATACTAACGTGCCTAAGACTTTTGCACAGTACTGTATATATATACAAAGTGAAGAAAATAAGTATTTGAACACCCTGCTATTTTGCAAGTTCTCCCACTTAGAAATCATGGAGGGGTCGGAAATTTTCATCGTAGGTGCATGTCCACTGTGAGAGACATAATCAAAAAAAAAATAATCCAGAAATCACAATGTATGATTTTTTAACTATTTATTTGTAAGATACAGCTGCAAATAAGTATTTGAACACCTGAGAAAATCAATGTTAATATTTGGTACAGTAGCCTTTGTTTGCAATTACAGAGGTCAAACGTTTCCTGTAGTTTTTCACCAGGTTTGCACACACTGCAGGAGGGATTTTGGCCCACTGCTCCACACAGATCTTCTCTAGATCAGTCAGGTTTCTGGGCTGTCGCTGAGAAACACAGAGTTTGAGCTCCCTCCAAAGATTCTCTATTGGGTTTAGGTCTGGAGACTGGCTAGGCCATGCCAGAACCTTGATATGCTTCTTACAGAGCCACTCCTTGGTTATCCTGGCTGTGTGCTTCGGGTCATTGTCATGTTGGAAGACCCAGCCTCGACCCATCTTCAATGCTCTAACTGAGGGAAGGAGGTTGTTCCCCAAAATCTCGCAATACATGGCCCCGGTCATCCTCTCCTTAATACAGTGCAGTCGCCCTGTCCCATGTGCAGAAAAACACCCCCAAAGCATGATGCTACCACCCCCATGTTTCACAGTAGGGATGGTGTTCTTGGGATGGTACTCATCATTCTTCTTCCTCCAAACACGGTTAGTGGAATTATGACCAAAAAGTTCTATTTTGGTCTCATCTGACCCTCTGGATCATCCAAATGGTCATTGGCAAACTTAAGACGGGCCTTGACATGTGCTGGTTTAAGCAGGGGAACCTTCCGTGTCATGCATGATTTCAAACCATGACGTCTTAGTGTATTACCAACAGTAACCTTGGAAACGGTGGTCCCAGCTCTTTTCAGGTCATTGATCAGCTCCTCCCGTGTAGTTCTGGGCTGATTTCTCACCTTTCTTAGGATCATTGAGACCCCACGAGGTGAGATCTTGCATGGAGCCCCAGTCTGAGGGCGATTGATAGTCATGTTTAGCTTCTTCCATTTTCGAATGATTGCTCCAACAGTGGACCTTTTTTTACCAAGCTGCTTGGCAATTTCCCTGTAGCCCTTTCCAGCCTTGTGGAGGTGTACAATTTTGTTTCTAGTGTCTTTGGACAGCTCTTTGGTCTTGGCCATGTTAGTAGTTGGATTCTTACTGATTGTATGGGGTGGACAGGGGTCTTTATGCAGCTAACGTTCTCAAACAGGTGCATCTAATTTAGGATAATAAATGGAGTGGAGGTGGACATTTTAAAGGCAGACTAACAGGTCTTTGAGGGTCAGAATTCTAGCTGATAGACAGGTGTTCAAATACTTATTTGCAGCTGTATCTTACAAATAAATAGTTAAAAAATCATACATTGTGATTTCTGGATTTTTTTTTTAGATTATGTCTCTCACAGTGGACATGCACCTACGATGACAATTTCAGACCCCTCCATGATTTCTAAGTGGGAGAACTTGCAAAATAGCAGGGTGTTCAAATACTTATTTTCTTCACTGTGTGTGTATATATATATATATATATATATATATATATATATATATATATATATATATATATATACACACACACGCACATATACTTTATATATATTTTAATAAATTAGAAATAAATTAGAAAAATCCTTAGGCCCTATACTTTAGATGGCAACTTCTTGAATCTGCAATCCTATTACAGTATTTTTCACAAATAAAGTAATTGTTTAAAAATATATGAATATGTAAATAAAAAGGAAGTAAACACTGTAACAGTGCACTCAGTAATCACACAGAACTGCTTGCTTATATGTAGCCTGGGAGCTGCTGTACAAACGCTTCCAGTGTGAATACTCGCGCGCGTCTGCAGCTGCAGTGACGCGCCATTCATGCTTGGTGTGAAACGGCCGTAATTTTACATCACATAGTGAAAACAACATCAATATGACACGGTGGGCAACTGGATATAGCACAGCATATTTTAAAATGAAGGATTTAGACAGTGTTTCGATCGAGTCTCCACTCCAGTTAAGCTGATCTTCTGTTCGCATTCACTCACTTCGGACCGTCACTCGCAGTAACACGTTTATGCCGGCTACAAATGCACACTTCACAAGATATCACAGCTGGATTCGATTAAATCTGCAAGGTTTGTGAAATGAAATGTTTATTAGATATTCAGAGATATGTTTAAATTATGTAGATGTGCATTTGTGAATGTTGACGGTAAATGAGAAAGTATTTTAGCCTGATTGTTTGCCTTTTCTGTTACAAATAATATAAAAGCAAACATTACTTTTTCACATACCATTTACTTTCTTTGATTACCAGTCCTGTAGCCACCAGTTCTGTCTAACAAAGTATTAGATATGACTGACAGAGATCACAAACTACTGAAGACGGAGAATGCGAGAGAGCGCTGTTTGATCAGGCTCAAAACGTTTTCTTCTCAGGTGCTGGTGTTCTCAGCGCCACCCGTCAAAATAAAAGTCCCGCTTCCAACATATCGGCCAATCAGAAAAACGATATATCGGTCGACCACTAATAAATATAAATATAAATATATATATATATATATATATATATATATATATATATATATATATATATATATATATATACATACACACACACACTCACCGGCCACTTTATTAGGTACACCTGTCCAACTGCTCGTTAACACTTAATTTCTAAGCAGCCAATCACATGGCGGCAACTCAGTGCATTTAGGCATGTAGACATGGTCAAGACAATCTCCTGCAGTTCAAACCGAGCATCAGTATGGGGAAGAAAGGTGATTTGAGTGACTTTGAACGTGGCATGATTGTTGGTGCCAGAAGGGCTGGTCTGAGTATTTCAGAAACTGCTAATCTACTGGGATTTTCACGCACAACCATCTCTAGGGTTTACAGAGAATGGTCCGAAAAAGAAAAAACATCCAGTGAGCGGCAGTTCTGTGGGCGGAAATGCCTTGTTGATGCCAGAGGTCAGAGGAGAATGGCCAGACTGGTTCGAGCTGATAGAAATGCAACAGTGACTCAAATAACCACCCGTTACAACCAAGGTGGGCAGAAGAGCATCTCTGAACGCACAGTACGTCGAACTTTGAGGCAGATGGGCTACAGCAGCAGAAGACCACACCGGGTGCCACTCCTTTCAGCTAAGAACAGGAAACTGAGGCTACAATTTGCACAAGCTCATCGAAATTGAACAATAGAAGATTGGAAAAACGTTGCCTGGTCTGATGAGTCTCGATTTCTGCTGCGACATTCGGATGGTAGGGTCAGAATTTGGCGTCTACAACATGAAAGCATGGATCCATCCTGCCTTGTATCAACGGTTCAGGCTGGTGGTGGTGGTGTCATGGTGTGGGGAATATTTTCTTGGCACTCTTTGGGCCCCTTGGTACCAATTGAGCATCGTTGCAACGCCACAGCCTACCTGAGTATTGTTGCTGACCATGTCCATCCCTTTATGACCACAATGTACCCAACTTCTGATGGCTACTTTCAGCAGGATAATGCGCCATGTCATAAAGCTGGAATCATCTCAGACTGGTTTCTTGAACATGACAATGAGTTCGCTGTACTCAAATGGCCTCCACAGTCACCAGATCTCAATCCAATAGAGCATCTTTGGGATGTGGTGGAACGGGAGATTCGCATCATGGATGTGCAGCCGACAAATCTGCGGCAACTGTGTGATGCCATCATGTCAATATGGACCAAACTCCCTGAGGAATGCTTCCAGCACCTTGTTGAATCTATGCCACGAAGAATTGAGGCAGTTCTGAAGGCAAAAGGGGGTCCAACCCGTTACTAGCATGGGGTACCTAATAAAGTGGCCGGTGAGTGATATATATATATATATATATATATATATATATATATATATATATATATATATATATATATATATATATAGGCAAACATATAGGCTGACATCCCAACCTGAAAAAAAAGTCATTTCAGGGAAGTATCCCAAAATGTTACTTTCTTATAGTGCAAGTAAACCTTTGTCATAAAAGCTATTAAAGTGGCTAATAAAAAACTGCACTAATCAACAGACGAGCAGAGCGTGGAAAATACCTAGATAGCGCTTTACATTTGTAGCATTTAAGTCATTTATAATTAACTTGATTATTGTAAGTGTATTGTTTTTTTTATATGCTACCAACAACACAATGTACAGAAGTACATGACTGTCTCAGCGTATATTAAAGCAAAAAGCCCAGCAAAGCCTTGATTTACAGTGAATTTAGAACAGCTAACAGCACGACGCGGAGTGCCTAAAACCCCCTTAGCTGTTCTAAATTGACATCTCAGATGACATCTCAGATCATTATCTAGTCTCATGTAAATTACATTTGGTCAAGGCTGCAAAGCCAACTCCATGTTATAAATATGTTAGACCTATAACTTCTGCCACTAAAGATTGCTTTATCAATAATCTTCCTAATCAGTTTCATCATCTCAGCATCCCGGATAGCTTAGAAGAACTTGATATTGCAACAGAAACTTTTAACTCTCTCTTTTCCAGCACTTTAGACACAGTTGCTCCGTTGCGCTTGAAGATTAAAGAAAATAGTCCAACGCCGTGGTACAACGAGCACACTCAGGCCCTTAACGGTACAATATGTAAGAATTTTGTAATAAAATATCCAAAAATCACTTGCACAGTGTGATATTTCCTGCAGTTGTGTATTTACAATATCCCAAAAGTCTCCAAAGATTTTTTTCCAGAGAAATTCCAATTTTAAATAAGTGTCCGTCTCGGAAAAAAAATTCGCCTGTCAATGACGCAATATCCACGCTATCCTCGGTTTCCGCTCGTACTGCCATAACCCTGACGTAACCATGGCGACAGACGTGAACAACTGCGTAACGTTTAGCGGCACGCTGTTCTTGTTTCGTTCAAACATTATAGACCATGGCAAGCAGACTTTGGGACAAAAAAGGAGAACTAAAATGAGGATAATATCGGCGTGGCGTTTTTGAGATGCCGAGAGCTCCACATCCGCGCCTAACTTTGACTTGACAGAGCTTCACGAGTCACGACTTGACAGCAACACAGCTCTTGCACATACTTTATTAGACAGGTGAGCAAATGTGCATAAAACAAATCAATGTTATATAACTCAACATGATGAAATGTTAGAATATGATCAGTATGTTATTCTAATGTTGATCTACCTTACTGCTTGTTTCATATAGCAAACGAACTAACACATAGAATAACATTATAACTTTCAACACACTCAAAAGCAGTTTAGAATAATAGTGTACAGTTAACGTTAGACCAAGTGAAACAGCGCTGCATTCCGTCACAAGTTTAATTCGTCAAATAAACTGACCTTGAGTAGAAATGTAGCACTTACGTGTAGTTCGGTAGAATGAAATATCCTTATTCCTTTATATCTGCGGGACTTGCGTGTGATATCGGTCTCTAATTAGCACTCGCGACCTGATTCATACCACTGTAATGTTAAAAACATGAATGTTTTCACTCATCCATAAACATTATTAGATCCATCAGCTTGACAGCAAGTCCAATCATTCAGCTCGTCACTGCGTCATAAACCTACACCTTTGTTATTGAAAGAGGTTAGCAACCCCTAGTGGCGAAAAAAACATTGTAGCTTTAAGAGAGCAGCCAGAAAAAAATGGAGAGCAACTGGAAGAAAACAAAATTAGAAGTATTTCGGATTTCTAGGAAAGAGAGCTTGAGAGCAGAAAAGCCTATTTTCCTATTTCCTATTTTTCAACCTGTGATGACGGGTACTAAGATGTCGTCATCACTGCTGTAGTCATTACAAACTGTTTATGGGCTTATGTTTCTTTACATTTGTTATTCACGGTTTTGTGTTTCTGTTGACTAGGGTGCAGTCCCTTAGGTTCATTATTCTATAATACTCATTCATAAGTTTAAGATATGCTGTTGGAGTTGATTACAGATAGGTGCACATATCAGTGGTCTTCACAACGTGTTATGTCTATCATAGTTTCTCTTTGATTTTCTCATTAACCACTAGGGCTGGGCGATATATCGATATAAAAGATATATCGATATATTTTTAAATGGATATTGAATTAGACCATATCGCATATATCGATATAGTTCAAATTTGCGCCGTGATCCTTGCTCCAGCTGCTGACTGCTTTGAAGAAATAGTATCGTGCATTCTATCAGTTGCAGTTCTCGTCTCAACAGCCTAGTGTACAATGCGACAAAAACTCGCTTATATAAATACTTAATCAAATGTTAACGCTGAGGAATGGGAGACTGCAGGTCACAAAAGTTCATTATTTGCATGTGCTTTAAAAGCCTTGCCAGTTAAACATGTCATTCGATGATGCGCACATGCACTAAAAGCCTGTCTAACAGCGCCTGGTTACTGGACTAAGTTATCTTTCGAGTATTATTGCGCAAATACTGTCAAATACACACAATGTTTACATAAATAAAGTTAGTTATGTCTAAACTGAAAGCAAGCCGAGAAAATTTAGAGAAATCTGCGTGTGTATTAGACACGGCGCGTGCAGGTCTTAAAGAGACAGTAACTGTAGCCCTAATAGTAAACATGCAGCCGCTTCTCCTTAAAGGGATAGTTCACCCCCAAAAATTAATTCTGTCATTATTTACTCACTGTAATGTTGTTCCAAACATGTATTAATTTATTTCTTGTGCTGAACACAAAATAAGATATTCTGAAGAATGTGGGTAACCAGACAGTGGCTGGTCCCCATTGACTTCCATAGGAAAAAAATATACTGTGAAAGTCACTGTTTCACTGTCATCAACTGTTTGGTTACCTACATTCTTCCAAATAACTTCAACAGAGGAAATAAACTTATTCAGGTTTAAAACAACTTGAGAGAGTAAATGATGACAATTTATATTTTTGGGAGAACTTGTAAATAAAACAACAAAACAGAGGAACTCACTCACTGCTCTTGATGGAAAACTTTAACAGTAGTTTTAATAAGAATCAATGTATAATTTATACAGTGAAGTCCATATTTGGCTTTGAACATTTGTTCTCACTTTGCGGGAAAAATATCGGAATATATATTGTATATCGATATTCAGCCTAAATATATCGGGATATGACTTTTGGTCCATATCGCCCAGCCCTATTAACCACACAGAGACAAGTTTTTAGTTATGCATTTTTTGTTATTTATTATTTCAAATTTGTATTTATTCCCACATTGCAAACAAGTTACCCGACATGCTGTCTACTCACCATTTCCTGTTTCTGTGACTCCTCAAAGGAGGGGGCGGGTCCACAGCTTTCCCTTTTCTTGGGTCAGGTTAAACCATTTTTACTAATAGGGAAGGGAACTTAACCCTTGGTAATGTAGGCATGGAGAAATGTCTTATGGTGTTTACATTTAGTTTAAGTTGCTGAATGAGTTTATTTTATTTATTTTTGATTTGTGAAAGTTAATTGGATAATGGTCCTATAGTTAAGCTACAAAGGTTTTGTATTGATACCCCTGCAGTTGGTATGGTCTTGAGTGTAATGAGCCTGTTCTAGGCTATATAAGACAGTCTAAACTGAACCTTGGGAGGAGAGGCTGGGGTTATATTGCTGATCGTATCATGAAGATTTTGCTGCCTGTAGCAATTTATTTTCTTTGGTTATTGATATATCAACGTTTGCACTGAGTCTAGTGTATGTTTATTTTTGTAAATATATATTTTTTTTGTTTAATTTTGTAATTGCTTCTGAGACACTTCACTGGGAGTTTGTACACCCCTGCTTCTCCACTGACATTTAATAAAATCCTCTTTGGGATGATATCTGAGTCCTGAGCCTCTCTACCACCTCCCCTTGATCTCTACGGGACACGTTATGACACAACCCTATTAGAAGAAAATAAACATAATCCTAGGTATTTATTTGAAACAGCGGCTAAACTAACAAAAAAGAAAGCTTCAAGCACAGAAGTTTCCAAGCAACACAGCAGTAATGACTTTATGTACTTCTTCACTTACAAGTTCGATAATATCAGGGAGAAAATTATAACTATGCAACCATCTACTACAGTATCGCATCAGGGAGTGCATTGTAGTCTCCCTGAGGAAAATTGATTCATTAGTTGCTATAGGAGAGGAAGAATTTTGCACATTCATCTAAATCGACAACTTGTATGTTAGACCCTATACCGAGTAAGCTACTGAAAGAGATGCTTCCAGATGTCATAGATCCTCTTCTAAATATCATTAATTCATCTTTTTCTCTAGGATACGTACCAAAAACCTTTAAGCTGGCTATGATTAAACCGCTTGTACATAAAACGCAACATGATCCTACAGAATTAGTCAATTACAGGCCGATCTCGAATCTGCCTTTTCTGTCAAAGATTTTAGAAAAAGCAGTATCCTCACAACTGTGTTCCTTTCTTAAAATAAATTATATTCCCAGTCAGGATTTAGACCGTACCAGAGTACAGAGACAGCTCTCGTTAGGCACAAATGATTTGCTTTTATCATCCGATCGTGGTTGTCATCCTATGTTGGCATTAGTGGAATTGCACCAGCATGGTTTAAATCATACCTATCTGACTGTTATCAGTTTGTAGCAGTAAATGAAGAGATGTCTTATCGATCACAAGTTCAGTATGGCGTACCACAAGGCTCAGTACTAGGACCGCTGCTGTTCACTCTGTATATGCTACCATTAGGAGATATCATTAGTAAACATGGAATTAGCCTTCACTGTTATGCCGATGATACTCAGCTGTATATTTTTCACGCCCTGATGAAATTTACCAACTCACAAAATTAACAATGTATAGCTGATTGGTATAACAATGTATAGCTGACATCCAAAAAATTGGATGACTAGTAATTTTCTACTACTAAATTCTGAAAAAAACAGAGATTCTAATTATTGGACGAAAAAACTTCCACACGTAATAACCTAGAATACTGTCTAACACTTGATGGCTGCTCTGTTAAGTCTTCGTCGTTGGTTAGGAACCTGGGTGTGCTCTTTGATGCCAATCTTTCATTTGAAAGTCACGTGTCTAGTATCTGTAAAACCGCATTTTTCCATCTTAAAAATATATCTAAATTACGCCATATGCTCTCATTGACAAATGCGGAAAAATTACTTAATGCGTTCATGAGATCAAGGCTAGATTATTGTAATGCTCTACTGGGTGGTTGCCCTGCACGCTTAATAAACAAATTACAGCTAGTTCAAAACGCAGCAGCTCGAGTTCTTACCAAAACCAGGAAGTATGACCATATTAGCCCGGTTCTGTCAACACTGCATTGGCTCCCAATTAAACATCGCATACATTTTTAAATATTGCTGACTACTTACAAAGCATTAAATGGTTTGGCTCCGCAGTACTTGAGTGAGCTCCTAATGCATTATAGTCCTTCACGTCTATTGCAATCTCAAAATTCCGGCCAGTTAATAATGCCTAGAATATCAAAATCGACTGCTGGCGGTAGATCCTTTTCCTATTTAGCACCAAAACTTTGGAACAGTCTTCCTACCATTGTACGGAAAGTAGACACACTCTGTCAGTTCAAAGCTAGATTAAAGACATCTCTTTGACCTAGCATTCACATAATACATGTGAATTGCATTCTATAATTGACATTGACTTCTATAATTCAATGTTAGGCTGCATAGATTAGGTCAGCCGGAACTGGGAACACTTCCCTTAATCCTGATGTACTTGTTACATCATAAGAAGAATGGCATCTACGCTAATATTAGTCTGTCTGTTTATTCCGAGGTTTACCACAGTCTGCCGGATCCAGGCCGTATCCAGATATGATGAAGAACCTGCGCCACAGTCCTGAAGTGCCAGCGTCATCAGCCCTGTGAAGGCCTCATCGACACGACAGCCATCGGCACTGATCCTAAACAAACTCGTCTCCATAGACCCCTTTTCAGTTAGTAAACACAGTGATGTTTTTTGTGGGCAGAGCTTAGGTGGTGGCAGAACGATCCCTCTGGCCACTTCACTAACGTTAGTTTCTGAGTTTTGTTAGCTTGTTTTTTAACAATGACTGGAGAAAATCCAATATTATCTTAATGTGCTTACTTTCCAGGACCGCGATTGTTATTTGCAAAAGTTAATTTTAACGGACGGAACCAGATTGGCTGACCCGTAACTTACACGCTGTCGCTGTCAATCATCAGACGATCTGACAGGATTAACGCTACCTCCGGTTGAGTGGCCTGACTTCTACACCTACGCCACCAGTTTTCTCTTTGTTTTGCCTCCAGCTCGCGCCATGACGTAACTGTGATGTCGGCTCGAAATTGGTCTATACCAACGTTATGAGTCCAAATTCCAACCAGATGGAACTGGATAATATTACGAATGTTCTGATCAAATCTGACCTCTGACCTGTAATGCTGCCTGAATCATAATCATACACTGTTCGTTCGTTGGGCAGAGGAGAACTGGCCCTCCAACTGAGCCTGAGACTGAGTTTCTCCCAAGGTTGTTTTCTCCATTCTGTCACCTGATGGAGTTTTGGTTCCTTGCCACTGTTGCCTTGGCTTTTGGCTTGCTTATTTTGGGACATTTAAATATTCAATAATATTATTGATCTGCCTTAAGGTGGATGATGATGCAATTTTCTTCTAGAAACAAACTTTGTTGTATTATTTTCATGTTATCACTGTGAAGCTGCTTTGATAAAATATGTATTGTAAAAAGCACTATATAAATAAAGGTGACTTGACTAAATTCACTGTAAAACATGGCTTCAAGGGGCTTATTGCTTTTATAAAATGGTTACTCCATAAAAATATTAATTTTACTATTTATTTTATTCATAAAATAAACACCAGCAGCAAAAAATATAACATTATAACACATTTATTACTCCGCCAAGCAATGTAGTTCCAAAGAGGTTGCCAAGCAACACATGCAGTAATACTAATGTAATGCGGTCACAGGTGTGTGTTTGTTGAGAAGATATATAGCAAAAACAATGCAAAAGCCTCAGTGTACTGCAGTTATGTGCATCTGCAACAATCTTTCATACAAATACTTGGTATAGTTTGGTCACAAATTGAAAAATATAACCTTTTCAACGATATATAACAAAAGTATTGATGCTTTTAAAAATCACATTTCAAGAAAAGCAGTCATTTTCACACTATAAAAATCTCCTCTAATATTAAAGAACATTTAAAAGCACTTAAGAATTGGTTATATTTCCTGTATTCATTGCAAAGCCAAGCTTCTAAGCTTTAAAATGACACTGATTTTTAGTTGATCAAGTGGTTATGGGTTACAGGACGACAACTTTTTTTGTGTGACTCAAGCTTTTTACTTTTACTCTGTTTTACTTGAACATGTCCGTCACTGCGCAACAAATGACGGTGCACTTGTTCATTTTCATTGAAGCAACAGAGAAAATTAAAAAGCATTTGGTTAACAAAAAAGAGACATTGTTATTTTCTTTTTTTTGTGTGTGTGTGCGCATTTGTGTGTGATCAAAATGTGGTATTGATCTGTCCACCTAAAACACATTTTTGGTGAAAAGGATGAGGATGAAAGAGGAAGCTGGAGATGCCTGATGACAAGATTTAGTTTGAATAAGAAATGAATGTATGCAATCCAAAACGTGTGTGTGTGTGTGTGTGTGTGTATATACACTCACCTAAAGGATTATTAGGAACACCAGACTAATACTGTGTTTGACCCCCTTTCGCCTTCAGAACTGCCTTAATTCTACGTGGCATTAATTCAACAAGGTGCTGAAAGCATTCTTTAGAAATGTTGGCCCATATTATTGATAGGATATCATCTTGCAGTTGATGGAGATTTGTGGGATGCACATACATTGTATGTAAACTCTCACACTTTATTTGCTTCCATTTTAGAACATTTGATTATTATTTAAATCAAAATAAGCATTGCAGTTGCGATAAAAATAGAACTGAATTGAATGCATTTCTTTTCATTTGTTTTAAATATGCAACTTCACTGCACAGAGATGTGCACTCGAGTTAGTGACTCCAGTCACATTTTAATAAATTTCAGACTTGACAAAAAGGACTAGTGAATATTTTAACAACAAGTATTTGATAAGTATTTGATATATTTGATTTGAAGTACTGATATCATAAGTGATAAGTAATATATCAGTGATAAGTTATCATAAGTGATAAGTACTGATATCATAAAGAAAGATATGTGTTTGTGTTTTATTTGAATGGTTTCATAATATCTGTCTCATATATTTCCCCACATGTCGTGGTAGATCGGACCCTTGTTATAGAATTTGATTACTTATGTCTGTATTTCATGTAAACTCCAAAATGTCATAAGAGTCTCATGAAACATGACGGAAACCACCGTCATGTTTCATGTTGCAATATGTTCATATGCAATATGTTCTCACATTTGGATTACTCTCTCTTAGGCCACATCCACACAAAGCCAGAGCTTTCCCAATCCAATGTTTTTTTCTTCCCTCGTTCTAAAAATAAATCGCCTCAAGAAATACCTGAAACCGACTCAAAACGATGTAGTATACATGCCAGACCAGTATGTGGCGCTGTAATTCTGCCACAGAGATACACTAAAAACGGAGAAGACTTGGAGCATGCACATAAACTTTGCGCGCTGTATACAATAATATTAGGCTCTTTTTTTTTAACAAGAACTTTATTGAACCATATGAACAACCATAAATGGCCTGGTACAAAATAGGGATGAGTCACAATTTTCGAATATTCATTTAGTTAGCGGACACATAAAGCATGTCACAAAGAACCTGCAAAAGTAATCATTATAAATGTGTCAAATATAGCAAGGAGACATTTAAATTGTTTATTAATAAACTAGGGTTTTCTGTGTCAAGTCTCGGCTGCAAAGATTCGCAATACGCAGTATAGGGATTAAAAGCACATTTTATACAGATTAGCCTACATAGAGTTGTCCGTTTCTTTGCATTTTGAATTGTTTTGTTTAAAAGTAGACATTTTAAGCTTTCTATAGATATATATCTGACTTTCGGGTTTCGGTTCATTTATGAGCAGGGCTGGACTGGGACAAAAAATCAGCCCGGGCATTTTGGCACAGACCGGCCCACTACATAAGATCATAAACACAACCGATCTTTGCACGTCCTTGAATATGTATATCATCTCCTATTCCTTAAAACCACTAATGCCATAATGAGTGAGTAGGAATTAGTGAGATTTAACAGATGAAATAACTACTATTTGTAAAATACAATTGAAGTAGGCTACACTACACAGTGATGAATCCTAAAACAAGCTACAGTATAAGTTGCATTGGCATAGCAATACCAGTGTTTCACACAGGATTTTTGGTAAATCTGTGGTGGGTGTACCTTGATCCGTCAAGGGGGGTTCGGAGGCATGCTCCCCCGAAAGAAAATTTTGTGCTTTTTAATGTTAAATTCATCCATCTGGTGCACTTTTAGAGTAAAAAATTAAGAGCTCCAACCCATATTCAGTGTCCAAATTGAACAAAGAAAAACTCAAACCTCTTTTTGTTATGATATAGTGTCTGTCTACATTACACTACTACATAATAATAGTTAGGCCTAATATTAATCCCATGACAGTAATATACATGTATTGTAAAACAAATGCACTGAAAAATAAAATAAACTTTCATAATTAGTTTGGTACTAATTTCTATACTTAGAGAAACACGTGATCTTTTATTTTGACAGAAACTGCATCAAACTTTTATTTTGGCGGAAAACATGGTTTCCAAACGCGTCTCATTACAATTATAGTAAAATGCGTAATCATCAACTATGCAGATGTGGAAATAATGTAATGGGTTCTACACTCATAGCCTATAGGTGTTAAAGTAGCCTAGTTCTGCTCACCACAGTCCTCTACACTCACTCATTTCTCTCCTGATCCTCCTCACTCCTCATCAGCCACTTGAAGGGCCTGATTCTTTTTTCACGCTATTTCCCAGCACTTTTCTTGCGTTTCTTCTCCATCGCTCTGACGATTTAAACAGATACTGCCGGCTCGCTCAGAGCCCAAAGGGTGAGGTGTTTCAAGATGTGATTGGACCAGCCCAGTGTCAATCAAGAAAATAACCAATGGGCCGCTGATCTACGCGTTTCATGGGCCGAGAGAAAAAACAAAACTTTTTTTGTCCAATGCATTACACCGGTACAAAGATCCCAGCGCCGCCAATTAATCAAAACTAAACGAATGGGCCGCCGATGTACGAGTTTTATGGGCCGGTCAGATAAAAAAAAAATATATATATATATATTTTTTTTTAAGTTTGAGATGTATCGGCCCAAATAGCCCGTCGGCCCACTGGGCAAATGCCCGGTATGCCCGATGGCCAGTCCAGCCCTGTTTATGAGACAAGCTCCAGTTCACGAGTAATGCTAGTGATTGCACCGGCACCTCCATGTCCTGATTATATTGTCTTCTATATTTGCTTATTTATTAAATCCAGGCAATTGCTTAGACAAAACATTGATTAAAATTAAGGTACAATTTATACAAAACTTAATGAAGTGGTCAAAATTATGTCTCCGGATGTATTGCGGATCTTATGATCCTATCTTACTCATGCTGTTCACTTATCAACAGATTAAATAAAAAAATAACATTATTTAAAGCTGCAGTTCGTAACTTTTTTGGGTTAAAAATTATCCAAAATAAATTGAGCAAGTACATAACCAGCCAGTGTTCAAAACTATCTGCTTGCCTTAGCTCGATTCAAAACGGTAAGCTTATAATACAGTTTTTTATTCCAGTGGTACTGGTGGATTTCCACGGGATATTCGAGCATGTCTGTGGGTCATTACGTCACATCTGAACTCATAAAGAAGGTGTCTTGGCTAGTTGGCTATGTTGCATGTGAGGATATTGGAGGTGGAGATTTATAGCCTTTTCTCACAGCAGTTGATATAATTAAACTTATCAATTTGATGGCCGATCAAGAAAGGTTCAAACGACAATTACCAGTGACAACTGGACATTCACCCGTTGTAAAATGCAAAAGACTTCGGACTGGCTACAGAAAAAAAAAAGAGACTACAACTGGACCCATGCGAAAACAAGGATAAATATCGAAAGGGCATTAAATGTAACATTAACAATTTTAGAACAAAGTATAATATGCACTAGGGCTGGGACGGTTACCGCATTACCGCGGTCACGTGACCCCTACCACGGGTCTGAGCTCGTCACCGTCATCACCGCAAAAAAAAAGAAAAAAAAAGTGCCTGCACATGTGCACGTTTTGTCTAGACATCATTCCATTTCTGTTCTAAATGTTCCTGTTTTAAATGTGAAATACTAAATGTTAAATAAACATGTTCCTTCTTAAGTTCAATTGCCTAAAGCCTTGTTTATACTCGGCGCGTCCGCACGAGCGCGAAGGTGCGCGCGGCAAAAATGACGTCATTGTGGTTGTGGGCGGTCGTGCACGTTGGGTGCGCAAGACTCCTTGTAACATCGCGCACGGCCCCGCATCCGAAGATGAACAACTTCGAGCCGAATCTGGCTGGGCAAGCATGTATGTCTCACTGCACCGGCACCCAGTTTGTGCATCTTAAATTAGTTTCTTACATTTACAAAATGAGCCTCTAGCAGACATAAGCCATTTTAATAAAAATAAAGTTCCATGTTTTATAAAATGTCCATGAAACTTAATTGTTTAGTGAAATAAGAAAATATTTAAGAGATCGTTAATTGAGTTGTATGAAATACATAGGCCTACATGTTTTTATATCCACATATTTTCTTCTAATATCACTGAGGTAATAATCTCAGGGTTTACTGGATTTTACTCGATTCTTTTTGTAGTGTTATTGGTGGTGATGTACTAAAATAAACATTGTCACATGTGGACCTTTCTTCTCACGTTGATGATGGTTAAGAGGACAATTAGCCTACTTCAGTCGCCCGCTGTCTTTTCACAGAATAGCACAATGGCGAGCGCGTCAAGTATAAACGCCTTGTCCTTCTTGGGAGGTACGCGCACAGTCAGCGGAGACTCGCGCTTGTGTGCACGCGGGATGTATTGCGCCCGGGCGGGGGGCGCAGTTTTTCACGGGATGGTGCTAATATCGGTTTACCGCAATACCGCGGGAATTTCTTGCTTTTCAACCGCGGTAAGAAAAAATCCATACCGCCCCAGTCCTAATATGCACGGTTTGACGTGATACAAGCGATCGTTAGATTTAATCAGCATGATTTACTGCAATGCTTTTTTTCCCTTAGTTGGTAAGAACAAAAGTGGATGTTACTTGTTCAGATGACATTTCAGGGTGAAAATTCTTGTAGGTCATACTTCCAAAAAGTAGAATCTGAGGTTCCAAATGACAGTATCCACACCGGCGCGGTGACTGACAGCCGCACATTCTTCTCAAAACATTGGATTCATCCACGCTGTGCCGTGCCGAGGCACAACCCACCTAAATTTGATAATTCTGCGAATAACTGCAATTGCAGATTTTGAACAGAGATGGCGACAAAGAGGAAAAACTACAGACTGCAGCTTTAAACAAATATTAAACTAAAGTTTTCTTTAATGGCTACAACACGTAGGCCTACAGTACAGAGAAATTTAATGTCGGAGTGGAATTTGAGCGAACTCCGTTTTACCGGTGAGCATGTGGGGTAGGGGTGCGTTTTTCGAATAATTCCCAGCTAATTTTTATTTTTTGCTGAAATGCCCATCCTACAAAATACGAAATGTCTTAATCAGACAACAGACAAGCATCATAGCATAAGAAATAAAATATATAAATAATTAGAGAAATAAAATAAAGAAATAAAATAAAATTCAAGTAAATAATAAAGAAATAAAAGAGGTTCAGTATCTGCAGCACGAACTCAAGCATGTTGTCCGCAGTTGTTGCCGTTACGTGATTTAGTGGTGTCTGCTAGGGTCGACATATGGGGTGATGACATTCACAAAATGTTGGCTGTACACATGAAAACGCAAGGTTGTCGTTTTCAGATTTATCCACTCTGGGACCCGGTTTTAAAAAAAATAGCGGTTTCAGTCTCCCAAAATGCCAGATCAGTCTAGACGAAATGCCGGTACGATACAAAATTTGTACGCATAGAGCCAAACGATTCTCCATGTGGACAGGCCTTTAATGTGCGTCTATGAGATGGATAAAAAGAGCTGTTAAACCATTTATGTCCTAAAATAAAGACTGTTGTCAGTAACAACGCTGTTTAACAAACTGCTGTATAACAAACCGTGACTGGAGCCATCTTTCGTCCCAGTTAGCGACTGTATTGAAAATGACAATATGGATATGGAAAATGGATTATAACATAAGTAACAGGCTGGATGTACATTATCCCTTACATCTTAGGACCTTTATTACAAACAAAACTGATAGAAAGATCATATATTTTGTCAACATAGTACAACTAGGGAAAAATAGGATTTTAGTGTGAATTTATTTTTATTTTATTTTTCAAGGCAGGCATGAAATGACTTGAAACTCAACTCAGACTCGTGACAAAAGACTCCAGAAAGACTTGATTTGGACTCTAGCTTAAAGACTTGAGACTAGACTCAGACTTCCGATGAAAGACTTGTAAACGTCTGTCACTATAACAAACGCATAAAAGTGACCAGCTGGATATAAACTAATGCAAATAGATGGTAACAATTGTGATAAAATATTTGAGTCGGGCTTGCGTGTTTGTCACATTGTTTTAACTGCTTTAGGTACTATTAATGTTGGTCAAGTCAAGTCACATTTATGTATATAGAGCTTTTTACAATACAGATTGTATTGTGCTTTGAAACAAAGCCGCTTCACAGAGATAACAGGAAAATAATGCAAAAATGTCAGATTGGTTTGGAACAATCAGAATATTATCCAGTTCCATCTAGTTGAAGACCTGAGACACGCCGGCAGAGACGGGTTTGTTGAGGATCAGTGTTAGCGTCCTTCACATATTGCTGTTCTCCACTAATGCAGCAACTAGTCAACAAATTAATTTATAATGATATGAAAACCCGTATGGTGGTGTACTGTACACATTCGGTTTCATTGTCTGTTTAAAATCCACATCTGAAGAGTCCCGTTCTGTGCAGCGAACACTCACGTGTCCAAAAACTCCACAAGGCGTCAGTGATATTTTTTATTTCACCTCTAAAGGCCACCCTTGTACTGTATAATGACAGCAATGACAGCTGCTCCAGCAACATACACCCCAAAACCTATCGGTATAGATTTATGCAGAAAAGCGATTGTTCTAGCAATCGTTATAGGTGCTAATTAATCGGCAAACCCGATTAATCAGTCAAGCTCAAGTGACAACAGCCCTGCGTCCAACATTAGCTGCATTTCCACTGTCACTTCAGGGCCTTGATTGTGCCTTCTCAGGGCTTCTTTGGGGTCAACGGCCAGGGTTTTTTGTCCTGTTGATTACCTTGGTCCAAAGCATGCCAACTGGGGCTTGAGGTGTGGTCATGAATAAAGGCCAGGTTTATCTGATTCAGGAGAGCGCCAACACTGCTGCACATTTCCCATCATTTCATATCAGGCAACCAGCTAACATTAACGTTTAAGACAAAACCATTTTTCAGCTTAATTAACTTTCTATCAACAGCGAGTGTTTAAAATAACTTCTGACTGAGGCAATTTATATGCAGTCAGAAATGTATTATAGATTTATATGCAGTCCTAATGGCTATGTTTTAACTATTGCCATAATAAATACACATTATGCTTTTAAAAATACCCAATAACACTTATGGCTCGTTTCCACCAAGAGCTACGTTACGGTACAGTACAGTATGATTCGGGACGGTAAACCCTGATCCGGCTTGCATTTTCACCACCAACAGTACCCTTACTCGATAGGCCAGGAAGTAGAGAAGAAAAAAAAAAGAAGAAAAAAAATAGAATCAAATTTAAAGGCAGATTTTTGCTTCTGAGGGTAAGTTGTAGGAACCAGACAGTTAATTTTGGTTTAAAACGACTTGCCAAACAGGTGAACATTTTTACAAATCGAAGGTAGAATGATAAAACCATTTATAATGATAAAATATGCATTAAACTTAAACGCTTTTTTAATTTTTTTCCTAAAAATAATGATCTTAATTCAAAAAATATTTCTTAGTTTCTGCATGTTGTAATGGGTGATATTGTTTCAATTCATGCTTTTACAGCTTTAACTGAAACCAAGCTCCTAAGATGGCTCATTTTGTCACAAAAGGCTGCATCTGCAGAATCAGATCACCGCCTACTTCAACATCACTCTATCTTTGATACATCAAGTGAAATGAGGAGAGAAATGTGTTACAAGACCAATAAAAAATTACCTTCCATATCCTCCTCAATTCTCGCGCATGCGAACTCGTGTCAGAGGCCCACACAGAAGAAAATGAATAGTTATAGTATAAAGTCGTCGTTATTTTTGTTGTTTTTTTTTGCGCACAAGAAAAGTATTCTTGTTGCTTGATAAACTTAAGGTTGAGCCACTGTAGTCACTTGGACTATTTTAACAATGTCTTTACTACCTTTTCTGGGCCAGCAGATGCAATTACCTAGCAGCCTATGTGTGAGCCAGCTCTCAGATTTCATCAAAAATATCTTAATTTGTGTTCCGAAGATGAACGAAAGTCTTGGGGTTGGAACAACATGAGGGTGAGTAATTACTGACAGAATTAAAATTTTTGGGTGCCAAAGACTATGCACACAAACCATTGCCATAGTAAAAGAAGAAATCCGACAAATCATATAGGCCAGTGGTTCTCAAAGTGTGGTACGCAGGCTCCTTCTAGTGGTACGCAGAGGAATCACTTAATTTCGCACGTAAGATCAAACTGGTGTGATCAGTCTTGGCTGGTCCGTGGAGCGTACGATACGATTACACCCATAGACATTATATGATGTCTATGATTACACCGGTGTAAGTAGAACAGCCAGTGCATCACGTGATTTACTGCTAAATTCAAATGTGCTTTCGCGCAGTTGGCTGGCACTGAGCCAGAGACGGACGTGCGCCACTCAGACGCTTAGATTTAGAATTTGTAAAATACACACTGATGTCTATGGAAGCGGAAATAATAATAATTTCCATTATAATTGGACGACACGTTTTATTCATATCAGATACACATTGTGTAAGTAACTTTAAAGTTAACTTTATTCTTCTCCCAGTTCACCGGCCGGTTACTTTCATGTATTTCGGGAGAAAGAATGAATTCACGTCCTTTAAATCCAACAGATCCGATTCTCTGAACAGTGGCCAGGGCTGGACTGGTCATCGGGCATACCGGGCATTTTCCCGGTGGGCCGACGCGCTTTTTGGGCCGATACATCTCATACTTTTCTTTTTTTTTTTTTTACGGCCCATACAACTCGTATCGGTGGCCCATTCGTTTAGTTTTGCTTAATTGGCGGCCGCGGCGCTGGGATCTTTGTGCCGTTGAAACGCATTGGACAAACAAGTCAGCAGGGGTTTTTTCTTTCTCACAGACACGAAACATGAATGAACATGAACATGAAACACGGAGATCAGCGGCCCATTTGTTATTTTCTTGATTGACACTGGGCTGGGTCAATCACATCTTTAAATCACCTCCCCCTCTGGGCTCTGGGCGAGCGTGCAGTGTCAGTGTGTATCTGTCAAAACAGTCAGAGAGAAGAAACACAAGAAATGTGCAGAGAAATGGCGTGAAAAAAAGAAACAGGCCCTTCAAGTGTCTGATGAGGAGTGAGGAGGATCAGGAGAGACATTAGTGAGTGTAGAGAACTGTGGTAAGCAGAACTAGGCTACTTTCAGGACACAGGCTATGAGAAGGAACCCATTACTTCTACATCTGCATATTTGACGATTACGCATTTTACTAGAATTGTAATGAGAGCGTATGAGACCCGTTTGTAAACCATGTTTTCCGCCAAAATAAACGCTCGATGCAGTTTCCATCAAAATAAAAGATATAATGTGTTTATCTCTTTCAAGTATAGAAATTAGTTCTAAACTAATTATGAAAGTTGCTTTTATTTTTCAGTGCATGTGTTTTACAATACATGGCTATTACTGTCATGTGATTAACATTATAACTATGATTAATTATGTAGTAGTGTAATGTAGACAGACACTATATCACAACTAAAAGAGTTTTGAGTTTTTCATTGTTCAATTTGCACACTGAATATTGGTAGGAGCTCTTAATTTTTAACTCTCAAAGTGCACCAGATTGATGAATTTAACATTAAAAAGCACAAAATTTTCTTACGGGGGATGCTCCCCCGAACCCCCCTAGAGGGACAGAGGTACACTCACCGATACTATTGAAACATCTTGTGAGAAACACTGGTATTGCCAATGCAATTGGAGAATTATATTTTACACTCAGTAGTTATTTAAATTGTTAACTCTTACCCATTCCTGCTCACTCATTACATGGCGTTGGTAGTTTTAATAGGAGTTGTTGTTATACATATTCAAGGGCGTACAAAGTTCGGTTGTGTTTATGTTCATATGTAGTGGGCCAGTCTGGGCCAAAATGCCCGGGCCGATTTTTTGTCCCAGTCCAGCCCTGACAGTGGCACAAACTATGTCGGCGCATATAGCTGAACTAACGCGATCACTTCCACTTGCATATATTTGACAATCGGAATATCAGATATTTCATGTCATAGCTAACAAATTTGTGAATATTTTGAATAAAAAAAGGAAATAAAAGCAGATCATCAGTCATTCAGCGCTATTGTGGCTGCGGTGTGTCACGGGACAAGCAATGACGCGTCCGTAACCATGGAATCAATAAAGTGGTACGTTCTAAAAATAATGGTTGCCATGAAAAACTCACATGGGTCAGTCAGAATATTTTAAATGTAGGTTTAAAAAGGTTAAATATGAATACACAGCTTGTGTTTTTTTTATTAAGTCAAGTAGGCTACTTTCTTTTTTTACTTAATATTTTAAGTACAGTAGGCTACAGTGTTTATTTTACTTTTAGGCGCAATACATATGAATTGAATCATTATTTAAGTTTTTTATTTACCTGTGTAAGCTGCACAGTGCAGTGTTAATGTTCAAACTGTGTTTTTACAATGTTTAAAGTGGCGGACAATAATAAATATTTCTTATTAGAAATTAAAAACTGCCTAATTTTTGAGCTGTGGATAACTGTAGCTGAATAGTTAGGCCAACTACGCTACTGAATTTTCAAATTGGTCATTATGGTGGTACGTGGAGAGACAACTTTTTTCTGAGGTGGTACTTGGTGTAAAAAGTTTGAGAACCTCTGATATAGGCTATCACAATCATGTATTTTATTTTATCTGTCAGTACATCTCCTCTCTTTATACCGGACTGTCTGATAACCATATTTAGCTCTACATAAGTCATAAAATAAAGACATTCTTTCTAAATGTGATGTAAACACTGTCCTGTGACTACAAATAAACAGACACGACTGAAGTAGGCTACGTCACCTCTTTCTTTTGTGAAATAAAGGTAAACCACTTTATTGCTGTGTGACTAATATGCAATCTTGACACAAATTAATTCATTATGATCAATGAAATTGTTGATTGTTTTTTAGAGCACTAAGAGTATATGAAATGTCCATAAGCACTTGAAACACGCTTACTCCAGTCCGTATATGATCTATGATCCATATTGCAAGCATTGTTAAACTTATCGCGGCGTTCCACGCAGAAACCGCATCCATGCGCGTTGTTATATAGGCCTACTAAATATTGTTAGAGTCATATTTTCCATGTGTTGGTAGTCAAACTTCAGCCCTGACAGCATCGCGTGGGAAACTTAAACATCACTTTTGTGCTACTGTACTGAGGAAACGTACACTAATGTCAGGTGTCCGAAGGCAAAGCTGAACAGGCAGAGGTGAAGGAACAGTGCTGAAATGGTCTTCCGTGAAGTCTGAATTCTCCGCTGCACACTTTCTTATGCTTACTACGGCACAGTGATTGGATTGAACAAGCTGAAATATATTAAAAATATGCACAGAAGAGCTCAGAACCGGATCACGTAGAATTGTGTTCTCCAGCCATCACAAACTCCAGATACAAACACGCAGATCTACCTTAGAATCCGCGACATTGCTTCGATTTTGCTTTTCAAACCAGAAGAACGAAATTGCTCTGAAAACACTAAAAGCACTCAAAAGTGGATATTGGTTATTTTTGCTTTTTTCAGTGATATGCAGCTTGTAAATATCTGTTCACATCTCAAAAAATGCGGTTCGCACAACTACGGCTTCGGCGCCCCAAGTTCGATTCCCAGCTTGAGGTCCTTTGCCGATCCCGTCCCCTCTCTCCCCACACTTTCCTGTCAATCTTTATTCTTTACTGTCCCAGGCACAAAGTCACAAACAGGACCAAAACTTTAAAAAAAAAAATTAAAAAAAAAGTATTTTGGTGATTCATGACCTTTTAAGCAGCTTGTATGAACCCTAGTTCATGTTTATTTTTCAAGCACCTATGTTTGTTTTCACATACTTTCCAGTGCTTGAATAAAAAATGGCTGAAATTCAAGAACTTTCGAGCGTGGAAACCACGCTTGAAAGCACCAATAAGTTTATTGGAAACCCTGTGGGGGAGAACATGCAAACCCCACAGAGAAAGGCCTCCTGGCTGAGCCGGGACTCAAACCGGAGACCTTCTTGAGGCGACCGTGCTACCCACAAAGCCTAAGCCACCATGCCTCCCCTTACTAAACATTACGTAAAAAGTATATACATTTAATTGCAGAAACTATACATATTTATGATTGTATGAGTGTGAATATATATTTTAAATAACAATAATAAAGAAAGGTACAGACCTCCACTTCTCCTCTGGTGAGAGCTGGGACAGATCAATCTGTTGAAATATGAGTGATTTCAGCAATTAGTTATAGCAACATTCAAGCAGAAGTGCACTTCATTACATTGCAACCTTAAGCTAAAATGCGTTCAATTACTTTTTCCATAACACAAATCACATAAATCACAAACGTTGTCCACATATATTTATCTAATAAGGAAAGCTTCATCGTGGACCCACTCCCAGCATACAACTTGTGAGTCTAGTGAATCTAGTGCTCCTCGACAGTGAGTTCTGGCAGGAGCCGCAGGACCGCAAGTAAATTTGTTTTCAAGAACTGCAATCTTTTGAAGTTTGTGGTACGTTGTGCAGCAAGTAGATACCCAAGTAGACATATAAAAATACCTTTTGTGTAGTATTATTCCATTTCAAATCTTTCTAATTTTATTGTTAGTGCCAAGCTTTGTCGTTTGAGCACTGTGCTGATTTCCTGAAATTAAAATTAGGAGATATATTAAGCAGCAAATAAAAAAGCGAGAGAGCAAAGGCTGAGCAGCCAGTAGCTAGTAAGAAGGAAGTAAATTCAATGCTTTTGCTTTTACAATACATATGGATAAGCATTTTTACAAGGACAACCTTATATCAGGTACAGTATGTCAGTATACAGTAACAGTATACAGTAATATTTTTCTTAAGGAAAACAATCTCTCAACTAATGCTGTACAATATACAGGAAAGAGGGAACCCTGTCAGTTAGCACATCACTATATTAAAGGTTAAAATTAACAACAGTCCAAATTCAATTGCTACTTGTTAGGGATGCACAATATATCAAGGTTATATCAATATATCAATATTCCCAAGGTTTTTTTTTCTCCATTGGGTCACCTGATGGAGTTTTAGGACACCATTAGGTCACTTAATGGAGTTTTTCGGTTCCTTGCCACTGTTGCCTTTGGCTTGTTCAGTTGGGGATATTCAAATTAATTAACCAATCATTAATACCATTGATCAGCTCTACCAAACGTGGATGTCTTTTTTCCACTAATAAACGAACATTGTTATGTTGTTTTGATTGATACGGTGAAGCTGCTTTGATACAATCTGTATTGTGAAAAGCGCTATATAAATATACTTGACTTGATATCAGCCACCATATCAGTATTGGCCAATATGTGTTCATTTAGTATTAATTTAGTGTAAAATGTATGTAATTTTATTTATAGCAGTTTTTATACAAACACTAAACGGATCAAAGTCTCACAAAATGTATACAAAAAGTATGTTATACATCAAATAAACAAACAAAGAGAGAAAAAAAAACAAAACAACAAAAAACATTTTTTAAGCCATACTTAAACTTAAAGGTGCCCTAGAATGTGAAATTGAATTTATTTTGGCATAGTTAAATAACAAGAGTTCAGTACATGGACATGACATACAGTGAGTCTGAAACACCATTGTTTTCTCCTCCTTACTTAAATCTCGTTTTTGAAAAACACCCCTGAAAAATAGGCAAATCTCCACATAACACCGACTGTGACGCAACAGTCGGGATCATTAATATGTACGACTCCAAAAATGTGCATATGCCAGCCTAAGTTCAATGACAGGCGGAACTGCGCAGCCGAAGCATGGCAGTTGCTCAGTGTTTGGATGTACAAATGAACACAAAGGTATTTAGTTCCTTCATCCGAGCCTCTGAAGAAACAATGGGTTCATTTTATTTTCTCTGGAAATTTCCAAACATTTCACAGACGACACTGTTTCCTCAACTTCGGCCAATAGAGCTGGACTCGATGTCTGGAAATATATTGATCGAGCTACCAAGCAACACTTTCTGATGTGTAATTGTTCAAGTTCAGAGGTAATCTTTCTCTCAAAATCATTCAATACTGTACTATTTACATCATCGTGTTTGTATTGGTGAAAGCATTAGAGAGAGTGCAGAAACTGCATTGCAATGATAAGATCTTTATTCTCGCGATCAACACACTGTCATCTGCTCAATGCTCATCACGGCAACATTTTATGTGATGGGAATAGATCTAAATACTTTAAAAACATCTCATAATTCGTTAATCTCGATAGCTGTAATAGTAAAAACGTATAATATCTGTAGTAAAAGTAGGGATGGGCGATATGGCCTAAAATCCATATTGCGATATACATAGCAGCCTCTTGCGATAACGATATATATCACGATATATAAATTATAATAGGGTCTATGTAACCTGTTCTGAAATGGTTCTAAGGAAAGCCAAACTGCTAAATGTATTTTTAAAAAAAGAAAGAAACGTTGCATTTCATGTAGTTTTGAGAACATGTATTGTGCAAAATTCAAGTACACTAGCTGCAGAGACTTGCAGAGAAAAAGTATTGGGTTTCTTTCCTTTAGTGCACGCCTGTTTCACACATACTCTGTGTGCAGTGCATATGCGGTGCATGTTGCGGTGCGTATGCGGCGAGCACACGCAATTGTGCTTTAACATATGTTGCGGCTGTACCACAAACACAACATGTATTCTCTATTTTTTTATTTCAAATCACTATTTTTATTATCAACGTCTTTTATAAAATAATATAAAAAGTTTCAGCATTGCGATTCTATTTGTAGGCTACACAGCCAGTAGTTTTCCTTGCTTAAATACCTGAGCTCAAAGTTAAAAAGAAAATGACTGAAAAATAGTAGCCTAGGCTAGTATGATTTAATTAAATGCATTTATGGAGATATTACAATATTTTCATGTCAATCCGTGTTCATTTTGACAATGAAACATGCGCTGTCACTTTAAATCAGCACGTGCAGTACAGCAAAAATAAACTTTCAAAAAAAAAGAAATACGCACCGCATATGCACTGTAAACGGAATGTGTGATACAGGCGTAACGCCGGAACTGTTGCCCCACACACTCTACAGAGTTTGCTGTTGCTCGTCGGACGGCTTAAATCCGAACCAAGTCCAAATAATGGACGTTGCACCGCACCGGCACCGGTCTTTTTCACCAGCTCCTCAGTTTCGCTTTCATCCATGTTTACTCAAGATGACGAATACGATGATGCGTTGTAGCCGGTTGCAGCTCGTAGCTCTAAATTTCGCGGGTAGATTGCGTCATCAACATGCATTATCGCGATAGTGCAATAGAATTAAAATCTCTATCGTAGGACAATTTTGTATCGTTTATATCGCATATCGTTTATATATCGCCCATTACTAAGTAAAAGTATTCTAGAAAGTTTCACATGTAATACGTAGCTATTTCATATGCAAGCATGTCAGCCAATCACAGCAGAGGCTGGTTACACACAGCAGACAGGCCCCTTCAAACAGAGCGTTCAAATCAGAGGCTAAAATCAGACTAGGAAAAATGCCTTTTATTTCTAAATTATGACTATTTTTGATCTAAAAAACATACTAACATTATAAGGGCAACCCAGAAAATATTATAAAATAAAAATAAAAACCACTCTAGGGCACCTTTAAACAAAAAACAAAAAATTAACAACGGCGTGACGAGATAAAAGAGAGGTTATCCATATGCCAAAATATATTTCAACTCTTAAAAAGATACCTAAAGAAGGGACCCCAGACTTTATTTTGATTTTTTTAGAAGCATCAGCTTTAGAAAAACGAATCCCTTTTCAGCAGCAACCATTTCATCCAACCATTTATGAAAGCTGGGTGCTACAGTGGACTTCCAGTCCATCAAGATCATCCTTTTAGCCACCACCATACCAAACATAAGAGACAATTGTTGAGAATGTGTCAGTGCTAATATAGGGTCAGAACATCCAAATAAAGCTAACTCAATCTGGACTGATATCTTCTCCAAAAACGTTTGAGTACCACAAAAAAAAATATTCTTCCAAAACTCAGAAATCTCAGGGCAAAACCAAAAAGTATGAGCATGCATCCCATCAGAGCATAACGGGGAAACTGAAGGGTAAATTTGATTCAATTTGAAGTTTTTAGTTGGTATAGTGTTCAAACTGAATAAGATGTAATCTTGCATTAATAGAACAGGTATGAATTCGCTTCAGTCCTTCTTCCCAAATATGGTCATTTTCATGCTAATTTGATGTGATCTGAAGAGACTGAAAATGAGATACAAACAAGGAAACAGACCGTGTTACTAACTGTTTGGCATTAGGTGGTTGACCCAAAAGATCATACATATAATGATCCTGAGGCAACTCCAGAAACTCATTAAAAGAATGTTTAATGTAGTGGCGCGTCTGTAGATATCAGAAAATTGTGATTAGGAAAGATCTAGGGGCGGTTTCCCAGACAGGGTTTAAATTAAGACAGGAGTAGGCCTTAATCTAGATTAGTTAATCGTGGCTTAAAAAATGGCTTTCTGTAACACAGATTAAGTATAGATTAGTTACATCTGGACTATGGAGTCTTGAACAAAAATAAACCAGATTAATTTAAAACCAACTGTACTAATCTGAATTAGCATGACAAAGGTTGCCTATAAAAAATGGAATGAACCAAGAAAAGCTACAAATTGCATGGAACTGAGAAGCAGATGCAAGAAAACTGTGATTTGTTCATTCTATTTAACCTTTTCTTAACTGACAAAAGTACATAGAAAAGGTTTCCAATGTTTTCACTGACCAGCATAATTGTATTTTGTAAATATGAATTTTTTTATTATTTTGATGGCTGCAACACAGCCTAAAAAAGTTGGGATAGAGACTAAATAAAAGTGAAAAGATTATCCAAATTAGATTATCCAACTCTTTTGAAACAGTCCACAATGAGCAGGTGAATGGTAATAGCTGAGGGTATCGTGTTTGGGTGTAAAAGTGCTTCTCAGTCTTTTTAAGCAAAGATGGGTCATGGCTCATCACTATTATAAGAGAATTGTCAAACAATTAAAAAAAAACACATTTCTCAATGCAAGATTACAAAGAATGTATGTCTTTCCATACATAATATTGTCACAAAATTCAGGGAATCCAGAGAAATCTCAGTCTGTGTAGGGGCAAGGCAGGAGACCTCTGTTGAATGTGCGTGACCTTCGAGCCTCAGATGGCATTGCATGAGAAACCATTATGTTACTCTGTTAAATACAGCCACATGTGCTCAGGAGGACTTTGGAAAACCGTTTTCACTTAACACAGTCTGACCCTGCATCAAGAAATGCCACTTGAATCTCTGTAACACAAGGAGAAAGCTTTACATCAGTTCAGAGCTCATCTCAGATGGCCTAGAAGACAGTGGGAATGTGTGCTGTGGTAAGATGAGTCCATGTTTCAGCTTGTTTTTGGGAAAAAATGGACATTGAATTCAGTCCCAAAGACGAAAGGGACCAACCAGACTTTCACCAGCGACAAGTGCTAAAGCAAACATCTGTCCTGGTATTGAGGTGCAGCGTTGCAAACGGTATGGGTAACTTGCATTATTGTGAAGGTACCATTGACATGGAGGCGTATATTTGGATTGTGACAAGATGACATCTTTCCTGGGAAGCAAGGCAATGCCAGGCCTCATTCTGCACATGCTAAAACTGAGTGGTTTCTAGACACTCTACATGTAGAAGAGATGAGCCTGCCTTACTGCCTGTCTCTTATGGAAAATGTATGACCTATAATGAAAAGGAAAATCAGGCAACGATGACCACAGACTGTTGAGCGTCTGTCTTGTATAAGACAAGATTGGGCAAATATTCCACTCGCAAAACTCCAACAATTAGTATCCTCAACTCCCAAATGATTAAAAAGTGTAATTAAAAGGAAGTGACACAGTGGTAAACATGCATCTGTCCCAACTTTTTTGGGGTGTGTTCCAGCCATCAAAATAAAATAAAAATCATATTTACAAAATACAATTATGTTGATCAGTGAAAACATTGGAAAACTTTTCTTTGTACCTTTGTCAATTAAAAAAAAAGGTTAAACAGAATTAACAAATCACAGATTCTTGATTTTATTGCATTTTACAAAATGTCCCAACTTTTCTGGAAATGGGGTTAATATGGGTTTCCCGAAGAAAAACAATGTCAGCCGACAATGACTTTAAATGTGCAAACACTTATCCCCTTTTAATCGGAGGTCCCATTCCTCTTACATTCCAACTGACAAATGTAATATTCACTCCGGCATCGCTATTGCTATTAGTAATAGTGCCACTCATACAACCTCTTAAAAAAAATTAACACAAAAATAGTAATAATCGTAGCAAGAGTAACGTTCTCTGGTGCAACAAAATAACATAAAAAAAGAACTCAGGAACTCCCCACAGCTGCTCCAAGAACCGAAGCAGCAAGTATTCCCCATCCTCTCGGAGACAACAAAAGTGCAAAGTCAGACATAGCTTACCTTAGCCTTAAAAGAGCAGAAATAAAGAAAAACATGGAGTAACACACACACACACAAAAAAAAAACCTGCTCTCCGCCACGCAAACAACCATTCATCTGAATTACGTACCACGATGAAAATAAAAAAAAGATTCCACTTCTGATTAGTCGAGGAACATACTCAGGTCAAGCTCAGTAAAGTCACACATAGAAGTTACGCTGAGTCATTTGACAAGTTTTCCACAAACTTCTTGGCCTCCTCCGGAGATTCAAAAGAGCGCTCAGAGAGAACACAGAGGGGCGCCCCCGCTCCTCTCCCTCACTTACTCCCACAAATTTGAGGTTCAGCCTGTGAGAGCATCCTTCCAAGTCATTCAGTTTAGTCCAGAGAGATTTATTTTCCACGCACAAATCTTCACACACCTTTTCGACCGCACCGAGGATTAAATCCGTACCGTTTAGGGCACGTTCTATCTCTACCATTTTCTGTTTAAGTTAACCAGCGTGGCAGTAGGGCAGTTCAACGTATCCAAACGAACACTGAGAGCGGTCATCTTGTTCTCTATCAGTTTTTTTTTTAATCATCTCCTTGGGCACCGATTGCAGCAAGTATCACGTTCACATTTCCCTGTGCGATAGAATCACTTGGATTGACATACTCCTTAAAGGGGCATTCCACCTCTGGGAAGATGAATGTGTATTTAAAATGGGTCATTTATGTAGAAGAAATGTGAAATTATTTTTGAATTTGGAGCTTTCTAGACTGAGAAAAGCCAGAAAATGTATTTTTGGCTTATGTGGATGAAAGACAACAACTCCCAGAATGCATTTGCTTCGCTGCCCTAGGAGGCCACGCCTACTGGTAACAGAGCGCGGAGGTCAAACATGTTTGGCCCTGTCCCAAATGGAACCCTAAGCACTCGCGGTCTTCCTCTGAGTCCGCACTTTCGCGACGTAACGCCGCTTTGAATGTCGGGAAGAAGTCTGCTGTGGAGTCCGCATCAGCGCGGGCTCGGCAAAAGTGCGCATCAAGGGCGCAAATCGACCGCAGAGGGGGCGCTCGCGAGCACCCTTCTGAGATCTAAAAATGACAAATGGGACACACTGCGGTCTCACGGACTTGACGGACACGCGCACGCGGCAGCCATTGTAAGTCCACAAGACCGAAAGTGCACATGAAGTGTGCCATTTGGGATTGGGCGTTTATCAAGGCTAGGCTACTAGGTGATGAGTGTGCCCGGGTTTTCGAGATCGCCCATAATGTCCGGGATTCGGCTTTTGCGTTCTACATTCGCCATTCATCAAGTTTACTGTGGCGAGCAGGACGAGTGAGGGCCGCGGGAGAACGGCGCGAGGCCGGTGGCGTGATTACTGATGAGCGACACCTGTGAGACGCACCGGTCTCGTATCTCTCACGGAGCGGGAAATTGTCAAACCGGTCGGTTGAATCTAGAGCGAGCGTGCATGTGAGACAGACTGTGCTCCAAAACGCGTAGCGCACGTGCACGGCAGAGAGACCGTGCGTGCACAGATAGCATCCTGTTCATCATCACTCCAAGCTATACTCAAAAGTTGACAGCTATGCAGATTTGGACTTGTGCAAAAAGTGGCTACGGGCTATCAATAACCCGAAATTCGGAGAGGACACAGCCATTGAAGCACTAAAACATCTGACGTGTGCAGTCTACATTTCAACCAGAAGATTTCGAACCCAAACCCTTAGGATTTAACTGAGCCGCTGACCAATGTGGGCCGGCACACAAATATATATATACAAAAATATATTTTAAAAAAATGACGGAAATCATAATATTACATTTCTTTTCTAGCAAATGCAGCAATGAGGGAGTCGATTGCGCGGGCGCGGACGACAAGGAGTGCATATCGTGTGCATGTGAGCATTGCCCTCCCTCCCTGTTGATTAGTTTGGTCTACTATGGTAACCAGACGGAAACATGGCCCTCACAACACAGAACAATCACCTGCAGCACCATGGAGAGCACCAACAGAGGAAGACACAAGGTAGAGGCTGCACAGTGAGGTTCAGGACCAAGGATAGCTCCAACACAGGTGTGCACAATTTCCCCCTCTAACAGGGAGCCTCAGCTGCAAGCTGTTGGGCCAATTAGCAGCCACATAAGAGAGAGCTAAGCAGCCAAAGTAGAGAGAAAACAAAGAAGGTGAGCAGACACTGAGTGCTGGAGCTTATACCGGCCAAACATTAGAGCCAACTTGACCCAACCACGTGCTGGAGGATAGAGGCCTAGGGGAGGGTGTGCATAGCCTGAATAACCTTTATTAATACTACATCTCTTCTGCCTCCCTTCCAGATATAAATTTGATGTCAAAAGGAGCTACATAAGAAAGAAGGAAAACCTGAGTTGCAGTTTTGTCCATTTCCCCTAAAAGTTAAGTTTGTTGCATTGAAACTCTGCCTGATGAATTGTTTTGAGTTAAACCCTCCAAATCTGGTTTGTGAAGGTTACACTACTCCATTGCGTATCTTGAAACACACCCTCTTTCAAGTCCTGGAACACACCAAGCCAACGCCGATGAACTAGCGCTGATGAAAGCCGACTGTGTTGTCGCTTTCTATTTCTGCAGATATATTCATCATTCAAAAAGAGAAACTGATGCTGCCGGCTGCAGATACACAAACCGTAAACAAAGCAGTGCATGCTTACCGTTTTGAATATCAATCCTGCTAAACACTTTCTTTATTCCACTCTGCTCATGTTAATATTGAAATATTCATCAAGGAACGCTCAGGTAAGATGACGTAACATTAGAACAGCCTTCTATATCTGTGCCATTCTGACTTTGGTCGCTGTTTTGCTAATATTATCGTGCAGTGCACTGACTCGTTCACTAAGCTGAACAGGCAATCAGAGTTCCCTCTTTCACGACATGTCGAATCGGCCATAAAAAAGTCGCCGAGGACCAATTTCAGCCGACGGTGCGAAACACTGAGAAAACTTAGTCGGCCAACGCACAAAAACTGGCTCCCCTGACTAGCTGATATGCTGTCTTGATAGTTTTATATTAATAATGTTGTCTTAATGTTCTTCTGTTTGTTTCCATTTGTTTTACAAATATGACCTAATATGTAGTGTTTCTTAAAATAAATGTTTAAATAGCATTTATTTTTGTATTGTGTTAATTTTATGCTATAAGTGGTGTTAAAAAGATATTCTGCACATTAATGGGCCAATGTGTTATGATGTGGGATGTGGTGGGCTGCTGTGGGCCAGAAAGTTCAGGGCCACTTTTTGGTCCAGGCCGCCCCTGCTCACTGCAAAGTCTTGTTTGCCACAGTTACATTTCTGAGTGTTATTTCCCCGTGTTGTTTTTTCCCGTGTTTGACTCTGCCTTGGATTACCATGTACGACTCTTTGCTGCCTGCTTACCACTTGTATTTACCTGGACTACTTCTATTGTTGTTTGCTGCCTGTCCTGATCCTCTGCCTAGTGGTGGGCAGATCGAGGCTTTGTGAAACACTGAAACAGTTGAAGCAAATGTGCCGTATTGTGTCGAGGCTTCGAAACAATCCTGTCTCCACGGTGACCCGTAGTGGTCAGAACAGTGTAAATGCAACTAAAACCCAGGCCAAACATGCATAAAAACAACTTTTACAAATCTATTGCAAATTTTTTATTGAAAGTAAAATCGTTCAAATGCAATTATCTAATAAGATTATCAAGTGTTCTTGACAATGCTGTTTTAATTCCCGAATTGTTACCTCTTGAATTTATGTCACTGAAAAATCAAACAAATGTAAAAAAAAGAAAAAAGATCATCAAGTGTCTGTTCTTTTATCAATTTGTATGTTCTATGAATGGCTCAGCTAAACAGGCCAATAAGAGACTATTAACTAACATTATTCATTTTAATTATAATGTCTAATTAAAACATCTACAAATGTATAACTGATCAGAGATCAGGTTAAACCCAGAGACACTCATGAGTCATGATTCATGAGTTGACATAGATCATTGCCCTCAGCGGTGAACCATTAACATTTCAAAGTGTTTCGAAGCAGTTGTCATAACTGTAATGCCTGGTTCAGATTACACGAATTTTTTGTCTGTTACGATAGTCACTGTGTCAGATTACACGATTTTGACTCCTAAAAACTTGTCGTGTCGTGGACAAGAAACATGTCAGACTACACGTTGCTTCCTGACCAGTCATCGCGTGCCGTCTCAGGTTAACGACGGCGAGTGTTGTATTGGCTGTCCTGTGTTCAGAAAAACGTTAAAAAAAAAAGAAAGAAAACCCGACAATGGACACGTTCCTGGATTGCTCGAGGAGGACAGTATGGGGCGAAATTAAATACATTTATTAAAAAAAATCGCAATTTTTATTTTATTTGTATTAATAAACTGTTTTCTGTGTCAGTGTCTGCAAAGATGAAATTGACGAGCAGCATCTAGTGCACGCGCCATAGAGAGAAATGCACGTAGGCCTATGGATTACATAATCAGAGAGTGTCCTGTTTATTTTCGTTTTAATTGTTTCGTTTAAAGACATTTCAAGCTTTCTATATAGCCTAGATAATATTTTGCATAGGCTATGTGAGGACAGTGAGGCATGCGCTGAGTCTTGGTTAATTTATGATGAGATGCGCTCCAGTTCACGTGCTGGGACGGCGCCCGCGCCTCCATGTCATGATTATAATTGTATATTTACTTCTTATTTATTAAATCCGGGGCAATTTGTTTATGAAAAAAATATTAAAATTAAGATATAATTTATACAAAACGAAATTCACTTTAAGAAAGGCTTTACAAGACCAAACTTAATTATGTGGCCAAAATTATGTCTGACCATGTCTCTCGATATATTGCACATCATATCTTACTCATGCTGTCACTTTCCATAATCAACATAGATGTGGAAAAAAATAACTGTCAATGCTCCAAAGAGAACTTGAGGTAAAATATTTTTACTTTTAGCCAGTAGTACAAGTAAAATAATGTTGCTAGCTTGCCACAGCGATAACATATTACAAAAACAGACTGTTAACCTCATACATGTGACGGAACCCGTCGTGGACGACCGTTGAAAAAATTAAACATGCTAGTCTTTTTGTCGTGATGTCGTGAAGCATCGCAGACGCGACGTAGGTTGTCGCCCACTATGACACACTATACGAGATGATACGGATTCTGAACAGATTACACGATTTTAGCCCGATTTTGGCACGATCCGTTTGACGTAGGGTGTCGTGGGGATTCGTAAACGACAACGGGCGTCGGGAGGCAAGATTCGATCGTATCATCTCGTATAGTGTGTCATAGTGGGCGACAACCTACGTCGCGTCTGCGATGCTTCACGACATCACGACAAAAAGACTAGCATGTTTAATTTTTTCAACGGTCGTCCACGACGGGTTCCGTCACATGTATGAGGTTTTAACCGTCTGTTTTTGTAATATGTTATCGTTGTGGCAAGCTAGCAACATTATTTTACTTGTACTACTGGCTAAAAGTAAAAATGTATAAGAAAACAATATTTTACCTCAAGTTCTCTTTGGAGCATTGACAGCCCATACCAGGCACGGCGCCAGGATTCCAGGTTTGGATGGGCCAGACCAATTGTGGGTAAAAAAAACGTTATCCAATCACTGTTTAACCTAATAAAAATTACTGACTAATATACTGTTATATTATCTGTACTTATACATAATATAGATTTTAGTAGCTTGATGCTCTTTAAATATTTTGTTGCATTGTTAAAAAGTTTCGGTGCATAGGAGTCAGGACGGACCTATGGGATGGACCTATGGGATGGACCTATCCGAGATCGCTCTCCTTGGTTCTGACCAAAGAAGAGCGCTTTGGAATCTCCATTACGCATCATACCTGGGCTGCGTTTCCCGATAAAATAAATTATATCTTTATAAAAGATATAAAGATGTTCTTTATAAAAGAAGCACTTAAAAAATTGTTGAAATTGCATTTATTAGGACTCATGGGATATTATAAAAAAATAATCTAAACTATAATAGCCTATATTTAGACTGTAAAAGAGGTCAGGAATGTAATATTTGCCCAAAACATATAGGCATATTTAGTTCTGCTCGTATAACATGAGACCGAATATTTCACAATTCTTCTTAATTGTTTTCAACAATATCCTACATTACAGATCACCAACCCTGCCCGACAATTTCAATCAATACTCGGGAACAGAACTTGTTCATTAACAACGTCATATTTGTTAAACTATTATAATGTTTTTTTTTTTCCACATCTATGTTGATTATGGAAAGTGACAGCATGAGTAAGATATGATGTGCAATATATCGAGAGACATGGTCAGACATGATTTTGGCCACATAATTAAGTTTTGTCTTGTAGAAAGCCTTTCTTTAAAGTGAATTTCGTTTTGTATAAATTATATCTTAATTTTAATAATTTTTTCATCAACCAATTGCCTGGATTTAATAAATAAGAAGTAGGCTAAATATACAATAATAATCATGATATAGAGGCGCGGGCGCCGTCCCAGCACGTGAACTGGAGCTCATCTCATCATAAATTAACCGAGACTCAGCGCATGCCTCACATAGCCTATGCAAAATATATCTATATAGAAAGCTTGAAATGTCTTTAGACGAAACAATTAAAACGAAAATAAATAGGATACTCTCTGATTATGTAATCCATAGGCATACGTACATTCTCTCTATAGGCGCGTTCACTACAGAGATGCTGCTCGTCAATTTCATCTTTGCAGACACTGACACAGAAGACAGTTTATTAATACAAATAAAATACAAATTTAGATTTTTTAATAAATGTATTTAATTTCACCCCATACTGTCCTCCTCGATCAATCCAGGAACGTGTCCATTGTCGGGTTTTCTTTCTTCTTTTTTTGTACGTTTTTCTGAACACAGGACAGCCAATACAATACTCGCCGTCGTTAAAGACGGCACGCGATGACTGGTCAGGAAGCAACGTGTAGTCTGACATGTTTCTTGTCCACGACACGACAAGATTTTAGGAGTTAAAATCGCGTAATCTGACACAGTGACTATCGTAACAGACAAACAAATCGTGTAATCTGATCCTGGCATAAGGAAGCCTCCTTTATTGAAATCATGTGACTCTGGCAGTTTGATACATGCTCCAAACCATTGATTCAGAAAAAAAGATTTGTAAAGGTTTAAGCTTCATGAAGCAATGTTTTGAAATTGCCATCACCACTTCTGTCTTTCATGACTAAGTTTTCTGCTTTGCCTTTGATATTGTTTTTTGCTCTAGTATTTCAAACCATGTCTGTTTGTACTGTGAAGTTGTGTTTTAATAAACTGCATATGGATCTCACTCAGCCCAGGTCTTTGTTACAGATGCATTAATAACTGGTACTTTTTTTTTTCTCGTATTACTCTCATCAACAATATGGCTATTCCATTTTATTTATCCATGGCACATGCATTTTTATTGTTTATAGGTTTTGTCCATTGACTTGTTTGCATTATTTAGGGATTATTTAATTTCTTTGTAAGGCAATATTTTTTGTTTTGATAAAGAAATCTTAAGGAATTTTACACTGGTTCAAACTAGTCTACTGTATTGTATTTGTTTGATTTATGCTGAAGTGCTTGGGACATGGCTTTTAATGGTGAGACTTCTGTTTTTTGTAATCAGGCTTTCCAAAAATAATTATCAATTTGGATTTAAATTTATCGGCCATATATCGATTATCAGCTTTCAAATATAAAGAATAATCTTATCAGACAAAATATATATTGGTGTATCCCTACCATTTATTTTTAGATACAATAACCAACACTCAAAATAGTAGTATACAAATAGATACTATAATTCTTCTCCAATTTGTTGAAATATAACATTTAAATGATAGATGTGATCATTTGTTTTCATGAGTAAGTACATTAAATAAGACAACACTAACAAGTAAAAATAATGAATATGTAATATAGGCTAGTGCATAGGGGTGCATATGATACAATATTATTGCAATTTTAAACAATTTGCGATATGCAGACTATTTAGATAACAGATTGCAAAATATTGCGATTTATATCCTTTTTTCAATTAATTACTATATTGTGACCAGTTAAAATGACCGTTAAATTAATAAAAACATGTTTTTTGCTTTATTATAACAAACTTGAAACCATTTGTTTGTTTTGTGTATTTAAATTTCAATCAAAAACATGACTAATCAATTAAATAATTGACTGGATTAGATAAATTATGAATGAAGAAAATAAGGAGTTACTTAAATGTAAGAATAATAGAGCCCTATGAATGCGTTTTATTCAGAACCTCGGTTTACCGTCTCATCCGAAGGACGGTGCTCTTTGATAGTATAGTATAGTCACTATACTTAGTGGAGCGGCTAAGTGATATAATCGTTCAGTTTATGATACAAGCGTGAAAAATGGCATGAGCAGTCTCCATGGGTCACTTGACAAGAAAATTGTCCGAGCCACTTGAAATTTCAAGATGGCGGCCATTTTTCAAGATGGCCGACACCTTGGTGGAGCAGTTAAGTGATTTAGTGGTTTATTTGGTGAGACAAGCATGAAAATTGGCATGAGCAGTCTCTGATGGTCAATAGACAATAAGCCACCCACAGCTACTTGAAATTTCAAGATGGCGGCCATTTTTCAAGATGGCCACCACCTTAGTGGAGCAATTAGACTTGAGAAATCATTTAGTTGGTGATACAAGCATGAAAATTGTCATGAGCTGTCTCAAAGGGTCATTTGACAAGAAACTGCCCAGAGTCACTTGAAATTTCAAGATGGCGGCCTTTTTTTCAAGATTACCACCACCTAAATGGAGCAGTTAAGCGATATAATTGTTTAGTTAGAGACATAAGCATGCAAATTGGTATGAGCAGTCTCTAAGGGTTGCTTGACAAGAAAACACTCTCAGCCACTTGAAATGTCTATTTCCAAGATGGCCGACCCCTGGATCCTCAAATCAATTTTCCGATAGAAATGTATTGTTTTTTTTCATTAAGGACGATTTGGTGTCATTTTATTTGAAATGTTTTAGATTATTCTAAAGAACAACTGTCGCTGAGAAACACGGAGTTTGAGTCCCTCCAAAGATTCTCTATTGGGTTTAGGTCTGGAGACTGGCTAGGCCACGCCAGAACCTTGATATGCTTCTTACAGAGCCACTCCTTGGTTATCCTGGCTGTGTGCTTCGGGGCATTGTCATGTTGGAAGACCCAGCCTCGACCCATCTTCAGTGCTCTAACTGAGGGAAGGAGGTTGTTCCCCAAAATCTCGCAATACATGGCCCCGGTCATCCTCTCCTTAATACAGTGCAGTCGCCCTGTCCCATGTGCAGAAAAACACCCCCAAAGCATGATGCTACCACCCCCATGCTTCACAGTAGGGATGGTGTTCTTAGGATGGTTCTCATCATTCTTCTTCCTCCAAACACAGTTAGTGGAATTATGACCAAAAAGTTCTATTTTGGTCTCATCTGACCACATGACTTTCTCCCATGACTCCTCTGGATCATCCAAATGGTCATTGGCAAACTTAAGACGGGCCTTAACACATGCTGGTTTAAGCAGGGGAACCTTCCGTGCCATGCATGATTTCAAACCATGACGTCTTAGTGTATTACCAACAGTAACCTTGGAAACGGTGGTCCCAGCTCTTTTCAGGTCATTGACCAGCTCCTTCCGTGTAGTTCTGGGCTGATTTCTCACCTTTCTTAGGATCATTGAGACCCCACGAGGTGAGATCTTGCATGGAGCCTCAGTCCGAGGGAGATTGACAGTCATGTTTAGCTTCTTCCATTTTCTAATGATTGCTCCAACAGTGGACCTTTTTTCACCAAGCTGCTTGGCAATTTCCCCGTAGCCCTTTCCAGCCTTGTGGAGGTGTACAATGTTGTCTCTAGTGTCTTTGGACATCTCTTTGGTCTTGGCCATGTTAGTAGTTGGATTCTTACTGATTGTATGGGGTGGACAGGGGTCTTTATGCAGCTAACGACCTCAAACAGGTGCATCTCTAATTTAGGATAATAAATGGAGTGGAGGTGGACATTTTAAAGGCAGACTAACAGGTCTTTGAGGGTCAGAATTCTAGCTGATAGACAGGTGTTCAAATACTTATTTGCAGCTGTATCTTACAAATAAATAGTTAAAAAATCATACATTGCGATTTCTGGATTTTTTTTTTAGATTAGGTCTCTCACAGTGGACATGCACCTACGATGACAATTTCAGACCCCTCCATGATTTCTAAGTGGGAGAACTTGCAAAATAGTAGGGTGTTCAAATACTTATTTTCTTCACTGTATCACCAGTGTGCCCTGGTAGTGCAGATATTCACTCTTGTCTAATCTATATATAATCAACAAATCAACACAACTGTATTTTGATGAGTTAAAAGTTGTTCTTTAGAATAATCTAAAACATATAAAATGACACCAAATCATCCTTAATGAAAAAAAACAATACATTTCTATCGGAAAATAGATTTTTTGAAGATCCAGGGGTCGGCCATCTTGAAAATAGAAATTTCAAGTGGCTGAGTGTTTTCTTGTCAAGCAACCCTTAGAGACTGCTCAAACCAATTTGCATGCTTATGTCACTAACTAAACAATTATATCACTTAACTGCTCCATTTAGGTGGTGGTAATCTTGAAAAAAAAAAGGCCGCCATCTTGAAATTTCAAGTGGCTGTGGGCGGTTTCTTGTCAAATGACCCTTTGAGACAGCTCATGGCAATTTTCATGCTTGTATCACCAACTAAATGATTTCTCAAGTCTAATGGCTAAGGTGGTGGCCATCTTGAAAAATGGTCGCCATCTTGAAATTTCAAGTAGCTGTGGGTGGCTTATTGTCTATTGACCATCAGAGACTGCTCATGCCAATTTTCATGCTTGTCTCACCAAATAAACCACAATATAACTTAACTGCTCCACTAAGGTGTCGGCCATCTTGAAAAATGGCCGCCATCTTGAAATTTCAAGTGGCTCATACAATTTTCTTGTCAAGTGACCCATGGAGACTGCTCGTGTTTGGCAGAATCGTTTAGTTTATGATACAAGCGTGAAAATTGGCATAAGCACTTAGCCGCTCCACTAACTGGGGCGTTAGGACCCACACAGACCACAGGGTGAGCGCCCCCTGCTGGCCTCACTAACACCTTCCAGCAGCAACCTGG